>CM076976.1:11821671-12544171 GCA_039105355.1 Benthosema pterotum | reverse complement strand
GCTATTTACTTGAGTATTTTTAATTTTTAGTTTTACTTCAACTCAACTACATCTGAGAGCCAACTATTGTACTTTTTTATTATTACAAAACATGTAGTAACCGATAATCACTCCAGCCCTATATACATTGTGTGATGCATTGAGAACTTGTAGATTTGCTATTTTCAAAAGATGTTAATACTAGAAATGTTACATTCCTACAGTACATGAGTACTTTTACTTGTGACGCCATGCCAATATTTTTTACATTTACTTACAGTGAGTACATTAGTATTCCAACATTGCAGTATTGATTACTTACAGTGAGTGCATTAGTATACTATGTTGCTGTATTGATACTTTTACTTAATTACTTTTACCACCACTGGTCATGTTTCCACCGCAGAACATATTTTTTATTTTGAAGCCCGCCGAAGGTGAGCAATGAATGTGTTACACATAGTTATTATAACTGTGTCTAATGGACCTCAACAGTTATTCTCAAATAGTTGTTCATGTCTGGACATGGGAACAAATAAAATCATTATTGTATATTCTCTTGGTGGTCTTACCTTTATTTTAAGAATATTTCAATAATAAAAACAGTTATGGAACTTCTGTAGTGGGCCTGGGACAGGGTTCAAGTGCACAATATTGTACCATTGTTGCCATCTAGTGGCTATGCAAAGTAAAAGCCAGAGTGTTCCTTGCCGGTGGCCAAAAAGGTTTTGAAGCAAGGGGTGAGGAACCTGGGGAATATGACTGGTCTTGTGATATTTTGATAAAGTCTATCTTTCCCTAGCTAATTAGTGTGGAGATTAATAATTAATCTGTGAAATCAAGAAAGTACTTGTATACTAAATGCTTTATTACATAATTCAGAATATAACTAACATTGCAATGAAAACCATTTAAAAGAATAAGGCTGCTGCTCAGACATCAACATGTGAATACTCCAGACCTTGTAGTGATAATAACAATGTGGTCGAAATTAAAACATTTGGTATATGAAGAAGAGGGGCAAATAGGGACAGGCTTCAAGCATACACTAGACTCTAGTCCAGAGAAGGGATTAAATTAAGAAGCCTTTTATTCAATCAACAGGGCTATACATTTTAAGACAAATTAAGTGTATTAGCAGTCATGTTTAACATCTGCTTTTCTTTTGCAAACTGAAAATCAATAAATAAAGTGTCTAAAAAGTACTAAGCTTGTACTCTCTTCTTTCCCCACTGGGTCTCAGGAAAACATCTTGTTTCTCGGCCGCAAAGCAGTATTCCTCTCTTGCTCATACATATTGACGTAGGATCTAAGAAGGTCATCCATTCTGTAACCCTGGAGAACAAGATAAGCAGTTGACCTTTGGTCTTCGTATGTTGGTTTATGCTACAATCCATACATAGATAGGGTGAAACATTTCTCTATGAGACAGGCCTAGGTGAATTCTGCCACTTACATCTGAGGTTTCACAGGTGAAGGTGCTGCCTCCCAAGAGGTTACCGATGGTTATTTGGAAATTCATGGCGTCACTGGACCAGTTGGTGATGCGGTTAAAAGAATGCATCACAAGAACCTCCTAAAAAGGTTCATATCAGAAACATTAGACAATGGCACTATACTCTTGTTTTATCAAAACTAAATGAAAAATGAAACGACATGATGGAATACAACTGTAATGTAAAAGTATGACAACATATTTTATATGCAAGAATAGTTAACTTAACAGTATGCAGCAGTGGGACACAACTACAAATGATTGAGCTAGTATTATGAAAAGGGTTTGGTGAGACGACGGGTCGAAGCTGAATTTGCCAGAACATTGAGCAGCACAGATGCTCATGGTGCTGTGCTCACCGCCACCCCAGAGCACAACAAGTCTGACAAACAGATAATCACTCTCAATTAGAAGTCAATATCTGGGGTACCCTGGGTTCCCCCCCAGTACCCTCACTCACTAAACCAGAGATGAATGTTTTGGCTTTTGAGACTAATCTTGACTTATTGAAATTCATTCACTTACTCTTACCAGTTACCACACTACCTGCATAAAGGACATCTTGTATTGTCTAAAATAGGAGAAGATTAGATTCGGGGTCCATTCTTTCAATTCGGCCAGAAACTGACTCTATCTATGTTTGGGGATGTGAGAATTGATGGAGTCTTGATTTTTATGTCTACTGTGGTTAGGGGGTGCTGTGCTATAACACGGATTATGGATATATCATGGACATGTAGCCTACTGTTTGATGGGTGTTTTGTGTTGTCTCTTTATTTCTCTGCTTTTTTTGTTTTCTACTCTTACTGATACTGTATTGAATGTATGGTAATTGGTGGTGTACATATCGGGATCAGGGACTAATCAGGGATTAGCTGACATTAGCAGATATTAATGGATATGTACTGTATGTATGTTGGGGTAAGAATGGTGGCCCCTTATTGGCTGTTGATTGTGACATACAGGTAACTAAGGTACGTTTCAAGGTTTGTATAAGGTCAATAAGGATTGCAATAGACATAGGCTAGTAGTTCTTGTGCACTCTGCTTGGTACAAGTTGGCACCTCGACAGAGTGCATTTCTTGTTTGGTTCCCTATTTTGTCAAAATTCAATGTGTTTCATTTTTACTTGCAGGGTTATTGTGGTTTTAATTCTGTGAAAAAACAAGGTTGTAAAAATCCATTGCACTTGTGTACTATTACTGTAGTGATATATAGTGTTATAGTGCTATAGTGTTAGTTAATATTAGTCATGCACAAACCTTTGTCTTTGGGTCTATAAAGCTGACACCTTGCTTGCTGATGACAATTCTGAGCACTGTTGGGTAGCTAGGTTCAGCTGTTTGCTGCAAAGAAAAACAATGAATCAGCACTGGAATAACTTTTTTTTTCTCCCCGAAGAAATCTCCATTCAATCAAGATTGCTTACCTTTACGTCAAAGAAAGAACAGCCGAAGGTCGGCCAGAGGAAGATTTTCTTAAGGAATTCAATTTTGGCCTCGTCCACAGTGATGCCAGCCTGCTGTTTATAGGAGGAGATGATGTGCTGCAAACAAATACACAGCTAAAATTACACACTAAAGTGACATCAATAACAGTCATATAAAAGTTTTTCAATCTGTGTATGTCCATAGCAATGAAAAGTGAAGACAACTCCATGCACTCAGCTATTGTTTTACAGATCATTATCATTGTGCTCCCAAAGATAAAGGCAAACAACAGCAGCAGAGTTACAGTCCCATACACCATTTTGATAAGACATTTTTAAGAATCAGATAATGTATGCTCACATGTGAATCAATTTAACATGTAACCAGAATTGTGAATTAGTAACAATCAAGCATTGTAAACGTCTGGCATTGTCTCTGTATTTGTCCGTTTGAATTTTCATTTAACCATCATTGCTTTATCGTTTCAATCCCTTCAATACCCCCATTCTCCTCCTCCTACCTTCTTCCACTCATCAGCAGACATGAGTTTCAGCTGGTCTGCGGGAACTAGATCTCTCAGCATCTTGGGGATCATGACAAACTGCGATTTGTCGGAGTCAACCTTGACTCTGAAGAGTAGCCCAGCCAGGCTGATCATGTCCTCCTTTGTACAATTATGCCACCCTCGCAGGTATTTAGGCAGCTCCTGTGGCGGTGGAAAGAGCACCTCATTTATACGCGCTCACATGCATCACTAGCTGAAAAGAACCTTTCTACAAGCTAACAATGCATGGAATTGTGATTCACTCTTGTCGTGCGATTGAGGATATTATTCTTCTTGACACTCATACTCTGCTACCAAGTCGAGGCAACACAGAAGTCACATTCCTTGAATAATGTTCTCTATGTCAGTCAGTAGACACAACTGGCTGAAATTGGTAACCCACTTAAAAGTATATTTTCAAGAGCTGGAGAGACATGTGATTGTATACTATTAGAATAAAGCATTTTAACGTTTAAATACATATATATTGGGGCCTTAATAGTCCAATGGACAGGGTAGAGAGTCTGTCTTCACTAACAACTATCAATAAATGCAACTACTACAACTACTAACAAACTACTAACTAATTTGATCCCTCTGAGGATTGTACAGCATATTGGTCAACATCTGTTGTTTTTTTAATGTGCTTTATGATTGCATGGATTTGACGTATATACTGTACTTAAAAAGGAATGGGAGGTGATGGGGACTAGAATGTGTTGTGGGTGTGAGTCTGACCTGTGGGAAGTGGAACGACAGGTCAGCGGTTAGGTCTCTGCCAGGAGTTACATTGAACCACAACTTCCTCATAAAGAGGACCAGGTAGGGAGCAGGGGTCGCAGCACCTGGGAAATAAAGTGATTTATTCACATCTATACATAAAACATAGAACCCAGAAGATGTTGAGTCTGTTTTGTGAATAATGAAAGAGATTAGTTCATCTGTGGTTGAATTATGATGGCCAAGCACAGATATTAAGAGTTCATGTCTCAAGAAAGAAACAGAAAGATGTTTCTTTCGAGACAGGAAAAAAATAAATAATACACATTCTGTACATCAGGTCTGTACAACCAATATAATACAATGTACCATTAAGTTTGAAAAGGGAAAATCAAGATTCATAAACAAATATTAATTAAAGGAACACTACCTTCTTTGACTTTCTTTGCTTTCTTAGGCTGGTCTGTCACCCTTAAACTGTCAAAGAAATACTTCCGGTCATCCAAGCTAACAAGCTATGGGGGAAAAATGTTCACACAGATGGAATCGTTTGTGTAGTTAAAGATATGTTTACAAAATGTCCGAATGCAGCTACAGTCAGAATAAAAATACAGAAAAAGAAAAACAATAATAATAAAAACGAAGTATTTTACATTAGCACACCTTTTTCTGTGTGGTCTTCATAAACAGACTGTAGCCGTCGGACGAGCTAAGTCCGAGCGAAGAGGCGATTGAACGACAGAGATCCCTGATTCTGGTTGTTGATGCCACTTCAAACAGCTACAGTGAAAAAGTGACAATCCAACAGTCATACACTGAATTGTCCACTTACAAGGTACAGTATATCTGTAGATTATTCAATGATTTGTGTCACAAGTAGGCTTCATCCAGACATACTATCTATTGTTTGTGAAAGGACCATAAGCAGTCAAGAGCCAATAAGAAATAATAAATCAAGATAACTAATGTGGATAATCTGGACTTCATGTTGCCAGTCTATGGCATCTGTCCTCTATAATGTACATGTGTTTGTCTCATGGAGACATGGACGTTTCAGTCCAATCCGACTGCAACTCACTTTCAGTATGAATATATTTTGGTATTTGGTGGTTTGCTCTTACGTCGTCTTCATTGTTGGGGAAGTGGACTTTGTGGAATATCTGTGTGCTGTTCTGCTGGATGGCCTCCACCTCCACTTGATGGGGAGGCAGCTGTCTGGGCTCCATTCTATCGCCACAGAGAGACAATAGAGATCATAATGTGTTCATTTAACTCTTTAACTTTGAAATAGTCTGAAAACGTTTTCATTTTGCTATGCATGCACAACCCTATCAGTGCCTGCTATTTGACCACGTCTGACCTGAGCATGGCCTGTAACCTCTTCAGGCACCCGCTGGACAGGGGGTCTCTGGGCCGCGTCTCCAGGAAGCGCTGGGTGTGCTTGAATAGGTTCTGGCTGGGCGGGAACAGACCTGTGCACAGCCACATGAGCTGCCAGCCATACTCCATACTCACTCTGACAGAGAGAGAGAGAGAGAGAGAGAGAGAGAGATGATGATTTTTACTTACAGCACGTTTTTTTGCTTACTGCTAAATCAGGGGTATGGAACCTATGAATCGGGAGCCAGAAGTGGCTCTTTTCATGGCTGCATCTGGCAGAGAAATCTTTAATTATATAGAAATTTCAGTGGGAAAGTTGCAAACATACACTTGTTGTGTATCCAATCTATTTATCTATCAATCGCATAGGCAGCACATATGAGCCAGACTCAGACACTGTTTGACATATTGAGAAGATGATTTGTACCTTTTGAGAACAAGGGTCATACTTTTCAGCAGGAATGGACAGAGGAATTTGCTTTTGTGGAGAGAGCAAAATTACCTCTAAATGCCTCTTTAAAAAGATCAGCAGTGTCTGTGTGTTGTCACGGTACGTATATGGGCGTGGGGGAATCAATAAATATATTCATTTAAAAATAATAATTATTGATTAGAAACAGCATAACAATGTTATTAAAAATAACTCAGACTTATTCTACTTTAAAGGTGTTGAAATGACATAAAATGCACAAATTTACTTTACTTACTTTAGGTTTAAATAAAAAATGTATGGCTCTCACAGAATTTAATTTAAAAATATGTGGTGTTCATGGCTCTCCCAGCCAAAGAGGTTCCCGACCCTTGCGTTAAATCATAGCAGCATTTAGTAAGTATTAAGCACACAAACATTTGCATGCACACACACGTGTACAAAGACACACTTACATGCATGCACACACACACACACACAACACACACACTTGAGCTGGTACCTGTTGGTGTTGTTGGTCATCTGTCTCATAATCTGGCAGTAGATCTCATCCTGCAGAGCCTCGTACTGGGTGGCAGGTCCAAAGATCTGCTCCGTCAGCTCCAGGGGGCTGCGAGCATGCTTGATGGGGTAGTCCCCCATGTACTTCAGGATGGGTGGCGGCCAAGGTCAAGGAAGACTCCTCTCCGTACAGTATGGGACGGTCCAAAGCAAAATAGAACAGCCTGGCCACACGCCAGCTGCTGTTCTGCGCTTCTATGGTCAAAGTTTGCTATAATCTGAAGACACGTCTCCTCGGACTCCACCTTAGACTGTAAGCGTAGCACTAGCCTCAACCAGGGGCGGATCTAGGCATAGGCAAGTGGGGGCAATGCCCCCCTAAATACCCAGTCTGCCCCACCAAACATGATGCCATGCAAAACAACCAAAGATATTTCAAATTAAAGTGCTTATATTTAAAATGACTTGAAACACTACTACTACTGCTACTAACTAACTACAGCTGTGTCACCACTAAACCAACAGCATTTCATCATTGAAAACAGAAAACTCTCTGAGTCAGACCTTTATCTTTATGCATGCTGCGTGTCTGTTGCAACTTCAACAACAACTGATGTTATTATTGATGCTTTACTTGACTAATAAAAGTCCTGTAACTGAAAATGGTATGGGTGTGGCTTCATTGCTTCGCGCCACGAGCGATGAAGCCGCACCCATACCATTTTCTCTTGCCCCTCCAACATGTTCTCTTGCCCCCCCAAATGGGACATGTTACATACGCCCCGGGCCTCAACGACTTTGCAGGCTTATGCAAACTCTAAAATGGAGTCACTATAGGACTATACAGACCAACAGTGTATTCACTGTTTCGACTGATTATAGGTTCATATGATGTTATGAAAGGTTCTCATGATGTTCGTTTTCAACAGGTGGTCTGGGGACCACCAGTGGTCCCTGAGAGGGTTCCAGATGGTCCCCAGGCTAAATGAAAGTTGCTTAACAAGATGTAACTCTTTGTTCCATGTTTACACTCTCAATTATATTCACCATCTGAATTAGCCCAAATCGTCAAAACATTTTACTATGTCATTGATGTACCTTCAAGGTGTTGGGTGGACATGATAAAAAAAAGTTCCCCCATTCTGTGTTCCCAAGAAATTGAGGTCTGAAGAAAGCCACTAACATGGTGAAAAATCTTGATGATATCATCAAGATGTATTTTCACTATGCTAATGGATTTCTTTGGACGCTTCTTTTTCCTGAGAGAGTACAAATGGAACCAAATGAACCTGTTCATTTGGTTGCATTTGTACGCTCTCAGAAAAAATGTTGAAAATGGGTGGAATTCCCCTTTAATGGTCATTTTGATCTGCATGTTGGTGGATGTTGTTTTCTCCGAAATCCAGCCTGTTATTGTGGACGAAGCAAAAGAAATCTTTAATTTAGGGGGCTGTGGGGCTAAAATGTCATCAAATGGTGGTCCGTGGCTCAAATTCTTAATAAATACTGGGCCATAGTATGAAAAAGGTTGAAAACCGCTGCTTTAAAAGGATATCAGTGAAGGCGTTACATGCCAGGGCGTTGAGCTCAGAGTTACGGACCACGCTACGCAGCAGTGGCTGTTTGAGAGGTTCTCTGGAGCAGGCCCACAGTTTCTCTCTGGGGCCTCTGGACTGGCCATGGCGTCCCCCGTCTGTCCTCGGCTGCCTGTGAGTGACATGTGACATTCTGTGAGTCATTAGCAAGAGGTCAAGAATGAAACAGCTGAGACCAGCACACAAGATGACGATTAGACAGTATACTTACTGTGTAATACTGTGTATTACACTCACTGGCTACAGACAGCAAAGTTGTTGAAAGCAAGAGAATGAAAGTTTTTTGTCAGCATCTGTAAATTTGTGCTGATTTTTTGACCAGATCTCTAAAAATAGCTGATGTGATTTAGGAATATTGGTAAATGGCCACAAGCGAGGCAAGAATGAATCTTCAATTGTTCTTCAACCATTTTCATATCAAGGCTCATTGTTTATTTGGCATTGATCCACGGACTACAACTATTTTGTTGAGATTTTGCCTCGCCGACCGCAAAACAGACCAAAAGTGGTTTGTGCATCAAATCCAGGCTATATTGATTTGAAATGCTCAAAATTTCTCATTCTCTAATTGTGTAATAGACTAACAATAGTTGGTGAAATAATGGTAATAGTCTGAAACAAAAAACAAATTACTGTTAATCAAATGGACCCGTAAAAGGGGACATTTGTGTTACCCTGTTGTGTTTCTCATTACCTGAAGTTCTCAATGGAGAACTCTCTGAGGGACATTGGGGCCACTGCTTCATCTCTGCCTTTGGGTGGTGGTGGCGTTGAAGACATCCTCCTCTGGCCTGAATCTTTGCTCACAGTGAGCAGTTTCTGGATGGTTCATAGATTTGTTTTGATAGATGCAAGTGACAAGAAAGAGGGACAGAGAGAAGGGCAGAGACATGCAGCAAAGGATGTCATGCCCAGGATTCGAACATGCAATGTTCAATGTTGAAAGTTAGTGGTGTATTCCACATTACTGACCACATGGAACAAGGTTAACGTCCTACCAGTGTGTCATCAGGAGGCCTGCTGAGGGTGGGCAGAAACCTGAGGGTATCAGTGTAAACGGCACCAGTTTTCCCGGTCCGGTCATGTGTCGCCCGGTTCCAGCTGTTCTCCATATTGAAGTCTGCATCTTTCTTCACAACCAGCAGGTCACCTCGTCTACAGGCCAGATACATGGGGTCATCTGGGGGGGGGGTGTGGGTGGGGGGAGATTTGAACAGAGAAGCAAAGTAAAAGTAAAAGAATGAGATGGGATAAGATATAGCGATGTTATCAGATAACATTAAGAACAGTAAAATCAGTTGTGTAAAGTGGGACATTTGGCATGTTTTTTTATTCTTGGCCTAACATATTGCCTGCCTATACACATGAATTCATGAATCCACTTACAGGCCGGGGGGGGGGGGGGGGGGGGGGGGGGGTTCTGATTCTATTCCAAGCATTGGTTAAAAAAACACTGCAAAAACGACCATAACCACTTGCCCAAATGTGCCCAAAATGTGTGAACCAGACCTCATACTCATCACATTTGTGATGAAGGCTATGGATTTTTTTTAATCCCAAGCAGTGTTTGGTTGTTTGTTCGTTTATTTAAGTATTTATTTATTTATATTTAGATTTATTAATTTTTGCAAAAGTAATGCTTGGAATGGATAAAAAATATTTTGACACATGCTACTTAATGCATAATAAAAATGTAACATTGTTGCCTAATAACAGGACTTATATGAAATCAAATTAACCAAATGGACCTTTGGTAGTTGAAAGCCACGCAAGCCTGGATATAACATTGGCGGGGGGGTGCAGGCAAAAAAGGCATGAGGGCGGCCGTCCTCATTTTAATCATAAGCACTTTAATTTGAAATATCTTTGAAATTTTGGTTGTTTTGCATGGCATCATGTTTGGTGGGGACTGTCAGCGCATTTAAGGGGACCTTGCCCCCCCAAGCCCATGCCTAGATCTGGCCCTGAAACCATTGCTGTTAGGTCCTACCTGGATTGCTGGCATCCTGCTGGGATATTGCATATATGGAGCGCTCTTTCAGGCCCTCCAAGTACAGGCGCATGAGAGCAGCCATGTCGTCCCCATCCAGACACTTCAGCTCATATACACCACTGAGGGTCTCCAGACTCACCAACTGTCCACCACTGGAGATTGAGATGCATGGATGCATTGATGAAACCAGAATGGAATCACTCACAGCACTCAGCCATTTTAATCCCCAAAATACAGCCACTGTGTCCTATCAATTCTATATTTTTTTAAATTGTTGAGCGGTGTGAAGCAGGGGCCGCTACATTTTCCAAAACAATATTTCAAAGTAAATGAATACAGTAAAAAAGCACAGCCCCTTATGTATTAGAAGGACAATTTCGGTCACCAGAAAATGATGAATCTACGGCATCATGGTTAAAATGGAGTGAGATGATGCTGAGTTTGTATTTGAAGGGAGCTGGGAAGATAAAATGAATATCAAATATCTAAATACTGAATCAAGCAACTTAACTGTCTGAGATGTTCACATACGTTTTTTTGTGAAAGTGATATATCCCCTTAAGCAAGGCACTTACGTTCTTTCTATCTTCTCTTTTATTCTAAGCCACTCTGGATAAGAGTTCTACTATCTCCATATCTAAAGATTACATAACCACTGTGGGTGTAAATGTTTATATGCGTAAAACTGTACACATTTACACATTGTAATTTTTAACCGATAAATCTAAAAGAAGCTCTCTTAAAAATAACTACATTTGCACCACACATTAGACTATAAAGGTACTGTTACTGTTCCAGCATTGCAAGCTCTGAACAACAAATCTCTACCAGCCTTCGCCATTGAGAAGAGTGACAGGATTACGTTGTTTATCTGTGAAAATGGAGCTGTTTAAGATGTCATCAAATAATTGGCATACATGACTTCACATTTTCATGTAGACAAAAGATAAAGTCTGTACACTGAATTAAGCCCCAAAGCTTAAAACTATTTATTTAGGTTCTTGGCTAACACCATAGAGGACATGACGTTTTGAGTCTCACCATGCACTGAATAACTGACTTTGATATATTGCCTATTACCTAATGAGTATGGGACCCTGTATGGGTGTTGCCATTTGTTTGTTTGAATTGCCTTTCATAACCTGTCATTTTCTCTTCCCATCTTGATATATGGATTTTTCACACCTTTAAAATGGCCCAGCCTTTATTTGCCCTGGGGAGGGGAGTGGTAAAATTACTGAGGGGGGTGATAAGCCTTACCAGCCCCTTGCTCTTATGTTCTCGAGATCCTATGCTGCTCACCTCATTGCAAGAATTCCAAGCACCTCAATATAGGGCAGCTCCAACAACTTTGTGTCTCTTCCATCCATGAAGAAGATACCACAGCTGTTTATTGCCACCACAAACCTGCTTTTAGGCAGTGGAGGCCCTGTATGGGTGAGGACAAAATGTGAAGAGTTCTATGATGAGCACAAGTACACTGTATAATATTCGGCACGGTGTTGCTAACCTGAGGTCATCATGACTTCATGAAACTTGGAGAAGTAGACGGGCCATTTGTCACGGGCAAAGTCCACTATTTCTCCCTTTACGCTGTCGGCTGTCTTCCTGCCACCCTCATCAATCTCCTGCGTGGCAACATTTCTCGTTAGCGATCCTCGTAAGTCAGAAACAGCATTCTCTCATAACGGACAATATTATTTTACATGAATGTGGAAGAAAAGAAAAAAACGTTGTCCCTCTGTATGACCTGTATGTGAGCCGAGTTGATGAGTTGGACCCATTTTGCCAGAGACTTTGATTCCACAAGTGATATAGTGATGCAGTCTTCCACCACCTTCCGTGTGTTCTCATGGCTGTTGTTCAAACCAAACTGGACCCGGTAGTGCTTGGAGGCCAGCAGGACGTATTCATCCTCCTAAGTGACACAGGTAAACTCCATTAACCCAGTGGTTCCCACTGATCATTGAGGGAGTTACAGGCTCCAACAAAAATACTAAATATAGCATCAAACTCATGTTAATCCTACAGATATTTTGTTGGAAACATAGGAAACACGGCAATATACTATGATTAATTCATTCACAAATCTGTAGACATTCTAGACTGTGTCACCTTGTTACAGGTGTATTCACCCATCTTGAGCCCTCTGATGATCTGCCGGTAGATGAGATCCGTGCTGACGGGGTCCAGTGAGCAGTCGTGCCACGGTGCAAACAGCTCCTTGTGGATGCTCAGCCTCCAGGGAGCATGCTGCTCCTCCTGGCCCTGCCTCCTCACCTCCTGCTCGCACTGGGAGATGGCGTCCAACACGTGCTTCTTGCTGCTTCCCAGAGACCACATCTGGAGTTGGAATACAAATCACTATTTTGCGGATAACAATATCAAATAAAAAATGTCAAATTGAAGGTCAAAATAAAAGGGAAGAATGGATACATTAGAAATCTTGGGAAGGTTTATCTGCCGTGTTCTGGTTAAAAAGCAATAAGACATTGACGGCATCCTTGGGCCGACTAACTGAACAAATAAAACTAATACAATGCAGGGGGTCCAGCTCACCTTATCATACATGCTAATGTAGAGAGAGAAGCCATAGGTGTCTGTAAGATTGATCTTCTTGGCCACCGTTTGGCAGACCTCAGCAGAAGTACTGGCCGAGTCCAACAACACACTGACACTCTGTCCGTCCATTAGAGACACAGATACAACCATAGGCTTCTTGGAGTTGGACGCCTATGCATATGGAAATGATTAGGTTGAGTTAGATACAATAAGATACAATACCGACTTGATGATTTGACATTATATTTGAGTGTATATAATGTTAAAGGTATTGTGACATTAAAAAAATGTATTGTTTTTCTGAGCTAAACCAACTGACCAAAACAACTGACCTTTTCACATCATTCAGTAGATTTTCTGTGGTCTGAGGTTTTCTGGCTCAAACAAGTGACAAATGATTTGCCAGCAGATGTCACTGTTTTGCCTGGTCAAAAGCCCCCTAAGCCCCACAGAAAACTCCAGACCTCAGAAAACATTTAATATAAGTGATAACGATGGACATCTGCCCATCATTTCTCACAGGCGTCAATGTGTTTGTGTGAAAATAATGCAGCAAAGTCAATGTGTTTGTTTGAAAAAGTGCAGCAAAGTCAGAAAATTGCACACTTGCCTGTAGTTCTATCCAGCAGGGCAGTTCCCCTCTCTGTCCATTGGCTACTGTGCGATCCAGACGCTCAGTGCAATAGTCAGCATAGCCGTCCGGTCCTTTACGGAGGAAGTGTTCCAAGCACTGTCAAACAGAACAGAGTGAGAAATTGAATGAAATAGCAAGGCAGTGCAGAAGAGACAGAGAAGAGGAGAAAAAGAAACATGAACTTGAACAGTAATTTGTCTAGGTCTTTGATACTGCACTGTATAAGCATCTTAGAAACGGCTGCATAACAGTACCAGCTTCTCCTTTAGGAACTAACCTTCATGAGGAGGTCAGTAGGAGGGAAGATCCCTAGACAGACAGAGAGGAGCAACCAGCCTTGCTGACGGCTCTGCTTGCTCCTGTTATTCACCAGCTGCTTACAAATCTGGCAGTAAATCTCATCTCTACCAAGGCAGGGAAACACACAAAACATGATAAGCGGTGGTAAGCACGAGAGACATAGGAATGTCCCAAACAGCATAGTTGTACTATAATGTACCATACTATTACTATCTATGTTGTGATAAAGGAACAATATTATATGACAGTTAGTTTATGGCCTTCTATCATAACACTAATAACAGACGTAATGTCAAGTGTTCAGTCCCAGTGATGTACAACCTTATGGCTGGTCTTGTCAGAGCGTAGCCAACAATAACATGCAGCTTCTGCAAGGACGACATGGGTCTATCCAGAGTAGGCCCCTCTCCGATCATAACGTCCTCTCCATCCTCTCCCTCTTCAATCTGGTGATAAATGACACCAGATGAGCCAAACACGCTCATTATGTTGAAATGATATGTATTCAAAAGCAGTACAGCTTGATGTGCCAGTACGATGGCGACAAATTGACTCACCTCCTCAAAGATAGTAGATCTTCTCCTCTGTCCCCCGGCTTTCTTTTTGTTCTTTCTCAGTATTTTCTGCCGATCACATATTGATATTCAATTATTATTATTATTTATGGATAATTGTCACATGATTAATCACACTTTTTTGTTCAACAACATTGAAATAAAGAAAGAAAACCTGGTCTACATGCTCAAAATTGTGATGCCATGCATTGTGATCTTGTAGATCGGCTATTTCGCAGACAGATGCTTAATGGTTGGAGTTATGGATTAAGGGTAAGATAATAAGGAGATAGTATGAATCATAATGTGTGAATTCAGTGGCCACAGGAATTCTTTGTGTATGGCAATAAAATGTACTATTCTTATAGTACATCAGTGAATGAATCACTAAGAGTGTACTTAAATAGTCCACGGAATCGGAGTGTCACCTGGTCTAATCCCACCAGGTTGCTGAGCCTTCTTGCGCCATGCTTCTGATTCCGGGTATTGAGGAGCGGGCTGGCGGGCTCAGATTTAGGCTCTGGTATGTCCCCCATGAAACGCATAATCATCCACCACACTGTAAGACACGCCTGGTGTCAGGACAGGAAAACAATGGGAGAAGGAGGAGACACAAATGTACAAAGGGGATGTCAACACAGGTACTGTAGGAACACAATAGGTGGTTTACAACACGTGATAACGCTACATTAAGTAGCTTAATTATAAAACAATGTTATTCTTTTGCACTTGCAAATAGTCCATAGTTAATGTGTCGTCCGTCCTCTCACCAGCGCGTTCCCCTCGTCCTCGTGGCGGAGAAGTGACTGTCTGAGTCTCTGGTTGATGTGACTGTGTGTGGCGTTGCCCTGGAAGTGAACAGAGCTGAACTTGCTGAAGGAAAACTCATGATTGCCGTCATCATAGTCATCATCCTCCTCCTCCTCATCATCATAGTCAACTGGGATAGGAGGTGGGGCGGGAGCAGACACCGGGGTTGGGGCTTGAGCTGGGGCCAGAGCCCGGACCGGAGGCGGGGATGGGGCTTGAACAGTCAGCACTGGAATTGGGGCTACTGGTTCCACTGGTTCTGGCGTAGGGGGGTTGGTGTCCTCCACTGGTTCTGGGGTAGGGGGGTTGGTGTCCTCCACTGGTTCTGGAGTGTCACACTCCCTCTTCAAGTCCGGATGAAATGAACACGGAAAAGGATAAAAATCATTCGCTACCCGATTAATCAGATTAATTCAGACACCCATGCTCATTTCTGAATTTGAGCAGGAATCATGGAGCACTATCGTCAATATCTCAGTAAGGTAAAGTTCAACATGATCATTAGTGTCAAGTTAATCTAATCTAATCTTAATCTAACATAGATTATCAAAATCCATTCCTCCAGGGAAACCCTGGTGTTTCACTGATTATAAGCTAAATACCCTTTCTCTCCCGCCTTTCCTGTCTCCCGAAGTTCTAGTTCCTCTCACTGAGTCTAATCTGGTTTTAGAGGACGACATTCACTGTGTTAATACCATTAGTTACATTTTAATTAATTGACACAGACAACACATTTAGCACGTTATTCAATACAGAGAAGCTTAATTTGTCGACTAACCTCTAAGCTGTTTGCTGCTGGCCCTTGACGCCCCAACACAGCGAACATTCCGAACATTTCGTCCACCATCTTCTCATTGTCACTGCTTGGCTCGGACTCGTCGGCGTCCAGACGCGATTGAGCGACTTCTTCCAGTCGGCGTTGGAGCTCCAGAGCATTCTGCTTCTGTGCCTCTTGTTCCTGCAGCAGTGCCAATCTGCTTTGCCTGTAGGTCTTCCTGGCCAAGTGACCTCGTACCTTCAGTTCGTAACAACTTTCCATTAGTAATCATTCCCTTGAGATTATTCTTATTACTGACTGGTACCTTTGTGAGACTGGTAATATGTAGTTTTACATAGTATTATTAATTAATAATATTTTGGATTACCTTTATATTCATAGGCAATCTCATAGTGAGTAAATGCATAAAAACACAATCACAGTCAAAAAACACAGTATAGTTTTGCAATGCCTATACCTGGCTCTGAATGGTGACAGCTGCTTCTCTCTTACGCTTGTACTGTAGCTGAACCTGGCGAGCACGGGCCTTTGCAATCAAGCGTTCAAAGCCCTGCTTGACCTAGACAGGGCGCCGGACAGAATGAATCATTGAGTGGACTAAATCAGTGAAACCAAGAAAACACCACAGTACATTTTCAGATTGAATTATATCACACTTTGGAGTAGCAACTCCATGCACAGAGCCAACTAGGACCTGGGTTTAAGTGGTTAATACAATGGCAACCCCTATGAATAAACAAAGTGAAACCCAACATGTTGTATGAGCTGTGAAATGGCTACTCTGATGTGCAACCACCTTTCTGGAATGTTTGTCCTTTGTGTGAGCTCTCCAGCGTTTCTGTATGACCACAGCTGCTCTCCTTTTATCCACAAAGCGTTTTCTACAGAAGGAGAAAATACAAGGGAAAAAGGAGTCAACATTGTGTTGATTAATAAGTAACTATTTCTTCACGAAACAAGGCTTAATTTTACAACTTTGATAGAAAAACTCAAATCGGTAGATCAAGATCTCTTGAGTCATGTATCAATCAGATTTTCCATATTCTATTGGCAATGATTGCATTCCAAAGCTTGTGGGAGAGACCCATTTGTATAAAGAATGACAACATCCGATCCAGTAGCGTTACACTTCTGCCTGTAGTTGCTACAAATGCAAAAATCTTAAAAAAAAATCAAAGTTCCATGTGGTTTGGCAAGTGTATGACGTGAGAATGTACACGTACACTGTACATGTCACATTTTGCAAGAGTATTATATCCATAGAGACAGTTACTAATTTCAATCAAAGTTGGTCAGTGGCGTTTGAAGCATGCATGTATACATCATGTCATTTCATACTGCTGTCATACCTGTCATGGTATCCCAGCATGACTCTCTGTATGACGAGGGCTTTTCTGTTGAGTTCGTCCTCTCTCGCACGCTCCAGGAGAGAGTCATGCGCATCCTGAAATTGGGTGAACTGTCATTAATAAGAACAATTTCTTCTTGCACATTCTACCTATTTTTTAGGGGCACCAGCCGCTCCTATATGCAGCTTTTGGTGTATGTGCACAACACAAAACAATGAATGGACATTTTTACCTCATAGTGTGTGAGAAAATAGATTATGAATAGATGTACGTTGTAAATTTGCCTGAGGCTATAAGTTCATAGTATTGTTATCAAATGTAGTATAGAAAACGATGTGTTAACACATGGAAAATGTTTCTGCACCTTGAGGAAAATCTTGGTCTTTCCTATTTTCCAGCCTTCCCCATCTGTTATGGTAGCCTTGCAGATTGCTTCACAACAGGCAACAGTTGTTGCCTAAAGGGTAAAAAAAAATCATACATTTGTGTTAAAGCTGTTTATTGCATTTTGCAAATCATATCAGATCTGCAGTACAGTGACAAACATTTCCATTTTTCTTTTTGTAACCCTTCCCCCCACCCCTGTCCAGACATAGCAACAGAGGACATAATAATAATAAGGGTAAAATATCAATCTCTCATTTGTTTTATAGAATACCGGTATGTGTGTTGGTCTTCTCTACGAAATGGGATCAAGCGAAATGTATTTGTTGTGAAATCAGCAATAAACCACGCTCATGGTGAACTGAATCATCAGCAGCATGTGTCAGGAGCCAAAGAACGTCTTTGACTATAGACATATATTATATATCACTTCTGCTGTTTTTAGGACAATCAATGCATAAGGAGATGAAGTGAACTGATGCAGCAGCTGTTCCATTTGGGCAGCTCCAAAGCGCACAAGTGTGTATGCAGTGCCTTCACAAACTGGATACATGGTATAAGTTAGCTGGTGCTTTTAAATTACACTATTTATTTCCCAAATCTATTTGACGAAATTAATGACTGCTTGACAAACACGCCCAGAACTGCACCTCCAGCCTCAAATAGCGCTGTTGGTGCAATAAATAGATGAAATTTGACAAAAATACAGATAAGGGAATTCAGGAACTTCATTTACGGGCAGCGAGTAACTTGTGGATGGCATACACATGTATTGGACCAGTGTACCTGTAGGCTACCACAAGTCTGGTTCATACTGCACGTAACATACAGTACTGTATATATCACAGTCACAGTCACCTAGCATCTTAAGCACTATGATCGGTAAGCCAAGACTTACTGTTTTAGGATCACAGATGGTCGTCCTGAGAAGCACTCTGTAGCGCTGTAGGAACTCTTTGAAGGTGTGTTGAATGGGAAATCCCAACTTCCGAATGCGGATGGTGTCTACCATACCAGAATACCTCAGCTGACGCGTACACAACGACCTGTCAAATGTCTGAAGGTGACATGAATGGATTAATTATACAGTAACATAGCACAGAACCACTCAGCAAAAGAATAAACAATGGTACAAACGTGATTTAAGCTCAGACTTGATGTTTGCTGTGCATGATTCAATTTGTATTGAGGGCTTATGTTGGCAAAAGGACAATAAAGTTTGCACATCGGAGCCACAGCAGGAGGGTATACTATTTGGGTTCTTGGACGTGGAAAAGTTTAGAAACCCTTGATATAACTCACATTGGATTGCTTATCGTCGTTGGGCTTGAAGCAGCGGATGAAGAACGGCTGGCAGGCAGACAGCTTCTTCATCAGGGATTCCAGAGACTGGCGGAACTGAAAGCCAAGCGTCGGGGTCTGCTTGCGGCCATCAGCCTTGCCCTGTGAAGTCACAGGAGGAAGAGTACTATCATGACCTTCAATGATATACATATTTTTTTAAGCTGGCTCTTTAAAATTAAAGTTACACTTCATTCATACCCGAGAAGCGAGAGAGCTCTTGGGTGTCATGACAATCTTGCTGTTGCCAGTCTTCTTCACTCCATTGATATTAAGCTCAGACTCGAAAATCCCATGAAGTAACTTATTTGTGGAGGTCTCAATTGTCTTCATGATGTCAGAACTGACCGCGTCTCTGTTCTTCTCCAAGAATCCTGGAGTAAAAAAATAAATAAAGAGAACGCCAATAATCAGCTATTATCAAATACGCATTTCTTAAGTGGGCCAGGATTATATGTCCAATGAGATTAAATAAGGAAGGTCTAGCGATTAGTTTAGCTACCTTCTGACTCATAGCGAACTGCTCCAGCGAAATGGCGGATCCCAAAATCTGTGTCGTGCTCGCTCTTAGAGGGGATGTACATGATGTTTCTGCGATGCTGCTGGTTCATCTTGTTGAGCATAGTCATGTCTGTGCCCTGTTCACCCGACCAAAACAACCATCAATAACACCTCTACTAGTGTAGTGAATCATAAAATCTCATTTCACTCATTAATTACAGCCGGGCTGTAATTAATTATGGGTGATACAGGGTAATCCTGGGTCCCTGATACCTGGTCCTCTATACTTATACCACTTCTTCATGATGAGTACCCTAGCTGTTTTCCGCCTCTCACTGATATATAGGTATATGAGTTACATAACGTTGCACAGATTTTACTTGAGGTCAAATGAAATGCAAATACAATGATCGCACAAAAAACAACAAAAAAAACAACAACATTGATTCAAACATAAAAATATATACTTGTGGCATAAACATATTCTAAAATGATCCTAATCACACATTACTTGAAACGATGAGAACAACAAGACAATACCTTTGGGAAATTACTCTCCTCATCAATGAGTGCCAGCAGGTTACAGGATGTCCCGGCCAGCAGGTCCAGGGTAGGCTGGTTGTCACAGAATCCGATGTAGTTCCAGACGATGCTCTCCTTCAGGTACTCATCCTGCTCCAGCTTGAAGATGTGATGAACAAAGAACTGCTGGAGCTGCTCGTTGGCAAAGTTGATGCATAGCTGCTCGAAGCTGTCAAATCAAGTGGTGATTTATTGTTGAGATCATTTTGAAATGGCTATGGGTGCAATCTAATGTAATAGAGCAGGAGTTTTCAACCTGTTCAGCGCATGACCCCCTACAATGAACTGTGGGCCGCAACTCTGACAAGCCCATACAAGTTGCAGCATTCGATTTTGTTTGGCTTAGTTCCACAGTTAAACTTTGTGAAAATAGCTGATCCAGAGGCTCCACATATAAACATGAAAATACAGTACATACAAATCATGTCGCGAGTCTTTGTCAGCTAATAGATTGGCTATTTTCACAATTCTTGCCTCTTTATTCATTTATTCCACCTCCCCAACAGGTTGAGAACCATAGAGTATACTTCAGTTAGAACTGAGATCTCATCATCACCTGTTTGTTTCAAAGTCCTCGAATCCAAAGATATCCAGCAGGCCGATGGATTGAGAGGAATGCTTGGGGCGTTTGGCTGCCGTCTTATTGATGACACTGTTAATTTTCTTGACAATCCATAGGAACAGTTTGTTGTATATTGCCTGGAAGAGTCACATAGACATCCTTTCAGTTGTAATGTACAGGGAGGTCCAACATGTTGGAGAATTAAAGCCACACCAGATGGAGACGTTGCGATATGTTTGGTTCTGATAACTAATTAAGTAAATAACCACCATTACCTTGACAAAGGCGTCCCTGCAATCAGAAGCCTGTTCAGCGCTGAGGGGTTTAGTCACGCTCTCCAGGTTGGTGCGGACCGACCGATGGGTCAGGCTCTTAGCAAGGGATGCACTCTGGACCTGATGGAAAAATAGGTATTGAGCCAAAGGTACAGAGATACCAAACATCTCCAATTATTGTTTGTGCACTCTGCCACTGCAGCCAATATTTCTTTCAACTCCCAAAAAGGAAAATCTGCTTAGCAAGTAGGAAGCCAATAAATGTACTGTAAAAAAAAAAAAACATACTTGTAAATAAAGTCATCCTGACTCTGTTATTTGAACTTATATTATTTTCAGAGACAGATATGTGAGGTATTTGTGTTCTAGTTAGAAAAATAATAGCACAAGCAGAGAAAGGCTCACATCAAGGAGTTTAGCTGCAAGGCTGAAGTGTTCTGAGGTGCTGACATCACAGCTGTCCATGTTACTGGAGGTCGTAGCTGGTGGGAAACATGAAAAGAGGATCAATCTCTCAGATTAATAATATGACATGAAAATAGTAAAGTTGTACTAAGCAATGTTTTGACTATTAGGTAGATAATATTGTATATATCTCTATAAGCTGTTGAGCATGTATTGTACAATACATAATGTGCAATGTACCGGTATGTCCATTTGACTTAAGGAACTTTGCCCTGAAATTTGCTTCTTGGGCAACACTTCCTACCAGGCTGTGTACTGCCCTGGTAATCAATTAAACTAAATCAAATTAGATATAGTTATGGTTGGATTTAAGGCCATGCTTGGTGTTAAGGTCTGCCAAAGTTGTATACATTTTTCTCCTGGTCTTTAATGTGGTGTTGGTGTGACTTGACTGTGGTCCCGACAAAGGAAAGAGATTCATAGACAATGTAATTGTTTGAAAACGGTTTAAAAGTACAGTTAGAGTGATCTGGGGGGAGAACCTCAGCTTTGTTGAATTCACTGAGTAAAATTGTCAAAATACGACTGCCAGATCTGTGTCCCCCCAGGACAGCAGTAGTGAATGGCAGCGAGAGGGACCACAGGCAATAACAAAATTGCAAATAAAATCAAATCTGAGCTTTTATTCTTACTCATAACATGCCATCTCCTTACTAGCTGATAATTCCTTCTCCTTACTAGTTTTATAATTCAAAAACAAACTGTACGCCTGTGTAATCCAACCCAGCTGAACTAGAGAAGAGCAGAGAGGCTCCACCTTCGAAGCTGACGTTCCCCAGATGCAGTATGGCTGCCAGCAGCTGGAGGATTTCCATGCACTGGGTCTCAGTGAAGGTCAAGATCTTCAAAGCAGAGCGAATGCGTGTGTAGTCCTTGGCATCATCACGTCCTTCACACAATATACAGTCACCCTGCACAGTGATCAGAGGAGTTATAGGCAGATCATCTCAACTGCTATTTAGTGTGGGTGTGCACATGTGGGGGGCAAAAGCCACTATAGGCAAGTGAGTGCCATGGTTATCACGTAAAACACAAGCGCTCTGCGTATGTCTCGATCCATACTTCATTCATCTCACCTGATCCATACTAGTGAGCCAATCACAGTGATGATCAGGGGTGGAAAAAGTCATCAGGAAACTGTATGTTTAAAGGGTCTGTGAGTTTGCTTTATCTACTTTTAAAAGCTATATCAATTATAATTGTCAAATGTACGTTTGTATCTTACACAGCAATACCAGATCCACATTTTGTACACATGTGTCAAGAATTATTTTGTTTCTTGGGGGCGAGTCTGCTTTATTTTAGAACTTCAGAACTACAGAAATTCAACTGTTATTACCCTTGTGAGGAATTTGTATTTCGCAGCATCCTCCAAGCACAGTTTCTTCTTCTGCTCTGCGGTCATCCCTGCCAGCATGGAGTAGAACATGTGGTAGTTCCTCTCTCCCTGGGCCTGGGGTTGGGATACAACCATTCGCTTTTACTATTCTTTTAACCCTGAGTGTGTACAAATGGAGCAAATTGGACCCTTTAGGTCTATTCTCGGCTCCATTTGCACCCTGCAGGTACAAATGTACAGTGTATGAATAACCACAAAATGAGTGATTTAAATACTACACATGAAACCGAATAAAGGAAATGAGTTGCTTTCATGTTTTCTTAGGGGTATGCACAAAGTCAATATTGTGAGAAACGGTCTTGTGTCAGTGTCAGTGTCAATATCCAATGTGTCATAGAATTATCTTACAAATAGAATTGTATGCCAAGGTGGACTGCCATAATCATATGTTAACACCCAATAAGTGTATAAGTATATTCACTTTCATAGGGATTAAGGACTCACTGCTAATCCCATTATGCTTAAACTTATTTGCCTTTTGTATAATTTTCAACATTTTTGGCCAGTGTGTCAAAAATGTTTTTGAAACACTGGCCAAAAAGGCATGGATGAAAATGGAGCCCTAAATGTATTGAACTTTTGACCATGGCAGTAACTAAAGTACATTATTTACCTATACTATATAGCTTTATTGTTTGTAGTTTATGGATTGACCTCAGGGAATGATAAGGAAAGGTGTGTATTTACTTGATGGCAAACACGGGACTTCTCCAGGAGGTACTGCTCCACACTTGCACCTTCAATGACTCCATCCTTGTTGAAGAAGATCTCCACGTATTTCCCGAACCGACTCGAGTTGTCATTATGGACGGTTTTGGCATTTCCAAAAGCTGTAGTGGGGTGCACAAAAGTATTTTTTTTAATCTTGACTATGAATGTTTATCTTGAATGTTTGTGTGTGTAGTGTGTGTGTGTGTGTGTGTGTGTGTGGGGGGGGGGGGGGGGGGGGGGGGGGGGGTGCACAGACTGCACACCCACACATGCATGGATGTTATCGTACCTTCTAGAATTGGGTTGGACTCCAGTATCTGCTGTTCAATCCAGGAGTGTTGACCGCTAACTGCAGCAAGGAACTGCAGAATCAACTTAGTGCTCTCTGTCTTTCCTGCTCCGGACTCACCACTATTGGAGATATTGTATACAGTATAAGATAAGATTGGAGATGAGATAAGATTTCTCTGCAGGGAAATGCAGGTGTCATAACAGCAGCAGCAAGAGTAACTAAGAAAGATCCAACTCTGATAAAATGGTGGTTGCCTAAATCACTTAATTGTAGACCCTCCCAGGCATTTTGATATTACAACGTCAAGTGTGATCATGTGTAAAGTAGTTTTTTTTCCTCCATTTTTTTTTCAGGTAATTGTTTTCACAACTGTGGCGCCCCCTATGGATGTAAATGTAATTACTTTATGCTCTGTGTTGACTGAAGAGGGAGAGTGGCCAGTTTGATCCTGGTTCCTTAACTTCCTGGAACACTGAACCCTTATCACTTGATCCTTTATCTATCAATGTCGGCCTGTTACCAAAAACCTTAGAGAATTAGAATGTGGATCTTACCTGATAATGCAACACTGGCTCTTCTGGTTGCGTCTCATGCTGTGATAACAAGTGTCTGCGATGGCAAAGACATGCGGGGGGAGTTCTCCAAGCTTGCGGCCATGGTACAGCTTCACCTGCAGCAAAGCACAATATTAACCACCTAAACCCATACATAGTGTAATTCATTGACTACATTTACCCTATTTCATACTAAGGACCCTTGGAAATTATCCATTTGTACCCCCATGTTTTGTACCAGGGACCTCCAGATGAGATTTGTTTTTAAAAAAACAGAAGCAAAATGATTTAACATGTTGAAAACACATTTCAAGACACTCTTACTGGCGTGTGGGAAGCGAACGCTGAGTGTGACGCACAGACATACACACAGACATTTCTGCCTGTTTTACATAGTTATTTGGCTCATTGCATTCACAAAATAAATAAATAAAAATAAAATACATAAAAGAAGCACAAGCTTGCAGTGCAAAAAGAGGTGATGCACTATGAGCTTGTATCTCTGTTTCTGTGTTCTAAATCCTGAGAGTAAAATGAATCAACAAAATGTGTTGCTATAGCATAGATTCAAATTAAAATCAGACTTGCCTGGTCACCAGTATAAATGGGTAGTTCCTGGTATGGGTTCACTGCTACCAGCACAGAGCCTGTGTATGTCTGATAAGAAACAGAAAATAAGGCCCACAATAAAATTTGATTGGTGTCAATATAATAGCGTGTCCTTATTACTGGAAATCCAGTACGTCACTTTTACAGTATAGAGGAGTAGCCTACAGTCCGGCAGAAGCATAGGCTGTGCTGGATTTCATAATTATAATCAATGAAAAGTATTAACACAGTCTTGTGACAAAAAAAGAAATAAATTAACTACATTGGATCCATTGGAAGGCAGGTGAGTCCTTTGATACAAGCAAACACAAGGTTTCGCCTGACAGCCATGGAATGCTCCAAACAAATTAATTGTTTGGAGCAGGTGCACTTCCTGCATTTCTTTTCTAGGAATTGGAAATGTCTGCCTGTTTATACAGTACAAGGGGCAATTTCCCTCTTACGTCAGGAGACTGGATGGGGTGGGGTTCCCACTCCTCTTACAGCATGCGTCTGTACAGGGTAAGGGTTTCCCACTCCTCGCCAGATAAGACTAACAATTTACAATTTTGCAGACACAGTCAATTCAGAGCCACTTACAATAATAATAAATGACAACACAAGGTAATACATCACATGCACAGAAATAGCCAGCTAGGAACATGAGCCAAACAAACAAGATCATCAGGGAAACAAAAGCTGCAATCTCTACATGAAACTGTAATTTTCATTACCGTATTTTCCGGACTATAAGGCGCACTTAAAAGCCTTTCATTTTCTCAAAAATCCACAGTGCGCCTTATAATCCAGTGCGCCTTATATATGGATTGTTTGACTGCAGGTGCTTCTATTCTGTGTTAACTGTAATAGCTTTTATTCTCTGCGCCTTATAATCCAGTGCGCCTTATATATGAAATCAGTTTTACAAGGTGCGCCTTATAATCCGGTGCGCCTTATAGTGCGGAATATACGGTACATGCAAATAATCAAAGAGTATGGCCAATAAACAGATTCTAAATAATTCAACAAGCCAATTAAAATAGCATTGAGTAAGAGATAAAGAGACAAAAGAAAGCAGGCAAATGCAGTTAGAATGAAACACTGGTGAGGTGCAGGTCAAGAAACAAGCCATAGAAACAAATGACGATTAATATATGACTGAGCTGCCCGGAACTAGACTAGATGTCTCCACCGTATCTCACTCTCTGAGTGGGTGAGTGAGTGAGTCAGTGAGTCAGTGAGTGAGTGAGGACTTGTACAGCCTATCAATGCATTTGAATATTCGATATATGAAAGAAATTGGTCTCTATCAGACTACCATGATGTGATTGCCAAAGCCAAAACTGTAGTTTATGCGTGTCTATCAGATGCATGAACAATGGTTAGACAGGTAATCTGGGTTAATTTAACAAAACATGGACATAAACCTATTCAGAGAATGTATGTTGTGGTAGCCTGTTGGACCCGCCTTATGTATCCACACGGCTTAATTTGTGCACCCTCAGAGTTAAATGTATGTTGTATGGTATGTTGAGGAAAGAAGTAAGGAACCTACATAGATGATGCCTTGCTTATGTCGGACCATCAGATTCCGTAGCAGTCCAGCCTCGGTGAGGTCACCCAGGCGGATCATGTCGTCCACTCCCTCCACTGACGTAGGGTGCATGACCCTGAGCGAACTCTGCTGCTCCACCGACAACCTGTGTTCCTGAGGAAATTCATTGAGAGTCAGGCATATGGAAAAAAGCAGAAGAATACTTATGTGATGTGAGGGGTGCACCTATCAGAGCACTAGAGCAGGGGTTTTCAACCTTTTTGATACTAGGGCCCACCATTTATTCAGCAATTGAGCCACGGACCACCATTTGATGATATTTTAGCCCCACAGACCCCAAAACTAAAGTTTTCTTTTGCTTTTGTCCAGGCAAAACATATTGACCAAAATGACCATTAATCTTCTAGTTGTGTAGACTTGGGCTAATTCAGATAATGACTATTTTAACTCTTGAGAGTGTAAAAAAATTACACTTATTTTTATGTTCTCAAGAGTTACATCTGGTTAACCAACTTAGCTGAGGACCACCTGCAACCCACTCAGGGACCACGTGTGGTCCCTGAGAGGGTCCCATGGGTCCTTGCTCCATGAGATGAACAAAGTTGTCATAGCTCTGTCCTACACTATGGCTCTGGCATCAGCCAATCAAATCATATTCTGTGCTACAAACAAAACGTGTTTATCAGACATTTCAAGGACTGCGAAATTGTTGTTGTTTTGTTCTTATCTGTGGAACCCCTTTTGTCCATGTACTCCCATAGTAGAGCAGCGTTTCAAAAATATTCCACATAATATTACTAGGTTTTACTAATTAGGTTGAGTATATTAGGTTGAGTATAATCTCACCTGGTCAGAACATGTCTGCCTAAATGCACTGTTGCTACAACTGTAGTGAGAACAACCACTAACATACACAGTATATGGCCACTGCTAGGAGAATCAACCCTTTCACTGAGGCAATAATCTAAGAATTGTTTCCCCCCAGTGTTATCAACTACACAGCTCAACTCAGCAGATGTATTGTTGTGCAAAAATCTGAGATGAAATTGTGGAGTTTGTGTCCCAAAGGGTGCGTTTCCTTTTTTACATTCATGAAATAAGTCTATAAATTGACTGTCAAGGTTGAAAAAAAGGTTATTAAAAAACTGTGGTCACACTTACGTTTCCCTCATCGTCGACCAGAATCTGGTCACCAGAATTTGTCACCTTGACCCTGGCTCCTATGAGCACCCCAATATCGGAGTCCACCCACACCCACTCCCCCTGGGAACACGGAAAACAGTACAAGTCAAGTAGGGTTAATGTTCATGATTCAATTATTACCACCAGGGAGAAAACTTTACAGTATTTCCTTGAAGGAAGTAGACACAGAATCTGACATGCATTTGACCTGGTTGTCAAGATTACATTTATCCCCAGAATAAGCAGGCAGAATCTATTAGCTTGATCGTAAAACTTGTGCAAGGAAATCTGTGTTTAATAGTTTTAGTCAAATGTGTCACAAAGTGTCAATTTGTTCAAACTCATCAACAGAATGGAACAATAAGTGGTCCATTGGTGGTGTTGATTAAGACTGGAGTCAATTCCTTCATAAAGTGTTTATACAGTATTTTACAGTGTAATACCGTCTCTGAATGTCTTATCAGTTTCCCCTAACAAATATAATAATTAACAATTAAAAATATTTTTAATAAATAAAAATCTGAAATTCCAGTCATTACACCCAACTGAAAAGTAATTCCCTGGCAAAGCTATGACTTCTTCATTAAAGCCCATAAATTGTACTGCATATCTCGTGATTTTGTACAAACTGTGGTCAAAATCGAGGCTTACCTTCCTCAGCATCACCAAACCACAGGTTTCCTATTTCCTAAACAAAATATAAGCATACATGAGGGCGTATTACATATTTACATTCATTCCTACGTATATTTACAAAATGTGTATAGGAAATCTAAGAATGTTGTCAACAAGGCAGCTTACTAATGTCTTATTTTGATAATACTATAGTATATCCCATATTTCATTGGGATATACTAAGATGGAATCCCATTTCTGAAATTGAACATGCACACAACACTGGAAACAACCAAGTGAGGATGTCTGGCATCATTAAAGAAAACACCACTAAACCACAAATGAGAAAATATCATAAGCATGTAATAATTAAGAGGGTTACCTGAATCCACTTTGTAGTTGGTTCTTCATTAATATCCTAGTTCCAGTCCTTCATTCGCGCACAAAGGGATCTTGTGTTTGTACAGTAGCTGAGTGTCGTTAACATAAGGTGGAAACTCAAACTTAAAGTGACAGCAATTTTATGGCACTTTGACTTTGAACTGCACACTCAAGTCGGGAAAAAGTGAAACCTCTCGTCTTCCTAGTAACTCTGTACACAGATACAGTGTCAAACTGTTACTGTGATTTTAAGGTGAGCCATCTACACCATGTTGGGTATATGGCTACAGTAGCCTACACTGCTATTATGAATCATTCTACCAAATTCCATTTTACTCCTGAAAATGTCTTGTGAAACCAAGGAACAGCCTTTGGACCACTGCGATGTGAATCAGTGCCACTGGTGAATACACTGAGACAATCAGAGCCATAAAGCTGTAAATACACAATTATCTAATCAAAGGACCAGGCATAATCCCTTCAAGCAGAGAAACAATTAATATAGTCAGGGGGATTTCCAGCAGAGCATTAAATATTCATTGGGTATTCATATTTAGTATATGTTATGTATTAGTATAGTACATGGACTTCCAATGACTGCAGAACCTTTTAGCCTGGGTGAACTTCTACAGTATAACGATTTTGAATTATACTCAAACCTTCTTTAAATCACAATAGCTATCATTGGGTTATAATATGCCATTTTTAAAGTGAAAATACTGTTGGGTGAGGCAAATAACCATATATGTCCATAATTTCTTGTGACCACTTCCTGGCAAAAAGGCTCATCTGTCCTGACCTGACTTAGACACTTCGTTGTCTGCTCAGTTAGTTCACTCTAAATCGTGATTAGACAATTATTGGGCTACACAAGGTTACCAACTCTCAAAATATTACTAGCTTACCAAATGAACCTTGTCAGATATGAAAGTGGTACATGCTTCACGGGGCAGTTGGTCAGCTACCAGAATTCTTAGAAGACTAATAAAGCCTACAAGCAGACTTCTACTGAAACTCGCAGCGAGTTTCAATAAAGCAGGTAAATGAACTCATGGCAATAAAACTTCAAAGTATTGTCATTAATACACTGTACAATCTTGTGTCGAAGGGGATGTCCAACAGATGACACCATCACAGCTAATTGTTTCAAAATACAAGAAGGGTGGGCTCCTGTACTTATGAACCAAGAGTTTACACAGGCCACTAATCTGTAGGAGTAGCCTATCAATAGTATATCAATTAAACAGATATGACTAAGACTAAGATATGAATAAGACTGTGATGGGTGTACCCTGTCTAATATACAAGAGTTGCGCTTAACCCCAAATGATAGACATTTATAATGCAAAAATATAAACAGACCTGAAACTAAGATTGATTTTTGTATGTCTTTCTGAACCCAATCAAGTAAACAAAACGGTATAGACTATGTATATATATATATATTAGAGCTGTCAATCGATTAAAAAATTTAATCGCGATTAATCGCATGATTGCCCATAGTTAATCTTTGATTAATCGCAATTTAATCGCATATTTTTGTGAGTTCTAAATATACCTTAAATGCGTGTTTTTCAAGAATATTCATATCAAGGTCAATTATTTATTCTGCATTTGAGCCACAGACCACCATTTGATGACATTTATTTAGACTTCCAGACCTAAATTAAAGAATTTGTCAACAATTTGATGTTGGTATCATTGGTTTTCTACATTCTCTAATTGTGTAGACTTAACTGATGCAGATATTTATTTACAATTATTCACCTGCATTTGGCGAAATTGAACCAAATGGACCCACTTGGCCTTTGGTTTTACTGTGAGTTAATCTCGCACTAAAAAAAATAATCGAGTTAACTCAAGGCTGAGTTAACTCGCGATTAACTGGTTAATGCTGACAGCCTTAATATATATATATATATATATATATATATATATATATATATATATATATATATATATATATATATAGTTGTACACTACTTGGCAATAGCTTATCAAGAGCATTCTAACCGCTCATCACTGCAGTTGCCATGGTGTGTTTATGATTTCGCAATATCAGACACAGCATGATAATCAAGAATACTAATCCTTCACCATCTTGTATAAACAGATGGGAGTCGCTGCTCTAAGTGAAACGAATCTTCAGCAAACGTCATTATGTGACTTCACTGTGACTAGTACTGGTATAGATAGCTAGCCACTTTAGGTTCGGTTTTACTTAATAAAGGAAATATTGGCCACTATGGAACAGCAGATTTAGGCATGTCTAAAGAGGAATAATGACAGCTAATTTGGAAATAGATAAATCCATGTTCACAAGTCAAACACTAATGTGACTTGACTTTCTCTTTTATTTTACATGTTAAGTTATGTTAATTTGTGTGAGTTTATTTATATTTTAGTTGTATGTCTGTATTGCCTTTGCCTTGACCAGGACACCAGGAAGACTAGAGACTCATCCATTTATCCTTTAATAAACAATCTTCTCATGTATCCCAGGGAGCCCGGTTCACGTCAAATTGAACTCAACAGCCAGAATTCTACTCTTCCATTGAGATGACAAATATCAAAGATGTATGCATCATCCCTTAGATCTATTTATTCATCTGCACAAGGTCATAAGTTATAGAACAGTAGTGTTATATACATCTTGCATATACATTCACTGTACCTTACAGATAGGAGCAAAAGTTATATGTAACATTGATGAATACTAATGATCTAATGATGTCAAATTAAACAGTTTTACGGTTACTTGGACATCTAATGGACCCAGTGTGTACATTTGAGTAGGTCAACTACTGCACAAATATTTTTTCCCCTTCAGTTTTCGGTCCCACATTATGTCAAAGTAGATTTCTGTTTTGCTCCAGTTTAGGAAAAAAAAACCACAAACATTTGCCATTTTAAAAACATTAAAGTATCATGCGTTGATGTCCAAATCTATATTCCATATTCACATATTTGAAAATAGAAAAAATAAAAATGAAAACATGAACTAAAATTAAATTTATTAATGCATTTCCATTTTAAGATGCTGTTAAACAAAATAAAATCTAAAATGTGTGACCCAAAAATATCTAAGAAGTTCAACTTTTGACAGTGTATATTTAACTGCAAATAAATCATCCCTTAACAGTTAGGATTATATGACACTTGTTTTGTGTGTGCAATATAAGAGAATAAAAACAAAGAAAGGCACACTCAAATGGTTAAGAGGTAGGCCACACTGCTATTTCAATTTTCTAAAAATTATTCAGCTCATCACATTGAAGCCAGATAGGAACAGGCGTGGGTTCAAGTATGAACATAAAAGAGAAGATGGCAAATTAATATAAAATCCAAGAAAACAGGGCTCAGAATTGACTTCACATAATGTACATTTCCACTGTGGATGGAGATGGAGTTTATCATAAATAAAAACCAAGCAACCAAAACCAAGACAACAAGGCCACACAATCACAATTTACAGCAGCATTAATGAGGCACAAATATTCAAGTCATTCCCATTATTGTGTTAAGCAATACTACAGTAATAATCCAATATTTCATTAGGGTGTAATGCCTTAGCAGGCACTACAGTTGGTAGAAGCATCTAAAGATATAAATGGATCTGTGTATAGACTGCAGAACTGCTTAACATTAAAAAAGTATATTCAGTGATGTCACTTAATTCTAATATTATTGTAATTATTTTTCTGGTTCCAGATCCCCCAAATCACTGAATGCTTTTTTAAAGCAGTGTTCCTTTAAAACAGTGGGTGACAGACCCATTTTTATAGGTCCCGGGGAGACGCCAAATTTATATTTTCGAGTGACAAGGTTATATGTAGGTTCTAGGACACATTATTGCTCTAGTATTAACTGTCGGACATTTTGATATCTCTGAATGAGTTGATGAGCACTAGTAGTAATCTGTAGATAGAACCACCCCTGTTATCCGGAAACCACTTCACTAAATGAAACAAATTTAACCATAAAGCCAGCTTTGACATTTGCAGCTGGGGTCAAACATCACTTGAAATGCATTAGAAGTACTCTTGATTCAGGCCATTGGGAAAGGGGTAGCAATAAAATACCTGTCCAGCAATGGAGTATGGGGGTTCGAGTCCACTGCGGTGCATCTGGCTTTGTCGAGCGTCTATATGAGAGCACAGTTGTCCTGTGTTGGAGGGAGGGAAGCTGGGCAGAGATGTCACTGCATCTACTCCTACAGGCTGGAGCAGCATCTGTCAGCAAGCAGGTTGGCCACGCATAGTATTAAGATTTATTTTAAGCATACAAGTGAATCGTTGTTGTTTTTCTCTCCTTTAGCATATTAGATGTCCAATGCCTTTTTATTGAGTTAGGTATGCGAGTATTGCATTTATTGAAATGTTGGTTATAGGAATTGCATTTGTAATAGTACAAGTATTTAAATGGGAGACAATTATAGATGCCCCAAACATGTTTTTTTTTTGTTGTTTTCAATCCTGATTATTTGATTTTGAGCATCTGCTGATACCATTTTTCCAGATCGTTTTATATACGATATTTTATAGAACACGTTTATGCCATATGATATTACAATAATGCAATTTCCCAAATCACAGACAATTTCGATTCTCATATCATGATATAAGAGATACAATATGGATACTAGTAATGTCCCCATCACGTATTTTGGCTGCCGTTCCAAATGCAATCATTTGAAAATGACGTGATGTGTCCCAATTTCCGATCACTCAATCCGATCGGTACAACCCCAGTGACACTGAAGTGTTTCTGTTCTCTTCAGAAAATGAGAACTTAAATTGGTTAAAAATGCAATTCATTCAGTATTTGTTCGGCCAATTGTTTTTTTTTTTTTTTTTTTTTTGCTACAGCGTTTGTATGATGTATGACACATGTGCCTAGAGTATGAAACATGTAAACAATGTATGACAGGTGATGTACCTATGACACATGTGAACATGGCTTTATGATGCCTTCTCCTCTGGTTTCTTGAGCAAAGCAGTGTACTTCATGGCCGCACTGTCGGCTCTCAGCTGCACCTCCACTAAGGTGAAGAGTGAAATAACCTGTAATGAACACAACAAAACCGTACAGGACATAGCCAGTCAGTGGTGGACAAACTACTCAAGCCCAGTACTTAAATCAAAGTATAGATATTGATGGTGAAATATTATTCAACTGATAAAGTGGGTGTCTTTGAAATGTTATTCATTAAGATTAATTTATGTCCTCCACTGGACATCATCCACTTTCACTGAAGTTGTTGTTCTTTAAACGACCTTGTCTCAAATGTTTACATGTCAGGGAAATCGATGTGCATTAGGCTACAGACCCCCATTTGATCAACGTAGGACACATTCCGATTCAGCATTTAAAGCTTAGTTTGTATGCAATTTTAAAAAGAAAGTCTTTATTGTATGACACTTTTCCTAAGTAGTAACATTTCACTATGTTTATTAACTGTTATTCTTAAGCTCAATTTATACTCCATTGCATGGCAGGCATTTGTACCTGGCGCTCTGAGGGTTTCTCTGGGTCGTCAGATTTCCAGACCAGTGTGAGCTCCGACTTCTTCCCCACCTTGTGATGCTGGAATGTCTCCAGACCCTCTACAGACTGACGGATACAAAAGATACAGACTGTTTCAATCTGACAAAACACAGTATACGCCTCATAGAATCATGGGGAGGGCTGTGTCGATGAGCTCAACCACCAGAGGATTGTATGACATTATCACAATATCTATTAGAATTCACCAAATCTTTACTTGATCCTGTGGTCTTTGTAACTCAGAAGGAGTTGACCGAACTGCTTAAAACTTGCCAGGTGTCATTATGACCTGTACGTGTGCATTATCAGCTAACAATTCGTATGGGCAAACTGTTTCCGAAATATCTGTTTGTATGGTCTAAGGAAAATGAACAAATTATCTGTTTGTATGCATCTGATAGGGCATACAATATAAATGGCTAAATGTAACATGTGTTCCATTTAGCCATTATAGCTCCCTGATTGCCCAACATGATCGGTTGGCTTGACTGATTGGTTAAGCGTTGGAACATAATTTGTTCCAAAATAAGTTACAACTGGCAATGGATGCCGTGGAACAGAAAGTAGGCAACTACAAACGTTGGCAAAAGATGATATGGAAGAATTCGATAAGCTCAACAAAGGGCAGGGACGATATTGGTAGTTCACAATACAAGATCTGTAGTGATATGTGGCCCACGATAACAATGATATCCTGATACAACATGATAATAAACCAACAACTAAATAAACAAACTGTCCCTAGCAGGAGAGTCTCTTTTGCAGAGCATGGATGTCATGGTTGCTAAGGGGGTCCTTGTTTTACAGGTTTCTGGTTCAAGGAGAGGATTTAGGCATAGTTTTAGCGATGTTAGCGCTAGGCCTAGTTTTTGTAAGGGTATATACTACTCTGCCCTACTAGTCATAGCCAGAGTTGTAAAACAAGAGCCCATGAACGCCCACTGAATCCCAGGCCCTGCAAAAATGGTAGTACCTCCTCCAAACAGTAAAACACTGTCCACAAGAAACGGTACAAAGTCACAACTTGTTTTATGTAAACCTGAGCAGGGCTGAGCAAGTAACACTAATTTGTTTAATGTAAACTTTGGCCCAGGTCAATTCTCATTGCTTTGACAAGACTACAATAAAACTAAACTACATTACATGTTTGTTTAATGTGAACTTTGGCCCAGATCAGTTCTCATTGCATTTATAAGAATACAATAAGACGCAATTAAATCCTTGGATCATATCAGTGGTTAGGGATGTTTGAATACAATACAAGTATAAATTAAAAACTGGGATAATATCAGTTGTGAGGATATACTGTATGCCAGTAAACCAGAAATCATATCATGATTAGTAGTAGTACTATTCATTCTCGGGATGACAGTCCTTCTTCACTGTTTACTCCCGCAACTCTGCCTTCATATTATATCTCAATAGCACCCCTACCAAGACATGATGATCATATTTCCCAGACTAACGATTAAATAATAAAGGGTATAGCAGTGCAATCGACATTCATTTGCAGTGCTTAACATCATTGCAGTTGCATTTTATTTTAAATAAACAAATGTGAATACAAATTAAGCAGAATTAAGAAAGAAAGACAGACAAGAAACAAATGGAAAGAAAGAAAGAAAGAAAGAAAGAAAAGAAAGAAAGAAAGAAAGAAAGAAAGAAAGAAAGAAAGAAAAAGAAAGAAAGAAAGAAAGAAGAAAGAAAGAAAGAAAGAAAGAAAAGAAAGAAAGAAAGAAAGAAAGAAAGAAAGAAAGAAAGAAAGAAAGAAAAGAAAGAAAGAAAGAAGAATTAAGAAAGAAAGATAGACGGACAAAAAATGCAAAGAAATGTTTAAACATCGCAAGCAGCCAAACCTTGCAGTAGATCCGCTTCTGCACACCATAGCGGAGAACCAGCACGTCAAAGGACTGGTCCAGTACTCCCATCACCATGGCCTCAGAGTCCAGTGGACCACACTCCTACAGGTCAGCACACATTTGAATTAACATTAACCATTTATAGACATCCCTATACATAACATACTAGTATTAGCATTAAAAATGGGCCTTCAGTGCTAAACAAGATGATGAGTAGGGTTGGAAGCTTAATTGGACGCAGTAGAAAAGAACAATGGTGAATAAAATAAAAAAAACACTAGGACAACAAATCTGGCAACACTGGACAGCTCCATCAACGGCAGGCTGATTCCCCTGAGTGCCACTGTGCATGACTGCAAGTCATAAATCCAGTCCTCAGATGACAACTCACTTCAGTTACGCAGCACTTGATTGCATCCTCTCTGTGTAATCACCACCACCAATGAAATTTAGTCATCGGCATTCAGTGACATGATTATTCATAAAAATAAGATCTTATTCATAAGATTTTATTCCAACTTATGCTGTGTACTGCTCAGCCCCATAAGTAATGTTGGAATCTCTTCTTTCCATTTGTTTCTATTCATGTCATTGGCCACTTTAATTATTCTGTCTTATTGCATTACAGACTGCTGTTATTCGCAGGCCATATGAAGACGGAACCGAAGCCTCCTACCCTGTGCCGCAATGTGTAAAGGAAATTGACAATGACCTTGAGCTATGTAAATTGTAATTTCAATGGCTACAAGGCCAGGTATACAATATCTATATGATTAGAGTATCTTTGAATAATTGAAATTGTCCACGGCAGATTTACAGTATATCTCAAACACTTAGGTATCATTCAGCTGTTAAGTGCGTGTGTTGATGAAATACCTTGACTAATACACCAAAGAACAGCTCTGTGCTGAGCTCCTGGACTCTCTTAGAGGCCGTCTTCTTGTCATTGCAGTGGGATGCCTGTTTGTCAATCTCCTCTCCGTTCAGCCTCACACGAGGGCCACAACCTACACACATACAAACACACAACACTTATATACTGTAGACAACGGAGCAAGCCACTTTTTCAGCCAGTGTGAGATGTGAGGTTGCTTTGTCCTCCTGCTTTGCTATTCCACATCACTCTCTGTATCTCAAGAGATACAAATGATTCACTGTTCAAACAAAACACGTTTGTCTCATTCCTTTGTAGCAAATCTATTTGTCTCATCCCATTGTTGCGAATCGCCGTTGGCGGTTAGAGAGGATGGGATTGATAAAATGACTTGGACAACAAACTGACAGTAGTGATGTAGTCCCAGTTGAAGCTCAAACTACTATGATGTGTTGCTCGGCAAAAAGAACAGTGTCATGCAACGGTACAAAGGCATCGCATGGAACATGGAAAAAATAAACAAACAAAAAACCTTGCAAGTATTGCAACATTTTGAATAATCTTGACACCCACCCAGGGAGGCAGCCAGCAGCCTGTGTACGATGACGTCAGCATATCGCCGGATGGGCGAGGTGAAGTGGGTGTAGAAAGGAACGTTGAGGGCGTAGTGCTTAAAAAGAGCCTCATCCTGGACAACACCTGTGCCGAAGTACACTGCCATCTGGAAGATAACAATTAATTATTGTTGAAAGGCTCACAGCGGAATACTGATTATTAAAATCCCAAAGGAATGGCAGCATACAGATTATACTGACAAATAGTAGTTGACAATGTATCTTTTTTTATATGGTACTTATTGTGTAATGAACGCCACAAAATGTGTTTCTATTAACACTGCTGTTCTGAATGGACAGCCATGTGGATGTCACCAAATAATGATCAGATGGCTTTGTGGCAGCAATTCTGATTTGACAGCTTTATAACGTTGATCAGATGGATAATTAGTATGTTATTATCTATCTATCCATTTGCGACAGTTACTTTAATGGTATAACAGCAGGCCGCCATTGACTAAGTGTCCTTGCTAGGACATTTCATTTAATCTGTGTAAACTTGGAGCTTACACGGCAGTCGATTATTTATGTAATTTCAGATTTTATGGCATGGCTCTGCAAGAGCTGTCTATGATAAGAGTCTGTCTTTGCAGAGCTAATCTTGAAAACCACTGGACCGATGGGTGCCAAATATTGTTGTGCGTGTTGCCAGTAGCTACAGAAGTATTCTGCAACAATTATTAATTTGTCACATGTGCTATATACAGTATACTTTTTGAAATCTAAAGGAGTTGTGGCCAGGCTGAAGAAGTTTCCAAGGTTAAAAGTCATACACTATAGATGACAGAAGCCTCTCACAGGCTGTGTCACATGTAAGATTGACCCGATTTGAATCCAAGATATCTTTGCTTTTCATTCTTAAAATAAAAGATCTAAAACAGTATGTGTGCACACAATATAATGTATTTTGCATGACTCCTCCAACCTGCATAGGTCTGAAACACAGGTTGGTGAGGACCTCCTTCCTGGCAGTGGAATACTCATCATCTCTGAAGATATCACGGAGGCTCCTCTGAACAAGAACACATTTACAGTCATTAATAAAAACAAACAATGTCTGCTTGAGACTTTTAAACCAAGTGAAAACCTTCCTTTAGTACTTGGGCCCTGGGGAAAACACTGTCCCTAAAGACAGCTGAAAATATTTTTGCCGTACAACATTTTCAATAATAAATCATGCTTAACCCCTCCTCAGGGGGATGGATATCCCCGAAAGGAGGAAATGATCCATTTTGCTCTGCAGCAGCACTCATTTTGGTTTAGTGGTAAACTGCTAAAGAACTGGGTGCAATACATTGCACCCATATGCGTCAGAAACCTTAAGCAGTTTTGAAAGGTTTAACATAAACAACACTACAACTCCCATGAAAGCATGCACGTTTAGTACCCAATGAGCCTAACAATGGCTCTATGTGTGCCTAAGCTCTGCCCACTGCGTGCGCATTATAGGAGGTTAATGACACACAGATAGGCTTCACAGTGCAGGGAAAAAAGTAATTTTCCTTCACACTTCCACATCTGACACAGATATAATTGGGACACCACATGAAATCCACAACAATGCACCCACATGCAGACTTCCAGCCGAGGAGAAGTCGACGTCGAGGCCCATCTGGTCGCAGAACTCCTGCAGCTCCTCCACCATCTTGGCCTGGGGAGGAGGGTGTCGTCGGAGCAGGGCCTTCTCTGGGAAGGCGCGGTAGATGTGGTGCGCTGTGGCGATATTGGCCAGCAACATGAACTCCTCCACCAGCCTGACATACACAAAGGAAAGTTCATGGAAACTACTTTTGTGCATTGACCAGCCAGCAGCACTGGTGGAAAACATACTCGAAGGGTAACCCCTGTTCCATGGTGTCCCCAGCTGCTTTGATTAATACAGCATCACAGTACAATTACTTTATCCACATATACAGTAAATACATTGGATAATGTATTCAAAAAGCAAATCTACAAGCTAACTGCATGTCACTTTGTTTCTTGGGCACTGCAAGCTGTAGATCTGCCATTTTGGGGTCCTTTGTCCCCCATTTCAGTGGCTCTGAAACGTTTTTGTGCAAAGTGAGAGGGTGACAGACGTTTGTGAGAATAGCTCGTAACTCACTTGTTACTGTCTCTGTACTGGTAAACATAGCAGCCCTGCGGCATCATGGTCTCTTTGTCCAGGGTGAATGAGAGCTTCAGCTGAAACAGAAAACAGACACGACAGGTTTCACCATTTATGAAAAACTATTTATGAAAAACCATTTATGGAGAACCAAAACAAGACAATTAGCCTGTCAACAATTGTGCCTCTTCAAATTACCAAATAACTACTAGGGTTTATGTGGGTAACGCACATCCAGTTGTGTGAGCCGTTGCATAAAAATAGGGGGAAAAAAACAATCAAATTTGGGATCAACCAGAACTAACCCGGTCCAGCCGGAGGGCACCGTCTTGGAAGCGCTGAGCTCGGAGGCTCTTGGCGATGGCGTGCATGTTGAGCACAGCACGATGGATCTGGTCGATGGAGTGCTCAGGGGCCACGGGCGGCAGCTCCTCGGGAGAGAACATCTTGTCCGGGGCTTCGATCATGCACTGTGCATGGTCATAGCTCAGCTTCACGCACGAGCGGATCACAGAGCGCCCAAACCACTCGCTCAAGATCTGGCAGAAACGGGAAAAGTCTGTTTTTAATAGTTGGATAAAAACGCGACATTTACCATTTTACTGTACTTTATGTTCACATCTGACATTTTTATCTCTTTGCAGAGTGTTTTTAGCTTTAGACATTTACTAGTAGATTAGCATTTTATAAGAGCATATTACATTTCAGCTGGGAGAAAATGCTTTGGTGGAGACACAGTGTCACGGGACTGAGTCTCGTGTTTTGTTTTGTTTATTTATTGGTTGGTAATTGGTAATATAAATATATATGTTTATGTATAAGGAACATATTAATATATATATTTATATGAGGTATGGTATTGTAATATGGATATATATTTATATGGTACCTATGATTTATATATCTATATGAGGTATTATTATGGAATGTATATTTGTATTATATATATATAGAATATCATAGATATCTCTTTATGTATATATATACACATATACATAGTGCTAGTTGTAGTGAACTCCTGTCTAGATAACCGGTGTCCTGATTGGTGTTCTCTTTCTGTCATCTCGCCCAGCTGCAGGTCCTGGGTTACCATCGGGGGCTGGCTTGAGGATAGCGGGACTGATCACCCCTCTGTCCTCATTGGCCGTCGGTCATGTGGCGGCCGCAGCCAGCCTCTACAAAGGCAACCTGTCAGGCTGAGGCAGGGGGGGGAACGACAACCGACAGTCCTTCCCCCAACCCGCCGCACGACTAGCCTAGTTGAAGATTAATAGCATACCAGTGTTTGTTTAGCCTTTTGTTCTCTTTGTTTGTTAATCTCTGTTTATTGTCTTTTGTTTTCTGTTATCTAAAAACCCCGTCACTATTGTAAATATATCTCGAGCCTATTGCATTATAAAATATAAATGCTTCGCAATATTTATTATTATATAGAGAATATAAAATAAATATTTGGATTTATACTTTTGGTGTCCGTCTACCCTTATGTTCGGTCCAATAACCCCTAGACATATATGGGGCCGTAACATAATTGGGCGCTCGTCCGGTCGCAAACAAATAACATTTAAAAAGGTTTTCAGTTTATCTGGTATGCTGATTTGATTTCGATTTTGATTTAGTTCTGGGGAGTGCTAAATTCATTCGTTGTTTTTTTCTGTTGCTAGTTTGGCCTGGTGGGTCGGGTGGTGGTTTTTGCGCTGCTGTGAGGGTAGGTGCATTGCTCGCTATTGTTTGTTTGAGTGCTAGACTTTGCAGACCGTTTATGGCATTTAATTTATGGCATCTAATTTATTGGCATCTAATACTGATGGTGTTGAAAATAGCCTGACGCTTGAACAATTGGAACAGTGTAACTACTGGCAATTGTACTCTATTGCTAAAAACTATCACGTTCCTCTTCCGCGGGGTACAAAGAAAAGACCAAAACTTTTCGGGGCAATAGTTAGGAAGCTGACAAAGCGTGGGGTCATTAGAATGACTTCAGATTCCGAGTCTGACAGTGACAAAGAAAAGAGGACTAAAACAAATGAGGAAGTGACCGAGCCAGCTGCTAGTATGGACGGCTCAGGAGGCGGAGAGTCTGCGGAGGCTCATGCTCCGGGTGATTTAAAAGCTGGGGGGACCTTACATTCCTCATCCGAGGTGGGGGTAGGGGGGGTCCGCGTTCGAGAGCTAGAATTACAACGTGAGATAGAAATGTTTCGGTTAAAGAGCGAGGAGGTTAAGCTTAGACAACAGGAGAGGCAACTAGAGCTCGCTCATCTCCAGCTCTCCAGGGCTCGCCCCGAGGTGGCCGATGACAGCGTCGGTCCTGCCCCCCAGCAGCGACAACAGCAGCCGCCGCAGCAGCATGTGAACCTCGAGGTTCACGGTCATGGTCATGAGGTGCCTACTATGCCTACTATGGGTGGCGGCGCAGCGTCATCCTTTGATGTCAGCAGACAGATAGCCCTGGTCCCCGCGTTTAAGGAAGGTGAGTTAGACAATTACTTTTTTGCCTTTGAGAGAATTGCAAGAGCAGTTAATTGGCCAAAAGAGTTTTGGAGTCTTTTACTTCAATGCAAATTAACAGGGCGGGCGCAGGATGTTTGCAATGCACTATCAGTGGAGGATAGCCTGGATTATGACAAAGTAAAGGCGGCTATTCTGGTGGGTTACGCTAAAGTTCCTGCTTATTATAGGCAGCAGTTTAGGTTTGCTGAAAAGTCTAGTGCTCAAACGTTTGTGGAGTTTGGTCGTGAGAAGGCCATGCTGTTTGATAAATGGTTAAAAGCGAGCGGTGTACATACTTTCGAGCAGCTCAGGGAGCTTATACTCATGGAGGAGTTCAAAGCATGCATACCAGAACGTATTGTGATTTATCTGGAGGAACAAAAAGTTGATTCGGTAGCTAAAGCTTCTATTAGAGCCGATGAGTTTGAATTGACACACAGGGCGAGTGGGGCTTCTGGTCACCGTGAGTCGAGCGGGCTTGACAAACACAAGCCGCAAAAAGGCAAAGTGGCAAAGCCTAATAGTCCACAAACAGGCGCCGGGGGTGCGCAGGACATGCGGGCTTGTTTTTATTGCCACGAGGTGGGCCACTTGGTCTCACGGTGTCCAAAAGTACCACAAAAATCGCAGAAGGAGGGCCATGCGAGTCCTAAAAAACCAAAAGGTGTGGGTTTTGTGCGTTCTGTGCCTTTGTGTCCTCTCCAGTCAACCGCGGCGGCGGCGGGCCGGGATGATACAACGGCATGTTTTGAGCCGTTCATGTTGGAAGGATCAGTTTCTCTGTCAGATGGGGAGGAGGGACAAGTGCCTGTCACAATTTTACGTGACACGGGCGCCTCCCAATCCCTCATCTTACAGAGCGTGCTGCCCTTCTCCGAGGAAACGTTTTGTGGGTCTGATGCATTGTTGCTGGGGGTTGAGATGAACTCCTCCCGTGCGCCACTGCATACGGTCTATTTGCGTTCTCCTTTAGTTTCTGGTTTTGTGCAAATCGGTCTGCGGGAGAGTTTGCCGATCGAGGGCGTGACGTTGATCTTAGGAAACGACATTGCAGGGAAAAAAGTGTTTCCCTCACTCGAAGTGGTTGAAAAGCCTACCTCTGCATCGGTGCGCGCAGAGCCCTCCACTGTATTCCCAGCTTGTGCGGTAACTCGAGCGCAAGCGAGAAAGTTTGGGAACGTCACGTTGAGTGACAGTTTCCTCGGTGCCGAGAAACCGGCAGTGGGTGGTTCTGTGCGCAGGCGGCGGAGAAAGGTGAAGGAGCGTTTTCTGCCCGTGAAAGCCGACTTTGATTTGAGCATCGACAGGGACACATTTGCAGACGCACAGCTGCGCGATCCTTTGCTTGCTGCGTGTTGGGAAGCGGCTGATAATAAGGATCAGGCCGTACCCAGTGCGTACAAGCAGGAGGACGGCATTCTGGTGCGCAGATGGTTCCCGGCCGCTGCTGGCGACTTGGGGTGGAATGTTGTGAGTCAGATCGTTGTGCCTCAGTGTTTTCGAGCACAGGTGCTTAGTTTGGCTCACGATAACATTGCTGGCCACTTGGGTGTACGGAAAACGTACGAGCGTATCCTACAGTACTTTTGGTGGCCCGGTTTGAAGTCATCTGTGGTGGAATATTGTCGTACCTGTCATGCGTGTCAGGTGGTGGGCAAGCCAAACCAGATGATTCCGCCCGCGCCACTCAAACCTATCCCCGCGATGGGGGAGCCTTTCGAGCATATTATGATCGACTGTGTTGGACCGTTGCCAAAAACTAAATCTGGTAATCAATACATTCTGACTGTCATGTGTGTGGCAACGCGCTATGCAGAGGCATTCCCGCTGCGCACAATCAAAGTGAAGTCTATTGTGAAAGCGCTTACTAGTTTTTTTTCTACCTTTGGCTTTTGTCGCTATATTCAAAGTGATTGTGGGTCCAACTTCATGTCGACCATATTTGCTCAGGTTATGTCTGTGCTGGGTATCGAACACCGCCGGTCCAGTCCATTTCATCCGGAAAGTAATGGCGCGATCGAACGTTTTCATTCTTGCCTAAAGTCCATGATGAAAACATTTTGTCACGAAACGGCACGTTCATGGGACGAGGGTTTGCCTTTTCTCATGCTCGCGGTTTGGGAATGCGTGCAGGAATCATTGGGCTTTAGTCCTGCAGAGCTTGTATTTGGGCATACCGTTCGGGGGCCGTTGCGCGCACTAAAAGAGGGTTTAGTGGCCAAGGCTAATTTGCCTGTCACTAATGTGCTTGATTATGTTGCGGCGTTTCGAGAACGGTTGCACAAAACCAGGGAGCTTGCGACCAAGTTCTTATGTGAGGCTCAGGGGAAAATGAAAGAGAGATTTGACAGAAAGGCTGTACAGCGCAAGTTTGCAGTTGGAGACCAAGTTTTGGTACTGCTGCCGCTGCAGGGTTCCGCCTTTCGTGCCAAGTTCAGTGGGCCTTATGTTGTGGAAAAAAAATTGAGTGACACAGATTACATCATTCTTACTCCGGATCGTAAAAAAAAATCAAGGGTGTGCCACATAAACATGCTTAAGTCATATCTGACGCGTTCAGATGCGGCTGAAGCGCCAGCAGTTGTTGCGTGTTCTGTTGCGCGCGCGGCACCGTCTCTCTATTCCCCCGAGATTGATGGGCTGCGCGTTAAAACTATTGGGTCACGTTTGGCTAATTCCGACATTTTGACTGATTTGGATGGGTATCTAAAGCATTTAGAGCCAGAATCGCGAGCGGACATTATTGATGTAATCAATGATAACTTGAGTCTGTTTTCAGACACGCCAACTCGTACCCCAGCTTTTTCTCACGACGTAGTGGTGACTGATCAACATCCACCGATTAAGCAGCACGCTTATCGTGTGAACCCCACTAAACGGGCGTTGTTAAAGAAAGAAGTTGACTATCTGTTAGAGAACGGGCTGGCGGTTCCGAGTAAAAGTGCGTGGGCTAGCCCATGCATTTTAGTGCCAAAACAGGACGGTTCCATGCGCTTTTGCACGGATTACCGTAAAGTCAATAATGTCACTAAAGCGGATTCTTATCCCCTACCTAGGATGGTTGATCTAATAGATCGGGTGGGTTCGGCTAAATTTGTGACCAAACTGGATATGCTCAAAGGGTATTGGCAGATTGGGTTGACAGACCGTGCGCCAGAAATAAGCGCTTTCGTGACACCAGACGGGTTGTACCAATATACTGTAATGCCTTTTGGCTTGAGGAACGCGCCCGCTACATTTCAAAGAATGATGAATGAAGTGCTCAGGGGCGTGGACAACTGCTCTGTTTATTTGGACGATTTGGTTCTTTTTAATAATTCTTTTGAATCTCATTTGAAGACATTAAAAGAAGTGTTTGATCGCTTGAAAAAAGCTAATTTGACTTTAAACTTATCAAAGTGTGAGTTCGGCCGCGCAACCGTTGTTTACCTTGGCAAGGAAGTGGGCCAGGGTAAAGTGCGGGCCGTTAATGATAAAATACAAGCAGTGCTCGACTATACTAGACCTAAAACTAGGCGTGAGCTCCGCCGGTTTCTAGGTATGGCTGGTTATTATCGGGGATTTTGTAAAAATTTTGCTGCAGTCACTGCACCCCTTACAACCTTAACTAGTGAGAAGCGACCATACAAGTGGACTCCTGCCTGTGACCAAGCATTCCAGTCCTGTAAAGCGCTCCTTTGCAGTACACCTGTCCTGGCAGCTCCAGACTTTGCCAGGCCATTCAAGCTGGAGGTGGATGCGAGTGCGGAAGGAGCTGGGGCTGCTCTTCTACAGGAGGACGAGGATGAGGTGGACCATCCCATTTGCTATTTCTCGAAGAAATTCAATCCTGCACAGTGCAACTACAGTACGGTAGAGAAGGAAGCATTAGCGTTATTGTTGGCTTTACAGTATTTCGAGGTGTATGTTGGTTCCAGTCCTTTACCAGTGCTTGTGTTTACTGACCACAACCCTCTTGTATTCCTAAGGCAAATGCAGAATTCTAACCAGAGACTGATGCGGTGGTCTATCCTGCTCCAGGACTTTAATGTGGAGATCCGACATAAAAAAGGGTTGGATAACATCTTGGCAGATGCCCTGTCCAGGGTGTAAGGTTTGCTCTTTCCTGTAAGAAGTGGTTATCTGGGGGTGATAACCTCTTTTTAGGGGTGAGGGTGTCACGGGACTGAGTCTCGTGTTTTGTTTTGTTTATTTATTGGTTGGTAATTGGTAATATAAATATATATATGTTTATGTATAAGGAACATATTAATATATATATTTATATGAGGTATGGTATTGTAATATGGATATATATTTATATGGTACCTATGATTTATATATCTATATGAGGTATTATTATGGAATGTATATTTGTATTATATATATATAGAATATCATAGATATCTCTTTATGTATATATATACACATATACATAGTGCTAGTTGTAGTGAACTCCTGTCTAGATAACCGGTGTCCTGATTGGTGTTCTCTTTCTGTCATCTCGCCCAGCTGCAGGTCCTGGGTTACCATCGGGGGCTGGCTTGAGGATAGCGGGACTGATCACCCCTCTGTCCTCATTGGCCGTCGGTCATGTGGCGGCCGCAGCCAGCCTCTACAAAGGCAACCTGTCAGGCTGAGGCAGGTGGGGGAACGACAACCGACAGTCCTTCCCCCGACCCGCCGCACGACTAGCCTAGTTGAAGATTAATAGCATACCAGTGCTTGTTTAGCCTTTTGTTCTTTTGTTTGTTAATCTCTGTTTATTGTCTTTTGTTTTCTGTTATCTAAAAACCCCGTCACTATTGTAAATATATACTCGAGCCTATTGCATTATAAAATATAAATGCTTCGCAATATTTATTATTATATAGAGAATATAAAATAAATATTTGGATTTATACTCTTGGTGTCCGTCTACCCTTATGTTCGGTCCAATAACCCCTAGACATATATGGGGCCGTAACAGAGACACAGACTTATGGTACTTCATGTACTTGTTCAGACACTACCTCCTCAATATAGCTGCTTGTCACAGTGATGTTCAACAACAGTAGTGAAGTTAGAGCCAATGATCACCCTTACACCAAAATGGGTAATCACAGTAACAATCACGCGACAATTCTCTTGGAAAAAGAGATTCGCATTCACTGGCACAGAGTATACCTTCCCCTGCGGTGTGATAGTCCAGATGACGGAGAAGGTGAGTCTGTCGGTGAGAGGATTCAGACTGCACAGCTCCTCACACAGCAGCCGAGGTAACATGGGGATCACCTGAGGATCACAGTGTAGACAGAGTTAACCACATAAACCCCACGTCTGTGTACATCAAAAGAGGCAAACAGCAGACAAAAGGAGCAGCACTACAAGCCCCCAGCGCTTTGTGAGCTTGTAAATTTACCATAGATTCGTCATTTTTGACAAAGAGAGGAAAAAAAGGATGGGACCAAGTATAGAGGCTTACAAAATATCAAACAAAAGAAGAATGCTGATGTTATGGAGAACAAACCTTTTGGACCATGTATACACTTGTGGCTCTCTTGCTGGCCATTGTGTCCAGAGCGTTGCCCTCTTGCACAAAGTAACTGACGTCGGCAATGTGGACCCCCACCTCAAAATTACCTGCCAATAAATAAGGGTATATACATACAATACAATGACATACAAAAAATCCTTGATTTTTTTCCCCTCATAATGCCATCTAAAATGTAATTTGTGTGTGGACCCCAGGATAACAACTGCTAGTAAAGCAGTATAGAGGTAAAGTGGATCCAAAGTGTGTGTGTGTGTGTGTGTGTGTGTGTGTGTGTGTGTGTGTGTGTGTGTGTGTGTGTGTGTGTGTGTGTGTGTGTGTGTGTGTGTGTGTGTACGTGCGCGTGACACTTTAGATGACCTGTGGAATTGCCCTAGTTATTCGGACATACATACAGTACCTACTGTAGGATGATACTAGGCTCTTCTTGGGAGATGCTCTGCCACAGATCAAAAACAGTCTTGCAGGGGGCTTCTAATACACTTACCATCTGGGAGTGGTTTGCAAGACAATGCATCATCCAGATCTCTGGCAGTAGCCGGGTCAATAGTGAATATACATTCTTTCCTGTGGACAAGACAAGATCGGGATCATAAAGTCATGTACACTCCCGGCGTTAAGCTGTGTATATGTTTAACAACTCAGCCATGCACAATGGCATTGAAAGCAGAGCCGATACAGCCTGCAGCGTTCAATGTTCAAGGTCACACACGAACACAGCAATTGATTTCCTCTGTGTGGGAACATTGACCAATGGGTGAAGCGATGACTTTATAATACTTATTACTACATGCTGAGAAATGTGGGGATTGAAATCAAGCTAGCACCATGTACAGTATTTTGCTCAGACATTGCAGTGAATATGTACCATTTTTGAATAAAACTGCCCAAAACCCTCCATAGTAACGTCTTTTTACGGAGGGTGTAACAGAAACGGTTATTATGGACACATTTGAGCCATGAGAGACGTAGAGATAGAATGATTTAATGAATATTTACATTGAGTGTTCTGTTTTACTCTAGCACGTGAGAGAGGGAAGGGTACAGTCTCAATGTATCACAGGAGAGTGCATGGTGCATGTATGGAGGAGTCAAAATGAATTGGAATAAAAACAAATATATTGGATATGGATTTCCTATTGGTGTGATCCCTTGACTGAGAACAATCGTTTGGTGTAAAAAAAAAATATATATATATATAACAAGATATTACGACACCAGATTAGAGGTTAACTGAAACAGTTGGCCAAAGCTGCACAGTCTCACCTCAGGTCTTTCCGTTTGGTGAACTCCTCAGGTGGGATGGCCCAGGGCAGGTTCTGAGGGAGGCAGCCCAGCACCTCGTCTGGGAAGTCTGCGAAATCCACGTCATATTCTATCAGGATGCCCTCAGTCTCTGGTTCGATCTCTCCTGCCTGCCCTAATGTCTTTGCAAGACGGCTAAGGGTGAAACACATAGATAAACGATGGAACACAATTATCACATATTGTTGACAACCCGTTTGAAAGCAATGAAATGTAGTAGTAGTAGTAGTAGTAGTAGTTTTGGAATGCCGACGTGTCGCGGCCCAATGTCGACAATCGATCGATTTTTTTAATTTTATTTTTAGCCCGCGGCGCCGGCGGGACCCAACGCAAAATGTTGCGGCGCGGGCGGCATGAAAATGCCTGCGGGAGGGAGAGGTGCAAGATAAAGTAAGTGGGACCGCGAAATCGAGCAATGTATAATATATAATACCAAAATATGCATATCTGAGTAGAACGTTCCATACTGCGCTCGGCAATGATCAGGCATGTTCTCAAAGCAAAGCGCATGGCAGAGCAGGGCGCAGAGCGCACCACGCAACAGACAACAGACACGCACCTGGCATTCCACATTCATTAGTAGCCTAATCGACTAGATAGAGGAGTTTTCCTCTTTCCTTGCGACGGATTCCCTGCATCTTTGCTTTTTCCTGCGTCTGCTGTTAGACATGGCCAAACAACGTGAAACAGAACACTGGACAAGATAAGTACAAATAATATAGGCTTGCAGCACGCGTCTCTCTCTCTCTCTCTCTCTCTCTCTCCGTCTCTCTCTCTCTACCATGTGAGACAGAGGCGCCTGCTCGGCGAAATAAAAGTCAATCATTGCGTCCAGCCTGTTTAGTTTTTTTCGGCGGGTGCAGGCAGGACCCGCTGCCGCCTCCTCCTCCTCCTCGGGGAAAGCCGGACTCACGGGACAGAACGCAGGGGGAAGGAGGAAGGCGCATTTCGGCGGGTGCAGGCGGGGGCCGCTGCCGCCTCCTCCTCCTCCTACTCGGGGGGGGAAAGCCGGACTCGCCGCGGCAGAACGCAGGGGGGAGGAGGAGGACGCGGCACAGACGCGCGCAGCACAGACATGTTCTCACTACAGTGATAAGCAGTGATAAGCAATTCTCTTCCCTTGAAAACAGTAACGTTGTGACGTTTTTGAACAAGAAATTACAAAGAATACAAAATAAAAATCATTAATATAAAAAAAGAACAAAGAGGCGATTTGTCGACTCGTACTTTTTTGTGTCGACGTCAGCACGTGCCGACAATCGTGTCGATTTCCGACTTTTTTCACATCCCTAAGTAGTAGTAGTAGACTAGAGTATAATGATGTGTGCCCAGTGCCCACCCTTGAGCAAAGTTGTTGTCCGCTGGCCAATTGGTGATGCGACAGATAAACAAGGTGTTAGTGTAGTCTCCTGGCCGTGAGCTGAAGTCAGCGGGACAGTCAGCGAGGGGAACGTTGATCCGTGGCACCCGGTGGTCCACAGGGGCAAACATGGCGATGGACTTGTTGGGAAGGAATTTTAGGAAACCTGTGGCAGCCCTGGAGTGTTTCTGCTCTACAATGTACACCACCTGGGACAGAGAGGGTAATGTTGATGAGCAACGCATTCATAATACATATCCCATGTAGGTCCCATCACTGATGCTCACTGCAGTTTGGTTAGGAGGGAGGGTGTGGGTGTCTCATCCCAAATATTGATTGGATTTGATTTGATTTTGGACATTTAAAGAAACAAAAGATTAACAATATCACAGAACATAGCAATTGTTTTTCCGAAAATGTATGGGCAGAAGCATAAAGCTTATTATTGCCCACCTCTTTAACAAATGTAATATACTATATACATAAAGTCAGAAAGAAAACATGACATTGTGAACCATTGCTTTTGATATGGCAGAGCGCAACGCATGCTGAGGAACACGCTATCCAACACAGTTACACAACTTGCTACTGACCTATAGGATCTGCTAGTGCAGCAACAGAGATCACCCTCCCCTCGTCTGTTTTTTAAGCAAGCTTACCTTTGCCGTCATTTGGAGTATTTCTCCATTGGGTCGTGGAGTTGAAGGGTCTTCAGGGTGTCCTCCCCTTTCGCCATTGTCTGGATTGGAGTGTATAAACAAATGATGGCAAGAGAACCGATTAGCAGATCCAATAAATAGAAGCCTTTAGTTGTGATTGTTGATCCAGGGTCCCTAATGAGCCCTTGTGGAAATGTGCAATTATCAATGTAGTGACCAGGAAGTATTAACACACATATGTCAAAGTCAAGGCCCGCGGGCCGGATCCGGCCCGCGAGATGATTTAATCCGGCCCCAGGCTTGTAGAGCAAAAATGTCTGAGTCTAACAAAAAAAAAAGTAAGTCTCTAGCACGTTCCTATCAAAAGTTATGGTCGTTTAAAGAAATGCTTTTGAGCTCTCTTCTGAACGGCATGGAATGCATGTTGTCCAGCAGGGGGAGTCGTTTTACCAGGCTAGGCTGCTGGCGCTGCAAAGTGACAGCTATACTTCAGCAGTACAAGGGTGTATAACCGATAACTATACTTCAGCAGTACTAGGGTGTGTAACCGAGAACTATACTTCAGCAGTACAAGGGTGTATAACCGAGAACTATACTTCAGCAGTACTAGGGTGTGTAACCGAGAGAACTATACTTCAGCAGTACTAGGGTGTGTAACCGAGAGAACTATACTTCAGCAGTACTAGGGTGTGTAACCGAGAGAACTATACTTCAGCAGTACAAGAGTGTGTAACCGAGAGAACTATACTTCAGCAGTACTAGGGTGTGTAACCGAGAGAACTATACTTCAGCAGTACAAGGGTGTGTAACCGAGAACTATACTTAGTTAACTTTACATACTTACTTAAATTTAGTATTTGAAATTTAAATGCTATTTTCGTATGGTTTATTGACGCTCTGTAAATAAAAATAGCATCTTTCATAGCAAATGTCTTAATCTAGGCTACAAGTATGAAACCAATAATATATATTAATATCTATTCTTAATAATAAATATGACTTGTGTGATATACTGTAGTGTAGAAGTAACGGCTGTGTACGTAAACATGCGTGTGCCGTGCATGCTTGCGGTCTGCGACTGGTTGCACCGCGGCGCTCCGGCCCCCATGAAGTCACATGAAGTCCAATGCGGCCCCCACCCCAAATGACTTTGACACCACAGTATTAACAGAACCAATACAATACCTTTGGCACCGAGCGACATGTTCTTAACTCGGTTGATGACCTCATCGTTGTCGCTGTACTGGTCTTCTATTATAACATCAGGGCTGGGAGGCTGCAATGCCTTTGCCTGAGTCTCGCTGGCACCTTCACAGTCTGTGTCTGACTTCACAACCTATATATTGACAGACATTACCAGGCTGCAGAAATAATCACTGTTGGTGTGTTTTTATACATTATACTGACTTAAAGCATAAGCAGTTATACACACGTTTGCAGAATAAAAATATGGTTGCCCTCACACCAGCATTGTGATTTCTGATATGAACATTAACGCCATTACACGGCTAGCTCTGTCAATATCAAATGACACTGATCATCCTCTGTATCATTTTTTTTAACCTCATGCTATCTCGACCAAGATACAGAACCTTGCCCTGGAAAAAGGTCCATTTTAGCAGGAGGTTTTGTTCCCTCAGCCATTGCGGCAATAAACAAACTGCCCTGCCGATAGGATGGTCTGTCTGTATGCAGTGTTCATGTATGATGGGATGGTTCCGCCTACTGTGGGGACATCATGTTTTCTGTACTGTCTTGGTGCATTGTGCTTTGTGTTGTTCAATGTTGTTTTTTGAACAGACAGTGAAGACAAATATCCTTCGGGACAATGAAAGATTATTATTGTTCACCTGCCGGTTTAGCAGGTGTTTGACAGTACTGTCTGACAGTACAAGCTGTTATGTTTTTAGTACAAACCTTTGCTTTAGTAAAAACTGAACACAACCATATTCTGAGCAGTGATTTGTGAAAAATAAATGCAATGAAATCACAGCCCATGCAAATCAGTCTGTCTTAAATAAGGGAATCCACTTTGAGTGACACTGACAGAAGGGGGGTGCTAGTAAACAAACATTTTTTTAAACGTAGTCTTACCTTCCACTGATCCCGAGGGAGCACCTGCACCACCACTATGTCGCCGTGGAGAGCTCTGTTACGAGCCACAGTCCCGTCCAGGAATATGTCGCGTGTGCCGTCCTGAGGGAAACAGATTCATGGAACTCCAGCTGTAAATATTATAGCACATTTGCTTGTCTGCAATACGCCCCAAGTTCTACACTCCTTACAATGAACCATACATCATTGCTGTCAGGTACAAACACCTCATCTTCATGTTTTAACATTTTGTGTTTTTCATAAATTAATACTTCCCTACCCTACTTAATAGCACTATTAAAATTTTTGAAAATCTACAAAATGGTGCAGAGCTGTTGATAATGAGCCTGTAGATCTTCTATTTGGGATTTTGAATCCTGAAAAGTGACAGTTTTGAAAGTATGTGTTTTCTCGTGACAGAGACATATTTATCTAATCATGTTCTATAGCCCCTTCACTCTAAATCAGATGTCTGCACAGCGATGAGGTGTAAACATATCTGCAAATGCAGTCCCAACTTACAGGAGATGAGATGAATGCCTCCTGGTATTTCTTGGCGTTTATTCTTAATGGTCCCTAGAAAGAAAATGTAGACAATATAAGATATTTAGTTAATGGCTCTACTATCGTGTGATCTAGCAATTACAGTCTTGGTTAATGTGTTAAATTCTCACTTAGAATTTTACTGTAGATGCCTTAACATCACCTGAATGAGTTGTCCTCTCTTTAGACCATGGGAAACTTCCTCAGAGGTCATGTAGGATTCAAAGATTTGCTTCTTTGACCCTTGGGCCCCTCTGCCATTCTTATTGTTCTTGTCAGCAGGGGAACCACAGGCTGAAAGAAAATTTACATGCACCTTAAAGTATAGTTCAGAATATTTCTTTTTTTTTTATTAAGCTTTTAAATGAATTAATACAGTAATAAAATAAATCTCTATTAATTGATGTCCAGAGTCCTGTGGTGAGAGTCCTGATCGGGTTGTAGTGAAATATTAAGTAGTTCCAGTAATATTGTAAGAGTCACTGGGGCCATGCAGTAAAAGTAAATGAATCCAAAAAACTGACATCATTTGTATTGTTGATTCATTTTTAAATATTAGCACATCCATATCTCTATGCCCAAAAAGTATTTTATTGTTTTCATTATCAATGTTGGCAAGTTTCTTTTGACATTACAAAACAATCACATCCCTCCCTGCATATGCTGCTGAAAAGGAACATGTTCAAATAATACTAGGCAGAAATCCAGCATGCTTTATTTTCTACAGTGTTAAAAACAGTTAAAACCCTGTGTAGGCCCAAGCGTTTCCCACATGGAAAAATCGGGAACCAGTAAGGGAATTGATTCAGTATTGGACCGATAAGCAGAATCAATCCCCTATCCCAGAGTAGCCAATTAAATTTGCCATCATGATTGATGTTTATTTAAACTAGTCGTCTAACTCACTACAAGTCATTAATTCAGCTTCACAACACAGAGATAACAAACGTCCTTCGCAGACAGCTTTGTGTACCTTGGTGCATGTTGTTGCCTTTATTGTGAGGTGACTTGAGCGCTTGAAGGTCAAGCTCGCCTGCAGCGCTCATCATCATTCCATCCCTTCTGTTCTCCTCTTCTTGATTCTTTGGCGCGTTCTTCTTCTTCCTTGACTTTTTCTTCTCTTGTTCCTGGCCGCTGCAGCTGTTTTTCATTGGCGATGCGCTGCCCTGGTGACTCAGAACGCCGTCTCTGTGGAGGTCTTTGTTCCTCTTCTGCTTCTGGTGCTGTTGGGAGTCTCGTGGTTTGGGAGAGGAGGCAAACTCCTCCCCGGACTCCACGTCTCCATCTTGACTGGTGGCAGTGTCTCTCCTCTCCCCGTTCCGCTGTCTGCTGTTGCCGGACATGGCCTGTTGCTTCCTGTCACAGTCCTGCCAAGCACCTCGGCTATTCAGTTTCTCCATGTACAAAGCCAGCGAGCTGTTCTCTCCTTTACCTTTAGTAAAGGGAGAGGGGAGGGAGATGTCACTAGGGTCGAGAGGCTCGTTTAAAGCCTGCTCCCTCCTCCACTGTGGTACGTCCGGTCTGTCAATGTAGGGCCCAGGTGCGGCGGTCGGTCCATTATCTTCCCCCTGTAATGAAAAGCCCTGTGCGTACTGCTCCAGGTACGACCTGAACTTGCTGCTGTGATGCTGGCTAAGGAGTCTTGCGTAGGCGTCTTTCGGAGGGGGAGTCATGGAGTGGTTCTGGCCACGCTTAGCCTCCCTACTGCGGTTAACCCCCTTAGGTTGCCGTGGAGAATCCATAATGGATTTCTTTGAATATTATGCCTGTAAAAAGGAAAAAAAAACATTAATTATGAATAACTTCTGTGAAATTTTATGATTGCAATTATACTGCAAGAAAACAAACACAAGACACACTGACAAGCTAAATATGGCAGCTCAGTTGTAAATAACACTCCTGGTTTGGTGTAGCACTACTAACCATAAGTTGGTGGTCCTTACTTTGGATGTATTTAGAGACCCTTTTTATTAATTTAGGTTTTGTTCTATTCAGGTCAGAGAGTCAGGGTACTGCTAGCCTGGCCTAACCTGAAATAATTTTGGCCACCATGGCAAATGGTCCAGGCTTTCCGTTTTCGCCTAACACAGACGAAAATGAAAGCCTGGGTGTCGAGGCTAGGGTGCTGCTAACATTTTACCATTGGCATCACTTCTTAGCTAGCTATAACAACAACATATCTTACATGAAGACAAAATGAAATTTGACTTGGTTTTATTTTAATAGCATAGTCATTTTAATTAGCACAAAGTGTTGTGACCTTGTATAACAGCTATTTTTGAGCACGACAGCATCACTGTGTGACAAACAATGAACTTAACATAAAAATGAGTTAAAAATTAAATGAAAATTTGAGATTAGAATTAAATTACAGTAAGCATGAACAACACAGTGTAATCCATCAAATACATAAAAATAGTCAAGGATCATAAGCAGGATCAACTATCTGTCCAATAGTAGAATATATGTACAATCAAACTATGGGTACTAAAGTCTATACTATAGTACTGTACTCATAGAATAATTGTAAAGGCAAGAGTACTTGCTGCTGTCTACATAATATGCTACTGAAGTTTAGCCTGTCTGTTGGCAATATATCTAAAATAATTTGTATTTTGTAGGTCGCAAAAAGATAGTTGGCTTAACTTTGTCGTGGGCTAAGCCTTATTCCTTAGCTGCTGAGGAATAACTGATATGCCAAATTGGACAAAATTACAAAACGGTGACAAACAAATTACACAGCACCAAAAAATACTTAACCGAAAATGGTCACTGGCTAAGGAACTGGGTCAAACTGATTTGACCAAATTCACTAAGGAATACACGGTGATGACCAAAAATCAAAATCCGAACTTGATAGTGCCTTACAAGCACATTCTATTCTAATGCATTACAAAATACAAATGCTGTAACAGGTGACCCTGTTCCAGCATTATATGTGGTCCATATATGCGTTCCTGAGGGACTATAGGGCTGAGGGAACAGAGAGGGTCGAGGGAATTTAAGGGCCTAATAGAAATGTTAGGGACTGAGGGAAGAGGAGAATTACCCCCTAGCTCTGGTCCATGGCCTAATGCAGTGGTTTCTAGCCGCAATGCAACCCTAGATTTTATTTGTTTTATAATGGGATGAATCTAGAGTTGCAATTCCCTCCATTGACTCCCCTGTAACAAAAACACTGTAGACATGTTATGAGCTACTTTCTATAAGCAAATAAATGTGCTGGACTTAGGAGGCACTTGTTTGCATCAACGGGTAGGGCTGGTGCCTCCTGCATTATGTGCAAACTCTAAACAGGTGGTACACAAGGCCAGTGTCTAGGTTCAGTGACTAATGATGAGTGCTTCCAAAGTGCAGTGCTTAGGAAAAAACACCTGCAGAGAACTGAAAGAAAGTAACTCTTTGCAGATAGAAAGAGGATAATTCAACCTTTCCATACAGCTGCAATGTTGGTGAGTTTAACATTGTTTAATTAATATGTGCAGATTGTAGATGATTTTTAATGGATGGTTCCCAAACCATTTCATGTCAAAGACCCCCAAAATGACACTCATTAGACTGTGGACAAAATATATACTAAAGTCAAGCAGCAAGCATTTTCATGAAAAATGGGCCCCCGGTTTGACCTGAATTCGGCTACAGCCCTCTATTTAATGGCACCATCTCCGGCAGCCCAAATGTAGGCAGAATCATAGATGCATTGGAGCTGTGTACCAGGGCCAAGTCTGAGAGGGAGTGTACAAATGTGGCCAAATGGACCTGTTTCAATTGTACATTATCTCAGAGTTACAGACCCATTTGGTTTTTTATCATTTACCTCAGTGGTTTTCAACCAGTGTTCCCTGAGAGGGTTTCAGTGGTCCCCAGCTAAGTTGTTTAACCAGATGAAAAGTTGGTTAACCAGATGTCTAGACTAGAAGATTAATGGCCATTTTAATCTTTATGTTTGCCTGTTTTGTTTCCCAAATCCAGCCTGGTATTGTGGACAAAAGCAAAAATAAATCTTTAGTTTTGGGATCCGTGGGGCTAAAATGTCCTCAAATTGTGGTCCGTGGCTCAAATGCTGAATGGGGCCCTGGTATCTACCAAAAAGGTTGAAAACCACTGATTTACCTGGATAGCCCCCTTGGAACTCCCGCAAGGTCCCCCGACACCACTTTGGGAACCACTGCCTAATGCTCTAGCCTAGCGGAGTCAGAACCAGAACCATCTATTCTAAAGCATTATATATTTTAGGTTGATGTGTGCCTGTGTGTCACGTGCACGGTGACACCAAACGATGGGTTTCAACTTAGTTTTTGACAACGATAGATAAGATTTGTACTTTAGCAATTAGCTAGGGATTAGCACAGCCTCTTTTGTAAGCTAACAGGAATTATTTGGGGGAGAACTTTTCTAGTAACCTTCATCTACCGTAAGCAAATAAAGGTGAACAAGCAGACACATGGAGAATGAAACCTAGTTCAGAAGAAAAGGTGACAATGAGCGGATACATCTGTTAAATTATCTCTGCTACCATTTAGCCACCGAATGCGTGTTCAGCTGTGGGCGTTCACTTTCCTACGTTCCACATTATAACAAATCAAACTATTGTATCTGAAATTACATGACATTTTCATTACGTCAAAGCCAATATCATTTAAACATCTTACTTAGAGAAGAAGGGGCTAGCAGTTCGTGATGGTAAAAACACAAGGCTGCCAATGTTGATGATTTCCTTCTTCGTTTGGGGTTTTTGGTCTGTTGGCAAACCAGCTTGGTGCATTACTGCCGCCAACTGGACAGAATCGAAAAGTAACGGGTTCTGCATTGTGTGAGCTTACTGTACTTGTAATTTCGTGACGCCCTGTGACTTCACTTAGCCTACTATATGGTCAATCACACCTCGTGACATTACGCCTCCATATGGTCATGCCTCAGTCATGCCATGTTTGTGACATCATGGAGTCAGAAAATATCCATACCTGCAGGCTCACTCTCAGACTCAGGGCAACTTATTCTGTAAGTCAGGGAGTCTGTGGTATCGTGCGATTCGTGCCATAGGCTACTCATTTGTTCTTTTACTATTAAATTGTTTATTAAGTCCACATAATGTGCACGTCGTAAAAAATAGTTGAAATAGTCCATGTTCATTTTTGTATACCAGACCAACACAAGGCAAATGTTCCAAATTTCATCATGCTTTAGCATGTGCCAGCTGTGACATGTCAAAGGAGGTTTTTTAATCCATTCAAAGCATTAGCTGTGTACAAAAAACTCCCCTTTTGGCCTGAAAATGTTCATAGTCATCATCACAAAATGTGATGGATGAGGTCAGCACATGTGGCTGTTGTGGACAAATCTGACTGTTTGCTACCTGTTAGACACTAGGTGGAGTTGAAGTGCTATTTAAGATAGCTGTTTTTGGACTGCTTTTGAATCTAAATCATCTGACAAAATATTATACTGTAAATGCATTGACCAATCATTCATAATAAATGTTTGTGGGATGCCACATTTAAGATGTAGGCTAATGCAAAGCTTGTTTGTATGCAAAGAAATTCCACTAATGTCTGGAATTGCGTTGCCAGGTAACAGTGTGTGCAGGTCCATGTTTATTTTCTACCAGCTACTGTAGTGTATTGTACTCACCATAAACACAATAATCCGCAGAGACAGTACTGCTTTGCAATTCACTTGTTTACTGGTCACTGCAGTAAGCAGGACGTGTTGCATGTTTCCCTCCACTCTAATCAACCATAACACCATACATATACTACCTTGTGATGAATGACACATAAATGCAAGCAAAACAACAGTGTGCCTGATACTACAGCTACTGATATTCACAAACACTGCAGCCATGAGGAAAGAAACCTATGGACCTATTTATAATTGCTATTTACAATTTAGGCATTTAGCAGACGCTCTTGATCCAGAGCGACTTACAATGGTGAAGAGTTTACAATTTCATCAGTCTTTACAATACACTTTACAACATACAATGAAGCGCTAAAAACATTGTAATACATTAGGCAACCTATATAAGTCATTGCAGCAGGTACTGTTGGTATGCAATACAAGTGCTATGGGTTGAGATGGAGTCTGAAGAGGTGTGTTTTCAGACTGTGGCGGAAGGTAGTGAGTCTGTGGTTCTGATTGCGGTGGGAAGTGCATTCCATAGTTTTGGAGCCAGGAGGGAGAAGAGCTTGGGGCTTGGGTTTTATCAAACCCTACAAACCCTACAAGCCCTCCCATGTTTGAAGTGTGAAAAGGTATTATTTTATAGGAGAGGTTTTAGCACACCTTTGTAGACACACAAATAATTAGTTGAGCATCCTTAATATGGGAAGCATAAAATCATGAAGAATCTTGAAGCCCTAGTTGAAAATTGCTAAAATTGTAGCCCTACAAAATCTCAGAGCTTGTAGGCTAAATGTAGAAATCTGTTACTTTGTTGTGGGCATGGTTCAAAGTTGTTTCATGATATAAACATTGAGATTGTGCTTTATGAGGTGTTTGATTCATGTTAAGCGAGATGGGGATGGAGTGTGTCTACATTTGCAAGTCAATCTTGTGTATTTCTTCTTTTCACAGTTTGAAATTCCCCCAAGATTACCTCCTCTGACAAGCTGTGATTTCACACCTGTCTGTTCACACTTGCATCATCCAAAACAAGCAGTGCCGAGCGCGTGACACACACGCACGCACACACACCTGACCCGTCTTGTCACCACCTTACAACGGCTATCTGTGGAAACATCTGGTCTACATTAATAATAATCTGCACAGCGTTGTCCTTTCATGATAGATGGTAAATGAATGATGGTTCAGCTGTCAATGGAATCAAAAGCAATTATTTATGAATATACCATATAGTAGAGTCTGAAGTGTATTTGGACTCTAAAGTGTCTCCTACTCCCAAATATTCACAAATGAACGCTGCAATGATATGAGGAGAATGAAGTTTGTCATGTCTCTTCAGAGTTCAGACCACACTTAACATTTCCCTCAGTATACCTATGGAATAAACCGGGTGGTTTATAAACACCTGTGGTTGGCCTGGTAGACCAGACTGTTGGCATTTAGATGTGTGATCGATCACTGTAGGGGTGGGAACTGGAAAGTGGTCTGGCTATACCACATCGAGATGAAGTGGAAAAGAAGCCAAAAACGGGTGATTTATAAAGCGTGCCTGGCATTATAATGAAACCATTTTTGTCGTCTGTGTTGTTGTTCTTTTCATCATCTCTTCTTCCTGTTCCATCTTCTGAAATAAATGGCACAACCCTCAAAGAACTAGGGTCCGTCTGTAGAGCAAGTGCATGGCAGCGCCAGCATTTTGTGCTGAATTGGATTCTTGGGCTACACCCCTTACCCCTTAACGCTTTGCCCTTTTAAACTACGTATTAAAAAAAACATTTTTCAATAGTTAAAATGGCCACGCTACAAGCTCACAACGTGTCAATAGATTGGCATATTGAACTATTCCAAAAGCTTTTTTCAAAATAGTTAAAAAAGGCATGGGTTACCAAAGTTAGGGATAAGGGGTTTAACTTGTTACGAAAATAGAGCCCTTGGTGTCCATGAAGTCAATGCGGCCTCCACCAGCTTGTCAGAAGAAGCAGGGTAATCAGCTTTGAGTTGTATACTCCAGCTGATCACTAGCAGCTAGGGCACACTTGCCTGGATAAATGGGAGTGAGTGGAGTGCTCACAGGAAGTCACTTCAGCTGACACGTTCAACTCCTGGCTGTGTCTTTCTCATCATCATTTTGTCATTTCATCAGTCTCTCTCTCTCTCTAAAATCACCAATTCATCTGTGTGTAGGTAGGGTATCGCATTTGAGATGATTTTATTGGCTGAGAATAGAATGTGATGTTATGATGCATGATGATAAGAGCGCCCGTCACTTCAAGCAAGTGTTATTTATCTGTAAGCACTACCATACCATAATACACAATTGCGCCAATTGCACTGCATTATCTTTCTAGACCATAATCCCGTATCGTATTGCTTTTAGGCCAATATTGTACATTGTATTCTTTCTGTAGATTTTATTTTTACATGATCTTTGGATGGATTTTGGCCACAGCAATAGTGAGCAAATGAGTAAAATATTGCATTATACCAATTTGTGTCATCACACAGCAGGAGGTATAGCAGGGCAAATAATACATAATACATCCAAACACTTTGATTTCTCCTGCTTTTAACAACTTGCAACTGAACTGCAATGATGATGATGATGAAGAAGAAGATGAGTGACTCAATTAACATGGGGGGGCTTTAAATAGAAATCAGTGTGTTCAAGTTGGCTGATTGCTAGAAGCTACTGTGAATTGCAACCAACTGCAGCTTAAGCATAGACATGGGGGTCTTAGGCCTACAGAGCATGCGATGGGATCAAGGCAAGAACATTCCCTACTTAGATACTGGGGTAGATTCTCCAAGGGAGATAAAGAACAAAGTTTCTACTCACAAGATATAGTACAAGTAGGTGGCATTCCGTGGATAGTGTAGTACTATCTGTGAGACTGCACTGAGTACAACATAAATCAATTAATTATCACTGTCTTTTTCTAGAGAAATGTTCACCAGACAAATTTCAATAAACTATGCATCCATGCACATGTGTGTAGAAGTGTCCGTGAAACTAGAAGTGCTATAGTGCAGAGCCCTGCACGTGTAGCTAAATTTTTAGATTGCAGCGTGCAGCTCCCCCTGAGAAGTTCCTTCTTCAGAGGCAAACTAGAATGGACATGGGCGAGGGTTAGCTGTTAAGCCACCAATTGTAAAGCATGCAGATGAGGCAGCAAATGCATTGCAAATTATTCATCAAGCCAGATGAGGTTGCAAGGATTGCAGGAGGCAATGAAATGGAAGATACAGTACAGAAGCATTCTTTCTATATCTCGCCCTTTATTCCCCATGATGTGTTGTGACTCCCACCTACCTGCACTTTCTCTCATTTGACTCTCTTTCTTATTTTCATTGAACAATATACAAATAAATATTGAATATAAGTAGGAATAAAATAAAGGTGTAAACAGAGCTCTGTTTCATTGCTACTTTGGGGGGATCATCTTAAATTACAAAACATTCTGCATTTTCTATCAGAAAATTACACACATCATATATTGACCGTCTTTCTCGCAAACAGTGTATCCTGGGTTTCCTTATCTGATGATAAAATGTCAATACTGCACCATATAAATATGCTATTTATAGACACTTGTGTATTTGTGTTGCCGTCTATGCTCTTGCAAGTAGTTATTCATGCATATCCGTCACTGGCTGTCATCTTGATTTTCTGTCTCACCGACTGAATCACTCTGTGCCCAAATACCTGCCCTCAGCCCAGAGCAAATTTTCACCAAACTGACACCCCTAGCATGCATGCGCGCACGCACGCGCGCACACACACACACACACACACACACACACACACACACACACACACACACACACACACACACACACACACACACACACACACACACACACACACACACACACACACACACACACACACACACACACACACACACACACACACACACACAGCACACCTGTCTCCCCTTGCCCACTGTCTGTCCAGGACTTCACCCACTCACTTGCCTGTGAATGCATCTGCCTACATTACTCATCCCTCTGTTCACTGCTCTAAGTGCTCATCATCGATGCTTCCATCTGGCTGCCCCGTATAGGCAAGGTGTCGTGTTTAATTGCGCAAGGAGAGCATTTGGCTGGGTCAGTTGTTGTCCACGGCCTAATAAGGGACCACATTCTTGATGGCATAGTGTTTGGTGATCGGCTGGGGGTATGTACTGTACGTCTGGGGATCATGGGGATGTAACTAACTAAGGTACATTTCCAAGATTGCAACAGTTGCAATAGACAACTTAGTAGCAGTACTTGTGTGCTCTGGTTTCACACAATAGGCCATCTATAAATGGTCCATTTATGCCTTTATCCAAGGCACTTTACAAACAGTAAAGTTGAAACCTTGACAGTTGAAACCTTGACAGAGTGCAAGTTGAAACCTTGACAGAGTGCATTTCTCGTTTCTTGTGCATCGAAAATCACCTGGCAGTTTTCCCCAAGTCATTTCCACAGCTTCCCGTTCACTTGCCTAAATATTCCTGTACCTGTGTGATGTGATGAGTGGGTGACAGAGAGAGCGAATAGATGCCTGCAGTCTTCACTATGCATTGCCATGGCAACGACCTGCCAGTCACCCCAGGCATGTTTAAACTGTTGTTTAAACCTGATATACGTGCTATATAGTTCTCTGACTGTATTTCCTGTCATTTTTGGGCATGTAGTGCCCTTCTCTCTCTCTCTCACTCTCACTCTCTCACACACACACACACACACACACACACACACACACACACACACACACACACACACACACACACACACACACACACACACACACACACACACACACACACACCGTGCGTCAGTGCGTGCAATAGATGGCATTTGTTGTATATTGCATGTTGCAGTTCTATTCAATTCTATTGAAAGAAAGTGATAGCTAGCCTGCCACCAAACAGACTAACAGAGAAATGCTCATAGCCATCCTCGATATCCCTGGCTGGGTCCCTCCCTCCTCGACTAAAACTATACTTTAAGCACCGTGTGGCTTGCTCCTATGCTTGGACCCCACGCCACGCCCCTCCCAACATAAGTTCTAGGTGGAGCAGACTGGCAGACAGCAGCCTCGAGTCCAACTCCAGGCTGGCAGGAGAGGGAGGAGAACCGCACGCTCATTGGTGGACAGTGGCACTTATAAGGTGCCCTATTTGCGCCTCAATTGGGAGGGACGGGCGTTCAGGAGCGATTTGCTCCGTTCTCCATCATCACCAGACATCAACCTGTACTTTCCTCACATGGATGCTTGGGGGAAAGCAGAACGGCTCGGAGGCGGAGCAGTCACAGATTATTACAACTTGATGCAGGAGACGTATTTGTATTGTCCGTTTTCAATTAGTTTCTTTTTAGATGAGTAGTGATGGATGGACTTATAGCCTAGTCGGCGTTAGAAGCACATAATATCCTAAGCAACACGAGATAGGCTAAAGGAGAAAAGAAGAGAAGGGAAAGGAAAGTCGTCTCCCTAGGATGCGATGGAATGCAAAGGAATGGTGAAAACCTCTGTTTCCTCTCCGTTGCCTTCGTTTTTTTAAAATTCATGGATACCTAACGCGTCCCCTGGTGGGTGTTGTTAATTCAATTACATTGTTGGTTATGCCCACCACACTTCGTCGACTGCCTGCAGCTGGTCTCCTCTCGTCTCGACGCCAGTGATTGATAGAGGGAAGGAATAACAACAATAATGGCTCCCGTGGTTCTCATGCTGCTTTTACACACAGGGTTGGGTCTAGGATCGAACTATGGCTACGTGGAGTGGTCGGATCCCAACGACAGGGACGCGGAGACGCGCGCCAACAACAACAAGAACCCCACGATGCTCAGCACTCAGAACAACGTCAACGTGAAGGACCAGCTGCTGCTGCTGCACCAACACCCGACCACCACCGCCGCCGCGGCCGCCGCCGACACCACTGAGCGCACAGCGGCGGTGCAGGAGGTGCAAGTGGCGCACAAGATCGAAGAGGACCTGCCGAGGGTGGTGACCGCGTTCCTCCACAGCGGCGACTCGTCCGCGCTGCAGCAGGCCAACTGCTCGCGGCGCTACGAGCTGAGCAGCCTGCGGGGCCGCGGCGGCCAGCACGTCGCCTCGCGCTACTCCCTGCACGGCGTGCTGGACACCATGACGCACGCCGCCAACTTCCTCAACATCGTCCTGCAGGCCAACAACGGCTCGCGGGAGCGCACCGTCCGGCGGGACGTGCACTGGTACCACGCGCTGGTGCGGAGCATCCTCGAAGGGGACCCCAAGATCCACAGGGCGGTGCTGACCTTCCACGTCGCCGAGGCGCAGCAGAAGCAGCAGCAGCAGCAGCAGCAGGGCCCCCACGTGTATCTGCAGGCCACCAGAGCCGGCGAGGAGAAGGTGGTGCTGCAGGACCTCTCCGGCTCCGTGCAGCTCCTCCGCCACCTGAGGAGCAGGACCCCGGAGTCCGAGTGGTTCAACGAGTTCAGGGACCGCAAGAGACCACCGCAGCTGCACCGGAGGAGGGCCCCCGAGGAGCGCATGGAAGGCGGAGGTTACCTGATGGACAAGAGTCAAATCAAGTGGTCGGCGCCATACCTGGAGTGCGAGGACGGGACCTTTGTCCCCTACTGGCTGCTCACGTTGTCTGCAGGCTTTTATGGACTAACTAGCAACTCTGCTCCAGAGTTCAGGTGAGTTCCAATCCTGACTGCTAATCCTGACTTCGGACGGTGCTGCCAGTGATGGACAGTAGCGAGCGACATTCATTTTACTTTGGAAAGGGAGGCACTGGAGCAGCGCAGACAGTTTTATTATACAGCAGTGGTTTTCAACATTTTTGATACCGGGCCAGGGCCCACTCTTTATTCAGAATCTGAGCCACGGGCCCACGGACCACCATTTGATGACAATTTTTAGCCCCACAGACCTCAAACTAAACATTTATTTTGTTTTTGTCCACAATTCCAGCTGGATTTTAGAAACAAAACAGTCATGGTCAAAAAATGGCCATATATCTTCTACATTCTCTAGTTGTGTAGACTTGGGATAATTCAGGTGATGAACATTTTAACTCTTGAAAGTGTAAACATGAAACCAAACGGACCCGCAAGGGTGCTGGGCAGGTACAAAAATGACAACGTTTCCATGTATCAGTCACATTTTGGCTAAACTGTCTGGGCTGCTCCACTGCCTCCCTCTCTACTGCTGCTTCTGAGATGCACCAGACTGGCCTGCCATAGGCAATTAAGCACTTTCCTGGACACTGGCGTCGTTCAGTGAATATATTTTTAGATGTTTTATATATTACCAGTGAGCGCAGCCCAGTGTCTCTCTCTCTGATATCGTCAACACTACTGGGCTCCCTATACGTTTCCGGAGTACAATTCCCATAAAGCTTTGGTGGAGTGCTCCTCCTTGTGGACAGGGGGATAGCTGTCTTACTGAGACACAACATCTAGTCCATGGGTATGTGGTAATATTTTAGAAATAATTCAACAATGCAAATTACGCTAGTTTTGTGGATTAATTTACTTTTACTGCGTGGCCTACTACTTAATATTGACCAAAACCAGAGCAGAACTCCCACTGCTGGAATCTGGACATCAATTAATACAGTTGAGGCCACTATATGGACAGTATTTCATACAACTTAAGTTACAAAATCTGAACTATCCTTTAAATAGCCGCCCAGATATACAATAGGCCTATGTAGGCCTATGTAGTAGTAGACTGTATACAGACCGATTATCGGTCACAGCTGATTATTGAATTCGATATTCATAATTTAATTAATAATTGGTAAAGGTGGAAAAAAATCACACACCCGTGTGAAATGAAGTGCTGCCTGTGTGGTGGTGTGTGGGGGGTCCCCCGAACTTTATTTGATGCATCACTGAAGGAAATACATTTGGTGCGGCCGCGGACTTGTTGTACAAACCTCCTGCACGGAAATGCATTTGGTGCGCTCGCGCATTCGTTGTACAAACCATTTGGTGCGCTCGCGCATTTGGTGTACAAACCATTTGGTGCGGCCGCGCATTTGGTGTACAAACCATTTGGTGCGGCCGCGCATTTGCTGTACAAGCCTGTAAACCCTGCCGATTCCCCATGCAGCCACGCAGCCATCCACGCAGCCACGTAAATCGTCTAAGGGAAGTGCTTGGCAGCACTTCAAAATAACATATTTCTATTTCTAAATGCACAATACATAATTGTACAACAACCACTGTCATAAATCCAGTAGATTGTGGTCGTAACGAGATGCACTGTGTGTCTCTGACTCTCTCACCTCATGCATTTATAGCTTTACCCAAATTATCCAAAATGTATTTTCTATTTTTCTTTATGTTTGAAGCTCATACTTCAACAATACAAATGACCTTATTTTTGTGAATTAATTTGCTTTTACTGCGTGGCCCCAGTGACCCCCACAAAACCCCCAAAAACAGCATGCCCTGCAAGCTAATATTCATGACATTAGCTATAAAGGTCTCTTACTTACATCACCATGACGTCATCACTTAAATCTGATCCGAGTACTCCGAGGGACTGCGGACCGACCGTTTAACTTGTGCCCGCTCCTCTTACAAGTACTAATGAGTAATAACAACTATACTTAATATTTGCCAAAACCAGAGAACAACTACCACCATGGGACTCTGGACATCAATTATACAGTTCACACAACTATATTAATGGTTAGTATTTTGCAGCATAAATCTGAAATGTGAATGTCTTTGCTAGTCGAGTGTATTCTCAAATATCTATAGTGATCTAAGCCTGTTAATATTGTGAACTGTCCCAGCTTACATTTAAGGCAAAGGTGTTAAACACAAACATTGAAGACAAAAGTGAGGATGCAAATCGGTGATTTGGGTGATTGGGTGCCATTGGTTGAGAATGTTATGATGTATGACGAGATACAGTATGATGATAAGAGCATCCTTCACTTCACAAAGGTGTGATTTATTTTTATATTTTTAAAGTTTTGGGAAAATGTGTCAACTATAATAGAAATAAAATTACTTTTGATTTGTACTTTTGAATACTGAAGTACTGAGCAACTTTCGATTGTGTTTAACCATTTAAACCTGTATTGTGGCAATTAGCTTATTAAGCATTAGCTGAAAGGCAGAATGTCATGAAGTTTATTGATTGGCTAAAACTCTCTAACGGAAAACTGAAAAGACACATGCAGGGAATCCTACTCAACCATAATATGCGTGGTTGAGTGAGTATGACTTAACAAGGGCATCAGTGTCAGCCATATTTAATTAAAAGTACTGCGACCGTCCACCTCTGCACGTCTGCAATCCAACATAACATTTTTACAACTTATTCAATTCAAATACTGTGGTGGTGACTATAGCAAGTGGCAGAAAGGACTCCATCAATATTTAAATAGTTGCTGTTGTCCTAGATACAGGCAAGTGGAAATGCTTGGTTTATTTTAAGGCGAACTTTTAGGCCTACCAATAAAAAAGCAATCATTTTCTACATTCCATATTCTTTACATTATTTACTCCAAATTATTTTTCCAAAATAGTTTACACAAATTCAAATAATAATTCAAATATGGTTATTTTTCTTTTTTTGGCTAATCCTCCCTACTATAGAGTGGTGACCATATAAGGAGTTTGACCATGTCCCCAGTGAGCCCCTGGGGTCATAAAACCCTAGTTTCAGTTTTCGGATTTGGGATAAAAACGTCCAATCAGGATGAGAGGGTCCTTCCTCCAATCAGGATTGAGTGGGGCCTCAATGTATATGATGTTGGCCTGTTGCAGTTTCCCTCACTGTAAAGTGTGTGCATGTGCACATCTTGCTACCAGGGGGACCGGAGGGTTTTCGAAATCACCCAAATCACTTACTATACAGTACCTTTAACAATGATCTTCCTGCCCACCATTAATGCTATTTGAATCCAGTCAGCTATAGGTACAGAGAGGTGTTTCAATGACGATGGATCACCCAGAATAAACAGAGCAGGTGTATAGGGAATATCCTGGTTTGAGATTTGCATTATATTCTCATGAATAGCACATTATAGTGTCTGTACCCTAGGGCACAACACATGAATAAGTGTACTGGCGTAAAATAATGAAAACATGGTGCTGTGTTAGTTGTTTCATTTTGGAGCAGGTTTACAGCAGAATATTATTTTTCTACTGGGATTTACAATCTGGTATCTCAACATCCACACCCCATTATCGCATCATGATTCTGAACAGCACCTAGAATCCAACAAATGAATGTAGTGCACACAACACCAGATATTGTTTTTGTCACAAGGAAGTGTTGATTTTGGAGGAGGCGGGACTTTGATTTGTACACGGACCAGGCCAGTACCAACCATACTTGGAATCATAAAAACATTGGATATCAATGTAGATCTGCTATAAAGATATTTGGAAGCCTGGGCAATGTACATAAACTGACAATGAGTAACAATCAGTGTTGGTCTATATTACTTAGGGAAGTAACTTCTTTACTTTACTCATTACCCCTTAGACAAAGTAATATCATTACTTTACTTATTACTGGAATTGAAGAGTAATATATCACATATTACGTTATTACTTTCACAAGTTCTCAACACCGCCTTTGAAAAAATAGAGATGTACAACATAATCTGTTTAGCGAGCTCTTTTTAGAACTGAATCCAATTTATTGGAATAATAATAGTCTCCAATCCCACAAACTGTACCTGAAAACAAAGCCAACAAAATCTGTCTCTTTGACTTTTTAAACTTCACAATTGTTTTCAAAGACAGTTGAGGTCTTGTATTTAAAAATAAAATACAAAATAAAGCAGCAAGCGATTTGTAGTGTACATAACTGTGCGCAGGATGCAGCGTGTGGACTAGATCTACAATCTACTGCACATCTCTGTTGTTACAGTACCTGTCGATAGCTTGTAAATCTGTTCTATTTTTGCATGCAACAACAAGCTCATTTTTAAAAAAGTAACTTGGCGTTACTTGCAAAGTAATGCGTTACTTATTACCCATTTTTGCAGAGTAATCTCGTTACTTTACTTTTTGGAGCAAAAGTAATAATATTACAGTAATATGTAATCTAAAATTAGTTACTGCCCAACAATGAGTAACAATAGCTGGCATGACAAAGAGCAATGCCAAACAACAACTGCCAAATTCTGCTCTGTTTCAGCTGATATACGATTATACGTGGGCAGTTTGTTTGTGTGGAGGAGAAGGTGTCATCTTTAAGTGCACTTTAACCTTCAACCCTGTTATAGCCTATTTTTTGCAGTTTCAAATAAAGACCTAAATGTGGGCGTTTGGCTCACAAACTGCAAGAATGTCATATCGAGTCCATGACCAAAAGTTCTCAAAAGAAAAACAAATTCATTCATGAATAAACTGATGGAAGAAGAGCAATAACAGCAGTCCAAGATCACTCAGCATTATCTAACTGATCCTAACTGAGGTCTTGTTGAGGTTGTCAAGTAGTTTACCTGGTAGTCTATGATTTTCTGGGTGCACTTGACTGTGAGTATTTAGCATTAAAGCTGTTAAGACATACCAATTACAATTAACAGAGCTATGATAAAAGTAACCACCCAAGCCCCTTGCCAATCTATCAGCTCACAACACTTCCCAAAACGAATTATTTCAAATACTGAATTTCTTTTTTTAAAATGTTGGAAAATTGATGGGCCTGTGATTGAAAGATTAATAGTTAATATGAGCATCCATATAGGTAGGCATGTGAACTATTGAATTTTCAAAATTGCCTTGAATTGTTGCCTGTTTATCTTGTCCGTAACACCTGATATTGCCACATTTTCAGTTCCCTCTCTCTCGCTTCTTTTGGGGGCACATTGTGAGGCCCAGGACACTTTTTGGAATTGGATTGCTGTCTGCCTTATCTCCACACAGCATCCGCATATGAATCCTTGCTGCCTCAGCTTGCCAAAGAGGCGAGGATGGCAGAATCTAAAATAAATTTGCTGTCAGATACATACCACGATACCTCTCTCCAGTATGTGTAAGGCAGGGTGAGGGCATTTTAGGTTAGAAAAGTTACGATTGAATGCTTAACTTTTAACATTGTCATGGAAAGATCAAATTGTACAGTACCTCAATAATACTAATAGTGTTATAATTAAACTATTATCCACCTTACTTACTGTTTAGTTTCCAAAATGGCATATACAGTACTACGATAAAACAAATGTCAGCTGGCGGTAGAACAAAGCTCTCTATACATTTGTCAGCCTGTCCATCCGATGGGCCACGTTGAAGTTGTAATCAGTCACATAGCCTCGACACCCAGGCTTTCATTTTCGTTCGCCTTGCGCGAAAACGGAAAGCCTGGACTAACGCACGTTGGAAAGTGGCCTTGAGGGGGGAGTGAACCTTCCGGGGTGGGCGTCGCTCTAAATGATGTGACGTAGAACAGCAGTGGACGGGAGGGGGAGGGGCCGGAGATGACGACACGTTAGTGAGATCAAATCAGAGCGCAGCACTTCCACCGTGTGGATCCCACGACACCCCCGCCCCCCAAGGCCAAAATCATTGAGGGCTAGACCAGGCTACCAGTCACAAAGTGCACATAACCTAGACAGATTTACAGATTAACGCAATGCCACAATTAAGGCACTACCACAATACATACACAGTGACACAATGAAAAGGCTAAGCCAGTCTAAATGGTTGGAAGTCCCTTCCAAAGTTATCTCTCATATCAAGACATTTTTACACAGTTCTTCCTTCTTTCACCTCAATACATTCACACAATCTCACCATCTACTGACTGGATCACTCCCTGTTTTTGCACTCTCTCATCAAGTCCCTTGGTCTCTTTTTGTCAATTCTGTCTCTCTCCCTGTCTCTTTCTCCATCTTTCTCCTTTTTAAATTCTCTTTCCAGGCCATATCAAAAATGATGTCATTGAATGATTCCTGAGAATGTTCTTATAACATCACAAACAACCAAATATTTGGCCCCTACATACTGAGACTTTCATAAATTACAGTGGATTGAGGGAAAAAGAAAGTGACATAAAAAGAGACAGATAGATTGTATTTATTCCTCCATACAGACAATGCGATTGCTCACAAAACATGGAATCCCTGTCCGATCTTTGTGTATTGGTTGTGATTTATAGTGTGTGGTTTGTGTAAGAAGCCAGTCAAGCCGCACAAATCGGTTTGTGGTGTTCAGTGACAACTTGGGTGCATGTCCTACTGCAAGTGTGGCCCTGGCACAGGTTGAAAATCACTGTCCTACAGTGTATAGTGGGAAGCAGACTTGTCCAACATATCAAAGGACTGATGTTTAGGTTGAGGCGTCAACCTCAGGGGAGGTAGGATTAAGCCCAGTTCATACACTCTCCGAACTTTTCTTTGGAAAGATCACACTTTTATTTTTTTGACTTTCCGAAAAAACTTTCGGAACACAGATTACGTCCATACTTTGAGACTGTCTCGATAGATTGGTTAAACACTGCTAGAGTTGCTGACATAATGGGGGTCCGTGGGCTAATTAGTATCATTTTGGGGGTCCATCACATGGAAAGGTTTGGGAACCACTGCTGTAGGAATATAAACGATATAAACGCGAGCAATCTGGCGGCTCGCCTGCCGAGTCCAATAGAACCAAGCTGCAGCCTCGCACATCCCGTCAGCGTGTTCTGCTAACCTCTTTAAACGGCACCACTGACCCTCTCTTGTGCCGCTTCGCGGATCCAAAACAAACAACGATTATACAGTATACATAAAGTAGCAGCAGGAGCGCTGTTTGTGTGTGTGGGAGGATTACAGTCATCCGACCAATCACATTCTCCATCTTTCCGAAGTGGAGTTCGTAACTGTAACTGCAACTTTCAGAACAAAATTTCGGAAAGATGCGTTTCAGACATTTTGGATGACGTCACTTTTCAACTTTCCGACGCAACTTTCCGAAAAGTTTGGATGTCAGAGAGTATGGACAGGCCTTTAGGGTGAGGGTTAGCCATCGCTCCGGTTTAGGTGCATCGGACCAGTGATATGTCTGACAGAACGCATGCACCTGTATATGTAGCAAAACATTCAGGGATCTCTGTCAACTGATACATCTGGTGATATTATAATGTCTCTCTAACAGCAAAAAAGGTCAGCAATACAGTCTTAAACATGTCACATCATTAGTAGGAATAAACACGAATGCACCCAGAAGGATAGGGGCATGGAAATGGGAGGAGCCAAACCCGAGTTCCAGTTTAGCACAAAAAGGAGGTTGTGCCCCCAGAGGCAAAAACAACAAAAACAAACATCCCCCTTTTTCTCACAGAGAAAAGATTGTGTACACATTTTAACATCAGTATTTAGGTCAGGTTGAATCTTTAACCAATGGTTAAAGATTGGACTGGGGTGCCATGTAATAGTACCAGCCGTGGGTGAGCAATTTCATAGTCTCCACAGAGGAATATATTCTAGCGTGGACCTTCTAGCATTTAGGGACGTACCTGAATGATGTTGCTGGTTTTTCTCCAGTCTGCTGCCAATTTAATTGATTTAGAGTCCTCCAGACAGGCGGATATCTCTAATCATGAGTCTAGTCTTAGTGCGGTGGACCAAATGGCAATAGTAAACTATAATAAATACTTTGCCTACAGCAAACATGTACAGCAAGAACCTTGTTGGTGCAAAGAGATTTCTCACACATATGCATGCACACACACACACACACACACACACACACACATGCACGCACGCGCACACACACATGCACGCGCGCACACACACACACACACACACGTGTGTGTGTGCACGCACACATGCATTTTACACATGTAGGTGCAATTATACATGCCAACAGACACTTATCTATATTTTCTCTGGCTGGTTTATGCTTCCAGAAAGATGTTTGTTCCTCTTCCCAGCTCACAGATGGAGATAATGGGTGTTGGCTCCTCCAGAGAACACCCTCTGGGCAGAAACAGAGAGAGAGAGAGAGGGAGAGAGAGAGAGAGTGGGGGGGTGAGTTAAATTGGTGGAGACAGGAAGACAAGATCACTGTGTCTGTCATTTGGGATAGGACAGAAAACTAAGTGAAGAAGAAATGCTAATCAGAAGAGACTAACCGTGTGTGTGCGTGCGTGCATGCGTGCACGTGTGTACAGGTTTCTTAGTGTAGTCGAGAGAGTATGTGTGTGAGTGTGGCGGCTAGGTGATGATCAGTTCATTCAGTTGTTGATATGTCATCATCCCATAGGAATATGCTTGAGATTTAAATGGACACTTTCACACTTTGATTTGTACTTCAGTATAATGTTGATGGTTGTTATATTGGCTAGAATAACACTATTATACAATGCTATATTTCATTACGGGGTCGTCTAGGGGTCTGTTTTTTGGCCCATTGCTTTTATCCACTCTGTTGTGAGCTTGTAGATCTGCTATTTCACCAAGTGTTCTCCCAGAACAGGGATGCTAGAAGTCCATGTGCGTTTTTTTATGGCGACAGACATTCATTTTGTTGATGAATAGTTTGTATTGTAATTCTCAACTCTCAACATTGTGGAATCACAATGTGTTTGCACTGGGTGGGTTAGACTGTACAACACTGATACTTGGTGTTGAAAACCACCCAACACTATTTTTGTGCTTGGACACTGCCAGGGACCCAAGCAGGGTCCACAACAACGCACACATCTAGGATTGGTTTCCATTCAAAAATGGATTTTCGGTTTCCATTCTGGCTGTGGGTCCTAGCATTTGATAATGCTTGACTCAGAGGTAAGTAAAGGTCATATAGAAGATGCAGATAGGATTGATGTTGTACCTCAAAGCCAAGGTACAACATCAATCTTGTACCTCAAAGCCAAACTGATGAAAGTGGTCTAGTTTAAATAAATAATACCCTTTCAGTTTTATATTTTAGTCAAAAGACTCAAGGAATCTGCTCAAGAGATTGCAGTTAAATTACAGACTTATATTTTAACCAGAGGGTGAATCTATCAGTAAGATTTCAGGCACATGTGCACGCATGCACGCACACACACACTATGCACTCACACACACACACACACACACACACACACACACACACACACACACACACACACGTGCGCGCGCACGTGCACATGCACTACGCTGTTTTCACATATTTTACTTTACTGGCATACTGTATATGTATAACATCTCACCTAAACTCTACTGACATTTTCTCTGACCTCTTGTTTCTCTTCCTTCCCTCCAACCTTATTATTATCCCCCACCCTCTGTGCCTGTCTCTGTCAGAGGTGTGGTTCGTGTGGACGTCAACCTCCAGGACGTGGACATTGACCAGTGCTCCAACAGTGGCTGGTTTGCTGGCACCCATCGCTGTAACCTGACCAGCATGGAGGTAAGTCTGTCGTCTGGCTGTGCTGCACTACCACTCTCTGTCCTGTTCTAGTCTTCATCGTTGTCATGTCATCGTTATCATCAGTATTCGCTGTCGTCTTTGCTTACTTGATTGATGCTCAATTCACTTATTTGTCATTCTGCTCTTTCAGTCAGTCTGTAAATGTAGCGGTCTGTTCATTCTGGCATTCATCTATCCATCTATCTATCTATCCATTCAGTTGTTGATATGTCATACTCATCATCATCCCATAGGAATACGCTTCAGGTTTAAATGGACACTTTCACTGTTTTGATTTGTATTTCAGTTTATTGTTGATGGTTGTCATATTTGGCTACAAGAATAACACCATTATACAATCCTTATATTTCATTACGGGGTCGTCTAGGGGTCTGTTTTTGGCCCATTGCTTTTATCCACTCTGTTGTGAGCTTGTAGATCTGCTATCTTCACCAAGTGTTCTCCCAGAACATGGGTGCTAGAAGTCCCTGTTCTCCCAGAACAGGGATGCTAGAAGGTCATCTCTACGAAACACTATCGAACGAAACGTATTTGGTTGAAAATCGGATTAAACCACATTTGCTGCACTCATGGTGAGAAACTGAATGATCAGCGCAATGTGCCACAAGTCAAATAACATGTTTGACATGTTTAGACAATTATATACCTAAACATGGTGGACACAAGGAAGTGACAGCAGGCACTCACTTCTGCTGAAAAACAATATTGGAGATGACGCATCTCCCAGGGTGCATGGAGCACGTGCATGCCGCTGCACATGGCATAGGTTTACTCGTGTTTTTAAAATGCCAATATCAACATTCCAAATGTGTTTTTAGGGGAAAGCACAACAAGCCCGTGACCACACCTCCAGCAAACATGGCAAAATATTGGTGTCGGCATAACAAATATCAGGTGGCGTGACACTAAGATAACAATAAGGCATTTAGCTGGCAACGAAATTTGGGCCGAGGCCTTATAACACAGATACTCACACAACTACTCCTCTTTCACCCTAGTATTAATACATCACTTTATGAAAATGTGAACCGCTTGAGTTGGTCAACTCTGTTGTGCACAATATGTCAATACAGGTATATCAGTGAAATCCACATTGTTAATTAATCTTGATAGTCTAAAAATGGGCACAGAAGCTTCTATGATTTGGATCTGTAAACGGAAGAACCACAGGCTGGATCTAATAATTGATATAGATCATACCGGAACTAATTAAAATCCTAACAGAGCCAAACCCTGAGCACTGACAAGGTGTGTAACATGGTGTTGATGGATGGTTTTATTATGTTATGGTGTATTATTACACACAGTTTTATTATGTCTGGGCTGGACAGGTACAGCATATCATATTTGATCACTATGCAGTCTTAAGTGCATGGACTACCATTAGAGCCCTTACTGTGTGTGTGTGTGTGTGTGTGTGTGTGTGTGTGTGTGTGTGTGTGTGTGTGTGTGTGTGCGTGTGCGTGTGCGTGTGCGTGTGCGTGTGCGTGTGCGTGTGCGTGCATGCGTGCATGGGCACACATGTGTATATGCGTGTGTCAATTCTTTGTTTAACATGGGGGCAGTGGAGTTTGACTAGCATGTAGGCAGGCTTACCTCACCTGCGCTGTGAAGAGAGAAGCCTGGGCACAATCTAAGGCAAAGTCTATTTGTGGTAGTGTCCGTCAGAACATCCGTCAATTTCCCCCGCATACGACATTCTCCTGTCCAATCACAGCACTTGTTTCATTTGTGGAGAATGTAATCTGATTTGTAAAGGTCAAGTAATTTCCTTGGGCAGTACTTTCACCAATCCTGCAGTTGTATAGACTCTACAGCATAGGTCTTGCCCAGCGTGAGCGGCATGTGAGCTCTGTTGGCTCTTCATACAGTACGTGTTATATTCAGGACGCAGTGTTTGTGCTGGTACAGGAGAAAGTCTGGTGACGTCTGGCCGTATATGATCCATAATGAATGCAGTGTAATGGATTGCAGCAGGACACAGTAAATAATTGACCATGCTCCTTGTCTGTAGTAGTGCTTAACCTCTTGCACATTCTCTTTGCCATAGGCAAACTACAAGGGTCTCCATTTTGAAATCTTCAACTCTCATTTTTCACACATCCTCTCTTGCCTCGCACCTGTCCGACAGCGCTTAAATGGTGCTTGTATCATCAGAGTTATGTCTCTTTGTATAAACATCCTCCTTTTACTGGATCACAGACATAACTTTGTTGATCACTAGTGGAGAAATACTGTGGTGGGTGTCATTGTGTGCATGCTTGTGTGCAATTGGACCTAAGTGTATTGGTTGTGTGTGTGAGAGTTTTTTTCTTGGGGGGCACTCGCTGACCAGCCTGCGTCGGGGTCTATTCTGACGTTTAATTATGGCCCCGTTGCAGGGATGTTTACGAGTGTCGGATGGAGACAGACACACACACTGACACACACATGCGCGCCCACACACTCACAATACAACTTGCGCCTGAATGCGTTGTCCCTCATGTATTAATTATACTGTCACTACTCACTTGTCACTACATACTGTACACGGGTTTCATCTGCCATTTCTTTGTTTTTCTGTGCTTGTCTTTGCCAGTTAACATTGGGTCATGAGAGGTCAGGTCCTTACTTCTGTACCAAAGTAGATTATAGCTTACAGTTATTGAGTCTGTATCAAAAATAGATTCGCTTATACAAAATGTTGTGCCTAATTAAATATACTTGATGTCTTTGGTCCTTTTTTAAATCTACCCAATCTGATTTGGGCGGTTCCCCTCCCCTTTTCACTTCCATTTGTGTGTGTTAGAGGCTAGGCCAACTGGATGGATTGGTCTGTAGATTCCTTGATGGTGGTCATCAGTGCAGGTACTTTACTCCTCTGCAACCTGAGCACCCAGCTAGCTGCCTTGGCATGAAATACTTTCTATAAATACAGCGCTAAGAACTCATCCTCCTCTACAAATATGACCACATTACACACCTGTGCTATATCCATTACATCTTACAATTTACTACGGTTGCTTTTCTTGAACACACAGAATTCAATGAGTCTTGTGGCGCACCTGTAGGTGACTGGTTACTGTATTGACAACATAACTGCAATGCCTCAGGTTAGACACCTTTTCACCCCCCCTGTATTTCATCATGGCATAATGTGTTATTACATATTTTTTTTATTATATAAATAGTTTATGCTCTGTTTATGACCTGAATTTTTTGTCCCTTTAGCCCAAGTGTTACCGTACCTCTTGGGTCCAAACGTATCAATGAAATATTGTCACCGATAGAATTTTAAAAAGTGTATAGTGCAAGTGATGCCAATGTGCTGGGTAGCTGGAATGGTATTTGTTTGTCACTTTTCACTCTATTCCATTTGTTCCCTGACAACTTGACTGAACAACTTAAAAACAAGACAGAAATGTCTAGAATAAAGACATTGGTTTAAGAAAGCACTCTGTCTGTACTATTGCCATGTGACTTTACCACTACATGATTTATCGGCACAAAATCTTTGCACAATTCACAAAGAAAAAAAGGATTATTTTCATTCCAGCTAAAAGCAAAACCTATATCGGCTGCGAAGCGGTTATCGGTGGTTGTACACCTGTTATCATATCATTCCCAAAATTCCATATCGGTTGAGCTCTAGTAATTCATGCCCAAAAGGTTTCAGGATTTGTGAATGCTGTGTAATGTGTGAGCAGCTGTCTAAAACTAGACGACAGTATCAGTGCTTTGACAGAGCTTTGTGACTGACTGTGTTCCCACTTCTGGTCTTTCTCAGCATGAAATTTGATTTATCCTCTTACAATGGTGCCACATGGGGAAAATAACCTAAGTAGGCCTACTGTACAAGTTCATAATATCTTGCATCGCAGTGTGTTGTTTGTTTGTAGACGTTTCCTCCCAACGTTTTTGGACCCTGGCTAGGCAACCCAGCCTGGCGGAGACCTGTGATCAACCTGTGTTTTTGTAGTTTGATCTCTTTCTTTCTTTCATGTTGACGGATGAGTCATCGCTACCATTATCTTTGGCTCCGCAGGGTTTGGAATCCATGGTAACAACACTCCAGGTTGTCAGATCTCACAATCACAGATAAATCTCAGTCGGCCTTGCTGAGGTCCTCTTTGGTAACTGTCACCAGAGATGTAATCAATACTCTGATGTACTGTGTTAGCCCAGAGCTGGATTTAATAGATCATTTTGTGCACAAACCTTTTTCATGTCAAGCATGCCCAAATTAATACATTTGGTTGCTGATCCCATCTGAAAATACAGTGTGAGCCAGCAGCCTTCACACAAAGTGACGTTGTTTCAAAAATACGCTAAACATTTAATTATTATTTTTCTTCATTGTAAATAGCAGATTTACAGTATAACTGCTTGTGGTGTGACACATTGAATATGCTGACCTGCTCTCTAATAAAAAAGATGAATGGGAAAAAATATATATAGTGTATAAATAATATATACAGTAAAAATTATACAGCAATATATACAGTAAAAATGCAATGCCATTGACAAATGAATGGAGAATTTACGTATGTGGATGAGCAAATTGGCTTTTTTGTCCTAACAGAAATATTAAGTTCCCAATTTGACAATCATCATACATCATGAAGTGTATGATGTTAGAGCGCCACTTAACTTGATTTTTTCCCACTGCATTACTTCTCTCCCATCAATAGATTAGCAACCTGTTTTGGTTCCCAAAGTGGGGTCTGGGCCGGGGACCACCAGTCGTCAAACATTGCTGCTTATATTCTGGCAGCCCCATTAAGAAACAGTAAAATTGCCACTTACCGTGTAATATATATTTCTGAGAGAAATGGGCTGCGGAGAAATTGCATGTGGCTCATTGCTTTCCTAAAGTATACACACACCCTCAGGCACTCATTTCTTTCTCTTGGTAAGAGAAAAGATACAGTAATAACAAGATGGTTACCTGTAATGACATGAACATCATGTACTCCGGAGTCAGTCCTGGATGCTTTCAAACCAATCCCTGCCCTCATCGTCGTTCTGATTAATGGTTCAAAGATGAGGACTTATAACGAGGCAGCTCTGTTTGAGAGGTGTAATCTCTAAACTGTTTGTTCTCCAGTCGTCGTACAAAATAATCAAGTATCCTGGGCGCCAGGAAATTTGCCCTCAAATGAAAATGTTGTGTAAATGGGGCATTTATATAGTGCGTTTATCCAAGGTACTTTACATAAAATGTGCATCACATTCATCCATTCACCGAAACATTCATACACAGAAACCAAGCAAGCCGCACCTACCACCTCAGACCACATCAGGAGGGATTAGGGGTTTAGTGTCTTGCTCAAGGACACTTCGACACTAACTCTGGTGGAGCCCAGGTTCAAACCGGCAACCTTGCCATTACCATCCAGTGACTCTGCTGCTGGGCGACCCGCCGCCCTGTTTACAATTATCTTGTACATCGTTCGTTGCCGCCATCCCCTCATTAATGTTAATTGAACTGGCACAATGTTGGCATGGCACCATCGTATGACAAAGCATAAAATGGGGTTCAGTAGAATTTGTTCAAATAATTGGAAAAATAAATTAGAAATGTTGTCACATTGATTTGTAATTATAAAAAAGTAATTGACTGAGAAAATAATCAATACAGTAGTTCCAGCCTTATTGTAATAAGGTGTGCACTCCCTCTGCAGGGCCAGCGGTCATATGTAAATGTGATGCAGTCACATCTGCCTGCCGTGCATGGCATTCTGACTCTGAGGAACTTGGCCCTCCGTCTGGCGTTTGCCCAGATACTGTGTAGCGTCAGAGCAGGAAGGTAGAATGCATTTAAGTCACCAATTGAAGCGAAACACAAGCCCTCATGCATTATGGATAGTCAGTGGTGGTAGGGGAAGTCGCGTTTATATACGGAGCCTCTGCTTATATAATTATGGGAAAACTTGAAAACGCTTGGAGCTCTTTGGTTTAGCATAACGTGCCTTTTTGTAGGCTATGCTTTCTGCATGCTTGACGGCGCCAGGCTGCGCATGTACCATCTGTGGGTATATCTGCTTGCATTTGTGTGTGCGTGCGTGTGTCTTCTCTCCCTGGCCACCATGCGGAACGCTGTGAAGGAGATAAAGGACTTCAAAGGGATAGCCACACTGTGAGCGACCATAAAACTGCTGTGACATTCGAAGCCTGCATGCCACTCTCCACCACGCAGCTCTGTTCTCCCATCTATCCATGTCTGTATGTATCTGTCTGTCAGTCTGTTTCAAGGAGGAGTGGTGGTTAGCCAAGCTAGTTGCCCTCTGCCTCTGTCTGTTTTTTGCTGTTTTCTCACCGTTCACTCAACTATCTAGACTTGACATTTGAAGCATCAAATTATCCTCCCAACACTGGCCATGCTCTGTGCCAGATGTGGAAGGATCCGTTAAGTGAGTCACTGATATAATAATAATAATAATAATAATAATAATCCCAGTTTCAACCCATATTTTCACCCATTGTCAATTATTGAATTAAAGGGGTATTCCACCCATTTTCAACATTTTTTCTGTGTACAAATGCAACCAAATGAACCCTAACAGGTTCATTTGGTTCCATTTGTACACTCTCAGAAAAGAGAAGTGTCTAAAGAAATCCATTAACATGGTGAATTCCATTTCTAGGAAACAAAGAATGGGGTAGCGTTTTTATCATGTCCACACAACATGGTATATTAATGACCTATTAGAATGTTGAAAATGGATGGAATTCCCCTTTAAGGACACTTCGACTTTGTTGGGGTGCTACACTCCCTTTGCCAACCTGGGTACAGCAATGGACTGACCTCATGTTTCCTTCTATGTATGAGCAGTCCACACCGCTTCTTTTCACTTGACAATGGGTAGTTTCCATGGAAGGACGTAGCACGTGGAAGGAACACGTTATGCAACCAGTGCGTTCCACCTTCATCAGACTGAGTCCGCCACTGTCCCCATTGCAATGTATTACATCCTATCTTTTAATGTTTATGGTATTATGCTGCTTGGAAGCTTTAGCTTTAGCTCTACATCTGACTACAAACCTAGACCTACTCTGACATTCCATGTTGATCCTTTGTCATCCAACTTGTCTCTTTTGACCAATATCGGTGCATTTAAACTCTAGGTGGGCCAGCCCCAGAGCTATTAGTGCGAAAACTAGAGTTCTCTACAGGCCCGGAAATGAAGGTCCAGCCTTACCGGAACCCTCATCAAACCATAAACACTAAACCATAAAGACACTGCCCCCGCTGCTACCCATCATACAGTACAGTATACAGTAGGAAGCTGATCTGTTCTGACATTCAATATATTGTTCTCACCTCATCAAACTTGTCACGCTCCATATATGCCCACTACAGAATTCCTTCCATATGTTTATCTGCCCCCCCCCATGCCAGAGCACCAGCGATCGCCCAGCATTCTGCTGTCACCCAGGTGAATGTGTGCATGCTCGCCCTCAGTGTCTTGCTGGTATAGTATAGTATTAGTATAGTTAGTACACTGTAGTAAAAAAAAAAACAAAGAAGATTAAGTAAGTATAGTGAGCATGGTTGTGCTGTATTCACTCACACTTCAGTCATGCCAGGTCAGTTATTTCTGCCCTGCTCATAGTAGAGTAGTGATGTTCAGGTCCATCAAAAATTAATCACCCCCAAACACTCTCCTCTCTGCCATGCAAGAAATAAGTCTGTTTCCTCTACAGTGGCAACCTCGCAGCTGTGTGGAAAACAGAGCCCTGATGATCATATATCTGCTTACGCTTCAGTTGGTGACAAATGCTATCGTCACACACACACACACGCACGCACGCACGCACGCACGCACGCACGCACGCACACAGACATACACACACAGACAAAACATACAGGGTACTCACACACTGCGCACACAGAGACACAAAATCTCTATCAGACAAATACAAACTGGCAAGCGTAGGAAGCAGCAGGCTGTGCTGTGCTGTGCCTGTCTGTTATGTTCAAACCATAGAATGTATGATGTCTCAACAAAGTGAAGCAAAAGACATACTAATGGCATACCAAGGCTGTGATGTAGAGATATGTATAGATTCTCATTACTCCACCCTATATGGTACTGTACATGCATAAACCTAACTAAAACTAGAAAAAGTGCCCTTCTGGGCACAGGTTTCCACCAAGACGATAGAAGTGTGTGCCATGTGTTTAGGAGTAATATAATTATAAACATGTTTTTTTTGTTTGTTTTTGTTTTTTCTCAAACATTTTCTTTATTTTATTGAGGAAATGCAGAGCCAACATGGGAAATGGTGCAGAATGTTGATCACATGACCAGAGAAGATAGGGTATACTAGGTCTGCGATTTGACCCGCATGTTGCAGATGCAATATATAAATAAACGCTAGCCTACATGGATCGATTCACAAAATGAACAAAAGAACAACACATTAAAGGACAACTTTAGTTTTTTTCAACCAAGGTTCATGTTTTAGGTTGTTGTTATGTTAATTGTTTTACATTCCTTGCTTTCTTTAGTTTTAGGGGTTTTAGCAATGGGAGGGGGCATTCGGCATACATCACAGGTGGGTTCAGCCCTTGCACACTATAAGACTTACAATGGCATGAGCTTCAGCCCCCGGCTCCCTCTCTCTGAAAATCTTTGCACGCCCTTGCAAACGAGAACTTTTTTTTTCCTAGGAATTAAACACAGTACTAGTGGTGTTAGTCTGGCAGTGCAATTATAGTTCCAAAGCGAGCTAATCAAATTACTGTGGGCTGATCCTACTTACTTTAGGATTTGGGAAGGTTGATTATGTGGTCTTTGTGTGGGCATGTGGAATTATTCCTTGACATGAAAAGTTTGGAAGCGACTGACCACCATTGTGTTCCCCTCTAGTGTTCCTCCACTCGTAGGCACATAACCATTTCCAAGTGGGAGGTCCGCGGGATCATTATTATTAATCAATGGGACTGTTGTTGTTGGCATGCATAACATGCTTCGTTGTTGAAGTGAGCATTACTGTTACTCCTTTTTTTACTTTTTGACAAAAAGCAATTGATCAATACAATCGGCATAATGTTTGGTGTTTGTAATTAACACACATTGATGCTGGATTACAGGCCAGGGGCGTGATGTTCTTTGGGGCTGTCCGTGTGCCATGGCGTTTGGAGAAAGCTCAGGAGCGACTATGTGCGTGGCACATGGCTGACTGGCCCTTCTGCAATTGTAGTGTACATGTGGGTGAAGGATGACTCTCTTTTCTCTGTGAAAAAGGTGTCACACAAAAATGACAAAAGGCTTGCACATCCTGTCCGACTTGGCTGGGAGCTGGATCACAATTACAACATGAAACAATGATAAAATCCACACACTGCTCCCATTGTGAGTTTTTTCTTTATTGGTACCAATTATAAAAACCCTCAATGGGAGTACCATTCTGATTCTATTGGAGTTCCGATTTCATTGTCGTTTCATCACCTTCTCCCCCCAGATATCTGTAGACCAGCGGCTCTCAAACTCTACAATTTGTAAATTGGCATTTATGCCATGAAGCTTCTGCTAAAACAGCCCTCTCTCTATTTGGAATTTCAACAGCCACATGAACACAGTTAATAAATCCTGTATCTTGTGTGAGTTCTCTCTCCTGATTGGATGCGGATAGAATTGTTATCCAAACCTGAAAGCTCAGGTTGGGATGAACGTGCACATTGTGCACAAGTAGTACAAGTAGTGCACGAGCAGAGCAAGCGACCAGAGACAAGTACCCCCACACCTCCAGGAGATAATACTCATGACAATAGGGGCTCCATTTTCGTTACCACTAAACCCCTTATCCCTTAACATCTTTGCCTTTCTAAACCATTAAAAAAAACATTTCAGTAGTTCAAATGGCCTGTCTACAAGCTCCCAACAACGTGTTAATAGATTGACATGCTGAAATATTCCAAAAATCTTTTTTAAACAAAATAAGGGACTTAGGATAAGGGGTTTAGCATATAATGAAAATGGAGCCCTAGGTCTCTTAATTATACGCCAGCATCACGGCATCTCCTAAAGCAGCCAATCGGAGTCCAGACATAAATCTTTGCAATTAGGCTATATACAGTATGCACTAACTCTCTGTACATGTGTAATGCGCATAACTCAACAACTGTTCGCCCCACTGACTTCATTTGGCACACACACATTCCCCCCTCACAGGTAGTGCAGTGCCCGTTGTCAAGTTGGTCAGACCCGCAGCTGTCCAGAACTGCCCAGGCTATTTTCCAGAACCATCACAAAAGGGCTTTAGACCTGACCACTATACCTCCATATACAGTATGGATCTGGCCTGTTCTGACATCACAACATGGGCACTGCTCTCTAATATAGTGAAAATAGACAATTTCCCTTTGCCATCATGAACTATAGAGTCAGATGAGAGACCGCTAGAGCATATTCAACTCCCTCTGGGAAGAGGGTGAAAACAAACTGTAATTTTGTTTTTATTCTGCATTTTCTTTTAGATGTTGTGGATACAATAAAGTGCACGAAACGCAAGGTTTATCATAGTGATTCTTAAACTGTGAGCCCTGATGGTATTGCTGGTGGACAGATTGTGATAACATGCAGGTTTAGGAAATGCTATTCCTATTGCCTTTGTGTGTGTGTGTGTGTGTGTGTGTGTGTGTGTGTGTGTGGGGGGGGGGTGCGTGTGTGTGTGTGTTTGTGTGATACGGTACGTTCTCTGGTGATTACATCTCACAAATCTGATACTCGGCGGCCAGATAATAAATAATGTAATGTGGTGCAGGGGAAAATGATGACAGGAGCAACAACACCAAAATACAAAGATGTTTCAAATGTAAATCATGCCTTTGAAGCGACTTTGGAGATATCCAGCTCCAGTCATCTTCTTGCCATGTTCTTTCCACATCGGCACAACATTGTTGATGAACAGAGAGATGAAGTTTGAGCTGTTTCATATTTGATACAAAGTTTAGGAATGAAGTTTAATGAAAATGTGGTGCTGTTGATGTTCTGATTTCAACGTTTTTGCCCCCAGGACAAAGCTATCTTTTTGGAGATGCTCCAGCAATGATATTTTATTTAGCCATCCCTGTGTTGCCTCGCTGCTGGTCTGTTTTATGTTTGTTTTTGTGTCCCTCAGTTTCCTGACTTTCATCTCCATCCGTCCCCCTGACATACAGTATGTTATACCTGCGTTCAATGCGTTCACGTCTGACATGTTAACAAAGAGTAGAAGCTGGAGTACGCCAGTGTTGGTGAGGTGTTGCTGGCTTACACCCAAATTCTGTCTATACTTTGTACAGCTTTGTGTCCTGTCTAGATTTCTAGTTTCTGAATAACATAATATTCAAAGATTTGCACCACGTTTTCACAATTTTTCAAAAATAGCAGAGATACAAGCTCATAGCGCGCCACTCGGTGGCGCGCTATGAGCTTGTAGATCTGCTATTTTTCAATAGTTAAAACATAATGCTTAGAACACCAAAACGCGTTCAGTACACTAAGGGTTAAAGTGCAAATACCATACATTCCGAAAATTGTCTCTAGTACAGTATATTGTACATGTCCCTCAAGCTTATTTCTAATGGTTTGAGCCTCACTCACCACCACACTGATATAATCAGTCTTGTCATTTCCTTCTGGACTTTGAAAGCAGTTTAGCTGCAATACCATAATGTCCTGGCCGGGTGGTGGGGGCCCTGATACGCAGATAATTTAATATTTGAGTCATTATGATCCTGATGCTAGATAAAACCAGGCTTGTTTCTATTCCATGCCAGCTTGGAAAATCAACAATGGTGGACATTATAAACAAAGTGGGAATGCAAAGTTCGAACTGAAGACTGAAGGAGGGGAGGAATTCAACAAAGCAGGGTACATTGATGACATCATTGTGAGGCCAAAATCAAACAAGCTGTTCCTGAGAGCAATTTCCAAAACTCCTATGATGATATGAAAGACTGATTGTTCAGAGCTGGTTATTGGGGATGGAAAACACACAATGGTTCTACTTCGAAAATTATAGCGTAATGTAATGTTGTAATATAATGTTTATATATGCTCACGACCAGCCAAATAGTTGGCTGTAACAGTTATTTTGGCTCACGTACAGATGAAGGTAATACCAGCCGAGGTCTTCTTCTCCGCTGCAGACAGAGCAGCATGGGTGTTGCGTGGCAGCAGCAGCCTCCACACGCACCCAAGGGAGAGACTGATTGTAATGCTTTTAGGGTTTAATGCTTTCAGGGTATTTATAGATCTCTGAGGAATGCAGAGTGCTCTCTTCTCTCTCTCTCCCTCTCTCTCTCAGTGTTTCCCTTTCGCCCTCCTGTCTGTTTTCCCCCCTATATCGCTCTCTCTCATATTCTTATTTACAAGCATTTTTATATAGAAAAAAAATGCTGTTGGCTGCAGACCAAACACCAGTGTCTCCTCCACGGTAATACATTGACATCAGAGACACATACCTGTATAGCATAACTGTTTGGTTTCAAGACACGTGAGAAACCACATTCAGCAGAAAGGTGAAATTGATGTCACAGTTTCTCCAGAGCTTGCGTTCGTGGAGGGGTGGGTCTGAGGCTCTATGGTGTCATGTTCCCTAAAGCAGCATGCCAACAGGGATGTGTCTCACTTGGGCAGGTGGTTAGCCGCTCGTGTAATGTTCTTAGCGCGTTTTCACAATAAATGTTGGCACGCTGCTGAGCCACGTTGTCTGGCTGATCGTGATGGCTATCAATCAAGACTTTGCACTACAACAAACAAAAGGGAGACTGAGCTCATCTAGACCACATTGGCAAAAAAAAAAAAAATTAAAGGTGAGAATAGTGAGAGTATTATATTGACTTGTGAGTGTTGTACATTCGACTCACATGCTTTTATTCCATGCAGGACTAATGTTTTGCCATCACGTATTATATTCTTCATAATCAATACAAAGCTTTTAAACAAAAAAATGCCTCACTTCCTGCTTCCTGCGTGTTGACTATTTACAGTAGGTCTTAAGGTCTCAAGCTAAGGTGCTGTGGTAGCATATCAGTGCTGTCTTAATTCCTTGTCTTCTTATAGCATGTTGTTGTCTGGAGATATTTTAGAAGTTCAACCTTGTTAAATAAACTGTCCATGTCTTTTCTGTTCTGCCGTTGCCTTCAGGGATCGCCACACCGAATCCTCTGCCTCCATCTCACCTAGCCTGGCTAAAGCCAGACCTAATTCGCTGTTGGCAAAAAAAATGCCTGTCAGCAGATTGGCCTGGAATAGCTCAATTCTACACCCATTTCCTACTCCAAACGGCAGTGGTCAAACTGTGTCCCGATTGGCTACCCCAAATGTCCGCTGCCTCCCCTGATTGCACCAACCAACTGACCTCATATCCTCTTTCATATTCTCTTCTCTTTGGTCTTCCTCTTCCTCAAGCTCAGCATTTTTCTACCAATATTCTCATTCTCCCTCTGTACAGGACAGATCCAAACAATCTCATTCTGGCCACTTTCAAATATATTTATTGAGTTTTTATAAAATAGTTGCCACTGAGTTTACCTGATCGGTTATCAGCCCCAGAGAAGTCACTTTAACAAGTCCAGTAGACTTAATGAAAGCTGGGATTTCCATTAAAATGTAAACTCAGGAGAGAGATGAGAGAAGTCATCATGAGCTGCACTGACCACATCTATAGACCCATTTCTCATAGTAGCTAGCAGTATAAAAACACTGTGTGAAGTGAGTGGTTCCGATCCCCAGTCAGCCCTGCGTCCAATCAGTTGAGAAATAACCAAGTTACCTTGTAAGGGTCCCCAGGGAGTCCTCAGGGGTCCGGGACATCCATACCCCTAGTAGGTGCTCCTCGGGGCTCACCAGGGGGTCCCGGCATGGTTCCAGCGTGCTGCCCTGGATCCAAAACATTTGAGAAATGTTTTTTTTTTTTTTTTTTTAAGATTTTTTTGGGGGGCTTTTATGCCTTTATTGACAGGACAGTAATTAGACAGGAAAGGGGGAGAGACATGCGGCAATGGTCGCCAGGCTCGGGAATTGAACCGGCTGGGCCTACATTTGAGAAATGTTAAAGTCACCTCATGGGGGACCCCAGGTGGAGAGTGTCCCTGGGGACTGGGCCCCCCGGTCCAGACCCCCAGGAACATGCCCAGGGGACTGGGCCGGTTCCGGCATTCCACCACACGTCCAAAACAGTGGAAAAATGACAGAGTTACCACATGGGTGTCCCCAGGAACATAGCCAGGGCTCATACTGTAGTGTGCCACTTTACTCTGTGCAGTACTCTGGCCACTTTGGATATTCTAGGGACCCCCATGAACACACGCAGGGGGCAAGCTTGGCTCCGGCATGGCAGCCTCTGTCCGAAACTGCAGAGAAATGACATACAGGCATTGCTGCATAATGGAGTGGTATAGGCACAGCTCAATAATGTCTTTCCCTGGGTGCATCATTCGTGGAGGCAAAATGACCTGAACACTGTAGAGTAGACAATCAATAAATACACGTGTCACTGCTTATCAAATTAGTTAGCTTATTTTTATCGACTGTGACTTCTACTGATGTTGACCCGTATCCCAGGGGTCGGCCTGTGGGTTGGGCGGCTATGTTAATGAGGCAATTATGACGGCTGCAGGTCGGGGGGGTCAGTAACGGCACCAATGAAATCAGTGGAATGGTTTGGGTTCAGATCACGTTTGGTTATTAATTAAAACTCTCCTTTCTGGTCGCTTCCTGGCGGGTCAGGTTTTAAAAAATCCTGATATACAGTACACTGACTAAACCATAAGGTCAACATAATGGCTTTTCTCTTTTCTGTGAGGGTCTTTGCACTTTCTAACTCAAGCAGTAAAATAACCACATGAACTCAAAGCAACAACAAGTAGCTCTAGGCTACCCTTCTTGAAAGTAATTGCTGCAGTGCCACCCCTGACGCCTGGCCTGAGAAAGTGAATTTGCCAGACTTTTCAAAAAGGATATAAGGAAAAATATGCAGATGTTTACGCCGTGTACAAAGCCAACTCGGGCTGTGACTAATCATGGCAACAAACAAATAGTATTAGAATATGTGTTGGGCCCAAGTTGACTTTGTATAACGCTTAAAATTTAAATTAATACTTTTGAAAATGTCAGTGGGAAAAATGCTTTGGGACTTATTTCCTGGGCTAGGCGTCATTGTGAAAGGGGGCAGGACTACGGTGCCCTATTGCCCTTTAGGTGCGATATAGCAAAGCCTTGAACTCCTGTCAGGAATGCAATAATGGAATAAAATTACTATGTAAAAATAGGGCAGCAATAATCACAAATTACTTCCTCACTTTTTTGATTAATGTGATCAATCATCAGTGCCTGTGACATATCAAACCTTTTCATGGCATGAAAAACGAGGCTCGCCTGGGGACCGTTTAAAACCCTGTCCACGTGAGTGTCTGTCAGTGTGCCGACGTGCGTACGTGCCCAGTGCCTAGCAATTACGTTTGGAATGACAGCCCGTGTTGTCGTTTTGGAGCAGGTGTGCGCGCGATTCAGGTGACCCCCAGACGAGCTGCAGTTTATGAACAAAGGGGGAAATGCTTTCATGTTCCTCTGTCAATCTGCATGACAAGCATACTGTATATCTATTTGCATATCATTATTTACTGAGATGCACTTCACTCTCACCACCGTACTGCACTATATCACCACCATGTTTTGTACTTTTTTTTTTACAACCTGCCCCTAGGTCAACTTTCTAGAACCTTATTCTAGTTTCTATGTCTGTACAAAATTGTACAACAGCGATTCTTAATTTCCTTTCAAGGATCATTGGAGAAATGAGACCACTGCTGTACAATTACAGCTCACGCTGCTTCATGCATGGGGCCTGTGGCATTATTTGGCGTCCCACAGGATGACAATTACAACCCCCTATTGTCTGTGTATACAGTGCAGTTGTAATGCACATCATTCCACACACCTTCAGGGAGTGCAGTGCCCAGTCTACAGTATATGACACACAGAAACACCACAAAAGACTCCGGTCAGTCTCTGTGAGTGAACCTAAGTCTACGGATGGCAAACACAAGGTTGCCGGTTCGAACCCAGGCTCCTCCAGAGTTAGTGTTGATGTGTCCCTGAGCAGGACGTTTAATTGCTCCCAATGTGCTGGTCAGTGCCTTGCATGGTTTCTTCTGCCATTGGTGGGTGAATGGGATGTGCAATCTATGTACGCCTTGCATAAATTAATATAATTTTGTAGAATATACATATCTTTATAAATGCACCATTTACCATTTCACAGTCCGTTTGCAGCCCACTTCAGATACTTGCAGACATATACGGACATCTTAGTATTGGCACAAAAAGAACAAAAATTGTCAGTGGCAATGGGTGCGTATAGGTTTCTTTTGTATCCACCCATCTCCTATACACATTACACACTTTTATACAGCTATACTTGTGTTCTCTTATCTACAACCATATGCTTTCACCAATTTCAACCTGGCATGCCTGTACTAGGTGTGTCATTATAACATCATATAAAAGAAAATATCACACCTTTCTTGTGAAGTGAGCTATTATCATTGTACATCATCATAGTCATACAACTCATTCTGTGCGGCCAATCAAATCACCACATTCTGTGGTACACACAGACACGCCCCTAGAGGCGGGATCAATTTGCTACAGCTCATATGTGCATAACGTAAACACAACCAGCTAGTACTACAACTCATAATGTTTAGAGATATCAGATTTTTGTCCTGCTGCTTCGCATTCATCGTTTCTGCTTGAGAGAGACCAGATGCTTCCAGGAGGAGGGAACTTATGAAATCAATGCCTCCGTAATCTGAGTCAGGTTACTTCACCTGGCTGGCAGAGTCAGGTTACTTCACCTGGCTGGCAGAGTCAGGTTACTTCACCTGGCTGGCAGAGTCAGGTTACTTCACCTGGCTGGCAGAGTCAGGTTACTTCACCTGGCTGGCAGAGTCAGGTTACTTCACCTGGCTGGCAGAGTCAGGTTACTTTACGGTTGGACCTCCTCCAACCATGAATGAATGAAAGTGAAGTCCATTAAGAGTGGATATTGGATCCTTGTTGATAATCTGTGCAAGTACAGAAAAGGGTTTGAAATGGTGCTTTTTCTCTTTTCCTTTTATCGACAAACTAGAGGCTCATCACTCTAGTCATGTGGCCAGTTGAAAGTATAAAATAGTTGCTCAGTATGGAGATATTAGATCCATATAATACAGTGAACATCTGTGATTTTATCATTTTCACACAAAATAAAAAATAGATCTCATGAGGGGCAAATTAGGTAAAAAAATTGGGCATTATTTAAAAGTGTTCCTAAAAAAGAATGGAGCTCCTCTTCTTTGGCCCGCTTATTTTTGCGACATATGAGAATAGTCCGGTGACTTTATGTGATTTTTCTATATTTCACCCAATTCACTCAAACACGTGCATGTAGAAACACAGGGATGTGGACAGGGAAACAACTAAACAAATAGCCAAATAAAGGCCCAAAACAAGTATTATACTGTATTTGAGCGACAGCAAGTGCAAAAAACGTTGGTAGTCGGTCCTGCCGTTTTTTGCATACGCTCTTTCTCTTACGTATATTTAATCCCTTGTGTCAGTATGATGTTATATATTACCATGTATCTCCTTCCTCTTGCTGGAACACCCACACTGGTGGGTGTTGCGTAATATAGGCTTCTGTATGTGAATTCCCTATTGGCCTGAATTTATATATATTTTTATCCTTTTATGATCCTTAAAACAGGGTTGTATTATAATTGGGGACTATTTGACATTGAATGTTCTTTTTCCACAAACATTCAGGACAATACAGTATACATTTATCTGAGAAAATATACTAGTACTACACAATATGCAACGTGTGAGTGCATTTATTCAAGCCAAGTGCTGGGATGTTCTATTTCCCCCAATGTTGTGCTGCAAGAAGATATTAATATTCTGTCCTTGTATGCTCTCTCTGTCTTCTCCCTTTCTCTCTCTCTCTCTCTCTCTCTCTCTCTCTCTCTCTCTCTCTCTCTCTCTCTCTCTCTCTCTCTCCCTCTCGCACACGCTCTGTCTCTCTCTCTCTGTCTTCGCTTTTCTCCCTTTCTCTCTGTATGCTTCCATCTCTGTCCCTCGTGCCATTTTTAATCCTGCTTTTCTCCATGCAGTGTGTAATAAGTCTGATTCTGTCTCCCTAGAATGTCCATGACACCTGCTCCTTTTGCTGAAACAGAATCAGAACACTGTCTAGGGCCGGCCATTCTACAATAGGATTGTGCAGTGCAGGAGAGCTTTCTGCAGTTGTATTGACCCAGGGAGCTGCCACCTGTTGCCACAGTGCTAGATGAGCTTTGGCTCAGGTTCAGCTCACCTTATCCCAGCTTTGTGGTGGTTGATTATGTGCAAGGCAGACAGAGACACTGCCTCGCAATTGGTGTAACCTCAGATGTCTCAGTGTTCTCTTCTCAAATTATGAAGCCAACCGACTCTTAAAAATAATTGCCACCCGTCACAATGCTCTCTCCAATCTCTGTTCAAGCAAAACAAAGAGTGATTTATCGTTTTTGTCTTGACATCTATACTCCCTTCCAGTTATGTCTGCCTGAAGGGGCTTTATTATTATTTTGTATTGACTGTGAACTCAGAATTGTTGCATTCCTGTCAACAATGCTGCACATGGTATTGACTAGTTTCCCCATCATTCATATTAAATCATTAGACCAAAGTGTCATATTCCACAGACTTTTGGCAGAACCGATTCAACTGAAGACAGAAGTCAATGCTTGCTGTGTGGGCCTGGGTGTGGTCATAATAAACAAAAAGTAACGGCTTGCAACTTTCTTAAAGATGCTCTGTATGTTCATTCACACATACTGTAGCAGCAGGCAAAATACATTTTTTGTATGGTTTTAGCATTTATATATAAGATACCCATTGTAACTAAGAGCAAAAAATGGTCCACATATGAGCTATAAATGTAGTCCACAAATCACCAGTTTCAACCAGTTACACTTTTTCTATACCAATCGAAGGGGATGAGACATTATGGTGTGCCTTTTTAAAGTGTACTGCCACTGGGTTTTTTTCATCCTCATTTCTGATTTTGCTCCTGCGTTCAGCAAAACGTGTTTTCAATGCATGTGTGGTCTTACCAAAACATAATAACTTTCCCACAAGGGCGTCTAAGTAAATCAATTACGTGAGTAGAAGTTATTTTACCTCTGATTTTTATTTGCTGTGCCGATGTTGGGTGATAAAAGAGATATTTTCTGTAAAGTGACATTGTGCACATGACCTACAATGTCTGTTACCATCTGGTAAATCATCCAAGAAAGTATGATGGTTTATAGGAGGCAGGTCTGGGTTTTTTTGCTCTGCTCTTCTATACACTAGATGAGGGAGGATGTTAAATGTTTTATCCAAGGTTGGATCTGAGCTGAGAAGATGCCAGTGTTTTTTTAATTGATTTTTTTGAAAAGGTTGCCTAGCAGGGATCGTCAACCTTTTTGACATGAAGTGCCATATTTGTATTTCCTTGATAATCAGTCTGCCATGCCAACATTGCCGGTGTGTTGAATTATCATTTATTTCTTCTTCTGGACTATTTGTCACTTCAAACATTGTAGGCCTAATGATCATTAAAAGTATGTGCATCCATCTCCCAGTCACAGTTAAGTTTGAATGAAAGTAAAGTGGAATTGTGTGCAGGATTCTCATATAGTATTTGAGAGAGCCTACTTTTTTAAAGGAAAATCCTCTCTCACACACATGTCAGTGTTGCCCTGTGTTGTCACCCTTCACTCTAATATTGGCACCCGTGCCTAAGTTTGGCTACCTCTGGCCTAGAGGTTCTTCCAATGTAGTTTTCTTTTGTGTGGGTTGTAGGCATTCATCTTGGTTTTTTACTTAATTTACAAATTTCTTTGTCTACAATTTCCTCTTGCTTTAAATATTATTGTGGTACCTTCCGCAATCGATTAGACGTATTGCCTTAAAGCACAAATAATACATTCCGAAAATTGTTTTTAGTACATAATATCATAGTGTATATGTCCCTCAAGCTTATTTCTAATGGCTTGAGCCTCAGCCACCACTCTATATGACCGATATAGTCTTGTCATTTCGTTCTGGACTTGGAAATCCATTTTAGTTTCAGTACCACAATGTCCTGAGGTGGTGGGGACGCTTATAAGCAGATTATTTTATATTTGAGTCTGAGGCTAGATAAAACCAGGTTTGTTTCCATTCGAAAATTAACAATTGTGGACAGTGTAAAAAAGGTGGAAAAGCAAACTGAAGACTGAAGAAGTGGAGGGAGTAGGGTGCACAAGAACAAAATCAGACGAGCTGGTCCTGGAAGCAATTTTCATTAAACCTCCTATATGATATGAAAGCCTGATTGTTCAAACAAACAAACATAAAAGTTGAATTTTATGTTATTTCTCCAATAAAACAGCTGGGTATGTTTTCCATGGATTCTCTTATGACAGGTGCATATCCTGCATTATTAACTATCAACCCACTTTTTGAACTCGCTCCAATATTCTGCTCATTAGAGTATCAGGAATGACAAAAAACATCCTGTCATATCCAGTGACTGCTACTGAAATAATTTAAATTCACAAGGTTTAAGAAGATGCTGTCCTCACAGAGCTAGTAGAGTTCAATATCCCAGAGGCAATGTACTCTACTCTACACTAAGTATGCAGCACGATGAACTATTTATGAACATTCATGTCAAATTTATTGCAGTTCTATTCCTGGATTTTTTGGGGCTCTGGAGATTACACAGTGTGTGTGTGCATGTGCGTGCGTTTAAATTGTTATTGCCACTAACACGGATGAAATGTTTAGAATATAGACCACCAAATGTAACGCCTCATTCCCCTTCTACGTTCTTCTTAGCTGCATTGAATTGTCCATCTGGCATGGGATTACTACTGTCCCTTCCTGTGGGATAGGATAGCGCACCTTACACTGGCATACATTTCAATTAACCTTCAAACAACGTGCAGTAGATGATTAAATTAACCCTTTGTGTCCTATCTAGTTTCTGAATAACATAATATTCAAAGATTTCACCACGTTTTCAGGATTTTTCAAAAATAGCAGAGATACAAGCTCATAGCGCGCCACTCGGTGGCGCGCTATGAGCTTGTAGATCTGCTATTTTTCAATAGTTAAAACATAATGCGGAGAACACCAAAACGCGTTCAGTACACAAATTAACACTATCCATGTCTGATGGGGCTGGAAGAGAATATTATATGTTCTCTGAATCTCCCAGAGAGCAATATGAGGACATACTTTCCAGCCCCAGCAGACCTACAGTACCAGCAGCTAACCTGTGAACCTAGAGTGATCTGGACACTGAATGAATCCCTGATGACTTGTCCTTTGGTATGGGGTTGAATTGCTAATGGCTGTCATTTTCTCAAAGAGCAGGGGAGAGGAGGGTCATTGGAAGAAGATCAATGACACATTTCCAATCCTTGCTGTTTATAACCAACCCAGTTACATAATCTGTTTATGTGGGGCTATTTGTGTTGGTGCTCTTACACCGTAACAAAATAAATTGTGAATCGTTTAAGAACTGCTCTGTTTTGACAACAAGGAACACACACACCTTATCATCTCCATCCTGTCGTTGGCCAGTTCCTCAATTCCGAGATCCACTTGTGCATGTTTCTCATTGGTTCCATTGTTAATGTTCGCTGTGTCACATTTCTCCTATTCTGCCATGTGCATAATATGCAACATATTTAGTTGAACATGTGCACGTTCCATTCAACTATAAATTAACACCATTAAGCCTAGTTTATACTTTGTTGCCCAATTGTTGAACATTGGCGACTTACAGGCTCACAATGCGTGAATAATGAATTAAAGCATTATTATTGCCTCTCTCTCTCTCTCTCTCTCTTTCTCTCTCCCTCGGCTTCCAGTGCACACCTATTGGCGGACATGGCTTTGTGTTGGACAAGTACAAGTGTCAATGTAGAAGGGGTTTTTATCATCCAAGCCGACTGGCCCTCAATGGTTTCACAAGTAGGTATCAAGTATGTTCTCTGCTATGCACAAACCGCCATTGCTGCTGTTGGATCAAAGCTTTGCATGTCTAAAAGAACCATTGTTGCATGGAGTTTCAACGATTACACATAATTTATTTCATAATTCATAATTTATTTATTTATTTATTTATTTTATTTACATGTTTTTTTCCTCCTTTGTCACCTGGATTGTTTTGTATAGGAGTGCAGATTTCACTTTTTGCAAAGATTATTCAGAGAAGATCACTGTGCTCCATTGTCATTGGAAACTCATTTGTTTAACAGTGATGCTAGTAACTGGAGGTTACTAGCATAACACTGGGAGGACATTGAGAGAGCTTTTGTCCTATTCCTCCGACTAATCATTTTCTGCTGACAGGCGCCAACAAATCTCACCTCCTAATCCACCTGCCTCCCTCCTTTTGAACACCAGTTTTGTTAGCTCAGCCAAGCCAGATGCATGTGATGGCTTCAAACCAAGATCAGTTGTTCTCAATCTCGACCTGTGTGTCGAAAAACCCAGAGAACCACTGCCCTAGATGGTCGGTGGATACATACAGTAATACAATTTGAAACTGTGATCGAAAGCCGTGTAAAACCAACCACAGGTGGCATAAGATTCATTTATTAGAAGGGGAACCCACGCCCCAGTGGAATTACCTCTGATAATGCCTTAGTCATGCTTTAATGAACCACCGGTGCTGTTGTCCCCTCCAGCAACATGCTTATCTCACTTGCTTTCAGTATATCCAAATGTGGCCCGATTTGCATACCAATGTCATTAGGCTCACAACAGATGCCATGCTGAATGTTCTCTCGAAGCAATTCTATGACCTTAGTTCGTATTCTTTCCCGGGATTTGTTTTTAATTTAATCAAGCTGCTTTTATGTTGTTTTTTTAACCATGTCTCTGCATGGCAATCGAGCTTTTGAATTTGTTTTGGCATTTCTAGCTGAAGCACTGAGAGTACCTAATAAGAGAATAATCATGCCAAACATTAACTTATGATCAATGCTTTAAATGGTCTTCTAGTGAGGGGTTTTGTTATAGTTGAAATCATCTGCAGTAGAATTTACTGGGCCATTGTGTTGTGAAAGGAATGCATTAAACAGCAAACAGTAAACCGTAAAATTTTGTAATGCAAAATTTGAATGCAAGGCACCAGCCCTTCTCATCAGGGGCTGTCTGGGAGCAGCAACACTGATAAGACGAATGACGAATCATGCTGTGGCCATGCACAGCGGAATGGATGGGAGTAAACAGAAGAGAAAATGGGGCGAGGATGCTCTTAACATTTGAAGTAAAACCCACCTCTTCAGGCTCCACCTTGGCCCATAACACTTGTTGCAGCACTCACCCTAGCCAAATGACCATATAGGTGAATGCAATGCTCAAGTTATGTAAGTTAGATATCAATTTACAGTATGTACTATATACTAGTATGCATTGTACAGAACATGCATAGTTCCATTATATAGATATATTCCACTGTTATCCTCGTAGCGTATATGTGTGAATCATGTTACCCACTCTTTATGTACCGTCAGTATATGATGTATTGCCATGTTTTTGATTGGAAGCTCATAGCAACGACCGCGATACGGCACTAGAGTGCAAATCCCCGATCGGCTCCATTGTCTGGCTGCGTCCAGAATGTATAATAAGAATTGTGTGGCCATTAAAACTGCTTGGAGTGGACACATGCACCCTGAGTGGTCATCCATCACTGGCAGTGTCCGCGGGATCAGCTGCCGATCCCGATGGCCTTTACTGCATGTGACCTCCCCATCCTCAATGCTTTTCCTCTCAGTCTGCTGTCTGTCCCTCTATAAAAAATACAAAAAAGGCGAAAGCCACAACAAAAATACATTTAAAAAATCATACATTCTCCACAATGAATGCCCATAGCACACAACTGAGAATAATATACAGTAACAACAATAGAGACAATAGAGAGAGATAGTTGGGAGGTTTCTTCCCTGACAACATGTAGAGTTTCACTGGTATGAATCTAGTTCATAATAAAAACGTTATTATTCTATAATGCACTCATACCATATTGTGTTCTATTTTAGTTTGTTAGTGCTTTAATATTCTGTATTCTATCTACTGTATATAGCATGATATCATTTGAGTATTCACAAATGTACAGTCTGTTTGACTTTTTACACATCCGTTTATTATTATATAAATACATATTTCTCAATAATTGTAGTAAAGATGTCCACATGATGGTTGGCAGTACTATAATGTCACCAACACTGTAACAAAGTATTATAACAATTTACTTTACTCATTGGGTAATCATAACAGAATTCTTTTTTTAATGGCGGTAATCTAACAAAGTTACTTTAAACAGTGAGCTTACCCAACACTGGACATGGGCACTATACCTGGGACCTTTATATCCCCAGAGAAGGTGATATTTATTGGTTTCTTCACTGGAGAGACACACCTTCTCTCAACACACTGTAATGCAATGGCATCAAATTTGCCGGTCTGGAGTATTTTTGTCTGTATGTAAACTTGTAAACAGTCAAAATATTGGTGGCTTGTGCAAATATAGACGAAAGATATAACAGAAGACTTCTAAATTGACCATACTGTAGAAGAGGGCTTGTGTTGTTGCTGTTGTCATTCAAGTATGAGTGGCTCTGCCAATGCACACTGTTTTGAAACCCTGTGACATGCTGCAGTGTCCTCAGATAGAAGGCTAGGCTAGGCTACAATGAGAGGGAGATAAGCGGATGACTGCAGTGGTGTGGTACCTGACTCTGGCAGCACAGACGCGGGGGCAGAGCCTTATTGTTATTCAGAGTGACGGTGCCACCGCCCTTCTGGATCCATATGTGGAGAGAGACATCTTCCAGACCCCTATGTAATGATCCCCCAGGTGCTTTATACTTAGTTGCACAAAGGTGTTTTGCACAGAGAATAGCTGTGCACAGAATTCAGTTTCTACGGCAAAGGTTGGATATCTGGCCTTATAAATACATTGTGAATTTCCCCTGAAGGAAAATTTGTAGCCTGAAGCAGATTACTACAGTAATAATAAAAACATGATGCATAATAAAAAGGCTATTAAAAAGAGCAAAAACAATATTGAAAAGTCAGCAACAGGCTATATAATAAACACAATCAATTACATATCGCCCCTGTGGTGAAAAATACTACATGTAATATATTAAAAAAAACAACAACAACAACAACATGCTCCTACGGGGTCCTGGGGTGTTCCAAGTCCAGTGAGTCAATTTACAATTACAATTTACAATCTAGGCATTTAGCAGACACTTAATCCAGAACGATTTACAGTAAGGAATAACAATAAACAAACAAACATGGTACTACATTAAAACATAAAGAAAATATCATGAATCCTACATAAGCAAGAACAAAAAACATGATAACACTTCAGAACAAAGAAAAATTCCTCCAACTGTGCCTTTGTGTGCCCCAGGGCCTCCTCCCAGTGGGATGTGCCTCAAGGACCTCCCTAGAGAGATACCCGAGAGGCATCCTAACCAGATGCCAGAACCACCTAAGCTTGTCCCTTTCCTAGCGATGAAGCAGCTAGTCTTGTCCGAGTCTCTCTCCCAGCCACGTGGAGGAAACTCACCTTCCTTTCTTTCGGTCATGACCCACATTTCATGACCATAGGTGAGAGTAGGAACAATGATTGCTCAGTAGACAGAGACAAGCAGATGGCGGAGATACAGACAGATAAATTAGCTCAGAAAAAGAGATTGTGAGAGAGTATCAAGGAATGGTTTTATTGCAGTTTCCGCATCATTAAATTGTATTTACAAACCAGGCCATTGGCAGGCTTAATGAGCTTTAAGGAAGATAATGCACTGAATCTGCCGTTATGCTATGTGCCGAAGTAATTGGTTGAGGAATAATTACGTGATCCATCTCCTCCATTTGTTGTGTCTACTTAATTTTGTATTCATCCAGTCTCACAAGATGTGAATATTTTATTTTTAATTGTTGTTGTGTTGTCAGCTTTGTTGTGTTCTGCAGACTGCAGTCATCTGGTCTAGAAGCGTCCAGATGGGGTTGACTGATCAGGGAGAGAGATAAATATATTGAGAGAGATAGAGAGAGAGTGATATTGAGAGAGACAGTGTGATATATTGAGAGAGAGGTAGAGAAAGAGACAGAGAGAGATATTGTGAGAGATAGGGCTAGTAGAACTACCCAATTGACTTTGGGTGGGAAGATGCAGGGGATGCAATGCCTGCAATGTTTTGTTTTGTTTTTATTAGGTATTGCCTTGATTGCTGTTCATCCTCCAAGATTACATGCATTACAGCTGAGCTACTGTTGCTGTCTTTGCTGATTTTTTTTGTATGTTTGCATGCACTGAAAGGAGCGCACGCATCCAACACATTAGAAAAATGTTGCTTGTGACAGCTTGCACTGCCAGTTTGTCATTAAATGCATTTGATGAAAGGGTTCCTCCGCAGGGAGGCAAGGCTTGCTCGCTCCCCCACTATCTTTCTCCTAAATGTGTCTGTCTGTCTGTTCTTCTGTCCGTCTGTCCTTCCATCCTTCCTCTCATCATTGCTACCACAATACCACATGTCCATGCAGTACTGCTCTGGCTGTGTTCTGCATAGCTTCAGGCACAGTTTTTGCATATTGTATGAGCCATGGGATGTGCCAAGGAATCCAGTGCTTATCAAGCACTATTTTATGGAAGGTCCAGATAGTGGTGTCGATTGAGGCTAGAATTTTAGCCTGTGTCGCTTCACGTTTGTGAATGCCACAGAATAAGTGATTTGAAATTTAGAATATTCAGTCGCCATCAGTTGATTGAATTCTGGGTTGTTATAGGGTTGGATAAACGTAAATGATTGCTTATTTTATTGCACGACAAACAAAAAACAATAGTGCACCAGATGACATTATAATGTCTTGACTGGAGTCAGACGTACAGAGGAGTAATTAGCAGCAGGGTTTGATCAAAACATGACTCTTGTTCCACACACTGCTAAGTGATGCAATCATGACAAGGAAATCCAGCGCAGGCTAATGAACACTCTGGAATTAGTCTTGGATGAGTCTTTGGTTCAGATGAACAATTGCTTGTTAGTGATCATAATGGTCTTGTAATGGAGGGTAGATGTGTTGGCAGCTGCAAACAATGGGAATCATTTTTTAATGCATACTTTAAGAACTGAACTGAATTGTAGATCTGCTATTTCGCAATAGCTAAAGTATAACATGATGCCTAAAACACTAAAATGGCTCCCTGTCCTGAATGGATAAAAATAATGTGTGACTGTGGTCATGTGGAGAAGCACATGGAGAGAGAATACCTTGCATTTTCCTTTGATATGGATTGGATTTTTGAATGAAATTAGAAACCACATTGTTCTAGCATTTTGAGGATTACACAAGGTTCTGAGACACTTTTACATTATATGACAGTAACATATACAGTATTGTACACATAAAAACAATAAAACAAGTGATCTCTATAGAAATGTGCCGTAATTGTGCAGAGTGCACAAGTACTGCTACTACAGTAGCTACAGTAAGTGTCTCTTAAAAATGCTTTAGACCAGTTTTTGACCTTTTACATTACCAACCTGGAAACGTATGTTAGTTATTATGTCATTATATCATCAACAGCCAAGAAGGGACCACCATTCGTACCCCAACATAAATACCCCAACACACCCTGCATACTGTACTGAGGCCATTGCAGTAGAGCATGATTTTTGCCTTGTTTAAACATTACCCATTTTAATCCAAATAAAACATACTGTACATACATACATCCATAACATACAACGTACGTACAGGCCGTAGTACATACTGTACATACATACCCAGCCAATCACCAAACGTACCTTAGTAACGTCATCACGAATGGTGGTCCCTTATTGGCCGTTGCAGTGGACAGCACCAGCATAAAATGGACTCCACCAGTCCACATATCCACACATATCCAGCCATTCTCAGTTTGTGCGCACAACAGAATGCCAACAGAATACTTTCATTATCCTGGAACGGAACGCTCCCTGGATTTTTATTGATGTCTACAGTTTAGTGAAGGAAGCGTTATCATAAAATCCTACCCTCCACTCTGTTGAAGGGCAACCACTTTTCTTCTGGTGTCTCTATTCTGTGTGTGTGTGTGTGTGTGTGTGTGTGTGTGTGTGTGTGTGTGTGTGTGTGTGTGTGTGTGTGTGTGTGTGTGTGTGTGTGTGTGTGTGTGTGTGTGTGTGTGTGTGTGTGTGTGTGTGTCTGTGTGTGTCTGTGTGTGTGTATGCGTGCGTGCGTGCATGCATGTGTGCATGTGTGTGTGTGTGTGTGCATGTGTGTGCGTGCGTGTGTGTGCACGTATGTTCTGTTCTGTTAACTGACATTGTTTGCTTGTCTCCTCTAGGTAAAGGGCAGTGGTCACACAGAGAGGACCCCTCTGAGTTGGCCAGCAGGTGCCTGCCTTGCCGTGAGGGCTGCCCTTACTGCCGGGACGACACGCCCTGCCTGGCCCAGGAGGACGGGGCTCTGCGACTGGCCGTAGCCTCCTTTCAGGGTCTCTGCTTGGTGCTGGACCTGGCCAGTATGGTGCTGGTCTACCACTTCAAAAGGAACAAGGTGAGAGCTCCGAGGAAGGATTCATGTTCTGTGTGTTTGATCCATCTAAACCAGGGGTTTTCAACCTTTTTCATACCAGGGCCCACTACTTATTCAGAATTTCATTCAGGACCACCATTTGATGACATTTTAGCCCCACAGACCCAAAAACTAAAGATTCTTTTGCTTTTGTCCACAATTCCAAGGTGGATTTCGGGGGAAACAAAACAGTCAAACATACAGATCAAAATGATCATTAATCTTCTACATTATTTAGTTGTGTAGACTTGGGCTAATTCAGATGGTGAATATTTTAGCTCTTGAGAGTGTAAACATGAAACCAAATGGACCTGCAAGGGTCGATTTGTTTTCATGTTTACACTGAAAACCACTGATCTAAACCATGTTGAACATTGAACTGTCCATGGGTACTGAACAGTACAGTGGGTAGGTTCTCTGTCCAGGGTGCTGAAAGATTCGCTTGTGAGCTGTCCATAGTACTGAGAGGATTCACTCAATGAACTACTAACTCTTGTTCTGAACCATTAGTAGCCTGCTTTCTGCTGCTGAATTGACATTTAATTAAAAAAAATAAAAATAAATGAAAATCACAAAAGTGAAGAGAGACAGGAAACGAGGAGAGAGAGAAGGGTCTTGAGAGACATGCAGCAAAGGTCACCATGGACGGGACTCAAACATGCAACACGCTGTCAGGCCAGGGCGCATGTGGCATGCGCCTGGACCACTAGGCCAGCAGGCACAACAGCAGCACAGTTACACTATGAATCTGTGCTCCATAGCATGTGAACATGGTCGTGAGTTAGATAAATTATAATGATGATGATGATGATGACAAATCACGTGAAGTGGAGCTATACAGGCTTGGCTGCCTGTGGGAAAACACAATTAGATGCTCAATTCCAACCTTGACATGGTCTATGTAGCAGAAGATTTAGTAATGAGGAAATTGTGATTACTTGCATGAGCGGAGCGGGTGCAAGTAAGGCAAACGGTGCGTGGTGTTTGGTGCTTGATGTTTGGTGGTCTGCGGTCGGCGGTCCCTCGGGGTACTCCGATTGGCCGGTGTAGGTGATGACGTAATGGTGACGTAAGTAAGACACAAGTAGGACACAAGTAGGCCATGGCCTACTTGTGTGCAGCTGCAAGTTTGCACTCAACAAAGTGCTGATCTAGTTATTGATAAGCTGCGTTCACACACAAGCACTGTTTCTAGCAGACCTATAGAGAGGATGTTGCTGTTAAATTGCTCTATAGGGTTGCAGTGGTAAAACTGTCAAAGTCCCCATAGCTACAGCTACATCTATTTAGCCAATAAGTCTATGCTCAAGGACAAGCATAGCCTCCAGAAATAGCTTCACACAACGGACTATATTCAAATTAGATAATTGTCCCAGATATAAGCACTTAACGACCACCAGAGGATTTCATTAATTAATTACATTTACAGAGTACTGCGCTATAGGACATGCTAAAGTAATGTTATGCCTAAAGTGAAACATCCATCTCTTTGTTCTTTTCTCATGCCTAAAGCCCTTTTCACACCAAAGGCTCACCTTGCAACTCCTTGGTTCCAAATGGATGCAAGAGTTAACGTTAAATGGTCTTGTCCATTTGGTGTGATTGGTGTCAATTAACTAGCAGCGATAATTACATTCCATCACATAAAAATGCCAGACAACCTACATGGACTAGTGAGAGTCCAACATGCCTGATTAATGGTAATATGGTATTCAGTGGGGACCTACAGTAGCTAGTTCATATAAAACATACCGGCATGTTCCCAGAGCTCTGTAAATTTACATAAGACAGAAAACTGCCAAGCCTATAATGGGTAATTAAACCTAACCCAGAAATGGCTAGTCTTCACTCCTTTCCTTTTGTTGTCTGGGGACAGCCAGAGCTGGAGTGAAACTTGTTCAGTCAATGTCAGACTGCTACTGTCATTTGATATTATCGAGACACCTACACAATCTTTATTATTATACATTAATCATCCTGCCATGGGATAATTCTAAACTTATTTCATATATTACTGGTGTGTGCATGTGTGTGCGCATATGTGTGCGTGTGTGATTTAGCTGAGTCAGCCTACTACTAGCCACCTTCACAGTTGCCATTGTGACTATCATGGCTGCCACCTAAAAACGGTTATGGCTATAATTTTTAAACCAGATGAACTAAAAATGCAAACTTGGTGCCTATTCCGGGTTGTTTGAAGATTATACACATTTTGGGATACGATCTCTATGATAATGTGTGTCTGGACACCTAATTTGCATGCCCAAGATGGCAGCTATACTAAGAATGATTTTAGGCCTAACACTAACACTATTCATTTTTAAGCATTATTTGTGAGCATTAGAAAATGGAATTTGCTTCTACTGATTCCTCAGGTATAGCCTATTCAGTAGAGCACTCGCCTTTCAACCACAAGATCATGGCTTCGGTCCAGCTCTGATAACAAGCCACTATTCTAATTGCTTGTACTACTTACTGTTATGGAGTCCCATAACAGGGAAACTCCATTCCCTTTACGATACTCCCTTTTCCCCTGACCATTAAATTGCCTCTTTTTATAGCATCTGCTGGCTACTGATGAATGCGTGTTGTTTTCGTCTTTATCAACAGAGGATCCGTGCGTCTGGACTCATCCTGCTAGAGGCCATCTTGGCTGGAGCTCTGCTTCTCTACTTTCCTGTAAGTCACTGATCCAAATGGAACACACACACACACACACACACACACACACACACACACACACACACACACACACACACACACACACACACACACACACACATGTACACACACAACTGACATGTATCTCGTTCCATATCTTAAACATATGTTGAAAGCAATATGGGTAATACTGCGAAGTTTTTGTTAGCCGTGGACAGTATGTTGTTGAAACATGTGGAATAGTGCAACAGAACAGGTTTGCTTTTGTACAATAATAGAAGATGAGAGGCAACAGGTAATGGTCACATGGAGTCTTTACTGAAAGCATGAGTGGATGGATGTAATATGTTGATTCCAAAATATGTAAAACTGTCAACGTGTTCTACTGTTTTACCATTCATGCGGAGTGTCATTAAGTCATTAAGTCCAGTGTGGGTTGTCTCAATGACCAGGTATTTTATTTTGTACACATTTGACAGTGCCCCACTGTGTAAGATGGAAAATGGTGTTCTTAATAGTCCATAATAGCTTAACCTTCTACAACGTAGATGCCAATTGTGATGTTTGTATCTTTAAACTTAAGAGAGACAATCTCATATTGCTTGACATCCCATGCTCATCTGCATGTTTATGCTGTTGGTTCTGTGGACCTGCTTGGTTTAAAAGAAGAAGAAAAACAGCAACACGTACTGTATGCATGCAGCCAAGTTTGGGAGCGTGTGTGTGTGTGACTGATGTGCATGTGCACTTTCAATGCACCTGCAGAGCTGCTCTATTGTATAGCAGGGAAACAGATGGAAGATGGCTGAGAACAGTGTAATGGGGAGAGCTGAGGTAGCTAGGGGATTCTCCCTTCAAATTGTTACACAGGCTGCCAAAAGAAGAAAGTCACTGCTTCTGCGCCAACTCAAACAGCCAGCTTAACATCTAGAGGTTTGCCATATTGGGCAGAAAGACAAAGAGTCTCAGTGTGATTGTGCCTCTCAATCTAAATGTAGTGTAACCAGTACCACAGATAAATAATTTTGCGTCAGTATGCAGTATAACCAAAATCTGACATTAGACTTAACAAGGACTCAGTTAATTGAGTGATAAGGTATATCCATGTTTGCACCAACCCTGCATAAAAAGCACCATATAGTCACCATACACATACAAGAGCAGCAGCAAGGCTCTACTGTACACTGTAGTGCATTTCACTAACAATATCAGTTCACAAATGTTGAGCAGGCCCAAGAAAATTTAAGAAATGCTCTACAAGAATGGCTTTCTGTTCCTGAAATGAATTTCTCCCCAGCACACTTCTACTTCCACCTTCATCGCCAAAGATGCACTCCAGCCAGGGTCTCTCTCTCTCTCTTTCTCTCTCTCTCTCTCTCTCTCTCTCTCTCTCTCTCTCTCTCTCTCTCTCTCTCTCTCTCCCTCCTTTTTTGGCTTCCTGTTCCTGAAATGATTCTCTGCCCAGTAGGTTTCTCCTTCCACCTTCATTGCGAAAGATGTACTCCAGTCAGGGTCTGTCTGTCTGTCTCTCCCCCCTCCTTCTTTTCGGCTGTCTCCTTTCTCTTGACTTCCTCCTCTGATCCACCTTCCATCCAGACATGACATCGGCTTCTTCTGCTGTTACCATCACCACCACAGCAGCCCTCGGAGCCCCCCTCCTCCCTCCCCTTGCTGCTCTGCCCTGGGCTGAAGCTCAATGCATTTTTAAGCAGTCCATCAAGTTCCAGCACAACTCGTTTTAAAAATAAATCTTCTGATTAATTGATGGAGGAGCCCAGAGCAAAGAGGGAGGAGGGTCTGTGTTTGCATATCAAATTATATGAAAAACTGTTTGCTCCTCTTCTGTACAGTCTATGGGGACTATTCAATTCAATTCAAAGGAGCTTTATTGGCATCAGAAAACAAATGTTTACATTGCCATAGCAAGTGTCACAAATATAATACAATAAAAACAGTTGAAAAGGGAGAATGCATAATATACAGTTGGAGGGGGTACAGAGTTATGCCACATTGCATTGTTTTATACATGTTATGACAGGCCATAGATTTTTTTTCTGAGGGCTGGCACGGTGGTACAGTGGTTAGTGTTGTCGCCTCACAGCTGGCGGGTTCGATTCCCGCTTGGGATGGTGCTATGGGGTTGGCGAATGGGCCTTTCTGTGTGTCCCCTAGGGTAGATACCTTCACAAAAACATGCAGTAATCCTGGGCTCTAGAATGCCTCCCCCTGGCCGGCCTGATGGAGGGGATCGGAACTGGTTGGAATAACGTGTTAATTCCACGCGCTACATCCAACCAGGGAAACTCCCCCCTGTCAGATGAAAAGAGGACATTGTCATACTTTCAAACTCACATTGACAGCGTCTCATTTGTGGGAAGTATGTCTCTGGCGTCTTGGTAGAGTGGGGCAGGTGATTAGAAAGTGCAGCACTGTTACTGCCACATTATAAACTACTGCCCTGTAGAGTGAGTCTACAGAAATGGTGTGTCTTGTCTGTACGGCGTACGGTACAAATATGTGATCAAATATGTAATAACAGGTATCTATCTTTGCAGTCACACAAATGCAAATACATGTGAGGCTGTTCTCAGAATCCATGCCCTACTTTTCCTCTTACTTGTGTGGAGGTGAGAGAGAGAGACAGAGAGAGAGGGAAACGTGAGGTTGGCTATTTATTGAGCATGCAGACATGAAGTCAGGCAGGTTCAGCTACTCCTAGCTACAGGTGAACACATGGCAGACAGAATTACCTGAGGGAGTCCAAATGGAGGACACCATCAGATGCTGCTCACACACTTTCCTGTATTTACTAAAGTGCATATTTTAAACACTTCTGCGTCGTATCCAGCTAGGACTGCTAGTTTCTCTCTATAGCAGACCTACTAGCTGAAAATAGCTGATATGCAATGTCATGCGCTGTGAACTTGTACATCTGCTCTTTTTGCTGAAGGCTTGCTCGAGAATAAGACCCTAGACCCTAAAGCTGTTAGCAACGCCTCAAGACTCAAAACACATTTTAAGTTTGTAGAGTGTCTATTTTCTCACTATTGCACTCACTATTACTGTACACTCATAAGGAGTTATTAGGTGTAGTAGATGTTTCAAAATATTAATGCTAAATGTTTCATTTTAAAAAAGCACAAGATGCAGTCCCCAGTTCACCATTATCCTGGAACGACCGACTGATTTCATCTCCCACACACTGACTGTGAACATGCTCTGAGCTGCGTCATTCAGCCACTCGGAACCAGTTGTCTAGCTTTTTTAGCACTCTTACATAATCCCTGTTCTTGGATATAACTCAGACTTGGCTTCACATGGCCAGCCTTCAAATGCCAGGCCTTGGTTCAGGGCTGCAAGGCTTTGATTAGCCTCCTGGAACAGGAGAATAATTAGTTGCTTGTTCACTGCCTTGGTGTTCAACACGTAATCTTGGCCCCAGTGAGATGCCTCACTTACGTAGGGTTAAGTGCAGATGCACCGAGAGTCATAATAATGCATTAATAATGCAGTGAACACAACTGTGGAGGCCTAATGAGACCGGAACTTTTACGTATTCAGAAACATCTTTTAGATTATAGGAAACTAGACATCTGTAGGTTTAAATACAAATATTCTTTGTGTCCATTAATTAGTTACTGAACCATGCCATGTATTTACTTACACATAATGTGATCTAAACCTTCTATGTCATTGCCAGAAATTACCTTCTAGCCTTTTGCTGTCACAGCTCAGGGATTCTTCCACCTTAAAATCTCTCATAGCTTTACAAGTTTGTTATTATGTCTTGTTTTGTTTCTATATTTTTAGCCCAATCTTCTTCACAACTTCACTTTTGTGAGTGAGTGCCATACAATCCATGAATCTCGTATCGTTTCTCTATCTGAATGTGTTACAAGTGCCTTCTCCTTTCTTCACTAATCTCCCTTTCATGAGGCTTTAGTGCAACCTTAAATTGGCTGATGGTTTCCCAAAGCCGGCCACAGATGTTCTCCATTTCGCCGCAGGGGAAGATGGAAAGAGGCTGTTGGTTTGTGTGTCTGTTGCCTTGGATGATAATAAGCAAGGATACCTGCTGCCATCTCTCAAATGCCTCTGATGCAGACCATTAGCGATACCAGCTCTCGTCTGCAAGGTCTCATAGGTACTTTAGCCTTTATTATATATTGGATCTAGGCTCTGGCCGTCTTCGCAAAAATATCTTTTTTTTCCTACAATTGGTGTCATGGCTGTACCTTAAAATTACCTTGTTATGGAAAAAGCTAACTTCAATAATAATAACGCTATTATGGGTCCATAAAACATTTACTCAGCACTTTTGAAAGCATTACTTGTATATACTATTCGGTGATATATTTTCGGGCCTCTTCCGGATGAATATTTACTGCAGATGAATATTTGGTGCTGTCGCCAGAAATCTCTTGGCTGAATATTTCAACTTCTTGTGTTTTCCTATAAATTAAGGCACCACACAGAAATAACAGTTTTGATCATGTAGATCTGCTGTTTTTGATGTTTGAATTCTGAAAAGTAACTGTTTAGGGCGTACAGTATGAGGCTTCCACACAACAGAGATGATACTAAAATAGCATCAGAAGACTTTAGTTAACGTGACTAGTACATATTTTATTGTAAACATGGCTGTGTGTGTATACATTATTAACAATATGAGGTAATTTATATATGGAATAATCATGATTGAGGCAGCTGTACTGTGTGACTGCACTCACATGTGGTGAGTGTATGTTTTGCTTGAAATATACTGGTACAGTATAGAATCCATAAGACCACATGACAGAGTTGATTAAAAAACATCGTCATGTGTGAACAGAACAGGACATGGCGTGTTAAAAGAAAATCGAAAAATGCAGCTGGAAGAGAACCACAATGTCGATCATCCTTTTGACATGCAGCACCTCTCTCAAGCCTGATGTGTCATCACTGCCTTAGCGTGGTAAGAATGAACTGTGAGAACTGCCATGGCCCATCATGGTGCCACATGGGAACATCATGGCTCCATTGTGAATCTTGGAATTCATGTGGCCAGTCTGTAACGTCAGTCCTGTGAACCAAAAGGGTCACGAGTGTTGTGTTGTGAGCCACAAGAGGTGCAGATTTACCATGTATTTTATAATGGCTGTGAGGCATGGTGAGACACGAGCGTGTCGAGAGGCTCCAACCCTCTGAGACATTTTTCGAGTGGCAATTTTCACTACATCTTACTTAAGACACTTAACATGCATATACCAGTACAAGCGCAGCAAATGGGATGGCATATGCCATATGTTCTCTGGAACTCTTTAGACTGCTTCAGACAGAACACCAACAGTTGGCTATAGCAGATTGACACAACGGATGGACCATCACCATTGATATACTGTTCTGTCATTCACAGTCATCCCTATTGCTTCAAGCTGTGAGGCACCTGTGACATCAGCAGGTCTTGTTAGCTTTGTTAGCAAGGAGTGTAAACTATGAATGGCTGTGCAGGTTCAAACTACCAGGGTGGCGCCACAGACAGCACTAACGTCATCTCAACCCTGTAAAATCTCGCAGAGATCAGTACACATTATCTCCATGGTCAAATGAACTAAACAGCCCTTTCATATTTTTTGTATTTCATCCTGATTGGCTAAGGTGACTAAGCGCACTGTTCTAGTTTGAGATCACATTTGTGGACAGAACAAGATATGGATGAACCACAGGTATCCTGATACCTGTCGATTGCGGGGATAAACAACGCAGAAACACAGCCAGAAAATAAGACTTACAGTGCAATAATAAAAACCAGGTACAGTACTGTGTGCATCCAAGCACATAACAGCATTAAACATGCATGCACACACAGAAGAAAATGAATCAGTATTCAGAGCTGATACTCAATCATATGATGCACCATACATTCCTCACCTGGATACATTCACTGGTGACAGATGGTATCTTATCTAAACTATTTAACATGAAACATAAGAGTCAATAGACATACAGGCCCTGCAGTGTCCTAGAAACTGACACATGAAAAGAAGAAGAAAAAAAAAACACACAGAAAGGCCTGAATGAACATAACATATTAAAGTTGTTCTTTAGAGACAGTGCGTGGGAGAGGGGAGATTACAGGATAATAGGATTGGACAGCTACTTCAGATGAGGTCCTGCAGGCATTCCATCCAAATCCAGAGATAATACTTGTGCACCAAAACAACTACACAAGGTCTCTGTGGTTGGTGTCTGTCTATGCAATTTTAAAGTCATTCTAACGGCCCACATTACAGACTCCCTGACGTTTTATGTTCCTTCATGAGGCCCAAGGCTTAGATTCTCTACAGCAGAACACTGGAGATGCAGCTTATTTCACTATGCTCCCAAATGATAGAACACCTTATCTAACCAGATTAGAGGCAGGCTCTGTTGACATTTTCAAAATCGACACTTAAAAGCATCAGCGGTCTTTCTCGTTTTCTACTTTTAATGCAAAGCACTTTGCATTGGGGTTTCTAGTTTCTGAGTGCTGCAACCATCCAGCTTTGTCCCAATGTATGTACACCTGTACACCCATTCCATGTTTAGCGTACCAATGTTTAGAGTACACACGATCACTCATCCTTTCACACGTTGGTGTGATTATCTATTCTATTCCTGTTGTTTTCAATGTAATGCACTTTGAGAAGCCTGCTTTTTTAACCCTGTACTGAACGCGTTTTGGTGTTCTAAGCATTATGTTTTAACTATTGAAAAATAGCAGATCTACAAGCTCATAGCGCGCCACCGAGTGGCGCGCTATGAGCTTGTATCTCTGCTATTTTTGAAAAATCGTGAAAACGTGGTGCAAATCTTTGAATATTATGTTATTCAGAAACTAGAAATCTAGACAGGACACAATAATATCCTCTAGTGTCCTGAACGCGTTTTGGTGTTTTATCTGTTGAAAAATAGCAGATCAACAAGCTCATGTCGCGCCACCGAGTGGCGCGACATGAGCTTGTTGTTCTGCTATTTTTGAAAAAAATGTGAAAATGTGCTGCAAATCTCTGAATACATTATTTTGGAAGCAAACATTTTATCTCAATTTTTCGCTTCTGGGGAACCCCCGAGAACAACATGTTTTCAGATGGCGGTCTGCAGCCAAATATGGATAATTCTGGTGGTCCTTGGCTAGAAATATGTTAGCATCCCTGACACAGGAGCACAGATTTTTCAGAAAAACTAGAATCTAGTGTCAGAAACTATAGAATCTAGTGTCAAAAACTCGATTCTAACGTCAGAAACTAGATTCTAGTGTCAAAAAGGAGCATCCTGGCATCAGAAACTATCATTTAGTGTCAATAACTAGAATCTAGTGTCGGAAATTACTGTAGTGAATGAAACTCGAATCGAGGGTCAGGACTCAATGGGATATACATACAACATACTGTATATTTAATGTATCATTTGAATTGTTGTGTCCAAACCCGTCCAGGTGCTGATCCTCTACATCCAGCCCAGTGTGTTAGGGTGCATCCTCCTGAGGTGGCTGCGTCTCCTGGGCTTTGCCACCATGTACGGCACCGTGGTCCTGAAGCTCTACAGGTACGACACAACTTCATGGTGACCAACAATTTGTTAGTAACACTTCTTATTCAATCGACCATTACCATGTACTGTAACTTTACACAGCCAGTGGGTTTTCTACCAGTGGTGCTTGAGGGGGGTTCCAGCCAGGTGGTCCCCAGCTAAATGATGGAGTTCGTAAGCAAAGGGGCCCGTATATACAGTACGTTGTCTTTAACTATTGAGGGTGTAAAATGAAACTAACTGGAACCATAAAGGGGTTCATTCAGTTAAATATCTGCATTACTTAATTTACTGGACAATTAGATAATGTAGAAGAATTGTCATTTTGATCAATGTTTGCCAACAGCATGGAATCATGGACAAAATCTTATCCAATAGCAACAAAATATGCTGTAGTTTGGGGTACAAGAGTCTAAAAATGTCATCAAATGGTGGTCTATACATGGTTCAAATCAAAGGCTGAATCAATAATGAAATTCATTCAGCCTTGAAAAGGTTGAAAACCGCTGCTTTACACTACAGCATGGAACTGGGACAGGGAAATAATATAACAAAGTACTGTATCGTCAAATGCAAGGAATTCAGATGCAAAAGGTGCAAGAAGTGAAATAAGGTTAGCTATTAATATCAGCTTTAGGACATCCAGTTGAAAATACAGTAGCTTCTCACTCCCTGGATTAATAATACATTCGATTTTTCTTCATTTCTTGTCTTCCCTCCTTCTTTTTGTCTTGACTCATGTGTCAATGCGAGTGAATCGACACTGCGGATGATCTCCCAGGTGACATTTTTAAAACCTGCCGTGGGTTTTAGCAGCCATTCTTGTTGATGTTCCAGTAATTACTTTGCATCTCAGAATCAGCTCTATTCTCAAATCAGAGGTGAGCCTTGGTCCTCCCCAGGGTCTCTCCCTCGCCTGGCGTGCATCGAGGACCTCCCTAGGGAGACACTCGAGAGGCATCCTAACCATTTGCCTGAACCACCTCAGCTGGCTCCTTTCCAGGCGAAGAAGCAGTGGCTCTACTCTCCCAAGTGACTGAACTCCTCACCCTATCTCTAAGGGAGATATGCCAGCCACCTGTCAGAGAAGAGTCATTTCAGCTGCTTGTATTCGCGACCTCATTCTTTCAGTCATGACCCACACTTCATGACCATAGGTGAGAGTAGGGGCAAACATTGCTCGGTAGACTGAGAGCTTTGCCTTCTGGCTCCACTCTCTTTGTCACCACAGTGCAGTACCGCTGCCCCTGCTGCTCTGATTCTCCGGCTGATCTCCTTCTCCGTCTGGGGTAATACTGTACATAATATTATATAATAGATGTTAGTTAGGGTGTGAAAAAATGCAGTAATAATAATATGGTGCATGTGTCCATAAGGCAACTGACACTGCAGGAGCAAAAACGTCAGTCCCAGGCCAGCAAGTATAATCAACACTCCATAGACCTCCATAGACAGTAGTTCCCAAAGTTAGGCCATCCAACACATTGATGTTTTATGGATCAATTATGTTACATTATTGTTACATTTTAATGCATTTTTAAACATGGATTGATTCGAAATGTCGAGCTGAAAATAATCCCTGACGGAAATCTTGATTAACTAGCTAAATTCAGACAAACTTTTCCATTTCTTTGCACTAGCATGATGATGTGTAGCCAGCATTCAACATTTATACCTGTTCTCTACCCCTGATCTGGAATTGATATACCTCGTGTTGACCTTTTTTAAATTCAAACACAATCATACACGAATGTGTGCGCACAGCCGCACATGCACTCACACGTGAACACATGGACACACAGGTATGCAAAATGCTTCCTGCCTGCATGCGCCTCCTGACTTCACTTGTCAGTAGGGCTGCATGTTCAAGTGTCATATCCAAACACTCAGCACCACAAGCCCCCCACGCTCCTGAGTGGGCCTTCAACACTGAGACCGAAAGGTGGTGGTCAAAGGCCTGCGTTGGAAGCTTTAATGGACAAATTTTCCAATTCCTTTCATCCTGGAGTGTTGGCGGATGTGGAGCCCACCCCCGCAGGTCAGCATGGCCTAGACCCACTCGTATGCCTCGGAAATGAGATGCATTCATCACAGTCAGCTTCGTGCAGAAAATAGAGGTCATGTATTCAGTCCATTCACAGGATGCATCCAGATTGTGAGTTTAACTCAGAAGTTGTTTACATTTGTATGTTCTTGGAAGATGCACAATTTTAGACCTGCGATGGAGATACACTTTCACAGTGAGACAGACAGTGTTACATTGCTGTGATGTGATGTCCAACTGAACTGCCAAACTGCCATAGTACGTATTTGTTGAATTGTGACATCTTTAAGGACGACTTCACCCTGCTATGCCCTGAATTCACCGAGAACTGTTCTCATTTTCTCTTCCGCCTTCACGGTGAATGAAGAATCCAAAAACTGAGAAGGCTCTTGTCGAATCGAGGTTAACGGGGGGCCGAGTTTAACAACCGGAAAACAACATCAAAATCATCATCAAAGTCTTGCTCACCAACCAGGAACATGCCAAGGTTTCAACACGAGTCGAGATCAAACACGTGCAAGTCTCTTTGTTAATTCGTAAATTATTTTCTTTTTTATTTGCTTTTTCATTCAAAATCAAAATGTCTTCATGAATTCAAGGCATCATACTAGTGTGTATTGGTTGATAGTCTAGTCTTTTTTGTTTTGTTCTATCTTTTTTTTCTTGCATCATTCTTTTTCTGCGAACTGTGCCCCGCTTCAGTGTAATAACTGGTAGGGCAGACACACTACAAATCATCATTTCATTCTCTGCGTTCTAGTCCTACAATAGTTTGCATATAGTAGTTTTTATAGTTTGTTGATACTGTTTAATGGAGAGGTCTTCAGCGTTTTTCCAGACCGGGGACCCCTTAGCTGGTAGAGGGACAAGGCAGGGACTACTAAACACTGTGTAAAACGGATGTGTTTTTTGAAAATTTAAAGGACATTGTAAAGTTGAGTTAAATGTTGAGATGTCATAAATGGAAAATGTCAATAAAAATATATATAAAATAAAAACACTGTGTAAAACTATATTGCATATTAATCTAAGCCTCAGCCGGACAACTGGACAGCCCCCTGTGTCACTGGAGCGCCATCATTTCCCCTTAAGTCCTTAAATGTTACCATATCACCTGAACTGGCTTGTCTAGTCGCATGGTCATGTTTATTTCTAATGTAAAAGATGTACAATAGAAGTCGTAATGTACTAAGTTCCATGCTGCTCGTCCCCTCCAGGGTGCTGAAGGTGTTCCTGTCCCGCACGGCCCAGAGGACCCCCTACATGACCAGCTGGCGTGTGCTGAGGCTGCTGGGGGTGATCCTGCTGGTGGTCCTGTGGTTCCTGGTGGCGTGGACCTCCGCCGTGTGCCAGAACCCCGAGCTGAGCCGGGCCCTCATCGACGCAGGCCTCACCCCCGAGGGGCTGCAGTTCAGCATGTGTCTGCTGGACCGCTGGGACTACATGATGGCTGTCGGTGAGTGGACTTGGATCGCTATACTTGCGAGGGACAGATGTCCTCAGAAGTAGTGCTGACGAAAACGATCAATCAATGTCTGACCGACAAGCACAGGAGTTGATCCTGAAATTAAAAAAGACTATTCGATAAAAAAAGTGTCCCCTTTTGCTTCGCAAGCCGTTGCATTTTGGACGATGAGCCAAGCTTGCGCAGCGCCTCACCCTCACAGCGAGGAGAGTGTTTATATTGGGCTGCTTAGTGATTGTCTGTCTGTCTGTGCGTTGAGTACAGACATCATTATTTGCTCTGGTATTGCTGCGAAAAGTACCGCAGCAGAAATATCGTACAAATGGGACAACCAAATGGTCCACATGTAAGACGAAATGAGTGTTGTTGTTTGTTCAGAGCCAGAGGGAACACATTGATGTTTCTGAAGGTCATCTGGAGAACAGCAAACTACATGTGAAGTTTTCAGTCTCGCTGTTGAAGACCAAGCACAACAGTTACAGCCTCAAAACTCCACTTTCAATTAGTGCTCTCACTGGGAGCCAGCACAGTCGTGTTGTTCTATTTAAGTGGAAACAAAATGAGCACAACTGTTTGCTGCATGTTTTTATGAGGTGTGCGGCTCAACAGAACACAATGTTGTCCTTCTGGCACTCTTGATGGATTAAATTTGTGGCACAGGCAGACATACCTTTGATTTAATATTTGTACTGTACGTAGAAACGTAAATCCTACGTTAATGACATGAACTCTAGCATTGCTATTTGTCAAAAATGTAGCTGGCTCACATGAGCAAATTCTTTTAGTTTTTTAGTTTAGTTTGCTGTTGGCTGGCATCTCATAAGGAATGAATGGTGTGGTGTGCATCTCTACTTCTACCATGTTGTCAACACAAAAAATAGAGAGAGGGCTATATAGAGGTATATACTGTATACTGTAGAGGGATCCAGATGGCGGTATGATGCGTGTGATGACTGTGTGTGCTGTCTGACGGTCCCAGCCTTACACATCTGCGAAGACAAACGCCTGGTCACAAACTAAGGCAGAGGCGCTATCAGCAGGAGTGTGAACTGCAACATCCGTCAGCTGTATGCCCCCCGGATACATTATTTCTTAGCTCAACATTATTCGAACATTATTATCTGCAAGTGTAGACTGTAGAGTATCAGTCTTGTTCCTCTAGTTTTTCCTTTTCTTAACGTTGTCTGTGAATTGCCTTTGGGAACATTCACCTGCAGGCTGTAGCTGCTTTTTTTCAGGTGTGCGTGTAATTTTGTGCATCATGCACATTTCTCACAGTATATTATGGCCTGCTGTTTCAACACCCTGCTAACTGTATAAATCTGGGCCGGCATGACCTTGGCGAGATTAGGCTAGTTGGATGTGTCAGACTGGCTTGGATGTGTCAACAAAGCTCAGCAGAGGGACTCACTGGGGGGAAATCACTGCAGACGGACTGGAAGTGACAGGGTGCTGCAAGATTATCAACTCCGCTGGTCCCATCGTATTCGTCACATATCACGCTGCGTTTCCCGCATGGGAAAGGATCATAGACTGTAAAAAAGGGTCGAAGAATGGGCTGCAAGTGCAAGGGGTTGTTGTAGGCCTCCCTGTTCTTCTACTCTGAGCCATGCATTTAAAACTAATTCTAAGTTAACCCATGTGTTACTATTATGTCTTATGCTTCCCAGCTGAATTCTTGTTCCTGCTGTGGGGGGTGTATCTCTGCTACGCCGTCCGCACTGTGCCCTCAGCCTTCCACGAGCCGCGCTACATGGCCGTGGCCATCTACAACGAGCTGCTCATATCCGCCATCTTCCACATCATCAGGTGGGTCCAGTCGGACAGTACATATCCATACTACATCATACTACATCGCCATGAGAACTTCAGTGGTGGACCTTAAGTAATTATACTAAAAGTAGTATAATAGGGGTTTTCAACAGGTGGTCCGGGGACCCACCAGTGGTCCCTGAGAGGATTCCAGGTGGTCCCCAGGCTAAATGATGGAAAGTTGGTTAACCAGATATAACTCTTTGAGAGCATAAAAATGAAAGCAAATGGACCATGGGTCCATTTAGTTTCATGTTTACACTCTCAAGAGTTAAAATATTCATCATCTGGATTAGCCTGCGCAACTCTGCAAGTCTGCACAACTAGAGAAAGATGTTGTTTGACTGTTTTGTAATACAGCCCGGAATTGTGGACCAAATTAAAGGAAATCTTTATTTTTGGGGTCTGTGGGGCTAAAATGTGATGACATTTTAGCCCCACAGACCCCAAAACTAAAGATTTCTTTGGTGGTCCGTGGCTCAAATTCTGAATAAATAGTGGACCCTGGTATGAAAAAGATTGGAAACCACTGTACTACGGTATATCAAAAATAAAAGTATTTAGATATAAGGTTTGTTTACACATTTTTGTAAAGTTAGAGTTTGGGCATATGTGTGCCCAAACAGCCATGGCATAAAAACCCACCAACATTTCTTTGGAGGCTTATGGCTCACGGCTTCAGGCTTGGGCTCCCTGAAAGCCTTAAGGAATAGATATCACAAGCACAAGAGTCTCAGTCGACTTTGACACTGGTACCACCACCACATGCTGCTGTTTATAACCTGCATAGCAAGAGAGCTACAGGAATTATTTGTGGCAGACATGTCAGGTGAAAGACAGAATGTGCCTCCGTCCGCCATCAGAGAAATGAACCATATCGGCTCATTCGGGGAAGCCTGTCAGAACGGAGGTGAATAGAACATGCAGTTGAGTTCACCAGGCAGTGTGTATAGTACACAGCCACAGTGTGTACAGTACACAGCCACAGTGTGTACAGTACACAGCCACAGTGTGTATAGTACACAGCCACAGTGTGTATAGTACACAGCCACAGTGTGTATAGTACACAGCCACAGTGTGTACAGTACACAGCCACAGTGTGTACAGTACACAGCCACAGTGTGTATAGTACACAGCCACAGTGTGTACAGTACACAGCCACAGTGTGTATAGTACACAGCCACAGTGTGTACAGTACACAGCCACAGTGTGTACAGTACACAGCCACAGTGTGTACAGTACACAGCCACAGTGTGTATAGTACACAGCCACAGTGTGTACAGTACACAGCCACAGTGTGTATAGTACACAGCCACAGTGTGTACAGTACACAGCCACAGTGTGTATAGTACACAGCCACAGTGTGTACAGTACACAGCCACAGTGTGTACAGTACACAGCCACAGTGTGTACAGTACACAGCCACAGTGTGTATAGTACACAGCCACAGTGTGTACAGTACACAGCCACAGTGTGTATAGTACACAGCCACAGTGTGTATAGTACACAGCCACAGTGTGTATAGTACACAGCCACAGTGTGTATAGTACACAGCCACAGTGTGTACAGTACACAGCCACAGTTTCCTACATCCATACAGAGGCTATCTTTGCCCTCATACTGTTGGTGTTTCCTTCACTCTTTTTATAATGGACAATTTAACCTCTTTATGTCTTCCTTTTGGGAGAAAAAGAAATAGTCAACTTACAAGCTCACTGCAGTTTTGAAAATAGAACTTAAAAATAAAGCCACATATGACCAGGTGATCAGAATGTTGAGCATGGAGTGACAATCTTATGTCCATTGTGGTCCCTTTTTGTGAGGGCAAAGTTTGCATAATATTAGGCAATTGAAAATGTTGTAGCCTAATAAAAATAATGCACACAGTTCCATGGCATGACACGAACGAGCATTTCACTCAGAAACCAGCCACTGGATTTGTCTGTTTTCTCATACTGAGGTATTATTATGATATTTTAGTGAGATATGTTTTATATACAGTAAATCGATTGGTGTCCATTCCATATGGGAATGCGAATACAGTAAGGTTCCACAAATAGTACTGTTTGTTGCTGTGAAAATATACTTCAATTCTGTTATAGCAGGAAGAATCACACTGATTTTAAGTGCTTTATGAAAGCATTAGTCTTTATTGTGTCAGGTTTAATATTGTTCCATTCATGCATATTATTTCCTATTTCTATTGCACTCAAATAGAGCAACCCATGCAATGCCAACAGCACCTTAATACCCCACCAAATAGTCAGATACTGACAACAAAGTGAAAAATGCATTCCTGGTGTGTTGTCATGAAATAAAAATAAAGGTTATTTTGCCTGGTTATATATAGTGTAACAGAGTGTTCTCTGGTAGACTCAGACTGCCATCAGAGGCAGGATGCTGCAGCCTGGAGATAAGACCAACTTGTCTCGGAGGCGCATGCTTCACAGCGAGGGTTTGTGTGTGTGTCTGTGATATTTCAGGCTTTTGCTTTGCGATGCACTTATCAATACAAGCATGCAAGGGCACACAGACAAATTGTCCCATATTGTGTAATGTTCACTGGCACCTTCCTATCATTACAAACCATCATTACCAACCATAAAAAGGCGAGCAGGAAAGTAAATCGGTTTGACATCACAGATGGTAATTCACTACTTGGTTGGTTAGCAATAACTAAATTTGAAATTGTAGCTAATGGCTGCACATGCACTCTGTTGCGCTTGACTCGAGCACAGCATAGCCTTTTCACCACTGAGCTTTTTCATGGACGAGACGGCAATCCTTTTCAAACTCAAGGACACTTTGATCGACTCTGCTCTTTCTGAACGAAAACCTCCACGAGATGACCTAAAAGTAACACTGACACCTACTGTCATGCACCAAAAAACAATATCATGGAAAGAGCCCAGCAAGCTGTCAACCCTGACAGCCTATAATATTCAAGCCTCCAAATGTGCACAAAAGAGGAAATCCCTCAGAATGAGGTCACCATTTGGGAACGCCAGACCGTTACCCTTTTTGCGGCATCTGGGGGCAACGCAAATGTTTAACAAAGTACTCCAACATATACAGTACGGGCACCAATCAATGCCCGTATTTTACGTGCATAATGGTGAAATCTGCCAAAGAATATGGGGAAAGGCATGGCTTCTCCTCCTCCTGTGTTAGGCTGGGCATTCTGTCTTTTTACGAGTTGAGCATTGTCATATTCTAATCCAGACCATATAATCCAGACCAATCTCAGTCCGACCTAGCTAATCATTAGATTCCCAACACACACTTCTTGGTACTGGATCCTGCTTGCCGTTTGTGCCAATGGCGAATAACCTTTTTTTGCAGCAAAGGAATCTGACATATGTGGCCGGGCTTCCATATGAAGTTAGGGTTACTAATGTTCAACATATCACAGTGGATTTCGATCAGAAATGCATTAATCAGATGGTCAGAAAGGTAGTTACCAGACAGTTATTTCTGTCAAAAAGGCAGTTACCAGATTGCTATTTCTGTCAGAAAGCAATTTATCACAAAGTGACTAATGGGTTTGGCTGCTGAATGCATTAGGCTATTATGTCTGGCAGATACAGTTGAGGGGTGATTTCATCCCGCACCTGCATGCATTTTATGCAACATTGGTCAATTATTTATAACTCTGTGATATTGTCCAGTTCAAACCAATCAGGGATGGATGCAGCAACAGTGAAAGAAAAAAAAAAAAAAAAAAAAAAAAATATATATATATATATATATATATATATATATATATATATATATATATATATATATATATATATATATATATATATATATATATATATATATATATATATATATATATATATATATATATATAAAAAAAAATATATATATAAAGAAAACACACAATACATCAACACCAGAACACACACGAGCACTGGCACAAATAGGATACCTTGATCTGATGACAAAGCAAAAAAGGCACACCTCAGTGTGGTGGGGTGACTCCGCCATAAATCATGTTATTCTTCCCGTTGTGGTGTTTACAGTGTGGTCTCTGGTATGCTGCCATCAGAGGCTGGCTGCTGCTGTGGCCTGGAGATAAGACACCAAGTTTTCCTGGAGAGTCTGTTATGTCTGGCGCGCGTCTGCATGTGTGTGTGCCTGCGGGTTGTGATTCTCAAAGACACTGTGTTTCTTTTCAATGCTGCCATCAACACAAACTTGCTAGGATATGCACATATATAATGATGTAGACAACACACAGACAAGCATGGCTCACGCTCAAGCGCGCGCGCGCGCGCACACACACACACACACACACACACACACACACACACACACACACACACACACACACACACACACACACACACACACACACATACAGAGCACACTTTTGAATGAATAATGTGATTAATGAGGGTGAATCTCATTATCGGGTGTGGTGACTGAGGGACAGTGACCTCTGAACCACCTTGGCCAGCATTGTATGATCTCTGCAGAATTAGTCTGAGAGAAAATTGCTAACCTACGCATGCACATGCACATGTTCGTGCACGCACACACACACACACACACACACACACACACACACACACACATGCAGTTGCGCACACGACGAGTACATGCAGACATCTCCTCCTTGTTTGAAGTTGGCATGCACCTGCCTCTCAGTAACTCCTGTAACACATTCCAGTGGTCTGTCTTGTCTTTCATATCCCTGATTACTATCCGAATGTTGCTTGAAACTGGCAGTGAATTAGATGATCCTATTCCCTCTGCCAAGAAGAGCTACATTTTCAAAGGCACGAATAATGACACTTTAACTCCATTGTGCTTCTGTGGAACTTAAGGGCTTTTCATACGGGGAGTGCACAACATGCATACTGGCTTTGATATGTGGGCATACTCTCACAGCAATTCTCAGTGTGAAGACTAGCTTCTACACATCTCAGCTTGCTGCAGAGAGGTGTATACCGGTATGAGCATGCATGGAACAGTTTTACAGCCCCTATCTGTCAGATTCCCTGCACCCCCCACTGCCCCACTCGATTACCGGTGTAAACGTTGATTACTGGTATAAACATTAATCACTGGCATAAGCACTGGTTACTGTTGTCAGTGAACATGACTACTATTAATTTATGACATGTTGATTTTGTAGAGGGACTATAAGGGAGCTACTACGGTGCAGCAAAGATTGTGTTGGTGTTGCAAGTACAATGTGGTCAGTTACATACCTTTTGCATTGAACATTTTTTCAATGTATTTAATGGCAAAGACGCCTTGTTCTTTATCTCATCCACATTCCACATGTGTGCATGTGTGCATGCATGTGCATTACGCACTACACAATACCCAGGAAAGTGATAACATGGAATTGAAAGTACTGTTCAAGACCAAGTATATGCATTGTATATACAACATGTTGTAGATTTGTATATGTACAGTATTTATTATTGCTTATAATATGCATTTGTGTTGCTTGCAGGTTCACTCTAGCTCCTGGGCTGCATCCGGATTGGATGCTTATGCTGTATTTCGCTCACACTCATCTTACTGTGACTGTGACAGTGCTTCTACTGCTTGTTCCCAAGGTAACAACAATAATGTGATTCATTCATTGTACTTAGTTCATATCTACGACAGGCTGAAACAGCCGGTGTCAGGAATTATGTTTTCGCCTCAGTCCATATCTGTGTGTCTGTCATTTGGTATCTTGGTGATCAGACCAAATGTGTCATGTTTTGGTTCATAACAATTGAACCCTAGGTCATACAGCAAATGTTTTCCAAATTCTTCCTTGGTTTATGATGCTTTCAACGTGATAGTTGAAGTTGATATAACCCCCACACATTAAGCTTTTTCTTCAAAACACACTGTTAAAATAGTCCTGGTCTGGCATGGAAAGGATTTCTTGTCTGGCTTTTCATTGTGTCAAGTCATCAAAGCACTCCTGCTGTGGGTGTCTTTATAAATGCAATGTAATGTCTCATAAATGATATAATATATTCAAATGCTCCCACTGAGTCAGAGATGCAATATGCTGTCAACACACGCCACGCATTCTTTCACTCTGTTAGATGCCTCACAAGTATTGCACAATTGAACATAATGAAGCAATTAAGTAGAATGGGATGCCATCAGTTAGTACTGCATCTGTTACTGAGACTGGGCTAGATTATAATGCCATTCTTTATGCAAAAACAACAAAGAAACACAGCTGTAAAATGTGATTATTTGTTTTCTTTGAGTGATATGCACTGTAGTATAACAAAAGTTAATATCTATATTCATTTCAATTCAGTAATTTTTCCTGAATTTGCCACTTGCCTCATATCATTCATGCATCTGTTCCCATGCATCTTCTAACCATTTGTTTCAAATGTTTGAGCAGATTCTATTATATTTATTGCTTCAGCCTAGTTTGGCTGCAGCCAGGTTAGACGTTATGTACACTACTTCATTAAAAGTGGTTTGCAAATTGCAATACAATGATTTTTTTCTGAATCAGGGCCCAACTTCAATCAAAATATCCCACCAATCTGGCTGTCCCACTTAACAAGCATGTTAAAGCATGTGCATTTGAATGATGAAACAATCGATTATGTTCCAGCATGGATCAATGGCACTCACATACAGTAGTGTACTCCTATATAATCAATACAACGGAAATTGTAATATTCTTTTTACACGCTCATTAATATATCATTACATTCATCATGACACTGATGAAAGCCACAAGCCGAAACACCTTGGTCTAACCATACTGTTGTTCTCCACGAGAAGTGCTGGAGTTTTGACCGCTTTAGACTTTTTACTGTGCATCTGTACTGTGCATCTGGGAAGTAGGTGAAGTTGAACCAGAAACCCTTACTCTGCTGTAACAGTACAGCACTGAGTATGTTTTCAGAAGTAATAACTCAGGAACACTCAGCCAGTATGTAGGACACGCAGGTGTACAGGTACAACGCAACGTGACACGAACATGCATGTAGGACGAAAAACATCATACAAGGCAATATCAGGGCAGACTTTGGATGGCATTTTCATGCTTCACGGTCAGCAATTTCCACAGTGCATTTGTTCACTGCATAGAGTAGACTACTTTCTGTCAGTTGAGGTCTCAGTTTCTATGATTTATTCCACATGTGCATATTGCAATTGCATATTCCATATTGTTTGAAGTGATGAAGTTATATCGTACTTTGTATTTGTGCATGTTATTGTTGAGTTCAAGTTCAATCATATACTTAAATGCAGGATATAACCGTAAGTCAGTCTTTCTGACATGAACCTTGTGATTCGATATTGATATTATGGCAGTAAGAATCAATCAAGAAATATGGATTTATTTATTTATTTATTTGCACACCCCTAGTGTTCATAGACATACAGTAGTTGTTGCAGTAGCGTGCAGGGGGGTCATACTGTTAGGGGACAAAATGTGTACTACAGCAGTACACACTCATAGACACATAGACCTGTGGCATGAAAATAAAGTTTATTCATCCAGCTTTAGTTCAGATCCCTGGTTGATATATAGCTTTGCATTCGGTAACTGTATCTGGTCTCATCATCTGTCCTGTAGTTCTTCTCCAAGGGGACCCAGGCCAGGGATGACATCATCGCCACTGAGGCCTACGAGGAGGAGCTGGACATGGGACGGTCCGGTTCATACCTACACAGCAGTATTAATTCTGGCATTAACTGGAGTGAACACAGCCTGGACCCCGAGGATATACGAGTGAGCGTTTACACGGATTATAACACAAAGCAAAGATATTCCTGTCGTTCTGGAGACACATGTGAAGTGCTTTTCAGACAGGAAGCAACACACCTGCATTCCCACTTGGATCAGCACTGCACTTCTCATGTAAATTAATGCACAGACAGGTTAAACGCTGGGTGATCTCCATTTGCTCCCGCAGCACACGCGTTTCCACCAAGCACGTGCATTGCCCTTTTTACACTCATGTCTTCCCAAGAGGTAGATCCAAAAATCAATCGCTGTCACTTCACAGTTCAAAGTTGTTCCTGGAAAAGGTGCAGTTCATTACAATGATGAATCATCTGAACCAAGCAATAGAACAGCTCTGTAACGTTTCTGTTGGTGTTATAAAAGACCTCTGGATATGAGCTGGTGTTGGCTAGATGGAACATAGTGAACATAGAGTTTTCATTGTACATCTTGGCTTTTTGTAAGCAATGTTTGAAATGGAAATATGAAGTTCTTCTCCCATTCTTGCTTAGATATGAGTTTGTACAATACAACAGTGCCGTGGCTGTTACTGTCGTGAGTCCCAGGCCTGCTCCATTATTAAGAGGGTTTAGGGAACTAGTAATGACAGTTCATGGAGTTCTCTACAAGGTTGCTCTGCTGTTACATTGTCATTTCTGCTTCTGCACTGTAATTATTTTTAGAATGGGGTCAATCTGCATATTGCATTCATATACATACTGTACTCCTCTGTTTTCAAGCAGGCTTCTCTTGACTGATATGATTGATTGATGATTAGCCAATAGCCATTACCAAGGACGATTTAGTTTTTAATGTAATATTTTGTTATACCCAGTTTGTACAGTTATTTATCCCTACAGATTGTGTGTACAATTCAGTTGTAATTGTACATAATTCATTGTACTCGGAAAATGAAACCGATATTGATTCTCATTCTACATAATCCAGGCAGACGCAGACCAAAATGTAATTTTCTTTCTTGTTACCCAATAGTGTTGCTGTCAGAAAATATTTCAACCTAACAACTGAAGCGAGATTCTTAAAAAAAAAAAAAAAACAGTTCTTTTCAGCGAGTGGCACAGGATAAACTAAATTTAACTGCTGCCATTTGTCTTCCCTGTTTTTATCAGGATGAACTGAAGAAATTATACGCCCAGCTGGAGGTGCACAAACGCAAGAAGATGCTGGCCAACAACCCCCACCTGCAGAAGAAGCGCAGCTCCAGGAAAGGGCTGGGCCGCACGCTGATGAAGCGCATCACAGAGATCCCAGAGTCCATGCACATGCACCGGCAGTGCAGCCGCGAGGACGGCAGCGAGCACGGCAGCAACCGCAGCACCCTGCGGAGGAACCCGTTTGACCCCGCACACCACGGTATGTGATGCAATGACAATCATTTTATCCAATTTACCGGTACTTGTTTTATAGTTTATTCATGTACAGCTTGTTTTAAAGGTATAGTAAGTGATATCACTTAATTCAAATACCGGTATTGTTTTGGATAATCCTCACTACTATAAAGTGTGGTGACCATATAAGGAGTTCCTCCCTGTCCCCAGTGACCCCCTGCGGTCATAAAACCCTAGTCTCAGTTTGGGAGAAAAGCATTTAGTCCAATCAGGATGAGAGGGGCCTTCCTCCAATGAGTATTGAGTGGGTGTGGGCCTTGATGTATGTGCTGTTGCACTTCCCCTCACCCTCACTGTAGTGCGTGTGCATGTGCACATCTTGTTGGGGTTGTACAATTTGATGTTGTGACTTACACATTGCAGGAGTAGGTCAGAGTGGCTTTTGGTGATACTGGCTGAGAATTATGTTGTCTGTTCCCATTTTTTGTGCTAGAACCACAAGTGATGGATTACAATTCAAGTAGAGCGCAACATCACCATCAGCTCCCAGTACTTTCCCCATGTCTTCATTACGCAGCCATGCTACTAACTCCTACACAGACTTGACACAGAATAGAAAATATGTTAAGACAAAGCAGATGAATTGTGTATTGCAGCAATGTCTAGGGGATTTCTTTTACTGCCAATCACCCCAATACTCTAATCTGTACTGTGAGAAATTAATTTATGGAAGAATGTTTGAATTGGTTTGGCATTTACCATACCTACCATAGCACATAAAGCACATTCTGCCATTCCATGTGATGTCAGTAACCACATTCTTGTATTTTGGTTTTCCAATTTCCACTATACACTATACAGTAGTTTCTCTTGCTTAAACCACATCAACTTTAGCATCCTATTCAGTTAGGGCATGGTATGAAACTGAACAAGTGTTCAAATGAACAATGAACACTTTTGCGGAAATGGCAGTTCTAATAGCTCATCATGTTGCTAGTTGTGATGCATTGTGAGCTTGTACAGTAGTAGATGTGACACCTTGTAGAACAGATTTCATCTAGATATAAGACAGGACAAATAAAGAGTCCTGGGAGACCCTATTCAGGGACATACCTATAACTCTATACTGTGCTTGATTTTATTGATTTGTTATTGGTTAGATGTGATGATGCATTTCTCAAACGTTTCACTAGTAGTGAAACTTGCAGCACCCCTTTTCGGGTCACTGGACTGTTTGAATAATTTGTATTTTAATCACCCATTTAGGTAAAACACGGGACGACTCCCTGAAGAACAAAGTAATGGGCCTGACTAAGTCACACAGCTACGACCATGTCTGCGACCAGGGTGATGAAACTGGGAGCCTTGACGCTTCCACAGTGGTCGACAAAATGCCCCCCGTTGGGAACGGCGACGGTTCTCTCCTGGGTTCCCTCATTGGCCGCAAACACGGCAAGAAGTCGGCCGAGCCGTCGCCACCCCCGCCGACTCCACCGAAAATGGAGGCGGCCGAGTCCACAGAGTCTGTTCCACTGTTCTGGAAGTCGGCCAGCGCACACAACCTGACGCACGACAAGAAGCCTGTCCAGCTACGCACATCCATTATGCAGAAGTCTCTGAGCGTGATCGCCAGTGCCAAGGAAAAGATGCCTGGACTCGCCAGCAAGACACACAGCGTGGAGGATGCCAGCAAGAAAGGACTGAAGGGACGGGACGGGACCACGCTGTCCGAGGTGGACGAGACACCGGAACACTATCCCAAGATGATTATCAGCCAATCGGTGGAGTACTCCAAGACCCCCATGAAGATGGGCATCATGAAACAACAGGTAGGCTGTCACACTGCAGTCATTAAAAACTCATTTTTTGAGTGATGTTGATTTAATGGTGACGGTATAGACTGAATGATCGATCAATCTTGGTGGCACTTGGATAGTTGATTGATTGTTTGTTTGGTTTGTTGGTCCGAGTTGAACACACAGTTGGTTGATTCATTCACTGCTTTGTTAAAACAGGTGAGTGGCAGCCAGCCGTCCATTTGCTCTGAGCTGGGGAGGAACCTGTATGACCTGTCTGAGGTGTGTCCCTGGGATGTAGATGACCCGCCGACTCCCTCCGAAGGAAAAACCCAGAAACACGTCTCCATCGCTCCGGAAGAAACCATTTCGTCGCCCTGTGCGTCGAGATGCACCAAAAGTGTCCGGTCTCAGCAGAAGCAGAGGTCAGGACAGTCCCCTGCGAACAGGAGGCGCTCCAGAGATAAGGGAGGCGAGGAGAGCAGAGAGAGCAGGAAACCTCGCTCTCCCAGGTCGCCTCTCCCTCTCAAGCCAGACGTCTGTCCATGGGACTTCAATGAGCAGCCTATGTTGGTCGGTGATTCCGACTCCATCTCCCCAGAAAGAATCAGACGCAAGAAGAGTGTCACCCCCACCGATGGGAAGCCCAAGACTCTCCACTCTGACCACTCCAAGTCCACAGGAAGCCTCCTGCAGCCTCCCTCCCTGATGATAGAAATCTGCCCATGGGACTATGACACGCCGCCCTCGCCCAAGCAGGAGAAGACGTGCAACAGCCCCACGCCGCACTCCAAGAAGAAACGGAAAGGCTCCTGTTCCTCCAATCACAGAGTGGAGAAGGAGAAGGGGCGGGACAGGGAGAAAGGAAAGGAAAGGCGGAGTTCTACCAGCAAGCCCTCGTCAGAGAGGCGGCATGGTGGCCACTCCTCGGAGAGCGGCTGCCCAGTTTCAGGAAGACGAAGGAGCTCATCGAAGGATCCCGAGGTAACAGAGAATAAGAGCCAGGATATTTGTCCCTGGGAGTCGGAGCGCTCACATGACAGCCTTGATCAGACTAAAACCTTAACAGAAAGGAAGAGACATGACTCCCAGAGCTCTAGCGACATGCCCCCAGCGATCAGCAGTGCCAAAATGGCTGAGGTTTGCCCTTGGGATTTTGACGACCAAGACTCTGGGAAGAAGGCATGATGTCCAGGTGCAATCATGGACTTTGTATGTTTTGTATCCACAGATTTGCAACCAAGGGGGAATCTAAGTACTCTGACTGCTGAGTTATTTTACTAGAAGTTTAAGTTCCAACATTTGTATTGGTGGGGGAGTTAATCGTTCAATCATTTTATTGTCCGATTGTCTAATAATGATGCATTCCAAACAAAAATATTTGTTTAGTAACAAGATTTGTGTTGTTGTGCGCTGCAAATTTAAAGTCACTTTATTTGAGAAATATTAAGTCTGCACTTTTGCTTGCACGGTGGATCGATTTGAATTGTCTGTCACATCACAGTAAGAATATCAAATACATTTGATAATGTATTGTACTTGCCAGCATGCCAGGCAAGCCTTTGACCTCAAAGTTTATGAACAAAGTCATGGCTAAACCTGACGGGGTACTTGAATTATTGACATGATGGCCATTTTATTCTTATGTCATATGGTGGGGTTCCCTAGTTACAGTATGACAGAGCAAAATGTCTAACTTGTGAATATTTTCAGTGAAATGTTGAATGTCAGGCGACAGGTGGTGCCGCCTCCATCTCCAAAGTATCTTGCCAAATATATGTAATATTGAAGCAAGACTATTACATGTTTTATTGATCTGTCTGTCATTTTTGCAAATCTAAACAGGATTGAAACAGGCCACAGTTTGCCAATAAATGTAGGCACATTGGACCATGGATTTATTGTTTACAGCTGCAATACAGTGCACTGACTTCATAGCTAACAAATGAAATGCTTGCCAGAATTGTTAATTAATACTGGCATAATTAATGTGGAAAATGACCAAAGCCCTGACACAATTATAAATAATAATGCCTTACAAAAATAGGTCATTTTTGTCAGCGAAACTTGTGAAAGGGGCCTTGAAGTGAAATATGAACTAGCCTTGAATCTTGAACCATGAATGGTAATGACAAGATCATTTTGAATAGAAACATGGACAAATGCATTATAATTTGCTTGCTGTTCTGTTATGCTGTACTGTGGCCTATATGTTCTGACAAAGGTTGACCATTATGTTTATGCATTAGGCCAGCATGTGGCAAAATGTCAGATATCAATAAACAAATGTGTGTAAACGTAGTACATGATGGTGAAATGTTCAATGTTGTTGCTTATGGTTATAGGAGTTCCTGTGTAAAACAATGCTTTTGAAATGGTGTGCATTAATTGGTATCAATAATGTCTGATTGTTCACCCATGGGGTGCTGACATACAGTATCTATGATGGTTTCCGCCACTTTGGTTGACACTGTACTATATACAGCCTACTATAAGTACTGTATAGCTGGCATATCAAACACAAAACGAACTGCATCATGTTGTAGAGCCACAGTACACTTAGCCAGTACACTAGGGCCTTGAAAGACAAATATGAGTTGGGGACAATAAGGTGTGATAATGCAGTTCTTCCTTTCAGTTTGCTTGCCTATTTTTGTCATTTGCTTGAATTCACTTTTTTAGAGAAATGCTAGGTCACCTTCATTTGCAAATAACTAACTGTGACTGTATTTGCACGCACGTGTGTGCGTGAGTGTGTGTGCGTGCAAGTGAGAGAATGTATGTGTGTGGTTTTGATTGTGCACATGAGAGCATGCTAATAGTGTGCGTGTGGCATTGGCAGTGTGTCCTCACAATGCATGACATCATCACTCGCCTTCCAACAGAAAATAAATAAAACACTTATCCGCAGGAGAACCTTGTGTAACGAATGCTGACCATGATCACACATGTTAAATACACACTACCATGGTTGAGTTCAAGCATCATGCACTTGGCAAGTTTTCCCCAGGAGGTCACCAGAATGTTACAGAAATGATCTTAAGTCATTTTACATCTCTATCCAATATCTGTGGTCACTATCTGTATTGTATGCTTGTTATATGATGTTGCTTACAGTTACTAGCTGTTGTGGCATCCACACACAGGGGTATTTGTACTGTACATTGATATCGTGTTCAGTTGTAATCGCATGTACATACAGTAAATACTCTGTTCTCCAAAACTGCAATAAATATTTCTATAAAACATAAGTCACAACTGTTTTTCTTAAGTAGAAGTATCAATATTGCAATGTAGAACTACACCATTACATGTAAATTCCCAGAATTCAAAATACACTTGAATAAAAACATATTGGCTTTAACATGTACTTCAAGTAGGCCAACGAAAGTAAAAAGCACTAACACATTTCAAGTTTTGAAATGTATGATTTTTTTTTTTAAATAGCAGATTAGGGTAAGGTGACAAGTTTGTATCTCGGTGCTATTTCGCAATGCATCCTTCAATTATGTAAACTCGTGGTGCCATAGTTATCATGAAGACAGAAATCAAATGGCACAGGAAGGATGTAAACTGTGTCCCATCCTCACTAAGGACACAGCCTCTCTCCTCTCTCTAGACTCAGCTGTCAGATTCATCATGTCTGCAAATTGATTGGATGGATGCACAACAGGTGTTATAGTATTGGAAAATTGGCCAGCTGAACCATGCAAGCACAGGTTCAGTGTAGGATAATTGAATTATTGTTTGTTTTCATTCAATTGTAGTATGCTACTGAAAGTCACTTCGGCTTATTGTTGATATTTAGTCTTAAACATATAGACCTCTGTAGTTGATCTGTAAACTTGTCAGCTTGCAGTTATGTATTCAGTCAGAGCTTTCAGCTTGGCATTAGTGTGATGTTGGGAATAATCTGAAACAACACCGCCATCATGTGGAAATTGTAGATATTACATCGAGGCGTTCCTCTCCCAAACTTACGTAATACGTACCGTAGTTGACATGATCGTAGGTAATGGGCTGGATGGATTTAGTTATTCGGCTAAACTGAACGGGAACACCGGATAGATGAGCAGACTGGGCCAATGCCCACCCCTGAGGTCATGGCATCTCCCATTGTCTGCTCTGCCTTACATGGTGTAAATACTATAGTATAGGATAATGATGGTGGTAAATAAATCAGAACTGCGTGGACTGCATTAATAGCCTGGTCCAAACCCATAGACACAGGACTGTGTCGGGAAGCTGAACTCGAGTCTGATAATGACGCTAGACTGTATGGGGCACTGCATTCTCTTCTTCTAAACGATACACATCTAAAACTAAACTGCGATCGAAACTCTTAAATGGTCGTGACGTCGGCGATTAATTTATTTATTTGGGATGTCAGCAACTGTGGACGAGAGATAGTTGCTCTCGTTTCCCCTCCATCATGAGTCATGGCTCCATAACAGAGCTCACTCCGTGGCGTGGCGCTCCCCGTTCCGCCCTTGCTTTGCGTGCCTGTCTCGACCACTAATGTAAATATTGCACATTTGCACCAGGGTGTGGACTGGACTGGAGTCTAGTCTACTACACATGAGTGTACACAAATCCTGGTGGGCAGGCTTTAAAAACTATGCGCAGAGCCAGAGGAAGGGTGGGATCACGTGATCTATGTGTGCGACCGACGGGAGCGCCGCCGCCCGCAGGGGCGTCCTCGGGGTAGAAACCAACCCCCTCCCTCCCTCCATCCTCGGTGGAAAAAAAATAGTGATTCTCGTGGAGGCAGATAGTCAGTGTCCGGGCTGTGTGTCCACTCCGCACTTTGCTGCTCTCTGCTCTGCATCACCCACACCTACGGCGAGAGACATCATCTTTCATCACAAACACGATGGGCAACGTTCAGGTAAAACTCGGAAACATTTTAACAAACTTGTCTTGAAAAGTGGCGTCTTGTTTCATTCTTTTCGTCATTTGGCATTCATTTAATTAATTAAAAGAAACTAGCAATAATAACCGTGAACGTCATTGTAATTTGTCAAAAATGGCAAAATACCTCTTGTTGTTATGTTCTGTTAACGTGAAAGTTCCAGATTCGATTGTGATCAAGTTATATCAACCAAAATGAAATTGCGCAGTTCCGAGAGATTTTAGGCTACAGTACAAACGCATCTAGGCCGGTCCGGGACACTGGCCCAGTGTGGCTGCCGCAGGAGGAGACTGCACGCCGCAGTTATGTGGAATGTAGAGCCCTCTGGTCCAGAGCCTAAGTGGAATGTCATAGAAACGCCAGGGCTTTACCGTTATCAATAAGGCCGCATTGTATCAGATCATGCAGAGTGAGGAGGAGGCTCTATCAATGGCCCACGTATAGCTGCCTGTCCCATGACTCAGCCAGCCCACCACAGACCTCACTAGAGGCTACACCCCTACTGCAAGACAATGGCTTGGACTCTCGTAGAGAGGTGTTGGCGATTCTGACGTGATCACTCTACGAGAGTCCAAGCGTTTGTATCGTATTTCCTTGTCGGATTTCGCCGTTTCGGCTTCTAGTAGCTCTTAGGGTGCACCAGTCCCACATGTAAAAGGCTGAACATAAGCCTCCACCCACTAGCTTCCACTACGGCAAAAGATTGTAGGCCGTAGAGTCCTAGTTTTTAATAAATAAAATGTTTTATATTTACCTCTCTGTGTTGTGTTGTCTCTGTTGTTGTTACGAGAGGCCATCTTGCCCATTACGTCACCGTTTCGCCGCTGCGAAACAGCGCCACCCCTGGCCGGGAGGTGTAATGCGCATAAAAAGGACAATATCTGGTACAGGCTATTTTACTCACTTTGAGCATTTTAATATCTTAAATAAGTATATATATATATATATATATATATATATATATATATATATATATATATATATATATATATATATATATATATATATATATATATATATATATAAGGGTTGGGATTTTAACTGATTAATTGAGATTAAGTAATTACAGAAAAAAAACGCAATTAAAAAAATAACTCATTTTAATCGCACAGAGATTTTGCACCACAGAACGTTTTTCACTGGATGAATTTCAGGAGTACCGATCATAGCGGTGCATGCAATGGGAGAAGAAGCCAATCAGGCAAACCGGGCTGCCAATGATCCAAACTCCCATTGGTTCGCAAATTACTAACTACTATTACTATTACTAACGCTATGTCTAACCCTCACCCTTAACCTAACATTTCACAGTATGGACACAGTTTTGATTTAGAAAAACTCACTCACACACTACCAACCTGTTTTAATTGACACAAAAAATGCTTCTCGGATCAAATATTAGCATGTGATGAATTCAGATTAATTAATTACAAAGCTCCAAATTAATTAGATCAAAAAATTTAATCGAGTCCCACCCCTAATATATATATATATATATATATATATATATATATATATATATATATATATATATCTATATATCCAGTGTTTCCCCCAGAAAATTGGTTAGTCAAGGTGGTGAGGCTTCGAGTCTGTGCTCGTGCGCGTGCACGTCCATGCATGTGCGCGTGCATGTGATGTAATTACAATACCGTAGGATACGCTTTGGGGTGAAAAACAGCAACACAGCCCCTCACTCATGTGTTTACACCACTCACCTCTATAACAGCTACTTTTCACCACTATCATCATCTGACTCCAGGCCCTGACCTTTTATTCTAAGGAACCAGATAGGTCATTACGTTTTATAATTAATTTCTTTCCTTTTCGGGTATAGGGTGTCATGACATGTCTTTTTCATGACATGTCCTATTTTAACAGGCTTAAAAGCACATCCAGCATGAAAAGAGACATTGGGAGAACTTTACAACAGAATGCCAACTGCATGGGACTATTAGGACAATTGGCAACTGTAGTCTCTCAGTCACAATGTGGGACAGGGTCTCAATTTGTGGGATGACTGAAAAGTTTTTGAAATGACTGCCCCATGCAAAGAGGGACACCTGGTCACCCTGGGACTGTCCCAGCCCTGGTCACCCTTCTAACAACACCACACACACACACACACACACACACACACACACACACACACACGCGGTTTGTCGGTAGTCTCTGGCTAGTTAGCCTGTCCGCAGCACTAACAGAAAAGACACAAGTTACCACTAAATGCGTTGGCTGCGAGTGGTGCGCATTTACAAAGCAAGCTCATCTCATTAGTGCGAGAGTCAGCGCTGTTATAATCATGGTGGATTATATCGTTATATTCCATGTTGGTGGCGAAGAACGTCGCAACACAGGGGAAGATCGAGCGTGCCGCGGTGGGTGGAAAAGTAGAGAGAGAGAGAGAGATGGGCCGGGCGAATGTGGCAGCCGGTCGCTTGTGGTCCGTGTAGACAGCGTGTTACATAAGGGGGCAGGGGCAACCTCCCGTATGAGGGCACTTCTGTGTTTTAGACATGCGAAAGAGCTGGGGCTGCAGGCCCCTTTTTAATCTGTGTGTGTGTGCACGTACCTGTAGAGTGTAGAGTAGACTGGCAGCGCGGAACAGTGTTAGCGAGCCGAGGCAGCGTCGCATGCGAAATATAACTGATCTACAGGCTCATCATGCGGCGTTGTATGAACGACACATTTTAACTTTAACTCTGGTTTCTTGTTTTTTTGTTTTGGGAACGTAGCCAAGGCGGGGGCGGGGTTTACTCAAGGCGGCCGCCTTGATGATAAAGCGCTGGGGGAAACCCTGATATATATATATATATAATCCTTCTCGTTAGTTATTATATTTCAATATTATTTAAATTCCTATTTGCCTCCCACACATGAAATGGATTTATATTTTGCTGCAAAAGTAGTGAAATCAGACATGCCACTGCTATAATAACATAATACTCTTACCAGAGTGTCAAGTCAATGCCATTTACTAGTTAGTACGTTTAGACATTAAATTAATATTACACAGAATTTAGTTCGGGCCTTTAGGCTTGGCCTTCCAACAATATTTTCTGTATCTCGTTTGGCCCCTTCTGCCCTAAGGTCAGGGTTTGATTTCTGCTGGGTCATACCAAACACCAAAGACATGTCACTGACCTAACTGGCAGTAAGCTACTATGTGTGCAAGTGCAACAGGCTCTGGGGTTCTTCCTATATCATCATTTAGAATTAAATAAGCCTATCAGATGGTCTTCAGCTATAGCAGTTCAGGATACAGTATATCAAATTGCTGGAGGTAAATTGTAAAAATAAAATGGGACACATTAGTTCCCAGTGGCATATGAGCTAAGAGGGCAGCGGTGGCTCAGAGTGGCTGGATGGTAACTCCAAGGTTGTCAGTTTGAAACCAGGCTTCCCCAGAGTTAGTGTGGATGTGTCCATGAGCATGACACTCAACCCCAAATTGCTCCCGATGTGCTCGTCGGTACCTTGCATGGTTTCTTCTGCCATTGCCATATTAAGGTGAACCGTCTCTGCAATGAATGACATTTTGATGATATACCGTAGTTTTAGTCAACTTTCATGCAAACCTTTACTAAACATTGTCATTGCAAGCCAAACGTGACACAATGTGAATCGGCACTCCAATACAAAGTAGTGATAAACTATTGAGTGGTTGAGCTAGCCCCCCCCCCCCCCCCCCCCAAATATGTGTTGCCTTGATGATGCATGTCTGAGTCAATACAAAGTACAAGAGAACTTCTACACAGATTTATAATCTGCCTATTAGGTATGTGTTCAAATGACTATAACTCCTATTTACATTGAGATATTGGCACCTGGTCTTTTCTAGAGTCTAGAGGAATGTTCTGGCTTCAAGTATACCAACTTTTAAGCCTCCAAGAGCTTCCATATGGAATTCATATGTCTCAAACCCCAGACAAACAGGCTACATTTTTAGTTTGGGGTGTATAACTTTTTATATGAATGTCACTACTTTTGCAGCAAAATATAAATCCATTTCATGTGTGGGAGGCAAATAGGAATTTAAATAATATTGAAATATAATAACTAACGAGAAGGATTATATATATATATATATATATATATATATATATATATATATATATATATATATATATATATATATATATATATATATTAAGGCTGTTGAAAATAGTTAATTAATGGGATTAAATTAATTTTGTTGATTAATCTGATTAAAATTTTTAACACAATTAACTCATGTGCACACTGACTCAACCCACTGAGCATTTTCTCATTGAAAACAATGGGTAAAGCACGGCTTTACAGAGACGTATAGCTGTGTGTCTCCCTGTAACCAGAGCCATAGAGTATAGCTGGAGGATCTCCAAGCATTGAGGGCTTGTAGATCACCTATTTTGATCAATATTTTAAAGTTAAATGGTTATTTTTGTCACAGATTCTGTTTCTTTTTTAAATGTTGAAATCCTGTACAGGAAAACATGGCATATTTTGGACATAGTTCGAGTGGTGATTAATCATGATTAAATTAATTTTGAAGCTGTGATTAATTTGATTGAGAAGTTTAATCATTCAACAGCCCTAATATATATATATATATATATATATATATATATATATATATATATATATATATATATATATATATATATATATATATATATATATATATATATATATATATATATATATATATATATATATATATATATATATATATATATATACTTATTTAAGATATTAAAATGCTCAAAGTGAGTAAAATAGCCTGTACCAGATATTGTCCTTTTTATGCGCATTACACCTCCCGGCCAGGGGTGGCGCTGTTTCGCAGCGGCGAAACGGTGACGTAATGGGCAAGATGGCCTCTCGTAACAACAACAGAGACAACACAACACAGAGAGGTAAATATAAAACATTTTATTTATTAAAAACTAGGACTCTACGGCCTACAATCTTTTGCCGTAGTGGAAGCTAGTGGGTGGAGGCTTATGTTCAGCCTTTTACATGTGGGACTGGTGCACCCTAAGAGCTACTAGAAGCCGAAACGGCGAAATCCGACAAGGAAATACGATACAAACGCTTGGACTCTCGTAGAGTGATCACGTCAGAATCGCCAACACCTCTCTACGAGAGTCCAATGTCTTGGGCTAGCTACACCCCTACTGGAGGAAAATGGCTTGGACTGCTATGCTCAGTATGCTGTAGCAGGCGACAGATTGAAACCCAGTCCTCCTTGGATGTTTTGTTTGTTTACACTTGCACTTTAGAAATGTGTTTGCTTGATTCAGATATTTGAGTGTCATCTCTCTCATTCTCCTCTCTAGCCAACTATTGTTCCTTATGAGGAGTTTGACGTAACTGCTGACATCAAGGAGATTAGAAAAGCCTGCAAAGGCTTTGGTAAGTGTTTATTTATCATAGTAGGTCTATGACTCTGCAACTCTGCAGCTGATGTGTCCAGATTTAAACCTCTTATCCTTTTTTTACCAGGTTTTCCCCATTCATTCCTCTATAAACTCACAATATGTTAACAAAATATAGTTGAATGTGTGTGCTTATTTTATCAATGGATAACCCCACACCCCCGCAAAGTATTGCCTAATGGCAAGACTCTATGTTGTCCTGCCTATAGAGACCCGATTTGTTGTTGTTCTATTTTCTCCAGGGACCGATGAGAAGGCCATTATTGACATCCTGGCCAATCGCTCTTCAGCTCAACGTGTGGAGATCAAACAGGCATACTTTGAGAAGTATGATGATGTAAGTGTTTCATCCTGATTGTAAAAGAAGTGTGCACATCTCATTACAACTTGGGAGTATTTCCCAAAGGGAACATTGACAATATCAACCACTCACTATACACAACGCCACTAATAGTAGTTACTGTTGATGAATCACAATGAACCACTTTTAGTCCATCACTACATATCATTTCCTATTAGAGAACCACATCTATCTATATTTAGATGAATAAACAGCTGGGAGGGGCATGGATCTCCAACTTCCATCATTACCGACTCTGCTCTTCAGTCAGACACCAACCACAAATGAAGCAGCAATTCTGACAATAAGAGTTAAATTACTGTGTAAACAATTACACAGCCGGGCTATTATTGGATGTTTTATGGATCCGGGAGTCAATAATGAGAGGTCATTTGAGAATGTTGGAATGATGTATACTCCATTATACAAACAGTACAATAGTCAGTTTAAAGAACTGTGTATCTCGGTCTCTTTCTCCCTGCCCCTCTATTCTGCATTTTGTGATTAATCTTAACCAATGAGACCAACTAACTAAAACATTTAACATGCTTTTATAACCGCACAGCTTGTTTATCAACTAGTCCCAAATTGTTCCTAGTAGCTGCAGTATACTGCAGCCAAAGTGAGGAGCGATTTGGCATACTAAATCAATATTAGCAGCAAGCTAAATATGGCTCTGGCTGGGGTCAAGGTACCGGTAATTCACTTTAGGTGGTAAATCAAAGTGCAACAGCACTTTAAAGAGACATTCAAGGAAACACGCACACACACAATCTGCCTGTCTGTCTGTCTGCCTGTCTGTCTGTCTGTCTGTCATCCTCACCCTCATCTCTGCCTCTGTCTGGCCCCTGAGGAGTTGGAGGAGGTCCTGAAGAAGGAGTTGACGGGTAGTTTCGAGAAGGCCACACTGGCCATGTTGGACCCTCCCCATGTCTACTTTGCCAAGGAGCTCCGTAGGGCCATGAAGGGCGCGGGCACGGATGAAGCGGTCTTAGTGGAGATCCTCTGCACAGCCACCAACCAGGTGCATCTGCGTGTAATCGTTAATCATCTGGATTGTTGTGTGTCTTTTAGCCAAAGAGGTTATAACGAAATAGTGAGAAGTACCCAGGGACTGTTGTAGCGTAAGTAATCTAATACATGAGTCAGCAGCATTTGAAATAACTACTGTTTACGGACACTGTTGTCCTTTCTTTGGTTTCAGTTGGAGCCTGTTAGAGCCTCTTTGATGCCAGTGTGTGTCTGTATCATTAAATCCTGTGGCTGTGCTGCATTATAGAATTACTGAATGTCCTCTGTTGTCTGTTTTGTAGGACATTGTGAGCTACAAGGATACATACGCCCAGGGTAGGTGTTCTTTTACACAGTGAGCTAGAGAACTACCATGAATTATAAGTTCCATTCACATTGGAAAATGCTGTTGCCCAGCCAACACATGTAAAACACATCTTTAAGGTTGAGTCACAAACATGGCATGACTTCATTTTTCTGTTAGACACACAAGTCATTCTCTAAACACTTCTATCAACTAGAGACTGATAACAATCTCAATCCTTTTGTTGTTAAAAAATATATACTGTATATATAAATAAAAAATGAAAAACAATGGTCTTTGTCCCTAAGATGGGAGAAGGATGTTTCTAATGTTATGGTATCACAATACTATAAGTTCATATACACGTTGAACTCATTGGACAACTTTACCATACTTTTGAACCAGAGTTATGTTTAACATTTACATCTGAAGACCGTCATCATAGCTTACTGTATGTATTTACTCATAATGCAGTCCATGGGAGGGACCTGGAGGAGGACATTGAGGGTGACACCAGTGGAGACGTGAGGAACCTGATGGTAGCACTGCTACAGGTAAACACAGACTAAAAGTTTATTTAAATACCCAAAGGTTCATACAGTACAGTCTATACATGATTGCTTGTGACTGATGTTTTAGTGGCAAAATGTTGTGTGTTGTTTTCAAACAGTGTTACTGTTCGATTGCAACCAAAGTGCAGTAATAGAAGATTTGGAAAAGAGTGCAGTAATAACATTAATTCAGAACAAAACAGTACTAAATCAGGATCCAGATGCACACAAGGCGAGAGGCACAAATTACTAATAGATAGTAACTGACAGTTCAGGCTACTTGGCAACCTGCCACCATAGCTAGGCGGAAAAATGGTGTTTTCAATGCATGATAGTTCAGTTGGTGATAGAAGCATGAAATTTGGCACAGATGATCTTCATATGACCCTAAACAATAATCAACCTCGGGCCACCTTGGGCCACAAGATGGCGGCCCCAAAATCCAAGATGTCTGCCCAGAAACGTGTTTTTTCCTTCATAACTTGAAATGCATTGATTTTACACCCCATAGATGTATTGAACGTTAATACAAAGTTGGCCATTACGGACGATTTGGTACCAAGTACGTGTCTGTATCTCCTACGGTTCTTGAGATACAGCATATAGGTACTTTCACAGATTGAGGAGAGCAAGACATTTGTAACATTGATTCTTTAGTCAATCAAATGGTCATACAGACATGAAAATTGGTACACACACTCTGCAAACCCCACTATTTCTAAAAGTACTGCATGCCTTGCAAAATTCCAAGATGGCAGCCCCCAAAATCCAAGATGTCTGTCCAAAAATGTAGTTTTTCCTTCATAACTCGAAATACGAAGATCTTAAGTCCCATAGATGTATTGAACGTTAATATAAAGTTGGGCATTACGGACATTTTGATACCAAGTACATGTCTCTATGTACTACGGTTCTTGAGTTACATCATATCCGTATTCATGAGGCACCAAAAGTGTAACATTTTGGCACATTTCACTATTTAACTCAAAGATCCCTTAATCACTTTCAGGAATCATTTTCAGGAAATGGACCTACATGTATCTGCTATCATAAACCACTTTAAGTTTCCCAATTGATGAAACGGGTAGGGAGTTATTAAACCAATCGTAAAGGGCTGTTTCAGTGCTACATTTGCTGCGTATAGTTAGCGAACATAAGCCACCCAGAAATGTCTGTCTGTGCATCTGCCCTTCACAATAAGGGTATATGTGAAGCGGACGCAAGCGTAGCATGTGTCTAGTATAATGGTATAGTATGCTAATAGGCGTAATAGTGTGATATATGCAATAGTGTAATAGGATTAATAGTGTAATATATGCAATAGAGGTATACTGTAATATGGTAATACATGTAATAGTGTCATAGTGTAACATGTGTAATAGTGTAATAGGGTAATGTGTGTAATAGTGTCATAGAGTAAGATGTGTAATAGGGTAATATTGTAATAGTGTCATAGTGTAACATGTGTAATAGGGTAACATGTGTAATAGTGTCATAATGTAACATGTGTAATAATTTCATGGTGTAACATGTGTAATAGTATAATAGGGTAATATGTGTACTAGTGTCATAGCATAATATTTGTAATAGTGTCATAGGGTAACATGTGTAATAGTGTCATAGTGTAACATGTGTAATAGTGTCATAGTGCAACATGTGTAATAGTGTAATAGGGTGTAATAGGATAATATGTGTAATAGTGTCATAGTGTAACATGTGTAATAGGGTAATAGGGTAATATGTGAAATAGTGTCATAGTGTAAGATGTGTAATAGCGTAATAGGGTAATATGTGTAATAGTGTCATAGTGTATTATGTGTAATAGGGTAATGGGTTAATATGTGTAATAGTATAATATATGTGCAATAGTGTAATAGGGCAATTACACTATACAGCTATTTTGTATACCACACTCTTACCTTAATGCACATATATTACACTATTACACATATTAACCCATTACCCTATTACACATGTTACACTATGACACTATTACACATATTGCCCTATTACACATGTTGCACTATGACACTATTGCACATATTACCCTATTACGCTCTTACACATGTTACACTATGGTACTATTACATATATTACCCTATTACACTATTACACATGTTACATTAAGACACTATTACACATATTACCCTATTACACTATTACACATGTTACACCATGACACTATTACACATAGTGCCCTATTACACTATTACACGTGTTACACTATGACACTATTACACATATTACCCTATGACACTATTACACATATTATCCTATTACACTATTACACATATTACACTATGACACTATTACACATATTAGCCTATTACACATATTATCATATTACACTATTACACATGTTACACTATGACACTACTACATATATTACCCTATTACACTATTACACATGTTACACTATGACACTATTACACTATTACACATGTTACACTATGACACTATTACACATTGCCCTATTACACTATTACACATATTACCCTAATGCACTATTACACATGTTACACTATGACACTATTACATATATTACCCTATTACAGTATACCGCTATTGCATATTACACTATTAGCCCTATTACACTATTGCATAAATTACACTATTACGCCTATTAGCATATTATACCATTATACTAGGACACATGCTGCACTTGGTGCGTCCGCTTCAGATATACACTTATTGTGAAGGGCAGATGCACAGACAGACATTTCTGGGTGGCTTATGTTCGCTAACTATACGCAGCAAATTTAGCACTGAAACAGCCCTTTACGATCGGTTTAATAACTCCTGACCCGTTTCATCAATTGAGAAACTTGAAGTGGTTTATGATAGCAGATACATGTAGGTCCATTTCCTGAAAATGATTCCTGAAAGTGATTAAGGGATCATTGAGTTAAATAGTGAAATGTGCCAAAATGTTACACTTTTGGTGCCTCATGAATACGGATATGTTGTAACTCAAGAACCGTAGTACATAGAGACATGTACTTGGTATCAAAATGTCCGTAATGCCCAACTTTATATTAACGTTCAATACATCTATGGGGCTTAAGATCTTCGTATTTCGAGTTATGAAGGAAAAACCACATTTTTGGACAGACATCTTGGATTTTGGAGGCTGCCATCTTGGAATTTTGCAGGGCATGCAGTACTTTTAGAAATAGTGGGGTTTGCAGAGTGTGTGTACCAATTTTCATGCCTGTATCACCATTTGATTGACTTAAAAATCAATGTTACAAATGTCTCTCCTCATTTGGCTCTCCTCAAGCTGTGAAAGTACCTATATGCTGTATCTCAAGAACCGTAGGAGATACAGACACGTACTTGGTACCAAATCGTCCGTAATGGCCAACTTTGTATTAACGTTCAATACATCTATGGGGCGTAAGATCAATGCATTTCAAGTTATGAAGGAAAAACCACATTTCTGGGCAGACATCTTGGATTTTGGGGGCCGCCATCTTGGAATTCTGCGTGGCCCGAGGTTGATTATTGTTTAGGGTCATATGAAGATCATCTGTGCCAAATGTCATGCTTCTATCACCAACTGAACTATCGCATCAAGTTTCCGCTTAGCTACCACCAACCATTTTGAAATCACAGAGTAGCCTGTCAGACTGTGTGTTTCTTTCTTTCTTTCTTTCTTTCTTTCTTTCTTTCTTTCTTTTCTTTCTTTCTTTCTTTCTTTCTTTCTTTCTTTCTTTCTTTCTTTCTTTCTTTCTTTTCTTTCTTTCTTTCTTTCTTTCTTTCTTTCTTTCTTTCCCATTTCGCTGAATTCACCCTATGTTAGTGAGAGAGTAATGACTTGTGCATGATGGCACATATACTGACACAATACATCAATTACACCATCAACTACAAATGTGTTAAAACAAAAATCAATTGTCATTGATCAATTATCATATACTGTATCAGAATGAGTAGGAATATGTTAAAAGTCTTTCAAAGGGGTTGTTGTCATAAATCTACATGTTCTGGTAGACACACCCTGAACTGAGTGTAGTTTTACACTGCTGCATCGCTGCTTAACCATGCTCACTCACAGCAATGCTATGTGTTTATCATACTTTGTATTGGTGTCCATGGCATGCCACACTAGGTATTTCATTCACTTCCACCCTCGCCTATTTCCTCTCCTTCCCTTTTCCTTCTGGTCTGACGGACAAACGGTCAAATCCCCATGACTCATATCCTACAACAGTACTTATTCCCAGAATGGAGAATATAATCATCCCCAGCTGTTTTACTGTACACTGTTTGCCAGAGGATTGTTTTTCCGTTTGTTTTTCTATAATCAAAACTCAATGACCCTACTCTCCTGCCACCCCAAATTCCATACCACCCCTATTCCCCACCCCTCCCTGCCCCCTCTGTACATTTCTCCTCCTCCCCAGGCAAACAGGGATGAAGGCTATGAAGTGGATGAGGCTCAGGCAGAACAGGATGCCACAGCTCTGTTTGAGGTCAGCATTGTCTAACAATGTAGTGAAACGCCCTGCATGAACCGCTGTAGTCTGAACCCTTCAGACTTCACCCATAGAGTCGTGCGGTGGAATGGGTAGAGAGACGTCCCTCAAATAACCCCAGTGGCTGGAGAGTCATCAACACAGATGATTAACTCCCTTATTGCCCTTGACGCATTTTGACGCTGTAAACACGCTATAATACTTAAGCCCTTGATGCCCTTGACGTTGTGTTTGACGCTTTATTTAATCCTTAATTTTTATAACATTCATTTCAGGCGATTAACATTTTTTTAGCATGATCGGCTAACGGCAGGTTCTACTCACTTAGTAATGGCCAAAATCGCCGCGTGCACGCTTGCACGTGCGCGTGCGCGGTCTGTATGTCCATCGCTGATCATAATCCAACCATCGGTGCGTCATTACAGCTTGATTTGACTTATATATGATAGAAAACACGATCGCTCCGATCGAGGCCTTCATGATGATCACACAACCACACTGTTTGCATAGCAGCAGTGCAACGGATAAACAGGAAGTACTCTTACTCTGTGACCGGAAATGCGCTTCATTTCCGGCTATCGTCCTCATTACTGCCACCTACTGGGTGTTATCATATAGTATATGATCAACTCTACAAATGATGAGTATTTGGAATCATATGCTTTATTTGATTGGCATTAATTTGATGAATAAAAAATGTGAAAATTGGGGTATATTGTTGGCATTATGAGGAATAGTGGCATGGCCAGTAATAACTCAACAATGGAATGTGGTAGAGAGATGATTTTTTTTTTCCTGTGTAAACCAGAGACATTCATGCATAAAATGAGATATTTCGTGACATTGTGGTCATATCACAAAATATTATACTGGAATTCAAAATATGGGCCTGGGAGCTTGATTAATTCATTAAAAATGGGCAATTAATGAGTTAAAGGACAACTTTTTCTTTTTCAACCAACGGTTCATGTTTCAGGTTGTTATTAGAGAAAGTAAAAGATGGGTGTTAATTGTTTTACATTCCTTGCTTTCTTTAGTTTTAACACATACAGCGCTGCTGCTGCTGCTGCTGCTACTACTGTACAGGTGCTGGTCAACGAATTAGAATAATTTGAACAGTGCAATCGTTAAATTCTTTGAATGCATTTCTTGTGCAGAAAACAAATCAGGTGTTCACCGCACCTGTCCTACTGGTTAGAGTAATCACAGAACTCGTTACCTGTAAAAAATTTGCTCAGCTGAGCTTTCCAAAAGGCCCATTTAGGCCATTTAACTGTGACACTGTTGTTTCATTGAATTAGAATAATGGAGAAACCGTTTCATTGAATTAGAATATTTCTTATTATAATTAGAATCATCACTTTCTCAGTATTTTGTGGCTGCCCCCTTGGCTTGTATGACTGCCTGAAGTCTCCGTGCAGGGGTTGACACTAAGGTCTCCGAGGTACTTGCCCATCGGGCAAGTGCAAATCAGGTTCTACTTGCCCTCAGCCAAATGGACCCTTGCGGATCAATTTGGTTTCATTTTTACACTCTCAAGAGTTAAAATTCATCATCTTAATCAGCCCATAGTGGTCACAGACCCAGTGGTCCCTGACCGCAGCAAAATGATAGATTGGAACCAAGTGGACCTGGGAGAGAGATAGGTAGAGATAGCTAGTTCTTCAAATCGATGCCACGGACAGGGCTTGACAGTAACACTTGCCCGCTTGCCCGGGGCAAGTAAAAAAATGGTGGGGCAAGTGAAGACTGCTACCTGGTTGCCCGATCAGTCAAGTGTGCAACTTCGTGCACTATAGCACTACACAAAATAAATTTGTCTTGAAGGCGGTCATTGCACTCTGCCTCTGTGTCTTTCACTGCTTTCTAGCTATCTACCTATCTCTCTCCCAGGTTCATTTGGTTCCAAACTATCATTTTGCTGGGGTCAGGGACCACTGGGTCTGTGACCACTATGTGCTAATTAAGATGATGAATTTTTAACTCTTGAGAGCGTAAAAATGAAACCAAATGGACCCCCAAGGGTCCATTTGGTTTCATTTTTACGCTCTCAAGAGTTACATCTGGTTAACCAACTTTCCATCAATTAGCTGGGGACCACCTGGAACCCTCTTCGGGACCACTGGTGGTCCCTGGACCACCTGTTGAAAGCACCCAAGTAGGTAAGTAAACTTAAAAGCAAAATTTACAATATATTTTTGGGGGGGCAAGTGACCATGACCTGAGGGCAAGTAGAACCTGATTGCACTTGCCCGATGGGCAAGTACCTCGTAGACCTTAGTGTCAACCCCTGCACGGAGACTTCAGGCAGTCATACAAGCCAAGGGGGCAGCCACAAAATACTGAGAAAGTGATGATTCTAATTATAATAAAAAATATTCTAATTCAATGAAACGGTTTCTCCATTATTCTAATTCAATGAAACAACAGTGTCACAGTTAAATGGCCTAAATGGGCCTTTTGGAAAGCTCAGCTGAGCAAATTTTTTACAGGTTACGAGTTCTGTGATTACTCTAACCAGTAGGACAGGTGCGGTGAACACCTGATTTGTTTTCTGCACAAGAAATGCATTCAAAGAATTTAACGATTGCACTGTTCAAATTATTCTAATTCGTTGACCAGCACCTGTATGTATAGTCTTTTCGTTTGTTTTGGATCCGCGAAACGGTGCAACAATCGGCATGGGCATGAACATTGTAGTGAGTTAGTGGAGCCATTTGAAGATGTTAGCAGAGCATGGGATCTGCGAGGCTGTTACCGGCTTCTATTGGACTAGGCAGGCAAGCCGCCAGATTGCTGCACTGTATAGGGCTTGACTCCACTCAGATCATCAAAACGGCTCGAAGACACAATACAAAACTGCTTCTCCTAGTTTATATTCCTTATATCAACAGCTCTAGCAGTGTTTAACCAATCTATCGAGACAGTCTCACTTTTTCCGAACAAGAACGGGAGTATGGACGTGATTTTTTTTTTTTTTTTTTTTTGGAATCTAAAAAAAGTGTGATCATTACGACAAAAATTCGTCGGATAGAGTATGAACAGGGCTTTAGTCACATTCAGGAGACAATTTGTGGCCAGATTTAATTTCCTGGGGTGTATTAGGACTGTAGTAATTAAAAAAAAGAAATTGCTTTAAAATTTTGTACGTATATGTACTTAGGACCATGTTCGAATGCCCCCCCCCCCCCCCCCCCCCATAGCTAAAATCCCTAAAACTAAAGAAAGCAAGGAATGTAAAACAAGTGACCTCAAATTTTTACTTTCTCTAATAAACCTAAAACATGGACACCGGTTGAAAAAAAAGTTGTACTTTAAGTTGACCAGCTCTCTGTCCTCTGCAGCTTTCACTGCCTGATATAGATATAACTTATTGTTTTCGTGATGCTATTATGTAACCATTTGATAAATATTGGAGATTTGAGGTTTGACAAAAGGCTTTATAAATCCCTGAAATAAACTGTCATATTCTTTCACTGTCATGTGTCACAAGGCCGGAGAAGGACGGTTTGGGACGGACGAGTCAACCTTCAGCTACATTCTGAGTCACAGGAACTACATGCAACTCCAGGCTACCTTCAAGGTCTACGAGTCGGTATGTGACAGTCTCATCTTGTCCTAAAGCTGCTTCTGTGTGACCCTTAGCACATCACTGACACTGACACTTTTCAATCATAATACTTGATCATTGAAAAACTATAGCTATAATCCAGATGGTTAATTTAACCACTTAATTCTTCAATGTACTTAACCTGACTATGCCAGTTGTGGGCACTATTGATTGACAAGTTCTCAACACAGCCAGGTTGATTGACAAGTTCTCAACACAGCCACCATCTGGGCTCACTCGGGCTAATGATGAACCAGACTGGCCTGGGTTGCACCAATAAGTGGCAGCTACGGGTGGATCTGCCAACCCATATGGAAAAAACTTTATGTGTGAACTCTTGAAAGTGGCACCTGCCAAGTGATTGAAAAACTTGAAAAAGGGTCCTCATCCTTTAGCTATTGGTGTTCTAGCATTGGATACAGGTTATATTTCTGCAATTTGTGTGAAAACGTTTGTCTTTTTAAGCTAAGACTTATTTGGCAACAAAAAGAAAAATACAATTGAAGTTTTCTAAATGAAATATTATTTCCTTCAGCTTTCAGGGACAGATATCTTGGATACCATTGAATCTGAGGCTGGAGGAACGCTTAAGGAGTGCTACATTACCCTGGGTATGTTAGAAAGTGTGTATATTAGATTGTGGTTATACAATAGTCAAATATCATTTAACTGTGGAAGTAATTTAATTAATGTGTGTGTGTGTGTGTGTGTGTGTGTGTGTGTGTGTGTGTGTGTGTGTGTGTGTGTGTGTGTGTGTGTGTGTGTGTGTGTGCGTGTGTGCGTGCGTGTGTGTGTGTGTGTGTGCATGCATGTGTGCGTATGTGCGTGTGCTTGCACACATGCGTGTGTGTGCGTGTGTGCGTGTGTGTGTGTGTGTGTGTGTGTGTGTGGGGGGGGGGTGTGTGTGTGTGTGTGTTAATCAAGTGAGGTGTGCTAAAAACCCTCAGCTATACTTTGCTCGACGCCTCAATGCCGCCATGAAGGGATTAGGGACTGATGAAGACACACTTATTCGCATCATTGTTGGCCGCTCTGAGGCAAGTGTGTGTGTGTGTGTGTGTCACATGGGATTACTGAACCCTAGAGTACTCAATTCAATGGAATCCAAAGGATATGTATTGGCATGAGAAAAGAGGCATTTACATTGCCAAAGCAAGTGTAATACTACTAAAAGGTTATGAAATCCAAACCATTTAAATGCATTTAAAATAAAATAATGTGACAATGTTGTTATGCATTTGTATATGCATTCTCCTATCCACTCAGGAAACAACTAAAAACCTAAGAGGCACAAATGATTATGACATACAGTAATTACAATGTGTTGTAATTGTGTAGATGGGCAATTTACACCGTTTTATATGAATTAATTACTAATGGTCTAATGCCAGTGTATGCTGAGACAGCAGAGTGAAAAATTGTGAGTGATCCACAAAAAGTGATTTTCGTCTTGATCACTGCATCCTCTAGATCGACCTGGAGACTGTGAAGGACATGTACCTGGAGAAGTATGATGTTACGCTGAAGGATGCTCTGGATTCTGACTGTGGAGGAGACTTCAAACGCCTCCTACTGGAGATACTGCATTAGGCAACAAATTATCATCCTCCTCTCACACGCACACGTGCCCCAACCTCATGTAACCCTACCTCCATTCTTCCACACACTCTTCCTATCATCTTACTCTCATGTCTGTATGACATTGATTCTTGTTCACTTGCCGGTTAAATCCTGATAAATTTTATATTTATATCTCTTAATATCATACTTCATCATACTCAAACAAACCTAGCACATCTGCAAGCTCACAACTCGTAGTGAAGCGACGGAATGTGACTTTGTAGATCGACTATTAAGTGCCAGGCTTAAGTGACAGACTGCAGGCCTATTCCCCACAACGCGGACCAAAATCTATTACATGCAGTTACACCGTACACTACAGTGTACAGGGTCTGACCTGCAGTCAACTCACAGTGGTAATCTTTAAACAGGCAGCTTTTGGCTGGGAGCAGTTCACTGCTAATGCAATGTTATAAACAGTTGTCAGTCGAAATGATAGTTATGACACAGTAGATGGTTCTTAACAGGTAACTGTCGAAGTAGCGATCCATTCACTGTCAGTGGCACTATGCTTAAGCTTGAGATGCTTCTCTGTTTGTCCCTGTGTATCATTTAGCCTTTTAGCCCCAAGTTAATTAAGTATTACTTGAAGCTAACATCTCCACATGACTAAGTTATGGTACCAACGGTGGCATTTGAAGTATTATTAACTATTATATATTAATGATTCCTGGCTGCTCTCTTTGTGTGTCATTGTTCTTATGTGTATCATTGTCATGTGCACTTTGTGCAGAGGTGCGATCACTTCTTTTGTCCCACAGAGATGCCTTGTATAAAAAGCTAGCAATGCAATTTCCTTTATGCTGCGACACCCACCATATAAGTGCTGACTCCTGAAGAATAGTCACATTTTGAGCTCAGATACCAGATTTTAACAGACATTAACCAAAAAACCTCTTTGCATGTTTTTTTTTTAATATTTGTATTGGTGACCCTACTGTCACGTTTTAATCACAGACACAGAATTGCCTTCTACTGACACACAGCATTGCCAGACAATTACAGTAATTTGTTTTTCTTTTTTTTTTCTATGGAAAGTCAATCTTCATTTATAATTAAAAACTACATCATCAGATCAGTGATTGTTGAGACCCGTAGAACTGTAGAACTTGCACTTTGTAGAAGAGTAGGCCATTGTGCTGATGATTAACTCCCAGAAGCTTTATGTACAATCCTAGAGAATGGATCTATACTGTAATACTTTCATGTATTCATTAAATGACTGATATAGTCTCAGCTTACTCTGTATTAGAATGATATTAAGCTGTAGTGTTGTCAGGCTGATAAATTAAAACACCAATTGAGCTTTTGTTAACCATCAATGTAATTGACCATAATTGAGTATAATAAATTATATCCACTTTAAAGTCTGAGGCTGTACTGTCTATTTTCTTTTTGTCCACTAGATGGTGCCAGTGTAAAACTATTAGGTGTGGATTTTTTAAATTAGTACAAATTATTGATTACGTTACAGGCTTATTGTTAGCTATCATGAGTTATGACAAAAAGAAACAGAAGGTCTTGCTGGCATTTCATGATGAATATGGACCACTACAGGATACAAACAGGGCAGGGGTCCCCAGCAAAAAAAAATGGATACATCATATTCATTAGGACCTCAAGACGTTGTGTGGATCTGTTGAAATACTGAAACAGTGTTGCTTTTTTGGAATTGGTCTTTTGAGTAGTGATGTAAACAGACATGAAAAGAGGCGCTTAAATCCACTCACAGCTCACAGATGTCTGTACACCATATGGAGGCCACTTTACCCGTACACGTCATGCTGGCCTCCCGTCTTTCTCTATCCATCTCTCCAGCTTTTTGGCTCCTGTGGGCAGTACGTCCACATACTGCCATGAAGCACTGCAACTGCAAGTCACAAATGATCTATCTCACTCTGATACACAATATAAGCACAATATTACAAACAAAAGTCCTGAATTAAGTAAAAGTTGACTACAAGTATAAAACCATTGGCATCAAAATGTGTTCACAGCACCAAAGTAAAAGTATGTTTTAAAATGTATCAATTTTATTTATGAATCAATAATAAGTTCTTTCCAGTTCCATTATACCATGGATGCAAGTTGGCACACACAGTCCATTGATAGATCATTAAAATAAAAATGCTCTGAGAATGCACACAACCCATCTGACCCCATGGGACCAGCGATCATTTGACCACTTAACTGCCATGTTAAGTGGCCAGATGATCAGTCAGAAAATCACACACACACACACACACACACACACACACACACACACACACACATACACGCACGCACGCACACACGCAGAGTTGACAAGACTCTTGTCAAAACTAAGTCAACTCCCCCATCTGTGCTCTATTATCCAGGGTGCTAATAGGTGCTAGGCCATCTAAGCAAGGCCATTGTAAGTTCATTTCTGGGTATCGGGAGACTCTGACCCTCCCAAGTGCTCCCATTATGTTTATTATCCACAGGCCACCATAACTCAACCAGAAGAGATCAGTCTGGGAGTGATTTCAATTTGCACCATGCACTCTCTCTCGCTGTATGTTGGCTTGAGTTGTGTATGAGTATATTTTAGTTCTTTAGTCCTCTGTGCTAGAGTTGGCAGTCACTGATCAGGATACCAGTATTTTATTATTCTGAGCATGCTGCATCTGTGACATTTGAGAATTGGATCTTTTGAGAGCCTACAGTAGCGACTGGTGATAGATACTGTATTTAGTGTAGCCCATGGGGATATGGTCAATCAAGTATAGGGCCCATGGGAATATGATAGGTATAAGTGGTTAAAAGTTAAAAGGCATGATTTATGGAATGGCATGTGCTGATATGGTACCTCTGAGTCTGAGGCTGTCGCTTCAAAGGCCTACGTGGCATGCGCTCATCTAACACCCATTCCAATATTCGCCTATGCTTACCAATGTTTCCGCACTGTGTTTTTAATCTTCTGCCAAGGCCGCTAAGCGGTTAACTACCAGCCTAATATAATTTTGACTGTCTGAATTCACGGTAAATGACCTCTGCCGTTTGATGTGTAATAGAAAGCAGCCGAATTCCGCTGGTGGCACCTGTGTTTAATTTGAACCATATACATGTTGCTGACTTTGAGCCATAACGAATAGGCCTACTGTAGCTGACCTTCTGCATTACAAAGACTACAGTAGCCTGCTGCACACGGGAGGTCACACATCACCAAATCCTGGTCGGAAGGAAGGAATTTTTTTACAATAATTTAGGGTTTTAAATTTGACACAGAATGTTATTTCAGTTGCAAACATGCTCCAGATTTTCCAGCACAGACAAATCACTGATAGCCGTAGCATAATAGGCAGTTTAAATGACAGGAGCCAACTTGTTAAAATAACAAGCACCAGTCTCTGTAATGTAGTGAAACTTTCCACAGCAGCAGTCAGTCACATCTGGCAAAAAAACAAACACAATTTTATTGCGTTCAGTATAAAACAAATTAAATATACACTTAATTACAATTCAGTCAAGGTAAGATGTAATAAGCATAATGCTCATATTTTGAATATCCGGCTTCTTTCTCTGAAGGTTTTGTGTCAGCAACAAGGAGTAAAACACTGGGGGTCTTTACTGAAGTTCATAATTTACAGAGGACATTAAAGAAGGCATGCTTGCTCGTATTTAGAAAATGGCGGATAACATGAAACACATGCTCCTGGAAAATAAAAACACACACTTAAGAGAAAAAAACAGCACTGGAAAACCGCTCATAAGGGAAAACTGAACATCCTAGAGTCACAACAATATTGTCTAAGAATCCTGTGGTGACACAGAGTAAACTTAATTACATAAATATAGGACAAAGAATGTACACACACAGCATGGTTCAGGACCAGAGTGAATAGAATCCTCAGCAGAATGGAATGTGTTTTCTTGTTTGATGACAATGATGTCACCTTAGACATACAATAACACAAAAATCTCAAGAAACTGACATTGCATTGTACATACGTATGTATAATGCTGTTACAATATATAATGCTGAAACAGTTAATATGCATGTGAATGTAACAAGTAGGCCTATATACAAAATATAGTAGCTATAGTATAACGAAAATAAGCTGCAACAAATTTAAAATAGGCCTGTCAAGAAATAAGAAAACATGAAGAGCTGCACTTATCAATTTCAGAAAAAAACAACAACAGAAGTACTGTAAATGTTTACCCAACATGCTAGCTTATTGAGGTATTTTTTTCTATATGGTGTACTCTTTTCTTTTCTTTGCTTACGTTCCTATGCAGCTACCCAGAGTATTGACACTCCACTTCCTGCCTGGTGGCTGATTTGATTGACCCGTCCACGAACGCAGTCCAGAGTGAAGAACACTGCCGTGCCGTTATTCACCTGGAAGGATGCCCGCAGTGCCACGCTGGCCCACTGGCTGCCCTCAGGCATCTGGCCTCCCACCTGCTGCGCCAGGGGGATCGGCCTGCCGGCCTCCCTGTCCCCCTCCCCTGACCTCTCGGCGTCGCTCCTCTTCAGCAGGGTCACCTTGACCAGGTTGCAGGAGTGAATGAGCTTCAGGTCCAGGGCCAGGCTGGCGGTGCCGCTCTCCCTGAAGACGAAGTCTCGCCTCTGGTCTGCGGATCCCTTCCCGTGCAGCGCCACCTGGGAGACGTGGGGGCTGGTTTGGCGGAAGAACAGCGGCTTATTGCGGACGGCCCCCGAGGGGAGGCCGGTGTGTGCCACGGAGGCGGAGAGGGCGGAGGAGATGGCGGCAGGCACCCAGACCAAGCTGAGCGTGCTGATGCCCGTGTCGTCGCCAAAGTAACGCACGTTGCACTGGGCAGGGGAAAGGATCTCGAAGGCCAGCGTGTCCCCGGGCCCCACTTTGGCTGCTCCGGACAGGGAGATGGACGTGTCGCGGTAGTGAACGCCCGGTTTAAAGGCGCGGGCCAGCTCCATGCCGGTGCCGTTACGGTTGAGGTAGGCCAGCAGGTTGAAGCCGTCGCTCACGCACGCCTGGCCCATGGAGTACAGGGCCTGCTGGAAGACAAAACGCACCGTGCCGCTCTCCGCGAAGCGCACGCCGCGCCCGTCGTGGGTGAGCCCGACCACGTAGGGGTCCGAGGTGGAGGTGGTGCGGAACGTGGGCCGGTAGTTGGTGTGGTAGTGCGCCGACGCCACGGCCTGCGCCGTGGTGGCGACGGCGCCGGTGTCGTGCGACAGCCAGAAGAGGCTGAGCGTGGCGGCCGACGGGTCGTACAGGTGCAGCCCGTCGCTGCTGTAGTTGCAGTGGTGGCTGGCGCTCCGCAGTGTCAGCGAGACGCCGTGCCCCGGGGCCACTTCGGCCACGCCGCTGATGCTCACGCTCTGCAGCGACTTGGACTCCCGCTGCTCTACCCGGACGCCGCTGAGGTCGCGACCCTCCGAGGCGTCGGTGTTGTTCACACGCAGGCAGACCTGGATGAAGCTGCGGCAGCCGTGGCTCAGGGAGAGGTTCTCGTCCAGCCACACCAGGCCGTGCTGCCGGAACACCAGGCGCCCGTCCTCCACGCTCACCAGCCCTCCGTCGCCTCGGCCTTCCAGGTGAAGCTGCACGCTGGGAAAGGCGTGGCCCGGCAGGGCCTGTCCCGGCGCCGAGGGTAGACTGGAGTCTCCGGCCCAGGAGAGAGAGAAGACACTGTCGCCGCCGCCGGAAGGGACGGAGCAGACCGTGTCCGCCGTGAAGGTGCAAGGCGAGGCCACGGGGTTGCCGTCGCACTCCGAACACGCTTGGCACTCTGCCATCTCGGTGTTGTAGAAATAGGTGTGACCACACAACCCCGAGTGGCCGTCTCGCTCCGACATGCCTTGGCACCGGAAACCGCCTGAGCGTGGCATGGAGAAGAGGGAGTTAGCTTGCTTCTGACACACAATACCTGTATATACATACAGGTATATATTAGGGCATTAACCAACTAGTCGACTAGTCGATTGTCAATAAGTAAAACCACTAGTCGAACTCGTTGTTACTAGTTGACTAGTCGATAAGAAATAAATAAAAACTGAGGTATTATTATTTTTATTATTAATATTGTTTTAGTGTTACAACATAAATCTTAGCTGGATTATAGTCACCAGTGTAGTTTTCCTTTTACAATAACAAACATTATAATAACATGAGCGAGACGCTCGCCTCTGCCCCAGAAAGGTGCTTCGCTTCGAGTAGGGTCTGCCCCTGGCTTAAAACAAGTGCCGGGAGCCCAGGAGGTCAGGGGCAAGGCTTCCCCCTTTCCCGCCCACACCTTTTTTCTTTTTTAATATAATTATTTTTAATACCTGGTACATTAACAACTAGGCAACTAGGCAACTAGTCGACAGGCAACTAGTCGACAAGTGATGCCCTAGTATATATACTTGATAGTGTGTAGATGCCAAAACAATCATACTGATTGTTTTGGCATGTACAGGTATACATCCCTCAAGCTTTCTCAATATACTGTACATTCACCTACTGAAAAATGCTCTGTTAAAAAAACTTAAGGTCTTGGTTCCATTGTGGACACATTTCTCTTTACCTGGAGTGTTGAGACATTTGTTTTGCTCTCCAGTGCCGCAAAGGTTTGGTATTTCAAGGCATTCATCTCTGTCCTGTAGAAAAAAAGGATATCCCAAACTTAATAACTTCTTTCAGTAATAATTTTCCTTTGTATTGTCTTTCTTTGAGATTCATCTGTTATTGCCACATACCTTTATCCACTGGCCCTGTATCTGTCTCTGAGATGGTTATGTTATATTTTATATGTATGTAATATTTTTATAGTCTTTTTTGTGTAACAAGTTGCATTTTATTAGTATTTGTACAGTGTACAGGTATATGTCATCAACAGTTCTGTGCTTTGTAGTCTGTTATGTGGGCAGCTAATCACTTCATTACAATCACCTGTTGGATTTGGGCATGTTTGGTCTAAGATACAGAGAGGAAAGGAGTTCTCATGTCAATATTCACAAAATACTGTTATTGTTACTGTTTTAAAGCAAACCTTTTTAACTGTAACTTCTGGGGATCCCTTGAACAACACATTTTGAAATGGGGGTCAGTGGCCAAATACAACTATTAGGATTTAGAAGACAACTGTGGCCTTAGGTCTGCTTGCACCCTGTTTTCAAGCTGCTAAACTGAAGAGCCTGCTGGCCTCACCTGACAGATCCTGTCTGCATGGACGGAACACTGAGACACCAGGAAGAAGCCAGCGGGGCAGACGGTACATCTCTCACAGCGAGGGCGACCCCCACTGAAAGCACAGTACTCCTCTGGAGCACAGCTCCCACACGCCAACAGAGAGCTCCCCACCTGCAAACACAACATGTGTTGGTACTCAATATAATGTAAGTAGGCTACATTATAGGAGTGCAGTGTGAGGAATGCCAGTACCTGTATGTATTAGAGCAGTGGTTTCTAACCTTTTTGATACCAGGCCCCACTATTTATTCAGCATTTGAGCCACGGACCACCGTTTGAGAACATTTTAGACCCGCAGACCCCAAAACTACAGATTTATTTTGCTTTTGTCCACAATTCCAGGCTGGATTTGGGAAACCAACAGTCAAACATACAGACCATTACTCTTCTATATTCTCTAGTTGTGCAGACTTGGGCGAATTCACATGATGAATATTTTAACTCTTGAGAGTGTAAACATAAGCGTAAACATTTCATGTTTACGCTTTTAAGTGTTGGAACTCTCTCAAGGACCATTTGTGGTACCTGGACCACTGGTTGAAAACCACTGTATTAGAGAGTAAGGGGCAGAGTTATCTGCCTGCAATTTTTAAATTCTTGGCTGATATTTGTTCCATACCACATACTTTATTGTGTACTGACTGCACTATATGTTTTGTGGGGAGATAGTACTATATCCTCACTGTTTTCAATTTTCTCCACTATAAAAGAGTGGCTTTTTACACAGTTGAACAAATCATAATAATGTTTTGCCACAATTAATCAATCTCCTCTGAGCCAGTAGCGTTATCAATATTTGTTGGCAAATATGTTTTAGATTTATTTCATACATTTATTTAATTTCTTCCCAGAAATCATTTACATTTTGTTCTGGTAGCTTATTTCCAAGAGCATCAGCCCGAATTTTCATTCTTTTTTTATGGCATATTTGAAATCTGCATTAGAGTGTTTCTTTTGTTCAAATAAGGGACCATGTCTTTTTCTTTTTAAACTAATCCTTTGAAGGCCCTTCTAGCCTTGGCATGAAGCTCAGGTATTGAGGGACTCTACAGTGCAGTCATACACACATGTATTCACAAGGTGAGAGTGATATTCCTAACACTTTCATGGTGCCGATATATGCTATTTTAATTTCTAATGTTTTTATTTTTTAATTAATTTTTTATGAAAATGTTCATCCCACAATTTTTGTAACCCATTTTTCCTCCCAGTGTCAATTGTCTAATAATGTAATCCTGGGCATGATACCCCCCCTGCCAAGAGAGAGCAACAAACTGAATCCAGTCTTCTTTTCACCTGACCAGGTGGGAGTTTCCCTGGTTGGATGTAGCATGTTGTTGAAGGAACACATTATTCCAACCAGGTGCCCCAGCTGGCCAGGGGGAGGTATAATCATTTTTCACCCAGTGCCAATTGCCTACTCTGTAATCCTGGGCACTATACGCTCCCTGTTTCAGGAACAATGCCACAGAAGTGGAACTGATCTGAGATACAACTCCAATTGTCATTCTGCCAATGTTCTCCTCTGAATATAATGTCGGGGCTTCCAGTGGTTAAACCTTGTTTAGCCTATTACTGCATTCACCTCCATGACGCTGGCCTCCATGTCCACCTTGTGCACGGCGAAGGCCTGCTGTGTGTGGTGGGCCCTGACATGATCCCTCAGGGTCTCCATGTGGCTGCCGAGGTCCCCCTGGAGGTCCTGGAAGGACATCTGTTTCGTGTTCTCCAGCAGCTCGTTGTACTGATCCTTCACCTGCGGCCAAACATCAGACAATGTGATGTCGTTTTTCAGGCCGCATCCCATAATTATTCCCTGCACGACATGCACACTTTACACTCGTGCATGGCCAAGGGATAAAATTATTAGCAGATGGTATATTTTTCCCCAAAAAAACCTTGACATCGTATTCTACATATACTACATAGCGTATACTACACTTCACTACACCACTGGTGTCATCCCTAATAGCCTATTATCATCATTGGTCCACATCAATTATGCAAGGAAGAGTGGCTACCATTTCCGACTTTTGAAAGCCTCACTAGACTATTTGATACAGGCCTACTGTATTTATGACTTGAAGATAACCACAGAATCATAACAACAATAATTAGACTGTAAACACAGCTGAACCCCACACTGGTCTCAGAGGGACAATGATTTATTGCTAATGCATTCCATTATAGTATATTTGCCAGAATGTGAACCTGGACAGGTTGAGTATACCAAGGTTTAATGTTGAGAAATGTTGAGAATACTTGCATATGTAAAGCAATTTTGCAGAATACACAAAACGCCCATCAGTCAATATTTCTAACATAAAGCCTTGGTGTATGTCTGGGTTGACAATAGGGCTCTATGGGCTGGCAAAGTACCTGTAGACTGTTAGTTCTATCTGGCCCTATTGTTGTCGCCATCATCATCATCATCATCATCTGACCTGTTCCATCTGTTCATACATCCTCCTCTGCTGCTCCAGTATTTCTCTCTGTTGGCTGAGCAGCGCCCCCTGCTGTTGGCTGAGGAGCCGCTGCAGCTCCCTGACCTCGTCCTGTTGGCCCCTCAGAGCCTCCACCAGGCTCTCCTGGCCTTTGGACAACCTCAGATGAAGCACCAGGGCGTCCTCTGAGGGCACCTCGTTGGAACCTGTGGGCAAGTTAAAGGTAGGACTCGGAGGGGGAAAGATATAGTTACGCGCGCACGCACGCACGCGCTCTCTCTCTCTAGACCCCCCCCCCCTTTCATCCCTCCATTTCTGTCTTACATTTTCTCAATAAATACGTGTATTTCTTTATTTACACCCCAACTTTCAAAACCTGCTGGGGAAACCACAGCCGGCTTTTGGTTAGGTTACTGGCCTGAGCTGGCTACTGACCTGGTTTCATGTCACATGTCAGCTGTATCCCCAGCGGCGACGCGCCACGCTCTGAGCCCAAATCCGAAAAATCTCCGAGAAACTGCGCGGCTCTGTCGGTCACATGAACGGGCGACGAGTTGGCCCTGCTGCGCTCCTCTGCTGCGGCGCAGCCGTCCCCGGCGCACGCTTTCGTCATGGGCTTCTGGCGCATCCGGAGAGGCAGCTTGCATTCGATGCCCTTGCAGTCGCGTGAAGAAGAACCAGCAGCGCCCTCGTTGTTGTTATTATTATTATTCGGATGTGACGAGGAGGAGGAGGAGGACGTGACACCGATCTGACAGTTTCCTCCAGCGCAGTCTGGATGAAACACCTCCGCGGTGACCGTTCTCGGATTAGAGCGCCGCGGAGTGCCGTCTCCACCGGCGGCGGTCACCTGGGGACGGTGTGGTTGGACGATAGTGTACGGGGCCTGCAGGGGCGCGTTTTGGGGACGGTGGTAACCCCCCTGAGCGTCCCGTTGGTAACCGGTGTAGAGCTGCCCTTGCCTGATGGCTTGTTGTGCCGATGAGGGATGGAACTGGCGTCGGGACGCCGCCGTCGCCTCCGCGCGCCGCGCGCAAAGCTCTCCACCGACGCACGGTTTAACGCCCCAGTCCTGGGCAGGGAAGCAGTGTGTTCCGCGGCAGATCTCAGATACACTCTCGGTCGTGCTCAGGAATGATGTGAATACAAGTAGCGCGGTGATAATAATTGCCATATTGATGTTCTTGAAATGCGTTTTAATCGGCCCCCAGCCAAACGAATTACGCAGATTCCTCCTGCAGTCTCCCGTCACTCTCTGTCGTTGCGCATCCTTCAGTATGACTCCTTAGTTGTGCGTGGATCTCAGTTTTGTATATCCTGTATTTTAGGAATTTCCTTCGACGAAAAGTAACACTTCACCAAAAAAATAATAATTTTAATCTAAAACTGTACAGTTGAACTTGATGAAAAGTCAGTGTTTCCTCTCCATCTCCCTCGGTCCCTTTACCCCCCTACCCTACTACCCTAGTGCTACGTCAAGCCCCACATGTGGCGTTCCCGGCTCCTAATTGGCAACAGGTTTCTGCCGTAGTCTTAAATTAACCCATAGCTTTCCCGGACATACCACTCTGTCGAGTCACTCCACTTTCTTTCAACTGATGCTGTGCATGTGGTAGATATTTGGAATATTTTGATCTGTGTTATTTTTATGCTCAGTCTTCTTGAAAGTGGCAGGCCATTTAATACACATTGGCCCCCAGGGGGTGAGAGGGGAGAATTGCGGGATCTGGACCGTTAGAAACCTGATACAGGTTTGTGGATGTGACCAGACATGGCCCTCATTCATTCATGGCAAATGGCAAAGAGCAAAGCAATATAGCCATTGCCAGTCATTTGACCTTTCTTTCTTTCTTTCTTTCTTTCTTTCTTTCTTTCTTTCTTTCTTTCTTTCTTTCTTTCTTTCTTTCTTTCTTTCTTTCTTTCTTTCTTTCTTTCTTTCTTTCTGTCTGTCTGTCTGTCTGTCTGTCTGTCTGTCTGTCTGTCTGTCTGTCTGTCTGTCTGTCTGTCTGTCTGTCTGTCTGTCTGTCTGTCTGTCTGTCTGTCTGTCTGTCTGTCTGTCTGTCTGTCTGTCTGTCTGTCTGTCTGTCTGTCTGTCTGTCTGTCTTTCTTTCTTTCTTTCTTTCTTTCTTTCTTTCTTTCTCTTGTATATCTCTTGTTTATCTTATTTCTCTCCTCTTAACCTTATAACAACTAAGCTACTTATATTTGAATGACCTTTTTTAATAATGTGTTAATGCACTTAATGTTTTCTACAAAGCACTTTGAATTGTGCCGCTAAGAAAGGAACTTTAAAAAAATAAACTTGCCTTGCCTTGCAAATGACAGGTTCAGACATGTGGGCTTTAACGAGCCAAAGTAAAAATTAAGCACTTGAAATGTCTTTTTCCCCCTATGGGTGGCATCTTTGATCCTATCTGGGGTGTAGAATTAGAGGGTGGGTACGGAACACTTTAAAACACAACGCTGAGGTATTGTAAAATAAGAGATAAAACCGTAAGCCTTACCCTGTAAAATATACACTTTATTGAACTTTATTATTACTGCCCTTTTCCCTATCTCACACCATGTGGCTTCCATTAAAGCTTTAGCACTTTATTCTACTTTATTCTTTTTTTTTTTTTTTACCGCACTTCAAATGTTTCACCGTTTCTCACAATAATGAAACTCCTACCGTATAATGCACACACGAAAACAGGCATGCTAACATGCATAGGCTGTAGATTATTCTAGAGCAGTGGTTTTCAACCATTTTGATCCCAGGGCCCACTCTTTATTCAGCATCTGAGCCATGGACCACCATTTGATGACATCTTAGCCCCACAGACCCAAAGCTAAAGATTTATTTTGTTTTGCCCACAATTCCACAATTTGTTAGCCTTTCCAGGCTAACAAAACAGGCAAACATAGATTAAAATTCTACATTCTTTAATTGAGTACTACATTGGGCTGATTCAGATGATGCATATTTCACACTCTCAAAGAGTTACACAACAAACCTTCCATCATTTCGTGGGGGACCACCTGGAACCCTCTCAAGGACCACTGATGGTCCCCAGACCACTGGTTGAAAACCACTGTTCTAGAGTCAAAGAAAGATGTACTACTCACTCAGGCCATAATGCTGTTACTGTATCCCCCTGCACCCCTACTTTTTTGAACAAATTAGACCCCACACACACACACACACACACACACACACACACACACACACACACACACACACACACACACACACACACACACACACACACACACACACACACACACACACACACACAGAATTCATCGGTCTAAAAAGAAGAAGAAAAAATAATCACAGGACCCGGCATCTACTTTATAATCTTTCTTTCTTTAAACATATTTCCACGTGTACAAGTACTCATCAGAATGTTGACTTAATTTGACCTGCCCCTGCAATCAGCCGCTCTGTGAAGATTTATTGAAGCAGGGTGAGAACAAGGAGAGAGAAATAGAAGGAGTTGATACAGGTGTTAGGGGAGGAGACAAGTGGATGCAAGGAAGGAAGTTGACAGAGGAAGTTGACAGAGATGCAAGATAGGTAGTTGAACCTACTTCCTCATTCAACATGAGCTACATAAGCTGTGTGTGTTGTGACACAGCTCATTGTTAGTCGACCACCACTTCAGTACGACAAAGGTCACATGTAAAAGGTTGCCTCTATAAGGGCTTGTCATTGGCACATCCACTCTACCCTCATATTAAGGCGGTCAATTAACAGCAATCTGCATGGACAAGGTAAGGCAGGGGGTATTCAGTTGAATTTACAAGCGTATATGCTTAGTGTGAGGATTTAAAAGGATGCCAAATCTCTCTCTATGTGTTGTATTTGCTATATTTCAGACTGAGGTTGCTATAGATAGGTGTATACCACTTTGTGTATACCACTTTAGTAGCCCAAAATCTAGACACAGGGATAAAATAAGTACAAACTTAGAGCAACCATCATAGGCCATTGTATTTGATAGATAACCTGTTTGCTACAAGACAAACAGATGTCCCCAAACAACAGCCAATGAGTGAATGATTTCCCTGCCAATCGAGGGTGGAAGCTGCTGACCACAAGATAAGTGAATGCATATTTACTGTCAGCAAGCATTTATCTCCTCTTCTCAATAATAAAAGCTCCACTGCATGGCTTCTTGTAATTAGCTGTCAGTCATTCTGTCTGTCTGCCTGTCTGTCTCTTTCGGTGGTTCATTGTTTGTCTTATGAGGCTCACTGACAGACCGCAGTGTAGACAGCAGCTCTGCAATATGACATGCCTGTTGATAGCATGGAACGCATACATTAATGTGGCTTGGATGTGGTTTGGTACTGCAGGATGCTTTGATGGATAGGGATAGCAATGTGTAAACAAACATGGACATAAATAACTTGGGGGAAACGGGTCTAGAAAAGGTGAAGATCAATCTGAAAATGTGTTGTTTGCAAGACTTCAAAGTGACGGATAGCAGAAAAGTTGTTGTTTTCTTCTGTAATACATGTGAGAGGCAGGAGTTTGGTGTGGCCAACTATGCATTTTGGATGCGGCCTTTTCACTTTCATGTGGAAACGATACTTTCCTGCAGCTTTCTCCGCTGTCCACCTCCTCCCCTCTCCTCTCCTCTTCCGGCCACGCCACAAAACGATCAAGATTATTATTTAATTATCACTCATACTGATACAAGGAGCAAAATGTTGGTGTGGCATGTTCCAAAGGCTGTGCCAAGTACAACAATACAATATGCACATGCTAATACTGTAATAAGGAACTAAAATAGTACACATAGGAAGTATGTTTTACTGGCTTCAACAGGGGAATGTGCAGAATAAGAGCAAGGATCATTTGGCATGAAGATTTATCAAGGGTGCAGTAAGGTATACATATAAGATCAATACACTTAGCCTATGTATATACTGGTAGTGCAAGTAAATATTCGACTCCTCTCTCATCTCACCTCAACAAGAACCTTTTCTCCTCTCCCTCCATGGTAAATGCTCTCCGCTTCTTTTCTGTGCAGTTTAATGGACAGTCTGTTTACTGTTCAGCATAAACACAATGGCACTGGTGTATATAGCTTAAGCACACTGGTATACAGTGTGTGTGTGTGTGTGTGTGTGTGTGTGTGTGTGTGTGTGTGTGTGTGTGTGTGTGTGTGTGTGTGTGTGTGTGTGTGTGTGTGTGTGTGTGTGTGTGTGTGTGTGTGTGTGTGTGTGTGTGTGTGTGTGGAAGTACAGTATGTGAGCACATGTGTGTATGCCAGCAGTATACTGTATGTTGAGTATATTTATGCACGTGTACCATCTGTTTGACTTACTGTATATCATATAACCACATTAAACAATACACTTACAGAAGTGTTATAGCAGCAGTAGTACCCCATACACGACAGCCTTAAAGCATAATAAATTAGACTTTAATCTTACATGGCCAATGTCTTCAGATTGTATATACAGTATGTTATGTGTTCTAGAGTATGTCTATAGGACTATACGCCGTGATAGCAAGCCTTCTCACTTCTATTTTTCCCATGCATAATCCCAGAATTGAGGATTCAATGTAAACAAACCTTTTTATTTTTTATTGATACAACAACAAGGCTTCTATTTCAACATGCTAACGTTTCAGGAAGAAAATGCTTATAGGCTTTTTCCCAACTTACTATTAGCTTAGAATTCTGACAAATGAAATGATGCCAATGGTTAGGCTTGTGAACTGTCACCAACACACCTATATTGTGTCTTCTTATAAAGAGCACTAGGATTAATGAGGAGTAGATGTGCTATCCCAGAAGAAGAAATTAAAAGCAATGTTTTAAACGTCTTTACATTTGAGACAGCCTTACAGTATACGTGCATTTTGGCATCGCGATGAACAACCTCAAAGGGTTGGCAGGCCCAGGGGAGCTCATTCCTCAAGAGCTTGGTCTATAAACTGCACCACATGCGAGAGGTTTCTTTCGCTCTTTTACTTTTTTCCTTCACCATAAAGCTGGCATGAAGCCATCTCCATATGGAGGGGTTGTAGGCATTAACCTGAGCAGGCCAAGGGTGAGTTCCCCCAGAATTTAGGCTGCCTGAATACCAATACATAACAAAATATCATTAATTTAAAAAAGAGAGATTGTTTTTAGATTAACATCCACATGTTTGGGAAATTGCACAGGACAAGAAGCAAAAGGTCATTAGACTTACTGCAATCTGTAAGGAATTAGAGATAGAGAATTATTGTTCGGGTCAGATTTCTCGATGCTAAGATCATCTTTGGCCCTTCCTGTACATCAGCTGACAATGGGGATTATTCTCATGAGGTTATTAAGATGTTTTGGATAAATCCAGGCCACACAAGTGTCCAGCATGACCACGAGTCTGTCTCAACTCTCAGCCAGAGGAGCATGGAATCAATTCAAGCCTATATCACGTACCACTGTCACACTGCAGATTCATGGCGGTTGCATCAAACGATTACCATGTTTCTGTCTCACGTTGTGACAGTTATACAGTATATTGCAGCACACAGGCTGGAAGCACTTGGGGAGTGCAGGCTTTGTCTTGTCTATCTCTGGGCCCCATTTCCATAGAATTGACTTTGTTGCTTTCATGCAACCGAGGACCATTCTTTTGGTTTCAGTTCCGAACGTATTATGGTTCTGAACCATATTCAATGGAAATAACACTCTGAACTCGTTCACTATTGGAAAAAAAATGCCGAAATGGTTCAACCCCACTGGGAGTGGGATTTCTGCTGAAAGGCTTTGTCTTTTTAAATATATTTATTTATTTGTTAATTTAAATGTGAAGCACCATGCGTAGTTAAAAATGGAATTCGTGGATTAGAGGGTAATAGGTAATTCAATTCTGCATAGAAAAAACATTTGCTTTGTGTGTGTGTGTGCGTGCGCGCCCGCACACGGGCGAACGCACATGCTTACTTGTTTGCCACCACAATGGTGGTGTTGTGTATTGCGAACAACTAGGCAGGACTTTCAACAAACCATTTTCACAATTTCCTCTGTTTTGTGAGGCATTTGTCTTCTCAGCATTTCCAACTGCAGTTCATGAAACCACTGTTATGGGATGGAATTCTTTACAAGCCTGCCTGCTTGTTCAAGGCTGGTGATGTTTCGCGTAAAACATCCGCCTGCCAGAATGTGACCAGTGATGGAAGATGTAGTCACATGTTTTACATAAGAAAAGGGATCAAGGGCTCCCGCAGGCCATGGCCTATAAGTGGCTGATATGCCACATATAGGCATTACCTGTTCAAGTCCTGTTTATGATGACCAATTGACCATTGCTGCATGTCTCTTCTCTCGCTCCCAATTTCCTGTCTTCACTAATAACTATCAATAAAGGCAAAAAGCTAAAAATGATCCTTAAAAGTATCAACCTGTTCTTGTATTACTGCTATCCTACATGTGTCTTCACAGTACACAGACAACTAACTGTCCTGTCCTGTTTTACTGTTTCCAGATGGATGACATTGATTCCATGTTCAGTGACCTGCTGGGAGAGATGGATCTCCTCACTCAGGTGAGTCATCCTTATGAGTTGCTGTGGGTTCTTCATGTGTCATTGAATTCCCTACCATTAGTAATCAGATTGTGTGTTCAGACAGTTCGTGAGAATAATCAGCGGATATCCAGCTTGAACATAATAAGGCAAATTTGGCATTTTGTGGTGCCACTGATAGGAAACCCACATTTTTTCCCAAAGGGATTATAGAAATATTTATATTAAATATTCTAATATCACAGTGTATGGTCATTAATCACCAGCAGCTTGGATGGATTGGCTCCAGGTTTTACGTAATTTAAATAATATGAGTATAAGCTAAGCTGTGATTGATCTAATCGAGGGGACAGAAATAGGGACAACAAGACAAATAAACCCATTTCAGTTCCGTCCATATGTCTGACTGGCCCCACTCTAAAGAAGTTCATTCTGACATCACGCTCCCAGTTACGCATATTGTAAGCTGGAATCAGCCCAGCACAAGCACAGTCCTCTGCTGCTGTGTAGACCCACCAATGACAGCCCAGATGGAGCCATATGAATAATGATATGCTTCTTTCTAACAAAGTGTCTTTGTCTTGCAGTGACAGAGCAAAGAAATTTGAGTAGTACTTTGTAAGTGTTGGTGTTTGGGCTGTAGGTTCCGGGTACTTGAAAAGAATATTATGCATTCCCCGGGATGTGCCAGTAATCTTCATCTGGAAGTGGACAATCCAAACAAGAGTTTAATATCAAACATCTTTGCTCAATTCGTCACATTCTCCCTCAAAATGCATCCAGATGATCTTAGATTCCTGCCTTGCCTTTTCATCACACATTCCCATAGCAAATGGATCTTGAGTGGGAAAACAAGCAAGCGAAGAGGTCGCAAAGAATGGATGAGACAAGACTAGTGGTCCTCTGAGGACTTGATGAGATGCAGTAGTCCTTTTGTTTGAGATGGACTGCTGTTGGGAAAGCTTTGAGACAATAATGAAACGTGAAGCCACCCCATCCCCACGTTGTACAAATGCTACTGATTTTGAGGCTGTAAGTGGATTTCCCTCAAGCATATGGAAGGCTCCTCTTCATCCTGCAGCGGTTTGCCAAGAGAAACTTTAGACACTTCGTATGATACAGCTCTAGATTGTGTGCCATATGATTGGTATGAATTTAAATTCTTTTTAAAGATTTTAAACGAGCTCAGCCCCGAGGACAGGCTCAGCTAGCATGAATGGCTTTATGTCACTTTAACTAGACTTAATGGCCATCTGCGATCCTTCCTCTTGGAAAGAAACTCCATCTTGGTGACACCACTCTGCCTTACCCACATTTCTGATGAAAAACATTTAGATTAAAGAAAGAACTCTTTCTCAGTCTGTGGCGGTAGGCAATTTTCAATAACTACATGGGCCTGTTCAGTCTTGCACTGCCACAAGTCAAGGATATGATGCTGAGTTCCTCACACACACAACAATTTTCTATCCCAAGACTTAAAGGTTAAGGAGGTGTCATTTAAGCATGGGGTACATCAAACACATTTCCATGCAAAGTCAGCGAATTTCATGCCAGGAGACATTCTGTGTAAATGTCAGTGTACAGCCCAAGTCTGCATTGTTTATAGTCCACAATTAAGCCTGTATGGATTTACATCATGGGAATTGGGAATATGTGGAATTATAACAACATCATTACAATTATTAGTCTGGTGACTAGCCTACAAAACTACCAGAGACATCCAGTTGTGTGGAAAAAAAGCATTGTTTTGACAAATTATAACTAGTACGCCTTCAATGTTTACAGGTCGTCATCACACTCTAGTATTTGAGAGATTTGAACTTGCATTTTAAGTTTCCATACTACACTGTGAGAAATTCACTATCACAGTTAAGTAAAAGTTGTGACTTTTTTTTTGACACATTCAGTTTCTTGAGTTGTCACAGAAAGAAGAGCACAGCTTCCATTGTCACTCCATTTAAAACAAGAGAACTGATGGTCGTCCCCAGGAATTAGTCTCTCAACGGCCTGACCGTTGATGACCACATGCTGAAGCACATGGAATATTCCTTTTGAACCAGTTCACAAGATGACTGAATCCAGACTGGAATCTTTGAGGAGTCCTCTATTTTATCATCTGTTCGACACATTGTTTTATAATATCAGAGCTTGACTTTTTTGACCAGGAAATTTTGGGGGAAATGCTTAATTAATTGACTGTAAATGTATCTGTTTATAGCACTTGGTGTAGATTAGACAATGATTCTCTGGGTCTGTTAACTTTTTTTTAAGAACATTAAAATTGAATCAAAATCCAAATTATCTAAACCAGAGTCCATTTCTTTTGTCAGATCAAATCATGTATTACAGAACAAAAACAAAATCCAAATCCACCACTGACTGCACATAAACCTTCTTTACAGAGTATAGGAGATGAGACAGAACCCACAATACACAAAGACCCTGTCCAACGAAACTACTCCATCGGCTTTAAAGACATGAATGGTGAGCACTGATGTTTTTGCAATGTGGAATGAGTAAAATTAAGAAATACAATAAATATAAATATTCAAAAGCAAATGAGACATTTGAACATCTTTTCTTTGAAAGCGTAATTGTTGTACTGTGTGGACACTTTTAGAGTCTCTTAATGAATTGGAGGACAATGACCTGGACGCACTAATGGCTGACCTGGAAGCAAAACAACAGGCCCTGTACACAAGCCAGACCGTGTACAAAGAGGTTGTACAATCCTCCGTGGACCAAGGCCCCCCACCACCGGAGACCCCCTGCCCTCTGCAAAAGGTAACTGTAGTTGTCAGCAGCCATCAAAAATGACTCCATCCAATTACAATTTAGGCATTTAGCAGACGCAGTGCAGAGTGACTAACTCTGAGTGACTTACAGTATATTATGAAGTATTCATCAAATACATAAAAATAGTGATCAAGATATAAGCTAAGAGCCTAACAGTTGAATATTTCACAAAACTATGCATATACAATAGAGTGCAGTAGAATGTCGACATAAAACACTAAGCTACATACGTCATGTAATGCTTTCCTAGGGTGAACCACAAGTCAAAGCAGACAAGGTCAAATTAGCGCTGGAGAAGCTCAAAGAGGCTAAAGTAAAGAAGGTATGTCATGTCGTTTCCATTATCCTTTTAAGTCTCATGATTGTTTGTCTTACTTCAATCTTGTATCCATTAAATGGATTCAGTAAGAAGACCATGCACTCCACTGAGCCTGGCTCAGGGATGAGAGAGTAAGAGTACACTGTAAAAGGTTTACTAGCTCCTACACAAGTAGTAATAGTATGGTTCATGCATTTCCCCTCCACAGCTAATAGTGAAGGTGTGGATGAGTGACGGCAGCTCTAAGACACTGATGGTGGATGAGAGACAGACGGTTAGGGACGTTCTGGACAACCTGTTTGAGAAGACGCACTGTGACAGCAGTGTAGACTGGAGCCTTTGTGAGACCAACCCTGAGCTGCAGACTGGTAAAGCCACAGTAACACAAATATCTGACAGAGATATAAGACTACATACTGTATGTATCCGTTTGTGACAGGCTCACAAACAGCCTTTAAACAACACACTACTTGTTATACCTTAGAGTCAAGGGGCTCCATTTTCGTCACACGCTTAACACCTTATTCCAAACCCTTTATCCCTCTTTTACTATTTTAATAAACATTTTGGAATAGTTCAACATGCCAATCTACGTTGTGAGCTTGTAGTCTGGCCATGCAATGTGCAGAATTATGGGGGTTCTCCTAACTATAACATGGTTAGCCAGATGGAAATAACACGATACAAGACATAACACATGCTTTGTCTCCTTCTGAATATGTGTGGGGATTCCTGTTCATCCTGTTTATCGATTAACTCAATGCACAACAGGTGTGTAGTCATACCCAGTGGTGAAAGTGAGGGGGGTCGGGCAGGGACGCAGTCCCGGCAAAAGATTTCACGCAGGGATGCGCAGGGTCTAATAAAATGTTACGTTAAATAACCTGTCACCGCAGTGACCGCACAGAGAGAAGTTTTCTCTTGTCGGTTCACACAGCCAGAGTCACAGAGACAGAGTATAGACAGAGTGATTCCTGTGACATGATGCATAATGCTCTTGATTCCTGTCATAGATGCCCGCTTTTATACATTTCACCCTGAGGTCCCCCTCCCTCCAGTGCAGTTAGCATTATACTTTAGCTACTTATTCAGTGAATTAACTGAAACTAGGCTATAGTAGGCTATACAGCATAAACTCAATGGGCATGCAACCAAGACTAATAATAATATAATAATAATATAGATATAGACACTATAATAATATTCAATCATGCTGTAACAAAGTAAGTAGCCTAATGTAGCAGGGGTAAGGCAGGCCTGTTGTGTTTCACACTCAAACCAAAAAAGCATTTTCCTATGCATTTTAGGGACACTGTGGAGTTTGGACCTCCAAATTTTTCGGCCGCGGCACGGCCTAAACGCGTCACAGGATGTCATTCATAGACCCGGCAAGAAATGTGATCCACTTTCACCACTGGTTATACCTCATCATTAGAAAATATGAAACCTATACTGAAATAATTTCATCATCTTGAGTTTGGTCCATGTTACAAAGTTTTGTTTACAGTATTTTACAGTATTTCATTGGATTCTTGCAACACACAGTGTGACACATGTTGAGTACTGACGAAAGCTTTTGGAGTGAGCATATTGTGTAATGTGTAACACACGGTCAACCACACTCCTTATCTATGTATAGTGATGGCATCTCCTGCAATGCCTCTTGAGAAATCGTGTGTATCCATCACTGTTATTTCCCAATGTCATCATGTTCCCCTGTATCACACAGAAAATCTAAAGTAACGTATTTGTTGTGCATGTATCTGCAACATCCTTCTGTGCTAACGTTTCATCAATGGATGCCATTGTCTATTCAGCACTGGTCCTAGCTGTATAGTACACAAAGAGATCATTTTACACTTTACACTGTCTTTATTTCAAACTTTATTTATTTCAAGCATAATAATTGATTCCGTGTTGGCTAAACATCACTGTGTTGCTGGACATGAATGCAATCCTCACATCATTCATTTCAATAGCGACACATTTCAGCTCAACTTTTCAGATCCAAAGATTCAAGGTTTAATTCAAACACACAACACACACATGAATGCACACACACAGGTATATACAGAGTATATTACCTATGTATGCCAGGCGCAGACAGTTTTTACGCAAGCCCCCCCCCCACCTCTGGTTTGTCATAGACTACACATTTTACATAACTGCACACAGTATTCATCCCTTTTTGTGGGGAAAGGTGGCCAAATAAATACCATATACTGGCCAGGTCCTTTGAGAACAATGGTTCAACGTATCCCAATCCTAACAATGCCCAAGCCATGTCAAAGTGAGCATTTATGTAACAGTAGTTTCTCAAAGCCTGCCTGATGACCAACATTCTAAAAATCCTTCAAAAATAACAACATTACATTACGTTACATTACATCTTCATGTACAAATATAATCCAACAGACATTTTCACCGCATCTCGTTTAAATTCTCTACATATATTTAGAAACCGTATTGAAATGAACTAAATCCCAATGGATTCCTCAACATTTAAACAGTCCACGGTATGCTTTGAAAAAGTCTGGGCAGGAATGTCAAACATACCGTGAGTCATAGTCACTATAAGATAAACATGGCAGACCACCAGCGTGGTGGTCCTTTAAGTGTTTTCTGTTGTTGTCACAGCAGCACATTTCTTTGCACGAATCTCATACTTGACAATGACGTCTATAAAGGTCACTTCATGCACTGCTGCACAAAATTTGAGACAAAGAAAAAAGGCACTAACCTTCAAAGAAAGAAAGACACTAACCTATGTACTCCTAAATATGATGTGTTTACCCTAGCACTAGCTCACCCAAAAATCTTGAAAAGATTTTACAAATTTGGAATAGTTTAACTTTTTGGGAACCGACAGATTTTCTTTTTTTTAAAGGAAAGAAAAAACATTATGGGAGAAAATACAAAAGATTGTCTTGACAAAAGATTCCTGCCATGCATCGAAAGTACTAATAGTAAACAAAGAAAGGTTTTTCTTTGCCCCCAAGAAAGGGACAACTTTCAGGGGGGTTAGGCTCAATTCTAATTGTTCTATATGTAGCCGTTTTTGGGAAACCTTTTAACGAATTCCACAGACCATGTCTTCTACACACATGTGTGTAGAAGACATGGTCCAATGAAGTACACTCTCCTTCAATTTGCTGTGGGATTCTGCGTCCAAATGCATATCAATTTGGGTGTCCTTGACATTAAACAGTATGAGAACCACACTGTTATGCAGTATATACCAACAAATATAGCCATTCTTCTATTGTGTTCAGAGAGGGGCTTTGAGGACCATGAATATCTAGTGGATCCTCTGTCTTCATGGCCACGTGACACAGAAAACCGAATGTGTTTTGTGTCAAGACCGGAAAAATATGTTCTCTTCAAAGAACCTCAGGTGAGTAGAGATTCACTTTGTGGTCAATATGGTCCAGCCATCCAGGGTCCTTGAAAATTAAAATAAAAAAGTAATAGTCTGAAGTATGTGTTTCAGTAATTAATCAATATTTTAAACATATAGATATATTACATGTGGAAGAAAGATGGCAAGTGTCTAAGTGAGATCAAAAATCGAGAGAAAGAACTTCTACTACAGGTCAGTGATCAATACGGCACATAAAACAACATGTCACAGAGTGGGTAGTGAAACGTGTCAGTGATTGATGGTGATTGACCGTGACTCCCTGATCCCTCAGGAGAACTTTGAGGGTCATTCTGTGAAAGTACCTGACCTGGAGGGCGTACTGTATCTAAAGGAGGACGGGAAGAAGGCCTGGAAGCGACGTTACTTTCTGCTCAGAGCCTCAGGGATCTACTGCTTGGCCAAAGGAAAGAGCAAGGTATGGACAGTCTCCAGAGCCAGAGCACGGACAACCTGCATCTCACAGAAAGACCTCAGCTCAACAGAATGTATTGGAAAGATTTAGTGTGATATTTTGCAGAGGTAATGAGTGACAGAATGGGGCTGAGGTATGCTATTATTGTATTGATAGCATCAAACTACCTCTATAGAAAAGGTACTATTTTCGGAGCAATATAGAAATACTCTGTTAAGGTCTGGAATTCAAAATGTACAGTATACAAAATACAAATTCAAAATGTATCCAGGGTTTGATTACAGTATTATGATCTTCATATATAGAGACTTCAGACTTCCAGAGTAAACTGTGACCTACAGTTGTAAGAAGTAAGTGAGTAAAAAAAAAACAAGTGCATGAAGTACATAAGTGAAACTGTTCACCACTGCTTTCCAGCAGTTTGGCTAGGGCTTACAGAAAAAATGAGACCACAATCAAACCACAAAAAGTTTGTATATGAGGTGGAACCCAGGATGAGTTGAGACTCAGGGGCATCAGGACTTAATTTGAGTCTTCAGACTCCATTAGACAAAAGACAAAATTAAAAAGGTAAATTGTGGTGTGTGAGATCTGGGATGGAGTTATGTGATGATGATCATGATCATGACGATTCTGTTGTCTGTGTGTTTGTCTCCTCTGCCTGGCAGTCTTCCAGTGATCTCGTCTGCTTTATCCTCTTTGACAATGTCAATGTCTACACCACCAGTGACTACAGACAAAAGTACAAAGCTCCCACTGACTTCTGCTTCATACTGAAGGTAAATCCATACACTCTACACTTTCATGCACCTAATAAGTAGGTGTGCAAAAGAAGTTTATTAACCTCAGAATTGCACAATTAAAGACAAAAACGAAACATAATTGACATTTTCAAAAATAGCAAAACCATTTGATTTGCATGTTCACATGCAATGTGTTGCACTGAAACTGAAAGTTGTATGAGCTTGTTGATTGGCTATTAAACATGATGCAGCATATAGGATTTGACGTGTCCTAGGTGGTTACATAAAGCAGTTTTGAAAAGGAAGTTAAACTTCTGCAGCCTGGTGGTTTGTGTGACACCATTGCAGGAGAGAGAGAGAGAGAGAGAGAGAGAGAGAGAGAGAGAGAGAGGGGGGGGGGGGATAGAGATAATGTTCCAGAATTACTCATATTTGTACTATTACTATGTATTTTACTGTTATTTTTAAATAGCCATGGCAAAAAGGGTGAAAGTGGTTAAGGATAGTGCTCAATGCCCCAAACCCACTTTATTGTGAGAACCACTTGCTTATAGGGACTAACATTATGGTGTCTTCCGGTGGGTGGGTTCTAACAAACCAGTAAAGACATATGGTAATCCCCCCAGCCATACGCAGGCCTCAGCAGTCAGGTCTCAGAGAATGGAACCAGGTGTGGAGGGACGTCTGCTGGTTGGTGGGAGTGGGGGGCGCAGCCCCTCATGACGTTGTGGTTTTCAGTGGAAAGGCCACCCAAGGTCATGAATCGACACCAACTGCTTGCCTGTGGGTGGGGGGTTTGGGGGGCAAGGTGGTTTTCAAGCATTTTCAAGAACTGTAGCAACCACAACGTTCCTCTACGTAGAATCAGGTGCAACTTGCAAACATGAAGCTGAACTGTCAAACTCTTGGGTTACCACAGAAAAATGCATGACAATGCATGCTCTCTGTTAAATGAGCACTCAAGAGTCGAGAGCATGCATGAGCGCAGCCCAAAATGTCACAGGTTGGGGAAGTGAGAGGAGGAGTTTACGCTTCTGTCATTTTTGGCCCACAGTAATCTGACATATTGTTTAAACTGAACTGTTGTTGAATGGTGGCTTTGCGTAGGTCAGTATGCTAGCAAATCCAGAAGAGGATAATTGTCAGTAGGCTAAGGCAGTATTATTTTGTTTCGCATTGTATTGCACATTTTAAAAGATTTAATTTTAGTCTACTCTAAATCATGGAAGCGAACGGCTATCGAATCATTCTGCCTAGGTATATGGAGTCATCAATCATAGATAGGAATATACTATATGTATGGTATGAATGGCTGGGCAGTGGCCACATAAAGACTTAAGATACATATCATCCATATGTTTCTGTGACTCGGAGTTTGTGTCAATATGCATTCATACCTGGTTCTGTATTGGCTATCTTTATTCCTTCAATATTGCTTTTACTGTATGTATGTACGGTGCATTATAGTTTTGCCATGTGTGTGTTGCCATCTGCTGGTACATTGAATAACTGCAATAGAACTAATAGGCCTACCTAGTATGGTACACACCGTGCGCCAGACAGTGTTGCTAACTTGGCGCATTCGTCGCTATATTTAGCGCTTTTTCAGACCCCCCCTAGCGCCAAAATTAGTGGAAAAACTCCTGGCGGAAAATCTAGTGCTTTTGGTTGTTGTTTTCAACCAGTGGTCCCCAGGCTAAATGATGGATAGTTGGTTAACCAGATGTAACTCTTTGAGAAACCAAATGGACCCTTGCGGGTCCATTTGGTTTCATTTTTACACTCTCAAGAGTTAAAATATTCATCATCTGAATTAGCCATTTTGGAATGTATATGTTTTGCCTGTTTTGTTTCCCAAATCCAGCCTGGAATTGTGGACAAAAGCAAAATAAATCTTTAGATTTAGGGGTCTGTGGGGCAAAATGTCCTCAAATGGTGATCCGTGGCTCAAATGCTGAATAAATGGTGGTCCCTGGGATGAAAAAGGTTGAAAACCCACGTATACACATGCAGCAAGCTTAGCGACACGCACACAATCGCCAAAACAAGCACTCCTGTACACACGCAACCACACACCGCAGGCGCGCACGCGCAATCGTGCCGAGAAATAGGGAGACGGGGGGCAAGGGAAAGGGAAAGAGAGGTGGCAGCGTGGCAGGGCGCGGCAGAGCGCGAGAGAGCGCGGCAGAGCGCGAGAGAGCGCGGCAGAGCGCGGCAGAGCGCGAGAGAGCGCGAGAGAGCGCGGCAGAGCGCGGCAGAGCGCGAGAGAGCGCGAGAGAGCGCGGCAGAGCGCGAGAGAGCGCGAGAGAGCGCGGCAGAGCGCGAGAGAGCGCGGCAGGGCGCGGCAGAGCGCGGCAGAGCGCGAGAGAGCGCGGCAGGGCGCGGCAGAGCGCGGCAGAGCGCGAGAGAGCGCGGCAGGGCGCGGCAGAGCGCGGCAGAGCGCGAGAGAGCGCGGCAGAGCGCGAGAGAGCGCGGCAGAGCGCGGCAGACAGACAGAGCGAGACAGAGATCGCGAAAAGGGCTTCCGACTCAGAAGCAGACAGCTCGTAATACTCCACGTTAATACTATAACTATCCTTCCAGGTGCAAGGCAGTAGGATATTAGAAAGAGAAGAAAATGCCAGCACTCTTGAAATGTTCGTTTTGTATTTACCTATGGTGAGCAGATAACGAACGTGTATCATCCTTGGAGTATGGTATCATCCCGTTGTCCTGACTCCTTCCTCAACGTTGTGACAAGAAAACAGGAAGTGAGGTTTAGATACAGAGATGCCATCCGATGAAAACTTAGACATGCCACCATCCTATGTTCAAACCCACCCAGTAACTTGCCCATCACTATATTTGACATGCCATTGACCATTACTTATAAAGATACTACTGCCTGTGATAGTGACATACTAACCATATACATTACTGACCAATGACATATAATACTGACACCTATGCCATTTTCCCAGCATTCCCGCATCCAGAAGGAGTCTGAGTACATCAAGTTCTTGTGTTGCGATGATGAACATACACGGTCCTTGTGGGTGAACTCCATCCGAGTAGCCAAGGTCAGAACCACCACTGAAACATACAGGAAAACATAAAACTGAAACATACTTGATTTTATTTGATTTTTAATGAGTTTATTTTCACATACACAAACCCTGAACCACTGAAGTATAGATTGGATTGGTATTACAAAGCAGTATGTATAAAAAAAACCCTAGCCTTCAATAAATCCGCATCACCATAGTTTGTTTGGAGTAGCTAAGAACTTCAGCAGTATTTTGCCAGCAAAAAATGCTTGTCATGTCTCTCAAGTGAGGGATAAGATACAGTATATTCTTTGGAATGGGTCAATGAAAACTTTCAGTTGTATTTAATTTCATGCTAAGCGCATACCTCAACTGAGTGTTTGTGCGACTGTGCGTGTGTGTGCGTGTGCATGTGACAGTATGGTTCCATCCTGTATAAGAACTACCACACTGCAGTGAAGAAGAGCTCAGCTGTGTTCTCCACGTTCAGCAGCCTGTCAGCGGCAATTCAGACCACTCCTTCCACAGTCAACAAAGGTAAAGCATACAACCACACTGTATACACCCCATACACACACCGAGAGAGAGAGAGAGAGAGAGAGAGAGAGAGAGAGAGAGAGAGAGAGAGAGAGAGAGAGAGAGAGAGAGAGAGAGATTTTTGGGGAGTGAAAATAATTCATCATTTATTCACTGTGCTCCAGCTGGGCCTTCAGACAGTTTTTCAAACACAATACAGTACTCCTCAGTCACTACTGAATGAGGGCAGCTTTGCTAGAATAGACACACACACACACACACACACACACACACACACACACACACACACACACACACACACACACACACACACACACACACACACACACACACACACACGCATACACGCGCATGCATGCACATGTGTGCATATAAACAGAAAAAGAGAGAGAGAAGTGAGTATTAATATCTTCCTGACAAGAGAACAAATGCAGTTGTTCTTGTTGAGTATTTTCCTAATCTGTTAATCCTCAGCTCTAAGTGATAGGAGGGGTGGCTGAACAGGTATAGTATCTACTGTTTAGTGGGGCAAAAATGTGAAAAAATAATAAAAGAAAATGCCTTGAATACCGTATAGTGCCATGTGTCAAATACTACAAATCATAGTTCATGAACTCTAAATCATATACTACTAGAGCATAATATCTGTGTATGGGTTAGGAATCGAGATGCGGTTTTACACAGGCATGTAAAATCTTGAAAATGTCACTGTAAACATTTCTTTGTTATTCACATTCCTCATGTCTCCCTAGTGCAGCTTTAATTGGAAATGACATAAAACACTATACAATCTTGTAGAGCAAATGGGAGGGTTGTGGATAGAGGGGAGCAGGTGGGGTAAAAAGAAGAGAAGTGAGACACAGAGGGGAGGGGGACAAGAGAGAAAACCAACTAATCCTGGTTGAAGAAAATATCCTCCTGAAAACTCATGTCATCATTTGAGCATAATTATGTTCTCTTCACAGTGAATACCAATGGTCAGGAAATGGTCCCTCCTCCCCCATCTGGTCAGGAAATGTTCCCTCCTCCGCCACCTGCCGCTGATTTGGACGAATCATTTGACGAACCTCCACCAGACTTTCTCCCTCCACCTCCCTCGGACTTCCTCACTTCACCTGCCTAAACTGCAAATTGTAATAGCTGGCTGCAAGCAGAGGGATTCAACTTTTAGCTTTTAAGTAAATATGAACTTTTATGTAGGTCTTGATCTCTCCATCGGATAAGGCAGGTACATTATTGTCTGACTAGATACATTACAAACTGCCCATTCAGGTCCTCCACTGCTGGCCTACTCGATGTGCCTAAAAATGGCAACTAAAAACACGCTGAAGCAGATTTTTTTTTGCTTCTGCGGGCCGATGGCGTGGAACAAACTCCCACAATGCAATAATAATCGACAGACAGCCTCTGTAGACATTTATAAAGCACAGCCCAAGACCTAATTCTACACTTTTTAGTTCTCATGTCATGTCCTAACTGTATTGCATTGCTATTATTTTAGTGTTGTTTTATAAATTTGCTCTGTAAATCACTTTGAGCTGCATTTCATGTCATGAAAGATGCTATACAAATAAAGTGTATTATTTATGATGTCATGCATGAGTTGTAGAAGCACACACAAAGCCAGACATTGGAGAGGCTAGAACCCCTCACAAAGTTCATACTGATGCTGAAGACTGAGTGACCTGATACTGACTGCTGTGATACTGCATACTGAGTTACATAATGACCATAGTCCGGAATATTATATTGACCTTAGAACTCATTACAGACCATGATACTGACATAAGAAATGTTCCAAAAAGTCTAGAACATTATGTGAAATAAAATAAATAGGATTCTACTTTAGTAAACAAGATTTGGTAAGATTAGAGCAGGTACAGGTAGTCGATGGTTTAGGCTTTCATAGCCACACCGAGAACAAGGCAGGCCGCTCAGCTAATTGTTTCAATGAGCTGTTTATTACAAAAGGACTGTACATAAATTTCAATGAACACATATATACAAATCAAGAGAAGACAAATATTGGATCCTGTTCCTGTGAACATTTAAGTTACAGTTCTGTTACAGTTTCATCATAAGAAAACACATAGAAGAAAGGCGCCTTGAGTCGCGATGCCCTGAAATGCTAGACATTAAGTGGTAAACATTACAAAGTTCTGCAAGTGAGTGGTCATCTCATGGTTTCTCTAGGAAAAATGTATAAATAAATAAAATCAAATACAACTGCTAGCAAACCATTAACTAGGAATGCAACGGGTTGGAAAAGAAATCAGTTCTTCACCAAAATGACCTTCGGAGATGTGGGGAAACAAATACAATCAATGATGGTATGTGATAGCAAACCATTCCCAATAATACATGACCTGTTCATATGGATTAGCTTCGCATCGTAAAGAATTCTACACTAACACTAGTGAGAACCTCAAATCCTGCAGCCACCAAGGATTCTAAGAGGGTCCAAAGACATACCAAAAACTGCATGTGCCATTTCCTCAAGACTGCAATACTCAGTATTGTATGTATATACATCTGGAAAATAAGACATTGTTCTAGTCTATTTTCTGAAGTCCAAAACTGTATTAAACTGAAAAAACTATATTCTCATAAATGTAGTAAAAACAACAAAGGTAACATTATAATGTTTCAGTTAAATAATATTTGAATACTTGATTCAAATAAGTAACCAACATTACATTTTAACTGTCTATCCAAAATTGTTACAAGGCATCTCTTACATTGAATTTCTTATGATCGCCTTTTATTCCATTTATTACATTTTTTTTGCATCTGTGGTCTGCATTTCTTTGATAGAAATCAAGACAATTTGCAGTATTATGAAAAATGCTATAACACTTTTGTAATCAGTGATGTAAAAATGTGGCGTGCCAGATCACATGATTGCCTACATTCACTATGATTAGAAAAAAAGCATGGATGAGTTTACATTCAAACAGTTTGAATGTTTCCTTGTTACAAAAAATGGAGATGGAACACATTCAGTAGAATATTGGGGGCGGCAGTGGCTCAGGGGTAGACTGACCAGTTGGGAACCTCAAGGTCCCTAGTTCAATCCCAGGCTCCGCCTCAGAGTTAGTGTTAAAAGTGTCCTTGAGCAAGACTCTGAACCCCTAATTGCTCCCGACGTACTGGTTGGTGCCTTGCCTTGCATTGCTTTATCTGCCATTGGTGTATGAACGTGTGTGTGAATGGGTGAATGCAATGCACAGTCTATGTAAAGCGCTTTGGATAAAAAGTGCTATACAAATGCACCATTTTTGTCACAGGTACAGTAGACCAGCCTTGTACTGAGGTTGTTATGGTAGAGTAGGTGATTATGGTTACTAAGCACCAAAGTAAAGCACCATACCAGTACTGGAAACACTAGAAGATAACTACTCTAATGCTGTTATGGTTAACTTATACTACTTCATTGCACGCTGAAAAAAGACAATGATAGCATAGAAATTAAGTATTAATAGAACTCTTACAAGACTGAATTGCAACTCTGGTGCTGTGATCGAAGCCATAAATGGTAAGAAAGCCATCAATCTCGGATGAATGTTCAGTGCAGTTATTCCAAGACAACGGGTAGAAAAAATAAACGCAAGACAATTAAAACGCAAAATTCACTTCTTCCCCTTCTTCACATTGTGTTACTCATCCTCAAGGACCTTTTGCTACAGTGGCTGGACAGCATATCAACTAAATAGATCAGCAACGATAAAGTGGTCAAAATGACACGTCATGTTTCTTTGAAAAAATAAAAATAAAATAATAATAATATAAAATAAATGTGTGTTAGCTAAAGTTACAATGGTACTGTGAGTGATAAATAACAGATTAATAAAGATGTTGGTTTTGGAGCTCAAAATTCAAAACCACCCAATCTTGGCCTCACTTAAGACTGACCCATCTCCTCACTTCAGAATGACCCATCTCCATTGACACTGATGGAAACTCACAGGTGAAACACTCTAACAAACAAACATACTGGTAGCTTCTCACATTACAATATATACAATTTATAGACAAAAAAAACTTCACCAGGAACAAGCAACTTAAATGGGTCATATCTTTTGTTTGTGTTATTTTTTTGTAATGCATTCTATATAAACATTAGAAGACCCTTTTTTAAACATCAATGAATTCCTCAACCACAACCAGCCCCCATTTCTCTGACCGCTGACATCGACGCATAGCATAGTCAATAGATAGCTCAAAGTTGTTTCATTTTTTAACTCCTTTAAACATAAGCAACGTAGACAATGACGATATCAAACATTCTGTCATGTCTATCTACAGTATTGTTGACGTTTGTTCCACTTTGTTGTAGACAAAGTGAGACCATTGTTTCATTTGTGATTGGACTGTGGTTTAGGGTATTTTTTTTGGCCTACTGGTCTACAGCGAAAAAATAAACGGAATGGAAAGTTAAGTCGCACAGTGTCATACTCGTGTCCATCAAAGTTTTCCTTCATTCCCAGCTAAACATGACCATTCAAAACTCGGTATAGTGACATTTTGGCCTTGAAGTTCTAGCTTTGCTGTGCCACCCAAATATGACGCATGTTAATCTCGTGCTTCTAAAAGACGTTACTCACTGGTAAAAATAGGCCATTAATTTGTTTCCAAATCCAACCAACAGACCTGTTGGTTGGATTTATCTAGACATACAAGCCCTCATTGTGGGATCTCATATGACAGTATAGCTCTTAAAAAGAACAAAAGCTCTGGCAGAAGACCCCCTCCCCAATACTACAACATGGCACTTGATTCAAAAGGGCCGCATGAACTCTTGTCACTGTTGGGTTTTTTGCTTTACGGAACATCTTCACAGGTTTTAGTTGTGTTCATAAACAGAGGCTTCTTTTGTCTTTTTTCTGGTTTTGTTTTGTATTGTTTAGTCGGCATAGTGCATGATGGATTCCACATAGTTTCCGGGGAAGAGTCCTGTGACGCCATTGCAGACACCTTCGTACCAGCCATCGTCGTTCTTCTTGATGATGTAAATGATGGCTCCTTCCATGAAGGACAACTCGTCCTCCTTGTCCTTTGAGTAGTCGTAGATAGCCACCACTGGAGAGGAGGGCACACACACACACACACACACACACACACACACACACACACACACACACACACACACACACACACACACACACACACACACACGCACGCACAAAGCTCAAAGGTCAGAAAACATTGAGACAGGTGAAGCATTTACCACCTACATCTTGTAGAGGTTTTGTGGGGGACGAAAAAATGATAATGCATGATTTGCACAGCACTTTCCATACAGACAAAGAGTTACATTAGCTCTGATGCCTGACAGTGTGAGCCCTTAAGACATTTGCTTCATATTACTGCCAGACATTCTTTCCCCGTTTCCTGTCTCACTAAAATGTGGCTATCAATGAAGGCAACAAAGGTCCCTCTAAATAAGCATCAGATCATGTGGATCTCTCTAGAACCACATGGGACCGGTGTGGCTACAATGTGGATCCTCAAATTCATGGAGCCAACATGAGTCAGAGTTGTCTCTGACATGACTGACATGACTAGAGGTTTTGCTATGGTTTCTTTCAACAACATCTAACCCCTCTGACTTCCATAAAAAAAGAACATGTTAAGATACATTTAAAAGAAAAATCACACCTTGTGAAGTGAGGGGCACTCTTATCATACAGTATATTATCTCATACTGTCACAGTATGTGGCTCTGTGTTGCCATACTGGGGATCGGTGTGGGCGTCAGCTTTCTTCTCAGCTTCCAGCCTTGGCACACCTATCTGTGGTCACCTCATCGCACTCAATTGACACACCTGCTGGCCATCAACTCACCAGCCAAGACAGTATTTAAACCCTTCCAAGGGTTTAAACACTTCCAAGTTCCAAAATCTCTGAATCTATCCATCATAATCATACATAATAACCCAAGAGGAGATGGATTAAGGGAGCATATGATATTTATATACAGTATATGGGCTCCTGGAGGAAAATAGGGGAGGGTGTTGGCCTTATTATTTTAGTCAGAGGGAGGGTGAGCTGTCTATATATCGAGTCCAAGGGGGAGTATTATCCATTTTTTATATTAAATTAGTCTGGGTTTTTATGTACATGTTTTACTACAGCTTTTCTGAATTCAGTCGAAGTTTGACTATCAATACCCCTCCATTGCTTTCACTTGGTACGTTCCAACTCCCGGTTCCCCATGTCAATCGCTGTGATTGGTCCAGAGGCATTAGTGTCACAGGTCACAGGTGCAACATTGAGGGGTCAGAAACTGAGTGCTGTTCATGCAGCCAGAAAGAGGGACAAACTGGAGTTGGAAATACATAGTTTTCAACGAGGGAAGGAAGAGGAAGTCTTTCTCAGGTGTCGCATGCAGTTGTCATGACAATCCCAGTGACTGAACAGAAGAAGTACCATGGAATAAAAAAGCACAACAACATGCTTTTAGCCAAAGTTCAGAAAACCATGCATCTTTGGCTTAAACAATGTAGACTACAAGCTTTTGGAATTACATTAAACATGGAATATCCTTGGTGGCTGTGTCATTAGGTGAGTAGCCTAGTTTAATTGTATCATTTACAAACTGCTGTTTTTGTTGGTTCCATGTGGGACGCTCCACAAAATAGATTATCATTGTTGTTACTGACCACTGTGGAATATTACTTATACTTTCTAGTTCATAGATGAAGTGAAAACACTAGTTGATCATACGCACCGTGGTGTGCGTCATGGAGAGGACATTGTGCGCACTGGCTGGTTGGAGCGCATGGCACAATACTGTCTGTACTCTGTCTCTTACATACTTCATTCATATGTTGCTACGTGGAGATGGGTCGGCTAGTTGGGGCAGCGAGCGCATGTCGCATGGAATATTGTACTCTGCTGTGTACTCTTGATTGTGTATGCCCAGTTTAGGCTGGCAACTGAGACGGATTGTATTCAGATTGTATAAAAGAGACCTGTAAAGGGTATATTGTTTATGGTCAGCAGCTCGATGCATGCACACAATGTTTTTCAATGATGCTCCAAAGAAGACCTGATGATAATGATGATCATGATGTAAACTCTGGAGGGGCTGCGTGGCTGCAGCCCCTATGAGAATTCAGGAATGTAACACCTCTTTTCGATGTCAGAACTACTTTTCTGTATTGTAGAGAATCTGTATGTTTTGGTGAAAAGAGACAGATCAACTAGCATATAGCAATTAGTTCTAATTCACCCAGAACTGGCCCACTACTGCATATTTGCATCTTAATAGCCCATCAGAATGACAATACTTATCCAAACAATCCACTGTCTCTCTGTCACTCACCTTTCTCTACGTAAGCCTTGGGGGCCCACTGGGGGTCCCCGTCGGCATAGGGGTCGCTGTAGTGCACCACCGACGCGTCCTCTTCCTCGTAGTCGACGGGCGGAGGCGGCGGCGGAGGCGAAGGCTCCTCAAACATGGCCACGTCCTCTGGGGGAGGTGGGGGAGGAGGCGCCGGGCTGTCTGTAACTGAGGGGAAAGAAAGAAAGTAACGCCACGGACAGCAAGGTTACAGAGGGGACTCGTTCATCTCAATGATACTACCTTACTCTGTCAATGATGCACCCGCAGGTGCAACTTAGCACCTTGATGCTGTGTAAGGGCATTAATGTCTCCATGATTGATCCCTGTCATCCTAAACAAGATAAATGATTCTGCTAAGCAACAGATTGCATTTTTTTACACACATGTAATTGTTTGACTGTCCACCAGAGGGTAGCTAAGCACTAGGCAGATTAGGCACTGTGCTGTCTACAGTCTATATGACTCATCATCAATATGACTTGGAGAATGCACAAAGATACTGCTGCTACATTCATCAGGGTTATCAAATACATCCTCTTAAGAATACAGGATGTGATATTTTTAGCCTGCCAAACATGCCCAGTTTCAGTGGGTTCTGTAGCTGTCATTTTATATCTATGTTGCTTTCATCTGCAAAACACACCGAAAAAACAAAACCCTCCTCTTCACATTAAAAGACAGAGTTAACCGATTAAGCCCTGTATACTTCATTGTACAACAAATTGCAATAATATGATTGATTAGAAGGTATTTAAGTGATCTGAGGAAGTCTGTATCACATGCACATGCTGTGCACACAAGTTGTTGCGCTTGGTATGGTGAATATACCTTGAGCCCTAACATCAGTCGGTCAGTCAGGGTACTGTGTGACTGTCGCACATTCTGTGCACGTGCTGTGCATGCATGGCCATGTAACTAATTCATAGGCCAGTTGTTGAATTAAGCACAGAGCCAGTGTTTCCAGCCAGGGTGTTGGGGGTTGGTTGGAAAGGGGCTGACTGATTCCCCTGGTTCCATGAAATATGCACAGACAGTTCTACAGGTTAAAGCTGCTGACAGGAAAGCTCTTTTTTTTGCAACGCTCCGCTGCACTGCAGCAGCTCAGGGTGTTTGACTCGTGTTTTCTCATGACGGAACATGAAAAAAACAAACAAAACCCAAACAACATTGTAATTCTGGTTAGCATATCCTTGCTGTGCAGAGCAGAAACCTCCTACCTCCACCAGCCTTGGACGGTGTCATGAATGAATGCCCCGTTTGATCATACTACATCATAAGACAAAATGATCAAAAGTAGCAGATCCACAAGTGATGGGTTTTGAAAATGTAGTTCTGCTACATTTGCTATTCTTCAATTTGAATCATGAAAAGTAACAGTTTTGGACATATGCGGTTGGGTTAATTCTCCAAACGACAGAGAAGATGTCGATCACCTTCTGTTATCTCTGTTATCTATCTCAATTTGATGTTATTATATAATCAAACAAGTCTATCAAAGTGATTTAGCACCCTCACAGCATCAGATTAAGGTAAGAAATCGGCTATTGTCTGGAATTATAAAACGATCAGTTGGGTAGAGGCATAGCAAGATGTACATGGTTAGAAACCTAATTTAGCCAGGTACACATTCAACTCTGCCTGGATGTACTTTCCAGGGTGAGGTGAGGGTGCGGGCGCGTGCGCATGCCGCACTCTGTTGCCATGGCAGCAGACAAGACATCAGAGGGAGATGTGTCCTCACTACGCACGGCATGGGGCGTACAGGAGCGTGTGTGAAAAATGCACGATTTTGACACCACGCGCACGGCCTCAGATAGCGGCGGCACAAAGGTGTGGCACTTCGAGGCAGTGGTGAGGGGGAGGCGCTACCAGACTGACCATAAGATATATGAGTGAATATGATGAAGATTCTGATGTTGGATTTATACAGTCGGTGTGTGTGTGCGTGCATGCGGGTGTGGGTGCGTGGACTCACTGCTCTCCTGCATTCTTGCCACAAAGCCGGTCAGTGGTATCTGTGGGGTCAGCTGCACCATGGGAGGAGGAGGGGGTGCCACAGACACTGGAGCAGCAACATACACATACACAGAAGCAGCAGCACAGAGGGAGACAGACAGAGACAGACAAAGACAGAGCAAAAGTGACAGAGAGAAAGACAGAAAGACCGAGTGAGTGACAGAAAGAGAATGAGTGAGGGAATGTGACAGTCAGAAAAACAGACAGACAGACAGACATACGGAGAGAGAGAGAAGACAGATGGAGAGCCAGACAGGGAGGGAGAAAATAGAAAAAACATCAAAGCTTGTAAGCGAGCAGCAGTGAGCATTGCTTAAGCAGCCTATTTACCGACCGAAGATCTGAGGCTGCACATTCTACTACAAATTCTTTCTAAACCATTTAGTTCTCAAACTTTTTTTGTGGCAAGGAACCCCGACGAAAATGATAAATGTGCATTTGGCCATGGACCCCAATCTGAAAACGTTTTGTGCAAAAGACACACTACAAAAGCAGAACCACAGAACATATCTTCATGAATCATGATCAGCGTACCGTTGCATGTAACATCTGGGCTCGTTTTTTAACCACAATTCATGATGAGATGCTTTTAGATGCAGCCTACCAAACCATACATACCCTTCTAATAAAGCAAATACATAAAAAAAAATAATAATAAATAAATAAAATAAAATAGCATATGCACAGTTGTGCATCTGTTTTTTTATTTAGAGCTACTTTTCAAAAGCACACGTCCAAATCCTAAGAGTTTTCTGAAGGAGGTATGTTGATAAATATAGCTCAATTGTAAAATTATCTAATGGGGTAGACATGACTGTTGCTGGACCCAATGCCACCGTTCCCATCCTGCATTCATTCAGCTAAAGAGTAGTACGTAGGCCCACATTAGACCTCTCTATCAGTGTCAGTGTGCCTGGAAGTGAAACAGAATCGTTCAGAGTTACATCAACATTCAGGATTTCACTGTTTAATCATCTCTCAGGCATAGTAAAACACCTCTCGTCAGCATCTGTTCTCTTAGTCACCGATGCCGAAATCTGGCAGACGACAACAGACTGCTGCTGCTGCTGCCGGTAAACGACTTACACTCACTGTGCTTCAAAGAAACCCAAAAATAATTAGTGTAGCGAGGCGACAGCTCCACTGACGCAGCAGAGCGCGCGGGAGAGAAGCCTTGTCAGCACAGGAGCATTTTGCACAGGTATAGTGTTCTGCGTGCTCCTTAAAGGCCCTCCAAAAAAGTACATGTAATATATTTGGCCGCGGTCCCACATCTGACAATATTTTCTCCAATGGTCCCCCATTATGAGAAGACTTTTTAATTGCTAAAGAAGAGCCCTTTCTCCACCCATCAGCAGGCCTTTACCATAGAATGTAGAATAGACAGAATATACTGTACCTTGGTTTAAGGCCTCCTTCTAAATACTCCTTCTAAAATAGTGGAACAAATTCATTTTTTTGTTTTTACATCTTGGTTCTGCTTGTTAATTGTATATACTGTAGTTAATTGTATAGTTTCAATGAACAGATCTTTTTTTTTTTTTAGATTATACAGGTTTAGACTGATCCCTGCTAAAATTAATTAACATTAATCACCATGACAGGTGATGTAGGGAATCCAAACATTAATCGTCCCTTTAAATCAGTGATTTACGATCTGACATCGCCAATGTGCTCATGAAGGCATGGACTGGACTCCAGCTTGGTAACGCAGCTGCCAACAGACAAGGAATCTCTGCCTTGCATTATCTTTGTTTTACCCCCAATTTGACCTTGTGTTACAGGAGTGTTTTATAGTCTGGGCTAACCATCTAACTAATTCATAACCCAGGTTGCTGAATTAATCAGAGGCCACTTGAGGGGAGGGGAGGTGGGGCCTTCACCGATTTCTCCAGTTCTATAAAAAACAAAATGCCACACACGGCTACGCAGGTCAAAGCTGCTGACAGGAAAGCTCAAGTGGTTAAAGCTGAATGCTTCTAGTAAGACCAATTCACTTGCAGCATTCCAGAACGTCCAGTAGCTCATAAATCCACTGTAATGGAAGGTCTTCACGCCCACTGGACACTAACATCTTATTATTCCATCCATGTCCATTCAGCTACGCTATGTATGAAGAAAGCAGCGCTTGGAAATGATTTTTTTTATGAACAGTGAAAACAGAATCCCCTTTCCATTTCTCTTTAATTGCGTTAAAGACTAGCTCACAAGTGTAAAATGCATTGCATTAGCATGCACTGTGAGCTTGTTCATCACTAATGTTGTGTACATTTTGACAGTTTTTTTGTCCAAAAACATCAGGGACATCAGGTCGAAAGTGGTTATGGATGTAAAGTATAGTGTAAACAAAAAAGATAATTGAGATATGCTTAAATAATACGGTTAAGATGTGTGATGATATCATGGTATTTATCAATACTACTGTGCTGTGCAGACTTAAGTCCCAGTTCAGACATTGAAATGTCTGTTCCCAGACTAAATCTCCTCCTCTGCTCCGCTATAAATGCCAAGGAAGATGTTTGTGTCTGCAGTGCAAAGCCATTAGTGTCATGGTTGCTGAGGTAAATCTCTGCTGCTGTGACTGGTGCCTTACTTACTTGTGTCCTTGTCTGCTGTCGTGTGTGTGTGTGTGTGTGTGTGTGTGTGTGTGTGTGTGTGTGTGTGTGTGTGTGTGTGTGTGTGTGTGTGTGTGTGTGTGTGTGTGCGTGTGCACGTGCGTGTGTGTGTGTGTACAACTGTTATTTTGTGTATGAGTGCAATTTTGCTCAATTTGTTGTCTATAACGTTATTGTGACCGTGACCCACAGTATGTCTGTGATTTTACACATTATTACTATATTAAAAGCCTTTATAAATTAATCATAGCTCTTGGGCCCAAAACAAAAAATGATCAATTATCAATTAATTACCTGCAGCTGCCTTATATCTCTAGAAATATGCTCTGAAATGTAAATATCTTTCTGTGTGTGTGTGTGTGTGTGTGTGTGTGTGTGTGTGTGTGTGTGTGTGTGTGTGTGTGTGTGTGTGTGTGTGTGTGTGTGTGTGTGTGTGTGTGTGTGTGTGTGTGTGTGTGTGTGTGTGTGAGTAGTAGAAACTCCAACAGGATCTTGCAGCTGACTGTGTAACTGTGAGTAAGTAAGTAAACAAACAAATTATTATTATTATTAGCATTATTAAATGCTTATTTAGCTGCAGTTTGTTGGAGCCATGTGTGTCAAGCAGGTCGACTGGAGGGCGAAACAATTCACACTCTAGAGGTGTGTCCTTAGTGCAGAAGTGTTACGCCACGCTGCCAATCAACTGACTACTGGCCAATCGCAGCACATCTTTTCTTCAACTCGTACATCCGCTCTGCGATGCGCACAGAAGCCTCTGTGTAGCACCCACACAGAAGCTTACGCTCACTTGAGAGCATTCCCCACGGATCAGGAGGAGGCGCCTATCACGGACGGTCACAGTCGAGAAATGATTTCAACCCCTCCTGGAAATGTATCTTTCAGCTAAAAAGTTTGGAAACCATTGTGCTAGATGACAGCATTTGTCATTGAATAAAACTGTATATATACTGTATATATGTATATACATGTGTATATATAAAGTGGTTCAAATTACTGTGATGCTGTATTAACTACTTTTTCTGGACCACACCACTTGAGAACTAATGCAGTAGCAGAGCACACCCACATACCTGAGTTTTGGGGAGGGTAGGCGCCGGGTCCCCCGTTGAGGTGGGGCTGCTGGGAGACTGAGAACTGGGAGTTGACGGAGGGCGCGCGGCGGTAGGTGCCCGTGGCTGACACCATGGAGGCGGAGGACGAGGTGGTGGACGAGGAGTTGTGGCGCGAGATCTGGCGCGAGATGGTGCCAAACTGGGACATGGGGATGGGACCCAGGCCAGGACCCTGGGGCACTGAGGCCGCTGCAGGCAGGAAGACAGACAGACAGAGAGATGGCATAAAGTGATCTTCAAATCATTGGCCTGGGAATGCGACAAAAACAAAATAATGATGAAAAGTTCCATATATAGTCTGTTCAGAGTTAGTTGGCAGATATTGGGAGGGACCTCACCTTGGCCTATACTGGGAGGGGAAGGTGTGGGGACAGCCAGAGGAACACCCACAACACTGCTGCCTCCGCTGTTCTCCCTGCCGCCACTACCCCCACTGCTACCGCTACAGAGAGGGGGAGAGACAGAGACATGTCACATAGCCATAATAGATGGAACAAAACTCCAACATAATTACTGTGATAGGTTTGCCGGCATCAGTGGCTGGAGCTCGGTCAGTGGATCGCTTTTTAAGAACATTGATTGGCTGGTTTAGTTGAAGTATTGTCGAAAGTATTATCTCCGAGGGCCCTCTAATAAATAATAATAATTGCCCTAGCTGTTCGCTCACTCTGCTCGCACCCAGTAGTACATGGCCTACTAGGGTGCAATGCGCAAGTTGGTACTCAGTCTTCGTCTGCAAACCTTAGAAAATCACAGTCAGTTTAGCGCAATTTATGTTTTCGAAAGAAGTACAAGCTCACGGCTTGTAGATATGCTATTTTCAGCACATAACACAGTTGTTCGGCTTAGTATAAATCGGGCTTTAGTCACTGATGGTGTTAAGGCTGACGTAACGCTGACACAAACCGTTACGTCATCCTCCAACTCTTCTTAAGTCGATGCTTGCCGAGAATTTTGTGGTTCACAACTAGCTTTGATACCAGTTTCTCATTTAAACAGACAAAGTGGTGCACAAGACGTTGGTTATCTTAAGGAATCATGTCCCGATTTCCCCCAATCCACGAAGTGTTTCCCTGTGAGCATTGTACGTACGCCTTCAGTTCCCGGCTCTACCTCATTAAACACCTGAAGAGGAGCCACGACCACATCTACATCAGGATGCTAAAAAACGGAGAGATCGACCAGAACTTGGGCCACAATGAGAATCAGTGCCAGAGGCTGATTAAGGAGAGATTGAAATCCTCGGCAGCCAGCCGACCAACAACCAGCCCTGTGAAGACCCGTACTGTGATGACAAGTCCTGTGAAGACCAGCCCCCCGAAGACCCGTCCCGTGGTGACCACCAGACACGCTGGCACAGATGAACGGAGATCTCACAACGGCGAGCAGACCTCTAACCAAGCCTCAGGAGCCTCTGGTCCTCCGACAACAACCCGGACACCCAAAGGCCTCTCCACGATGATCTCCACTACAGCTGGCCACATTTTGGATTCACACGCCAAACTGAATGACAAGTTAGACTCTATAACCGAGTTATATCGGCTGAGAGCGGAAAACTACACACTACGCCTGAAGGTGAATGACCTGGAGAGACAACAGCTCATGTGTGTATGCCTGGCTCCTCGGGATTAGAGAGTCTTCAGAGGCAAGCGAGAAATGGCTGCCTAAAACGAAATAAATCCCTGATTACTGTTTCCGGTGGGGTTACCGTTGTACCGTTGTTGTACCGCTGTTGTAACCGGTGCAGCGTTACAACACCTGTTCAATGTACGTGCAGTGCAGCATTACAATACCTGTTCAATGTACAACTTCCCTTTTAGATCAAGTTAAAAAGACTTCAATCACTCACTTGCATCCAACAGGCTTTTTTTATTTTAAATGAGGGTTTTGGTATGTAGTCATTTTAATAGACTCTAATACTGTTTATATTTCTGGAGACCACTTGCTGACAGGGCTGGGATTATTGAGCTTTTTTTTTTACCCTTAACATCCTTCGGAAGACAAAATTGCCAAACTTGTGCTTTAAGTAGCATGTGACAAAGAAAAACACAAACACTAAAAACAGCAATTTTAGGCCTATAAAAAGACTATACCAAATTTCTTACCCCACAACCCCGACTGCTGGACTATAAATAAAAAAACAGAAAGGCTTAAAAAATATGCAATAGAGTAGGGTATTAACATTTACTTTGGCAGCACTTTCAGCCATATTTCATATTTTCAGTCCATGTTTCTGGTCGGGCAAGTTAGATCGGCCCTTCATGTGGGCATCAAGGGGACACAGATGGGTAATGGGTACTCTAAAACCGTCCGGGTACTCTGAAAACCTACCTTTATTACTTTTGGTTGTGTAGCGAATTTGAGGACTCTGAAATGTCTTGTAATTTGACAGAAACAATGGCATTCAAGTATAAACAATACATAACGTCATGACCAACCTATCCGCTGCCGAAAAGAATTACGATGTTGGTAATGGGGAACTCTGACTCCCTGTGCTTCAATTCTGCCTTTACTTATGACGGAATCTGACATGGTCCAGCGCGCTGCACCCATCGCGGCGCACAGATGCCTTGTTGAAGGCTGGTACTGTTAACAGTGATAGAATGCTGAGCTAAGTGTTAAGTCATCCTTCCCTCTTCTCGAGACCGCAAGGTCTCAATACCTTAGTCATGTTCAAGACTGCCGAACGACACTACAGATTCCCACGTCAGATACGGTATGTGAGATTGCTTGAGAAGCGAGGCACTTCCTAGTGATGAAATATAATTAGAGGAGAGCCATCTACTTTGAACAATTTCAATGCTCATCCAAAAGGTTTATGATTCTTGTAAATCTAAAATACTCTAAGGAGAAAGTGGCAGGATGGTGTGTGTAGGTGCGTACATTGTGTCAAAACGAATTTATGGCAACGTGCGTGGATATCAGAGTTCGTGAGCGGAGCGGCCGAGAATTCTGCTCATCGTTCTTGACGTATTTGGTCCCGCTCGCAATCCGCTCACATGGACCCCCTCCCAGACCGCTCCCGCTCCGCGCTCATATTCATTTGGGCAGCTCCGCGCACCTCGCTCCGCTCAGCCCCGCCCTCTCAGGAGCAAAATTTGACGGCTGGAAAAAAAAGGCTGCTGCTTTTTCTTTGTCGAAACACATTGTGGTTATTGCCCCCCTCACAGCATAAACATTTAAGACAGGAGTTATATGTGCAGTTTCACTGCTGTCTATATTAACCCAGACAGGTGCGGCGAATAACTAATTAATCTTATGCCGCGCTATTTCATTTCCAAAATGCTATACAGGATAATAGGTTATTGATGATGTTACACTGTGGGTGAATTGGACATAATTGGAGGGATCGCTGCGCTCAAATACAGTACGTTGCCGTTATGATGTGCAGTGCTTCAAAATAAATAGCGAGGTGACGCATCTAAGGCAAGATAGACAGCAAGACAGTCAGCTTACTTTTTCTTTTTTACAATTTCCATCATGATCATCATCTCTTTCCTCCCGCACCTCGGAGAGGATTTTAAATGTCTTGATCGTGTTGCTGGCACTGTAGGCCTATAGTCGCCATCTGAACCACAACCACACGTTTATGCTGTGCTACTGAACACGTGTGCCGTTGTCTGGACTGAACGGCTTGGAGCGGCCTGGAGCGGAGGATAATTCTCGCTCCAGAGCGCGCTCCGACCCATTTGAAAACGCGCTCAGCGCTCACTTAAAAATCCACGCGCTCCGCTCCCCGCTCCGCTCACGATCTCTGGTGGATATGTGTGTGCATCATTGTGCACAAGCTGTACCTGTGTGTCCTGGGCCTCTGGTTGAGTGAGGCTGTGCGTGCCGGGCTGTTCTGGTTGCCCAGTCGGGCTGGACTAGTCATGTAGTCATTGGGAACCACTGGCGGTTTGACTGGTTCCAGGGTCTTGTATGGAGTGTTACGCCTGGAGAGAGAGAGATAGACAGAATAGAGCAACAGGAGGAGGCTGTTAGGCACTGAGGCGGGATGTATTAGGGGTGTAATAGTTGATCAAACTAATATATATATACTATTCCAAGAGATGAAAGAAATGACAATGATAGATTAATTATTGATCTGGACATGTCAACATATAATTCCAAAAGTAATTAAAGCTGCAAGCAGCGATTAACAGGCCCTCGATCGTGCAAGTTCCAGGCAATTATCGGCCAATCAGAAGAGGGGACGCGGCTAAGTCACAAGGACTCAATACCGAGTCCAATGATACCACCCATATGTCTCTATGTCAGCATTGAGAAGTTATGGCAGAAAGTAGTATCGACCAATCAGGTGCAAGTACCACTTCCTGTTTAGCTGCGAAGTATGACGGTCCGCCACGGTCACGCTATATTACGAAAACTCACGATTTTTATGACTTTTCATCGTCATTGGTTTTTCTGCATGCTGGGCATTGTTTTTTTCGAACAGATGTTCCTGCTCCGAGGAGGCTTGAGGCGGGGCTTGAGGCATGATTAGGCCACGCCCACTTTTAACAATTTTACCATACATAAATTTACGCCACTAGTAACGTGCGTGCTAAGTTTCCCAACTTTTCGTCAATGTTATGCGTCCGAAAAACGCGATTTATTCTCGGGAATAATAAGAAACAAACATTGTAAAATCAATAGGGCTTCGCACTTGCTTTGCAGTGCTTGGGCCATAAAATTGCCTAAATACATGTTCACAATGTTCATAATTATTATCAAAAGCACTATAAATTTGAGATAATTAAAATTATATATATAAAAAAAAAAAATAGAAATAAGCTTATGGTTCTCACCCCAGGGTTCCACGGCCAGCCATGGGTGGGCTGGGGGGCTTCTGTGTGGGGGGGTTGGTCCTGGATAATGTCCCTCCTCCTCCTCCTCCTCCTCTCCCTGCTGCATTGTTCCCATGTTGCTGGAAGAGAACCAAGGTAAATGTCATTCAACAATAAAGTCCTGCCATGGTCATGGAGCGCAGTCAGTGTTATTTCAACAGAAAGAGAGAGCAGTGCTTCCTTTGCCTGGTGCGAGACAGGCAAGCCTGCGGGCATTTATATTCCATTTGACACGAGATTCTACAAAATGTCTTCTAAATCCGAATAGTCTTCTGAAAAATCTGCTTCTCTGTCAGTGATGCTCTGAATATTTCATGTCAAGGAACCCACATCTTAAAATATGCTGTTTTTTTAGTAGAGATCCCCCAGAAGCAAATATTTGAGTTAAAAGTTAAAAAGAATATACTCATAGATTTAAAAATCAAAAATTTTGTTCACTATTTTTCAAAAATAGATCTAGGGCAAAGACATTTTGGGGGGAAACGCATTTTCTACACCTGATTGGTTCATCGCTTTAACTAGTGTGAAGTGTGTATTGTTTGTAAATTAACGCCCTGTTTTTATCATATTACATCAGTGGTATTTCCAACCAGTGTTTGGGGTATTACCGGTGGTCCTTGAGGTTGCAGGTGGTCCTCAGCTAAATGTTGGAGAGTTGGTAACCAAATTATCCTTAACTTGTCAGTGTAAATGGACCCGTAAGGGTTTCATTTTGCGCTTTGGAATTATTGTTAAACATCTGCATTAGTTCATTTACGTCTACAGAATTAGATAATGTAAATATAATTATTTATTATCTTCCTGTTATCCCCCCCTAATGGTATTGTACCAACATGAACATTATATAGCATGAAATTTGGACAAATCCAAATGATAACAACGATATCTAATCCAATGATGACAAAACATGTTTATTTTTGGGTCTGAGAATGTCATCAAATGGTGGCCTGTGGCTCAAATGCCAACAAAATAAAGGTCCTTGATATGAACGAGTTAGAAAACCACTGTACTATTGGGCGTTACACAAAAGTATCAAAAGTAGCAGATCCACAAGCTTGAATCACAGCGCAAAGCAACACATTTAGAGCTTATAGATCCTCTACTTTTGAATTGGACATAGAGTGGTTTCCACCCAACATAATTGGCATACCCCCCTTTTAGACATAATCCTTATAATGTTATAATGAATGTCAACATAACATGATGGGGAGAAGGAAGCTTCTTACCTTGGCCTTAAGCCACTGAGTGTAAGCAGGTAAAGACAAAGAGAGAAGGTAGTTAAGAAAACAGGCTTTTTGGTTATCTACAGCACAGTTAGTCATATTGTTATACAATATATATATATATAACATCTCGCTTCAGAGATAGCACTTACCCTGTAGCTATTAGACACTTGAACCTGTCTCGCTAGTTTACAGTTGTAACGATGCATGTATGTAACAACATGCAATGCATATAGCACTTTAAAACATAATATGTAATTTCGATGCTGCTGGTCTTTGCACTGTAATGTCTTCTTGTTGTCTTTTGTATATATGTTGTCTGTACATGTTGAGCATGAACCGAGACAAATTCCTATCAACTTCTGTTGACATGGCAATAAAGTTCTTGAATCTTGAAGATACAGCCACATTGTAACAATACACACCATTTGGGATGGTTTGTTTTATTGCGAGGAGTTGCAGCGGTGTGCTTTGGACCTTAAATCCCAAACCACACCAAAGGGTCACCATGCAATTCCTTTGGTCCAAATGATTCATGGTGACACTTAAGTGTGGTTTGGGGACAACATGGGATGACGTTTGTCAATGTACAACAGGACACCAAACCGCTGACCCTTTGTGATTTTAGTAGCGGTGTCAATATGTCATTTTGCACGTTGGTGCATGTCGACGCAACAAGTCAATGCAAGTGATTCAATGTGCATAGTACTGCATACTGTGTCCTCATTGGCCACACCAATTTTCTGGAATAGGAAATGGGCATACAATTGAGCTATTCCAGACCAATGACAGGCAATGACTGACAGGCATTTTTTTGCCAACAGCTGATTTGGTCTGGCTTCAACCAGGCTATTCAGTAGTCAGCGTCATCCAGTGTATATAACCCCTTAAATAATTGGAACCGATCAAGACACCTCCAATGTAATGATGAAATAAAAGTAAAAAAAAAAAGTAAATTAGGTGAGTCTAGTTAAACATAATATAGTCGTCTCATCTATCGGAAAAAAGATGACTATTTCCTGCACAAAAAAAGGTCTCTGCTGGTGCAATTACCCAATGTAGCACAACTGAAACTAGTTGAATAATATAAGCAACAGGGAATACAACATGTTAATGACACCACTGGGGAACCAAAATTACATTTCTTTTCACATTCTAGAGAAATGCTTCTGAATAAGCCATTTCTGGGTTCGAAATTAAGAACTTGGCCACTATGAAATACCTGCACGGCAGTGCACACTGCTAGCTTTGGGATAATGGGAAGCCATGTTTCTGCATTGATGTGTCTGCATAAATGTTTTTCTGAACCAGATATGAGGGAAGAGAAAATGTGATATTTGCTACACACGCTTTGAAAGACAATGCATGTGTCATATTGCTGCTATACTGTATGTAAAGCCTATGCTTGATGTATTTCTGGAACAGTGGCAGTGTGGTGTGCTTAATGTCCCTTTACTATTCATGAAAATCCACAACCTCTCTGCAGCAAAGACCTGTAACAATCATAAAATAGCATTTTCTAGTTTTTCTTTCCACAAGGAACAGTTCGATTGTAAACTAAAGTGCAACATTTATTCAGTCCACCGTGTATGATATTGTAATTTAAACTCCACACGTTCTGCCTTGTGATTTCCATTATTTGATGCAGGCTTGCATCTTCCATTTTCCCTCTCTCCTCTCTTATATTTATTGAAATTAAATAGCAAGTGATAAAGATGTTTTCATCAAAGGCCTGTGTTATGGACTAAAATGACTTACTCAACCAGAAATGTCAGATCCGACACATAAAAGAGATAAAGGTACAACAAAAACAGTTGTTAGATTAATGATGTGTCTGTGTTTTGTAATGTTTTACATTTGTTGTTTTAACATAGTTGTTTTAACATCAATCAATGTGATATGGTACTCAATGGGGAGACCAATTTCAAATCTACTGAGGAACTACTTTTATTTATTTATATATGGTGACGGTACTTCATAGACCTATGCCGGGCATCAATCTGGTCTCTTATGGCCTGGTTTCCAGCCCTGCTTTTGTTTAGCTGAGTTGTGTTTTGGCTGCTGATCTTTCTTGTCTCCACAGCAAATCTTCCCCCAGATGTGAATCTAGACAGATGTGACTCTAGCCAGATGTGAATCTATCCAGATGTGAATCTAGCCTGGTAAAGTGAATCTAATGAGTTTTTCTCACCTACATATATCATATACAGTATGGTATATACTGGTATTACGTTGTAGTTGATAGAGGCTCTATACAACACTCTGCACATACACAAACAACACACACATGCATGCACGTGCACACGCGTGCGCGCAAACACACATAGGTGCTAGAGCAGCTGGAGTGGAACTGTAGGGTTCCTGGTTTATGATCCTAGGCTCCCCTGGTTTAAGATCCTAGGTCAGTGTTGATTCTGTCAAGGTGGCCTTGAGCAAGACTCTGCTTTGCATGGTTTCCTCTGCCATCACTGTGTGAATGTAACGCACATTCTATGTTGCTTTGGATAAAAGCACTACCGGTATATTAGCCCTGTTACAGTCAGCTTGAGTCAGCATGATGGAGACCAGCAATGTTTTGCAACTAGGGCTGTATTGAAGCAGGCATGACATTTGTGGCCGTGACCTGGTTTAACCCTGGTCATGACCCTCGCCAGATCATCTCACCACTATGCAAATATTAAGTACAAACATGTACAAGCATGTGCGCGTGCACATGAATACACACACACACACACACCTAATGAGCACATACTAAAAGCACACATTGGCTTAGATATGCAAACACACGTGGGACGGTGCATGCACAGCATACTACACCCATCACCACCACCACCACATCTCTATCTGTACTGTGGCTGATGAGGAGGTGTGTTTGAACTGAGCTGAATATCAGCGCTTCTGAATTATTTACAGCCATGTACTTTGGGTGCAGAAAAGCAGACTCAGAGATCACTGTGACTGCATGTGTACGTGTGTTTAAAAAGAAAAGGGAAAAAAGAAAAGAAGGAGACAGTATCTGATATGCTTCTCTGCCTCAAACGGAATTCAAAATGGACGGCTAGAATAGAACAGAGTTGCCAGGAAGTCTTACCGTTCTCACTGTTCGACGTATGTGTCACAGTCTGCTTTGCAGCAACCCATCAATGCATTGATAGGGACAAACTCTCATAGCCATCTACTGACCAAGACATTATAATAGGCAGCATTCTGTGCAGTTTTTCATGGGTACTGTTTTGACAGTGACAACGTGTGTTGTCAACTGACTATGTGGCTGGTTATGACTGATATGAGTTTGGAGACTCGCGTGGCCGGTCAACACTCAGGTTAGAATGAGATTTAGCGTTTGTGTTAGTAATGTCGTACAACGCACATCATCGTTGTCGTTGTAGCCATGATCAACACAAAGAAATGACAGAATGCAGCCAAATGAATTTATCCTAAATGTCACCATATAATGTTTTGCGTTGTAGACATAGCAGTGACATCAGTAGACGTGTCTATTCAATGGTCTGATTAAATGTATTTTTTTACCCTTTCAGTGCATTGATTGATTGCATTCGAATCCGATATTCTGTCTCTTCTCTCCACCACTTTTTGAGTTAAAACTTAGTTGGGTGAAGTCTCGTTGAACTCATGTGCTTCATGAACATGCATAAAGTAATGAGTCTAAAGACATCATAAAGAGGTAACTTGAGACAGTCTCATGCATCTTATCAACCCACCAGAGCATATCTACTTTAGTGTTATTATTTAGTGTGATTTAAAGGCACAGTCACAGGTTTTTATAAGTAACCTAAAAAAAAGGTATATAACTGCTGTTTGTGATTTTTTTTTTTAGTTTTGAGATTGTTCAATCAATGAATTATTGCATATAAACGGCACTCTGGATCAAAAGGGGACGGAGAAGGCTCCAACACCTACATTAACCTGAGGAGTTAATGTAGGTGTGGCATGGTGTAATTGAAGAAAATACGGCACAGGGTTGTTAATGGCCAAGCACACGTCTACTGGCGTCAAAATGGAGAACATTGTCCTATTTCTGTTTAATCGCTTCTGTGCATTTGCCTTACATTGCAATGAAAACTTCTTTAACTTCTCCACGTTCTCCACGGATCTATTATGTCTCAGCTAAGTCCTTTACCACCCCTCTACACCTATACTAAACCTTTTGCAAAAGATAATTCATAAGCTCATTATGTACCAAAGAGCTTGGTGCATGTGCTGTTGGCTTGCCTTGTTGCACTCCCCCCACTGTAGAATTTGTGCAAGTGCACATCCTGTTAGCAGGGGTTCCGGAGGGTTTTCTAAATCACCCAAATCACTGAATGCTATACGATTTCATTTACTTATTTGGTGACTGATGATTGATAAGACTCAGGCGATTCAGTAATTAGTAGCAATAACCATCAAGCCCAACAAATCTCTAGCTCAAAAATTGTCTACAAACTCATACAACACGTTGCCTTGTGAAGCATCGTGGGCCTTGTACATCTGAAATTCTTGCCGAATGTTCAACCCTAGAATAGCGACCTTATGGTGCATGTTGTTCAAAATCCCCCACATTGTTGTTTTGCCAAAATTCTTTTCACCCAAGCTGTATGACAGCGAATAAAATTGGAGCTGCTCCAGTTTGGGGAATGTGTATTTTTCAAAAGGTTTTCTGGCAGCAATCACTGCAGTAGTATACCTGGCCGCAACATACAGGACAACATGAAAAAGAAAGCGCCCCATTTCCGTGTGCTCTTCATCATTTATCCGAGAGACCCTTTTGATTGCTGCTGCATTTCCTGGCTTGGTTTCATTTGCATAGCGGCTACAGCCAAATCTCTGTGTGTGTCGGCTTATACCAAGAGGGGGGAAAGCCAGCATGTTGCATTCAAATCGCTGGATGTTTGAAAATCAACAAGACACATTGTGAACATGTAGCTCTGCTATTTATTCGGTGTGCCACAAATAAGTTGTGAATATTTCCGGCTTCTCGATCCCAGCAGAGACGGAGGACATAGGGTGAAGAATAAAAGAGATGAAGAAAGAAGCGTCGTACCACGGAACCCGGATGAATGGCAATGACAGAAGCTGTCAATGTGCACTTTGGGAATTTAGTGCATGCACACAAACAAGGGAAGAAACACATCCCGTTGAGAGAGCATAAAAGATGGAAGAGTGCAGTGGAAACAAGATGAATAATAATGATTTCCCACATTTTGTGAGGCAGAGGGGTAACAACTCGTGGCCAACATATCACACTGAGCACACACTGCACACATGCACGCACAACAAACATGCACAAACATGCGCGCACACACACACACACACACACACACGCACGCACGCACGCACGCACGCACGCACACACACACACACACACACACACACATACACGCACACACACACAGACAAACCAACCTGTGGTCGCCAATTTGAAATTTCTGAACTAGACTGTTAGCTACATTCATTCTATGTTAAACCTTCACGACTGTCGATATTTAATCAGCTAAAAGTCTACCCTATCGACCGTCTCCAACTCTCCTGCGGTAATTACACCGGCAGACAGCCTGTTTTTTCACACAGGAGAGGGACAGGTGTGAACTACACTCTAAATGCGTGTTATCCTTTCCGGTACAATTGATTTAGGCCAGGCACAAGTGATGTATATCAAAATAATGAGCTCAATTAGCGGTGCAGCTATAAAATGGTGCTGAGGATGGCATATGCTGGTGTGGCTGAATGTTAAATTGCAAACACAAACGAGAATGTCCAGAGAGTCGATAAATATCAGCATTTAGAGCGAGCGCGGCAACGCACGACTCCACTAGTGTCTCCCTGGTTGTAGCATTACATATTGCTTGCTATACATGCTAGCACTAACCCTAGAACTACTGGTTTTCTGTCCAACCAGGAATCCTTAAACCATTCATTTGAACCTACAGCCTTGAGTTTGATACCGTGACCGACAATGTTTCCTAACTGGTGGAAGGGAGCTCTTACTTTGACACCGTGACCCACGTCGTCCAGCAGTGTGTAGTCGATGGGTTTCCTGATGTAGCGCACCGGCCGCTCCATGTTTCCAGGTGCGATAATCTTGTGTGTGCGCGAGGTGTTCTTGTTGGTGGTCAGAATGCCGATCTCTCGCCGTGCCACCTTCTCTTTATGGATGTCCACCGTCTACAGAGGAGGGAACGGTGTGAGAGAGAGATACAGTAGCAATGTTGAATGCTTTCAATCTGCTAGATATAGGGCAGAAATACAACGTAAGAAATACAATGTAAAGGTACCATACTATTCGTAAGACGCCTAAGACGCATCCACCTCATTGCTGGCAAACTGCTGGATGGGGTGGTGGAATGCATGCAGTTAGCTGCGACTTCGGTCGCATTAGTAAGTTTTTTGTGTCTACTGTGTGAAGACACAGGTTTTTAGGTTTTGCTAGCATTTAAAGACATTAAACAAAAGTAAAGAAGTAAAGAAGAAAAAAGCTAGATATTCATAAACAAAAGCAGCATAATTTGCCTTGACGTTAGAACTAAAATCACCCTCCCCTTCTGGTCCTGCCCGTCTGTAGGCAGTAGAATCAAGCAATGCCCCCAACAAGGAAAATCCACTATTTGTCTGACCAATCTGATGCTGTATTCTATTTGCTAGGACTGTTTTGTGAGGACGTTGTCTGCATTTAAAACAAATCTATCTGCAATGTATCCAAACCAGAGGCCGTGCATAACAATTGTGATCGAGCTGCTTTCAACAGCGATGCCTCCATGGAGACAAAGCAGAGTAGAATGAAGAATCTCTGCAGAGCGACCACAGCAGCCAAACAGGATTAGAGCCAGATGATTGAGACACAGTTGGGTGATAATGGCCCACGTAGTATGTGGCAGGGACAGACATTACATCTGACTATATAAATGCATACAAATGGATATGCCAGGTTGTGAGCATGCAGCTGGCTGGAGTTGTTCATGGGCACATTCAATTCTCTCTTTCCCTGTGTGTGTACTAGTGGCCTCCTGCTTCCTTTATCATAAAGATATAAAGATATAAAGATGGTTCTCAGTGGGGGCACGATTGAAATGGTTGGTGACTTGTTGCTTTCAGGCGTCACGCACGCACGCACGCACGCACGCACGCACGCACGCACACACACACACACACACACACACACACACGCAGATTGGTTGAGCACAGATTAGCTAAAGGTGTACTAGGTAACTTTGACTGGTGGTCCTACATTCCCCAGCATTCCTTGCACTTTAAGTTGCATTCTGATTGGTACTTGTAATCAAGGACCAATCACATGTGAGTGTCATTTTTCTGGAAGCTGTGGGAACCACAGTACCATCATCACTTTTCGATAGGAAACATTATTTAGAACAGGCTCTGAGGGCTGATATTCAGGGAATGGCTTATATGATGAATATCCCAGTCATAATGGAGATCAAATTTAAAATGTTTTAATTAAAAAAATGACCTAGTATACCTTTAAATCAACAGTAATGTATCGTTAAGTCTGTCTTTCTGTCTGCTTGTCCATTCGTTTGGCGGTTCTACTAGTTCTACTACTCCTACCATTGCTTTGGCCTATATTCTAATCTACATTCTAGGTCACATTGGCAATGGTTGAATTCCCATTGAACACCCTCCCTGTCCTGCAGGCTTTTACCCTAGGGAGCATTTGGCGAATGACCCTCCTTTCCACCCACACTCGATTAAACGTCATCTCATCTCTGACTGTCATGGTCATGGTGGTGGCTGAAATGACAGCGGCTCACAGCAGGCACCACCCCCGGACCCACCTCCACCCAGGAGAGACTCATGAATGATAGATGGGAGTAGACTTTGAAGGCTGGATCAAGGAGGTGAAGGAATGAGGGAGGACAGGCCATCCAGCCTCTGGACAATGAGGTCACACTTGTGTTCATAGGGGTTGTGGAGAAGGGCTGCATGACGCTCACGCCTGAGTGAAAACCACTCCATTGTTCTGACGTTGCCCTTAATTCTTGGACGGAATAGTTCAGGGCAGCAATGACAGACGGCGCCTGGAATAAGAAGTGTGTGTGTGTGTGTGTGTGTGTGTGTGTGTGTGTGTGTGTGTGTGTGTGTGTGTGTGTGTGTGTGTGTGTGTGTGTGTGTGTGTGTGTGTGTGTGTGTGTGTGTGTGTGTGTGTGTGTGTCATCCAAACAGGGCCGGATCTAGAGGGGGGGCAGGGTGTGCATCCTGCCCACCCAATGAAAGGTAATATCAGCGGTTTTCATCAGTGGGCTAGGGACCACCAGTGGTTGAGAGAGGTCCAGGTGGTCCCCAGGCTAAATGGTGGAAAGTTGGTTAACTAGATGTAACTCGTTGAGAGAGTAAAAATGAAACCAAATGGACAATTGTGGGTCCATTTGGTTTCATTTTACACTCTCAAGAGTTAAAATATTCATCATGTGAATTAGCCCAAGTCTACACAACTAGAGAATGTAGAAGATTAATGGACATTTTCTATCTGTATGCTTGACTGTTTTGTTTCCCAAATCCAGCCTGGAATTGTGGACAAAAGCAAAAGAAATCTTTAGTTTTGGGGTCTATGGGGCTAACATGTCCTCAAATGCTGGTCCGTGGCTCAAATATTAAAAAGATTGAAAACCCCTGCTTCATATGAAAAACTTTGGAGTTGCCTGGTACCCTGCCATTCTTCCAGCACATCCTAGTAGGGCTGGCTAAATCCGTCCCTGCATCCAAACAGCAATAAGGTCACACTTCAGTCAATCATCAAAGCAGGCCGCCTGGCTCCGCCAGCCCCGACCACCTCTAGAGCTCCAGAGTTGGTCTCGCTTTGGGGAGCCGAGACACTGCTTGGGTCACCGTGAGATGCTGTGTGAAACGCTTCACAATACACTTGATATTATATGATCTATACCCTTTATACCAGTGGTTTTCAACCTTTTTCATACCAGGGCCAACTATTCATTCAGAATTTGAGCCACGGACCCCAAAACTAAAGACTCCTTGTACTTTCGTCCACAATTCCAGGCTGGATTTCAGAGAAAACAAAACGGTCAAACATACAGATCAAAATGACCATTAACCTTCTACATTCTCTAGTTGTGTAGACTCGGGGTAATTCAGGTGGTGAATATTTTATCTCTTGATTGTGTGAACAAATGGACCCGCAAGGGTCCATTTGGTTTCATTTTTACGCTCTCAAAGAGTTACATCTGGTTAACCAACTTCGCATCATTTAGCCTGGGGGCCAATTGGAATCCTCTCAAGGACCACTGGTGGTCCCCGGACCACCTGTTGAAAATCCCTGATATATATATATATACTGTATATACAGTATACTGTATATAAACATCATGTGCAGTAAGTGTAGTAAGTGTACACAGCAGCGATATACAAGCAACAACCATGTTTTTAGGAGAGGAAACCGAAACGGTCACGCCTAGCTGTAGCTGGGAAACTGACAAAGACAGAGCCGCCTGTTTCCTGTCAGAGATAGATAGGCGGGTAAAACTTGAGAGAGGAGAGGGGCGCAGCGACAGAGGAGAGATGTTAGGATAAAAGAAGAAAGAAGAGAGAGACGCAGATTAAGAGGAGTGACAGAGAGAACTTGAAACTTTGAAAGACGAGTGTGGACTTCTCTCTCTATATATATCGTCACATCAGATGTAGGTAATGCACACTACCTTCCAGGGTGGGAATCATCATAGTTAAAGTATGCTGCAATTTTGCAAATCGCCCTATCACTGACACTGCATTTAACTTTTAATATGTTTCCTGTGTTATTTTCCCCCATAACCTATAACAGGAATGACGTCACAGATCACAACACAGTGGTAAGGTCTATGTTAGGAATATGATATGGTTAGAGCACTTTGTGCTTCTGGTATGGTGACGGGCTTTAAGGAGATGCTGATTTTTCCTTTCCAGTTGGATTTGGAACCTGCACACAGCACCAAAGTGACTAGTAATATAGCTAGTGTACTGATCACTGGTAATACTGACCAGCTACTGTAACTGACCTGACCTGAATCCAACAGAGAATCTAGAGTAAGAGTAAGGTGTGAAACATCAGACTGAACATAACAAAATAACCTATGGCTGTTATCAAAGCAAACCTGGGCTTCCATAAGACCACAACGTTGCCACAGGCTGATCACCTCCATACCCTTGATGAAATAACTGGTTAAAAAGTAGCCCAGACCAAGTACTGCCTGCATGCATTAATGTGCTTTTCAGACATTAATTCAACATTTATGGATTACAAAATAATGTCTCTGTCTGTCTCTCTCTCTGTCTCTCCCTCTCTCTCTCTCCATCCAATTTTCTTAATCTCTTTACATTAACAAACATCTGGTTGAAACTGACGCCTTCTACCACATGTGTGTAGGAACAGATGGCTGAGTGGGAAGGACAGCATGTTTGTTAACTGCTGGAGAGGTGTTTTTGGCTCAGCAAACCTGCGCAGAGCAAGGCGAGGAGCTGTACTAGACAGTAGTAGTGTTAGAATTTAACAGCAATTCCTCCTGGGGTGGAGGAGTGTTGCTGCGGCAGACAGACAGACAGACAGACAGACAGTGCACTGTGCAGCATCTTAAAACAGGGGGATGGCCAGGCCGCAGGGTTTCCCCCGGGGCTTCACAGCCAAGGCCTTTATAGGCAAGTGTTATTGTCAGGCGACTTGGCTGAGAAAATCCCCACAAAATGTAATATCTCCTCGTATTCGTGAGTCTAATGTGGACCAAGCTGCCACCTGAGTATCCACAGTCGGATAGAGTGGTTAATAACAACAACAAAAAAAACTTCACAGGATTGAGGTCTAAAATACAATGCAGGCGTGAGCACGAAACAAGCACACACGCAACAAACAAACTACAGTATATCGCACAGCGTTTTCTAAGCACAAAGCGCCGGCCCTGTTGAAATTGAACTAAATGCCGCGATTTATTACTCCCTGTCTGTAAAGCCCTTTACTCTGCCCAAGCCCGACCAAGCTTCAATGTTCAGGCCCGTTGAGAACTCTATTTTCAAATGTGTGGTTATTAACTTGTGGTTTAAAAGCGCCACTCCAGCAGCAATTGTGCTTATTCCAGCAAAAGGACAGCAGTAGTTATAATAATACAACCAATACAACCAGTAGCACGTGGTAGAAAAACGGATAAAATCCTTAAATTCTGTAGCAGCAGGATGGCTAATCCAAAACGTCACCTAAACATAATCTGACAGCACAGGGGTTATGACTAAATCCCAACAAGTTGTATATCTGTAGAGTATAATACTGCCTCACACTGCCTACACAGTCCATAAGTGTGCTATAGGTCAGGTTTATCATGACCTGACAGGACTCACTGGGTCACCAACCATACAAATGAGAAAAACAATGAATGGATGAATCATAGTGCAAGCACACTAGTGGTGCTTAGACATGAAGGGAGGGGTAGTGACTCATGGATTAATGTTGTAATGTTTTGTGTCATTACGATCAGAATGAAGCACTTCCCTTTCATTTGCCATGAAGCTGGAGAGGGCCACAAAGGCACTGCCTGGTTTGAATATAAGACAGTCTTTTTTTTTTTTTTTTTTTTCAGTGAAAATATCCTAAAAAAAATGAGTTTGATTTAGGGACTATATTATTTGACATTCAATGTTCTTTTTACACAAATGAGTCTGGGGTTGGGAGTCGTCTTATAACCAGGGTCATCTTATATTTGGGACAATATGGTATACTGTATATACTATATATGTATATATATTTTTTCTCTACAATTTAATTTAACAAAAAACATTAATTACCAGTTGTGGATCTGTTATTTTTACACGTTTTTACACATTTTACACGTTATAATACTAACAATATGGGGCCTTCTGAATAATAAGTACTTTTACTTGTGGTACCTAGCATATTTTGATGACAATACTTTTCAAGTTAATTTTAATACTGGACTTTGAGTATTACACAAGTAAAAGAGGAGGTTGTTCTATCACAGGAGGAATTGGGGCAATATTGTGATTAGCAGTGGCGTGTGGGTACCACACAATGCCCATTTGATCCTTCTCAAATTCTAGCAAAAATAAATGAGCACAATTTTGCATAAGCCCTGACAGAAAGAAAAGGGGTGCCTCATGGATTAATGAATGACCATTCACAATATTACTCTAGGCAGCACATTTCCACAGACATCAACCACTTGAGACAGACTGGCTGCTGTCTCATATTGGTCAATGGCTCAGTCAGTTGTGACCGTTGGCCACCGGTCGCGACCGTCTTGCTACCGCTTGCGACATTGTAGTCACGAAATGATTTTGGTGTCTCTCCTCACAAAGAGTCAATTCACCCAGAATAAAAGCCGACAGACAAAACAGAGATGCCAGCTTCAAACGAGAACCATGGTGACGGCGCAGCATATCGACAGGAGTGCCGAACCAGTATAGCCATGAGAGACGAGGGCAGACCGATTAGGAATGAGGATGTTAGAGAGATAGCCCAGGTGGGGTGTTTTACAAGCATAGTATGAGGGGCAGGGATGAGTTGGTTTGGAGTGATGAATGACGGGGTGGGCAAAGAATGTGGAAGATGTCTCCATCTTACAGAGGAAGAGGAGATTTATAGAGGCAGGAAGAGAGACATTAGTGGTCTATATTAGGCCTTTTGCCCCTTCACACACTCTCTACATCTAAGATAGCCAATGTCTTGCACTGAGAGCTTGTAGATCAGCTATTTTTGCAGAAGGTGCAGTTTATAACCTGCCCAGAATAGGCATGCTAGTGAATTGTGGTTAGAGTTTTCCAACACTCATAATATACACTTTTGCTAGCCTAACATGTCATTTAGCGGAAGGAGTTGACTCAGTGTGTGATAACAGTGTCATTTAGCAGCACCATCACCAGGGGTAACATCCAAGTAAGGAAAGATATTGGCTGCCACCTCACCATCCCTGAGGATCAATAGCTAGTAGTCTCTCTCTATCTCTCATTCTCTGAGCGAAGTGGCGTGCTAGCAGTGAATGCTAGCTAGCACAGACACAGAGTGCTGCTGTCAGGGTTTCAGTTCATTCCTGACGGGGCTTAATGAAGCACGTATGATACAGGATGGGGTCAGCCGCCGACAGACTCACTACTGCCTGGCCAGGAGGGAGCAGCACAGACAGAATGAGAGACAGAGAATGCTGATGAAGCAAGTGGCAGCATGGGGTTGTGACTGTGGTGTGTGTGTGTGTGTGTGTGTGTGTGTGTGTGTGTGTGTGTGTGTGTGTGTGTGTGTGTGTGTGTGTGCGTGCGTGCGTGCGTGCGTGTGTGCGTGCGTGCGTGCGTGTGTGGTGGGGATCCCATTCCCGCTCTGTCTCTATGCCATCAGAACTTGCAAATGTGCGGTTTGGTGTTGGGACCTAATCTATGTACAGTGGGTCTCTGTGTCATTTTCTGTTGAATGACACAACAGTTCTATTATTTTGATAAATCAATCAACACATTTTGGCACAGTAGTATGCGTACCTGAGAGATGTGGTTGATGGAGGACTCCATGCGCCGTAGCTGTGAGGCCTGGATGTCGAGAAGCTGCAGTACATTGTTGGCTAAGGCATTGATCTGGTACGCCACGCTGGCCAGGGACTGGGTCGTATAGGCCTTGGTCTCCTCCAGGGCTTTTCTCTTGTCCTGGGCCTGAGGAGAGGACCAGTACACTGTTCAGATGACTAAAAAACATGACTTTGCTATCTAACAATTGGCTACAGTCCAGTCTAACAATTTGCTACCACAGTTACCACTGGATTGGGGGAGAGATAGGTATAGATGCATATGGGTGGTGTGAATATCGTACATGCACAACATGGAGGACAGATACTGTATATAAATGTTGTGGCTGTTATGCAAATGGAAAACATTAACTTTTTACTTCCTTCAAAACCATTTGTGTAATTATTATTATTACATATTCATAGTCACTGATGGCCTAATGATGATAATAATGGCGATACTGAGGTAATGCCATGGTTCATATTATAGGCAAAGCCCTAAAATTTTAAGGTTCATTTAATGATGTCAAGCTAACCCCCGTCGTTAACATCCTCTGTAAGTGCTGTGTGAATGTCAAGTAGGTCTTTCTGAGGTAAATGAAGGTCTGCTCTGATTGCAAGTGAAACTTTCATATTTGCCAGTTTATAGGAAATATGTTCGATCAAACGTCATTGTGTCGACAGACTGTGTGTGTGTGTGTGTGTGTGTGTGTGTGTGTGTGTGTGTGTGTGTGTGTGTGTGTGTGTGTGTGTGTGTGTGTGTGTGTGTGTGTGTGTGTGTGTGTGTGTGTGTGTGTGTGTATGTGCGTGCGGTTGTGCATGTCAGCCTGGCATGCCCAGTGGACCAATAAGCCAAATGTATTGTGCATGATGTCGCTGCCAATAGGGAGAGGAAGTAAATCCCCAAATATCTTTCCCATATTGTGAATATTATTTTTCTGGTAATATTCCCACATTTTGTGAATTCATAATCTCACCCCTCAATATTTGGAGGTAAAATAGAAATGTGTCATATTATGTGTCAAGAAGATCATTACATCATACTGTAGAATGTGTTGTATTGCCAGCCACATGTCCCATTAGACCTGTGAACCCGACTCAGAGCAAAGGACTTTTTGGAATGCGAAGCAGCCCAGGGATTTAGAAAACAATGATTTTTCCCGATGACTCAGATGGATAATGTGGGACAGGTGCATTGTGGGAGGTCGGCTGGCATCCAAGAATACTGGGGGCATTCCATAAGAGCCAAATCCATATGCCAACTGCAGGAACCATCTGTTTTGGGATGCTTTTAATAACTTTACATTTACGAGTAAAAAAGAATTAAGTTGACACTGAATGTTCAAATCTGTGACACACATTTTTGGGCCAACAGTCGTGACCGTTCCTCACAGGTTGTTACTAAACCTAATCGAATCGAACCCATGAACCTGTGGTCCAAAGGTGAGAGCTTTACCGACTGAGCTACCTGGAGAAATTAAAACAATTACTATTACTATATCACTACAATCTCACCATATTATTATGGCAGCAACTGGCCAAGTGTGTAAAGTTTAAATGCACACACACACACACACACACACACACACACACACACACACACACACGCACACACGCGCACGCACGCACGCACGCACACACACACACACACACACACACACACACACACACACACACACACACACACACACACACACACACACACACACACACACTTATCACAGCAACTAGTCTACTGTGATGAAAGAAGAAGTGTAAGTTCCAGCTGAGAAAATCTAACTTAATTAAAGTGGTCTGAACAATGAACATTATCTGCCATCTACTGTCCAGGGTGAGACATTTATATTATTATTCTAGATATCTCCATCTATTTTATATGACATTGTTGTAAATAATAGCCTTAAAATGGCTTTTATAAGGTTACACTTGGGATCGTTTCAGACATTCATCCCAAAATAAAGCAATTGCCAAGTCTAAAAATGTGATAGTGCCATGAATGAAGTCAGAGGGGCATCATGTGAGTAAAAGGGGGATTTGGGGCAGGGTCAACAGACATGACAGATTTGTATGATTTATGACTACACAAGTACCGCCCTCCCCAAATGAACGAACACACACACACACACACACACACACACACACACACACACACACACACACACACACACACACACACACACACACACACACACACACACACACACACACACACACACACACACACAAAAGCCTGACAATCTATTGATAATTCAATTCAATGGCTCCCTGCAGCTAACTGGTGAATGAATGAATGAATGAATGAAATTTTTATTTAACAGAGATGAGAGTTATTGCACAAGTCAAGTACACACTGCTACAAAACTGATAACAGCTTGGAGAATTACAGTACAATTCAAGTACAACTGCATCAAATCTGAAAAAGCTGATTGGACACACTAGTTAAGCATACACTTGTTTACAATAGTGGCCAACTTGTTCATTTCATAGAGGCATTCAAGTACCGTACATACAAAACAACTACTTCAGTAAAAACAGAAGCAGCAAATCATGGAGGCAAAATCATAGTGGAGGTAAAAAGGGAAAAGAGAAATGTACAAAGAGGAGAGGCGGGGTGGGTGGGGGGATTTTATATACATTTTTGTTTTACAGAGGCCAGTTAAGAATTGCAGCCATCTGTAGGTGCCCTTTGAGAGCGGTTTTGAAGGAGTCAAGGGATTTACATGCCTTTATGACTGTTGGTAGGGCATTCCACATTTTGGTGGCATATGAGCGGAAGGAGTTAAGACCCTTGTTTGTGCCAAATCTGGGTTGGACATGGTTAGTAGCACTCCCTCTGGTGTTGTGGGAGTGTACTTCATTGACATTAAGGAAGTATTTGGATAGGTATAAGGGTATTTTGGTAGAGTATCGTATTTTGTGGACCAAACCCATTGCGAGATGTTGTACTCTGTCGTCAACCCTAAGCCAACCCAAACTGTCGAAGTGGGCAGGGGTGAGGTGGGTTCGAGGTGTGAGGCCAAGTAACAGTCTGACAAGTTTGTTTTGGGAGGTCTGTAGCCTTGTTTTTAAGGTTTTTGAGGTGCTGTGGTACCAAGAGGTGCAGGCATAGTCAAAGTAACCTTGAACCAGGGCTCCAGTTATGGTCTTCAGAGTGTCTTTCTCGACCAGTGAGGAGATCCTGTATAGGAATCTAGTTCTTTGGTTGACCTTTTTGATTACGTTGGTGGCCATTTTATCACCGGAAAGATTTGCCTCCAGGATGGAACCCAGGTAGGTAATTTCTTCTTTCCGGGTGATAATGGTTTCCCCCACTTTGACAGTGAAGCCATCTGCCTTACTGAGCTTAGCATTTGTACCAAAGAGTATGGATTCAGTTTTACCAAGGTGTAGTGATAGTTTGTTATCGGCGAGCCAGGTGCAGATTCTACTGAGTTCGGAGCTGAGGACTTTTTCGACCTGCTGTTTGTTCTTGTGCGAGACCAGCAGTGCTGAGTCATCGGCAAACAAGAACAATTTGCAGTCACAGGCAGATGTCATGTCGTTCACATATAGAAGGAACAGTAGAGGCCCCAGTATGCTCCCTTGTGGAACACCACAGCTCACAGGGAGGGGAGGGGACAGAGCTCCATCCACCTCCACCATCTGTTCTCTCCCCTCAAGGTAGGACTGCATCCAGCTCACTGATATGCTATCGAAACCAATTGCTCTCAGTTTGTTAAGCAGTATGGAGTGGTTCACGGTGTCAAAGGCCTTTTGGAGGTCCAGCATGACCATGCCGCAGTATTTGCCATCATCCACTTCCTGCCTGATGTGGTCGCTCAAGTAGAGGAGGCATGTGTCAGTGGAGTGGGATGTTCTAAAGCCAGATTGAAATTCGTACATTAGTTTTTTTGAGGCCAGGTACTTCTCCACCTGTTCGTACACTATTTTCTCCATCACTTTCGAGACGGAGGTTAGAATAGAGATCGGGCGGTAGTTACCGGGGTCTAATTTGCTCCCTTTCTTGTGCAAGGCGGTTACTTTGGCCAGTTTGAAATCTTGGGGGACCTGTCCTTGTTTGATGGAGAGGTTGACTATGTGTGTGATGATAGGAGCTATAGAGCTGGCTGAGTCACTAAGGAATTTGGAGGGAATATTGTCGTGCCCCGTGGCCTTGTGGGGTTGGAGGGCACTCAGTTTTTTGGACACCACCTCCGTTGTTACCATTTCCAGTTTAAACTCATCTTTGCAAACACCTAGGTTTTTGTAGAAGGTCATGATATGTTCTACACCAAAACGCCCAGAGTGGGGGGGCAGTTTGCTAACCAGTGTTGTTGCTATGTTTGTAAAGAATGAGTTTAAGTTATTGGCTACATCAAGTTTGTCAGTGATGAGGGTTTCATCACGTTTGATGTTTATGTTGGAAACTTTGGTTTTTAGTTTCTGACTGCAGCCTAGATGGTTGTTAAATAGCTTCCAGAGCTCCCGTGGGTTGTGTTTGTTCTCCTCTGCTTTGTCGTTGATGTAATTACATTTAGCAGATTTGATCAAGGCAGTTACGGTATTCCTTAATTTGTTTCTTAGTGTTTTTAGAGTGGCTAGTTTGGTTTGTAGATGCTTGCTGTTGGGTCGCTCGGCTAGTTTGGATTTGCATTTGAGAAGTTCAGAGCACTTTTTGTCTCTGGCTTTCATCGCAGTCAGAATGTCAGGATTCATCCATGGCTCTGAGCGGGTTTTCACCCTGATGGTTCTGAGAGGAGCCATGCGGTTAAGAGCCGATAAGAATTTGTTTTTGAAACGTAGCCAAGCTTCGCCGACTTGTGAGCAAGCAAACACATCGGACCAATCCACAGTCTCAAGTTCTTGGTTGAGGACCTCGCTAGAGTAGTTTTTGAGGTTTCTGGATGTGACTGTTTTGAGGCAGCCACTCTTTTGTTTTTGTATTTTGCGGGTACAAAAAATCATAAAATGATCGCTGAGTCCGCATACAATAACACCATTATTTGAGATTCTGGATTTGTCCGTGGTCAGAATGAGGTCAATGACAGTTTGGGAAGAATCACATACTCTAGTGGGTTTGGTGATTAGCTGGTTGAAGCTGAGTAAGTCACAAAACCTGCTGAAAGACTTAAACACAGGTGCCTCCCTGCGTAGAATATCTGTGTTCATGTCGCCAACCAGAATTTTCTCAACACCTTCAACTCCAGCTAAGCAGCCTTCGAGGATGTCATAAAACCCTTGTTGATCAGGCGGCCTGTAGATGGTGCCCACTAATACTGATTTAGCATTCTTGAAGATTAATTCAACCCACACGGATTCAATATCAACGTGCTGCAAGTCAGTACGAGTGATGTATTCGGTGTCTTTGTGAATATACATACAAACTCCACCGCCATGCTTGTTCCTGTCATTTCTAACAATTGAATAATTTTCTATTTCAATCTCAGGGTCCTTGGTGGAGCAGTCGAGTTTAGTTTCGGAGAAACTAAGAATGTTAGCTTTACCACATTTAAACAATTCTCTGAGTTCTGCTAGTTTAGGTCCAATGCTGTTCACGTTGAGGTGGAAAATGTGTATTCCTTTGGCGCCAATTAGAGCAGGGATGTCTGCTGCGCCAGAGTAGCCTGGGTCAGACAATAGGCAGAGCAGAGAGGTGTCAAGAGAGGTGTCGCTGTCGGGGGTGGGTCGGGGAGGGTGGTGTTGTAGTCGCCAGACAGGTTTGAAGGTGGGCTAGCTGGATCGGTTGGTTTGGGGGAGGGGGGGAGCGTCAGTGGGACCAGTGATGGTTGGGGACCCCCGCTGCGGGGGTGGCAGGCAGGCGCTGGCCGACTGGAGCCGGAGAGAGCTCTCTGTGATGGTCTCTGGAGGCTTCTGGTGGTCGGAAGCGTTGGTAACCATGGGTATAGTTCCACGTGAGCTCCCTTCGCAGACGGCAAAGTTGCCGGTAGCCTGGTTGGTATGCAGGGGTAGTAAACTCGCCTGACTGTCTGCCGTCCTGTCCATATCAGCCTCGTTGGTCAGTAGAAGTCGTTGCTGTTGAAGAAGTCTAGCCTGCCGCCGTGTGATCGGCCCGGGGTTGAGTTCGATGTCTCCCGCGGCTAATAGGCACAGAATGATCACCGCTCTACGATCGATTCGGCCGCGCGGGGGTTTATTTTTACGATCCGGGTTCTTGGTTAGAAAGGTGTGGATCGCCGCTGACCCAAAGGGAATATGTTTCCGTTCGGTTCCTCTTAGAAGAAAAAAGTCGCTGTGTAATTCCTCATGCGAGTTTCTGTTTTGCTCGTATCGTTTAGTGTCCTCCTGGTGTGGAATCCGTGGTGACTTCATGTAGTAATCCGAAATCCATAGAATGAGGAAGGGAGGAAGGGTTTTGTATGCAGGCACCATTTTCAGCTGTCCTGGAGGAGAACTGTTGGAGGGGAAAATGCTGGACCATGCGTATAGACATTCCGAAAAACTTCTGACGTTTACTAGCCTAATGCTCACATCAAATAATTATGTGCTCCCAAAATACTCCACAACAAAAAGTAAACTGCCACAAAATAAACATCTACAGTTGACTTGATGTTTTTGTTTTTGTTGCACCTGCAGTAAATCCTTAATTAAATCATTGTCCATAAACTGAATGAGGTTATTGAGGTTAAACCTGTGCAAAGAGCAAACATAAGCTATGGCTAAAGTAGTAAATCCAAGACTAGGCCTATCACAATTATTTAATCTACCTACAAACGTTTGTCCAGAAACGCCAAGGCCTCTGCCCTCTGGAATAAAGGGAAACAGAGACAAATGCAGAAATCTCAATATGAGCACAGGGTATTGTGAGGGTATTGCACAGCTGGGTGGAACATTGTGTATGGACCTCCAACTTCCATTGTTTCCGACTCGGTCCTCTACAGCCAGACACCGGTCTAGTAGAATTTAAAACTAAATTAAATTTATCTGTTGAATGACAATACATTTTGATTATTTGTTTCATGTGTCTGCTGAATGACAATACATTTACATTTTTTAATGAAACATATTTTTTAATGAATGTTCTAATGTTGAATGCCAAAAACACATAAAAAATCTATAGATTTGTCTTACAATTCAAGTAAAATCTCATGATTGTAACATTTCTACCGCAGGCACATTCTTACTTTGTATTCAGAATGTCTACATCGCATCAGTATAATGAGTGATTCCAACCCAAACCTCATTCTGTCTAATATTGTTAACGTTTGCCAAGTATAGTGCACTTAAAAAGTCACACAGTGTTTCATCAGATTACTCTCATATCATGGCCAAGGTCTTATTTGGGACAATCTGTTTGCATGCATCCTTAAATTCCACTCACGACTGTGTTTGTTATCATAAAAGAAGCAGAAGGTTCTGACTATTGCCATGGAAACTGAACCTATACTGTGTAAAAATCAATATGGAAGAGGATGAGACGTGCACAGTAGAGTATGCTTCAAGTAGTCCCTGGGGATGGAATAATCAGATATCAAAAAATGTGAAAATAACATACTGTATCTAAAAGTTTTTGTGAGCTTGTAGATGTTTTGGCACCCAATTCCTGCTTGAGAACTGTTACTGCATCAAAGTTGGAATCATGCTAAGCCTCTGCAACATACATCTCACTGCCTCACACTTTGGAAACAGTAAGCCAGTGGCTGGGAACTGTTGCTTTTCAAGGCTAAATGGCTACTAAATGAAGTAATGAAAGTACCGGTAAGTAAAATAGTCAGTTTAGATTGTTAGACTCTGGTCATAGGTTGCCAGACTCATACCAGCTACCCAATAGAGCAGCCTCCCAGCTGCCCTCACAGAATAATACAGGATGTATACAACAATGTCTGGTATTAGAACTATTGTGTATACTGGTTGTGTACAGAATCAATCTCACCTAAAGGGTCATCCAGAATTTCAGAGTGCTGTGATTTTTCTCTGCATTTACCGGTATATGACCACAAATGTCTCTCGCGCAACAAAAATAGCTGAACTACAAGCTTGCAATGCATTGCTTAAGCGAAGGACTCTTAGATAACTTCCAGAATTACCCTCAAAGCTACATTTCTGTATCTGTATTCCAGGGTGAGTAATCTCTCAAGGCAGATTTGGCTCTGAATTTTTATTTATTTATTATTTTTTCAGATGGTTTTCCAAATAGCAGGACAGTAAATAGCTACAGCACCACATGCCAAACAGGTTCACTTCTAGTAGCAGGGGAACATATACACAAATTAACTTAAATTTAAAAAATAAAATATGAGAATAACATTAGGATTCTGCCCTTGGCCCAACAGTCTACTCTATGACTATGTGTACTGAACAAGACACTTTAACCCCTAATTTAGGGCACTGCCCTATAGCGCGCATTTGCTAATATCGGTTGGGTTATTATGTGGGCTAAAATCTATTAAACCTTTATTATTTCAATAGCTACTGATTCTAATGGACAGGATGTTGCTGTAACTTGCCTCAAGTCGGGGCTGTAAAAATAGGTCAAGATGAAGTGGATGGCTAACTGTGCCAAAAAGGCTTGACTGATAGTTGTCAATCGGTTGTCAAAACTTCACTGATGAAAGTGTCATTGATTTTGTCTAGTTGCTCTGTGGCTGTGAGTCCCATCATTTCAGAATTCAATGTAGCACATTTGAGAAGAGATGATGCACTTTGAGGGATCGCAATTCTAGCAAATTCTTTATAGATGACTTGAAGAAGAATACCATATGATCTAATGTATTGAAAAAGAGGTAGACAATGTAATTTAAGTTCACTGGGCTGATACAGACAACAAGCCACACCAAACTACTTACAACGTACATGCATGATAACTCACAGGAGTTGATCTTGTTCTATCATGTCCGATTTGCAGATGACTGCAATGGTGATTAACATTGTACAAATACATTTGAGGTGGGTTTAGTTTACGTTCAAGGCAGGCACCAAATCGGTGGATCCTGTCCACCTGTGAATGATATATAGGCATCTGTATCCTCCTTGTCATGAGTTATGTCTGTTATTAGAGTACACTGGCAAGGCTGACAGTGACACTATAAGGTCTCAAACAAGCTGGCAAAACTCAACTCACCATCCAATACACAGACAGACAATAATCCAGATTACAGAAATATATTTAATCCTTTCTCGTATGAACATTACAAATCAATATAACAGTCTGACCTGGTCTAGAGGAATGCAGTTTTACCTCTCAGTGAAATGATCAGTGAAATGACATGATGAGTGAAATGAAACCAATAGCTGATAGTCCATAGCTGATAGTTCTAAATAGGATTTGTGATGACTATCAGGTATGAGCTATGATATGAGACCTGAAATAAAGCCTGTAGAAAGTAGGCCTATATAATATAAATAACTTTTCCCCCCATTCTCAGGGCTCTCTCTAGTTAACTAATGATCTCAGCAGGCTGAAAACGATCGTTTTCAGCCTGACGACGTGTGTGTGTGTGTGTGTGTGTGTGTGTGTGTGTGTGTGTGTGTGTGTGTGTGTGTGTGTGTGTGTGTGTGTGTGTGTGTGTGTGTTTGTGTGTACAGTGTGTGTGTGTGTACAGTAGTGGTACATGTATGAATTGGACTAATCAGCATCATGCAATTACAATGTAACTCTAGGCATTCTTTGCAACACACTCAACATCAAAGTATGACATCCGCATGGTTGCCACATGGGAGCACAAAGGGGTCCCTGGTGGGTGTATGTGTGTGTGTGTGTGTCTGTCACATTAAACCAGCTGAGCTTACAGACAGACACACTTCTCTTCTAACCGCTGGTTGGTGGTGAGTCAACTCTCTCGTCCCAATACTTGCATTGTGCATTTTCATGCCCCACAGAAATTATTGGACCTATTTTTATCATCTCGAGACTTGTCTTTTGACCAACATTGATTTCACTACTGGATCAAGTGCTGTGCATTTGATTACATGGAAATGAGCACTGAACAGGCACCTGTATATGCCACTGTTCCCAATAGCTGCGTAACTACAGCCATTATAAGTCATGAATCTGCTCAGACAGTAAGGCACGTGTAACTATACTTTAGTTACACATAATGAATAATACACATCTGTGTATAACCTAGTTATTACATGTGCACAATACATAATGTAATGCGGCCAAATTATGCCTGTGCCGAGGAGAAAAATCAGTATGACAGACAGGCTGTAAATTAGCAGGGCTCTTCAAATGTGTGAAGAAGACATCATTTCCATAATGAAAACACACCGCGTGGCCTAAACACACATAGGTAGCTTATACCGACCGCATATACCGGTATATACATAATTATATAATACATAATACCACGTTATGCTATATATCAGTCTATAAACACAGGATATGCTTGTATTAATAATGTTTTAAGGACGACAACAACAAGCAAAACCCGTCAAAGAGGTTGCATGCAGCCACAGTGTGTGACATAGGCCAGTGGTTTTCAACCAGTGGTCCCTGAGAGTGGTCCCCAGCTAAATGATGGACAGTTGGTGTAACTCTTTGAGAGAGTAAAAATGAAACCAAATGTACCCTTGGCCTTGTGGATCCATTTAGTTTCATTGTACACTCTCAAGAGTTAAAATAGTCATCATCCGAATTAGCCCAATTCTACAAAACTAGAGAATGTAGTAAGATTAATGGTCATTTTGATCTGTATGTTTGACTGTTTTGTTTCCCAAATCCAGCCTGGCATAGTGGACAAAGGCAAAATAATTCTTTATTTTTGCGGTCTGTGGGGCTAAAATGTCATCAAATGGTGGTCCGTGGCTCAAATGCTGAATTAATAGTGGTCCCTGGTATGGAAAAGGTTGAAAACCACTGACATGGGCTACCACTGGGTCATAATAACAACGACACACCCTCCCAGTAACAGCCAGCCAGGCCAGCCCCCCCATATATACCCACAGCTTTGTAATATCCCGTGAAATGTGACGCTATAAACACGGGTGTGAACGGAGTCAACGGACGGACGCACGCCGGGGCCGAAATAAAAAAAACGCCCACGGCTGCTGCCAGCCATGCGGTTCGAATACGACGTAATACGGTTGTACATACACGACCACCATACACAGCCATTATTTTATAGTAAAAGGGGAAATGAGACGTTCATGGCTTCCATGTAGCGGTTTGAGGGTCCCCAGCATTTCCTGTCCCTATCTGTGCTTTCTCCACTGACTGGCTGGAGCTTCGCACGTACGACGAAGGAGAGACACACCAGACCACACCACACCACACACCACACCACACCACAGGCAGTGTGTCTTGCACTACAATTTCACCATTTCCCACCACCCCACCCGCCAAAAACAAACAAACAACGTGTTATTTCTTTACCTGGACATAATTGTTTTCGCAGTATTCCGCGACCCTCGACAGGTTTTGGTAGCTTTCCACGAGAGCTCGTTTGCCGGCCGGAATTTCTTCCTCTAACAGCATTTGTAGCTCTGCCATCTTTACATCCCTGTTACCAGCCTCTCTCTCTCTCTCTCTCTCTCTCTCTCTCTCTCTCTCTCTCTCTCTCTCTCTCTCTCTCTCTCTCTCTCTCTCTCTCTCTCTCTCTCTCTCTCTCTCTCTCTCTCTCCTCCCTATCCTTTCAGCGAGGCGAGGTCTCTCAATCTCTCTCACTCTCTCTCCTCCCTATCGTTTCAGTGAGAGGCGAGGCGCTGCTGATGCTTTTTGGTGTGTGTGTGTGTGTGTGTGTGTGTGTGTGTGTGTGTGTGTGTGTGTGTGTGTGTGTGTGTGTGTGTGTGTGTGTGTGTGCGCGCGCGCGCGCGCGCGTGTGCGGGGGGGGAGAATGGGGCTCCCCCGCCTGGCACCGTGGCGCCGCTAGGGGTCGCTGTTGCCAAACCCGTTACTCTTCTCAAAATTGCAGTTCTACAAGTAGTAGAGCAGATTAGTGAAACGATACTTCACTTTGGTATAGAAGCATGAAAATTGGCACAGATACTCTCCAAGGTCTACTCTTTAGGAAAAAGGTGCGTGCCACTCAAAATTCCAAGATGGCGGCCCCAAAATCCAAAATGTCCGCCCAAAAATGTGGTTTTTCCTTCATAACTTGAAATGCATTGATTTTACACCCCATAAATGTATTGAACATTAATACAAAGTTGGCCATTACGGACGGTTTGGCACCAAGAACGTGTCTGTATCACTTACGGCTCTTGAGATACAGCATATAGGTACTTTCACAGATTGAGGAGAGCAAGACATTTGTAACATTGATTCTTAAGTGAATCAAATGGTGATACAGGCATGAAAATTGGTACACACACTCTTCAAACCCCACTATTTCTAAAAGTACTGCGTGCCCTGCAAAATTTCAAGATGGCAGCCCCCAAAATCCAAGATGTCCGTCCAAAAATGTGGTTTTTCCTTCATAACTCGAAATACAAAGCTTTTAAGCCCCATAAATGTATTGAGCGTTAATATAAAGTCAGGCATTACGGACATTTTGATACCTGTCTGTATGTAGTACGGTTCTTGAGTTACAACATATACGTAGTGATGTGGCACCATAAGTGTAACATTTTGGCATGTTTCACTCTTTAACTCAAAGATTCCTTTATCAGCATTTCTTCTATTTTCAGGAAATGGACCTACATGTATCTGCTATCATAAACCACTTCAAGTTTTTCAATTGATGAAACGGGTCGGGAGTTATTAAGCCAATTGTGAAGGGCTGTTTCAGTGCTAAAATTGCTGCGTACATTTTGCGAATATAAGCCACCCAGAAATGTCTGTCTGTGCATCTGTCCTTCACAATAAGTGTATATGTGAAGTGGGCGCACCAAGTGCACCATGTGTCATACTATAATTGTATAATGTGCTAAAATGCGTAATAGTGTAATATATGCAATAGTGTAATAGAGCTAATAGTGTAATGTATGCAGTATATAGCGGTATACTGTAATAGGGTAATGTATGTAATAAGTGTCACAGTGTAACATGTGTAATAGGTTGATATGTGTAATAGTGCCAGTGTAATATGTGTAATAGTGTAATAGGGTAATATGTGTAATAGTGTCATAGTGTAACATGTGTAATAGTGTAATAGGGTAATATGTGTAATAGTGTCATAGTGTAACATGTGTAATAGGGTAATAAGTGTAATAGTGTAATATTTTGCATTAGGGTAATAGTGTAATAGGAAATATGTGTAATAGTGTCAAAGTGTAATATGTGTAATAGGGTGTCATGTGTAATAGTGGCATAGTGTAACATGTGTAATAGCATAATAGGGTAATGTATGTAATAGTGTCATAGTGTAACATGTGTAATAGTGTAATAGGTTTATATGTGTAATAGTGGCATAGTGTAACATGTGTAATACTGGCATAGTGTAACATGTGTAATAGCATAATAGGGTAATGTGTGTAATATGTGTAATAGTGTAATAGGTTGATATGTGTAATAGTGGCATAGTGTAACATGTGTAATAGCATAATAGGGTAATATGTGTAATAGTGTCATAGTGTAACATGTGTAATAGGGTAATAGTGTAATATATGCAATAGTGTAATAGGGCTAATAGTGTAATGTTTGTGCATTATGGTAATAGTGTAAGAGTGTAATATATTACTGTAATATTGGTATAGCATAATAGCGTAATATGTGTAATTGTGACATGTGTAATAGGCAAATATGTGTATCATGTGTAATGGTGTAATAGGACAATTACACTAGACCACTATTCCATATATTACACTATTACACAGTACACAGTACAGATTGTACACATATTACACTATTACACATATTAGCCTATTACACTATTACACTAGTAGCCTATTGTACATACATTATGCTATTGCACGTATTAGCCTATTACACACATGTTACACTATGACACTATTACACATATTACCCTATTACCCTATTACACATGTTACACTATGACACTATTACACATATTACCCTATTACACATGTTACACTATGACACTATTACACATATTACCCTATTACACTATTACACATATTACCCTATTACAGTATTACATGTTACACTACGACACTATTACACATATTACCCTATTACCCTATTACACATGTTACACTATGACACTATTACACATATTACCCTATTACACTATTACACATTTTACCCTATTACAGTATTACACGTTACACTACGACACTATTACATATATTACCCTATTACAGTATACCGCTATATACTGCATATCTTACACTATTATCTCTATTACACTATTAAACTATTGCATATATTAGCACAATATATGCAATAGTTAGCACAATATACCATTATACTATGACACATGCTACACTTGGTGCGTCCGCTTCACATATACACTTATTGTGAAGGACAGATGCACAGACAGACATTTCTGGGTGGCTTATATTCGCAGAATGTACGCAGCAAATTTAGCACTGAAACAGCCCTTCGCGATCGGCTTAATAACTCCCGACCTGTTTCATCAATTGAAAAACCTGAAGTGGTTTATGATAGCAGATACATGTAGGTCCATTTCCTGAAAATAGAAGATATGGTGATAAAGGGATCTTTGAGTTAAAGAGGGAAATGTGCCAAAATGTTACACTTATGGTGCCTCATCACTACGTATATGTTGTAACTCAAGAACCGTAGCACATAGAGACATGTACTTGGTATCAAAATGTCCGTAATGCCTAACTTTATATTAACGCTCAATACATTTATGGGGCTTAAAAGCTTTGTATTTCGACTTATGAAGAGAAAACACATTTTTGGACGGACATCTTGGATTTTGGGGGCTGCCATCTTGGAATTTTGCAGGGCACGCAGTACATTTAGAAATAGTGGGGTTTGAAGAGTGTGTGTACCAATTTTCATGCCTGTATCACCATTTGATTCACTTAAGAATCAATGTTACAACTGTCTTGCTCTCCTCAATCTGTGAAAGTACCTATATGCTGTATCCCAAGAGCCGTAAGTGATACAGACATGTTCTTGGTGCCAAACCGTCCGTAATGGCCAACTTTGTATTAATGTTCAATACATTTATGGGGTGTAAAATCAATGCATTTCAAGTTATGAAGGAAAAACCACATTTTTGGGCGGACATTTTGGATTTTGGGGCCGCCATCTTGGAATTTTGAGTGGCACGCGCCTTTTTCCTAAAGAGTAGACCTTGGAGAGTATCTGTGCCAATTTTCACGCTTCTATACCAAAGTGAAGTATCGTATGAAAAAAATGAGTTAATCTGCTGTACTAAAGCATCAAACTAAGCTTTGACGCCGGCCTCGGTCATCTATCCCTCAGCCTCGGCCGACTATGGACGGAGGTACCAACACTTTGAGATGTACCAGTACCAGTCCGGTGTCAAATTGGAGTATTACTTGGAATATAGAATATTATTAATAACATTATTATTGTTGTTGTTGTATTTTGTTGTATTCTATGTATTCTATATTGTAGCATTTTATTATGTATAGATATAAAAAAAAATCGCTATTTTTTTTTAAAACCTGGCGTAGTTCTATAAACAGATGATGGAGCTACAGTACATTTCCCATCCAGCCGAAATAGTCTGGTTCAGACCAGAGCCTTCTAGGGGAGAGTTGCGATATTCACGTTCACTCCTGTGCGTCAGGGCAATGGCGGTGCTGGAGGAGCAGCAGCGCTGATGTAGAAGCCGTTTGAGTGCACTCTGAAAACCGGAAGTCGATGAATATGAATGGGATTTAATCAGGGACCAGCAACAACGGGGACCAGCAGCACGAAAACAACATGTATTGTTGGCGGTGACCTCGTAAACAAACTATTGATGCAGGCAAATTAAAGAATGCCTTCCGGAGGTTGATTTCGAATACTTTGTCACATGATTTGCAAATAGTATATAATTATATTGACGTCTTGAAAGTGTTAGTGACTGATTGAAACTGGTTTCAAAGCAGGCGATATCGCGAGAATTCACTGAAAAGCTAAGATTCTCGCGATAACAGCGAGGGGTAGGAGTATGCAGAAAGTTATTTAATCAGTTATTTAATCCAGCTTTAATGACTTTATTTTAGTTGTTCTTTAATAATACTACAACATAAACATTACAGAGACTCTAGCCGTGACTGAACAATACTTTAAAACAGTTGTCTTTTTGCATACGTGCCTAAAATAGCTCTTATTGCGCCGTTTTCGTTGAAAACAATGTACTCCAAATGACAGTTAGGACTGGGACTGCACTCATAGACGAATCTCTGTAGTCTCGTGCACGGTGCTCTGCTCTGCTTTCTGACCCCTCAATATCGTAACTCTCCTACTAGAAGGCTCTGGTTCAGACTATGGTTCAGAACTTCAGACCAATCGTTCTGGTGCAGAACAGCGCCATCTGGCGCTGGATCAGCTGAACTCGAGTCTGATAATCAGGCTAGTTCTGAAATCTCCCCCAAAGAACTACAGTTCCCTACACGACGAATGGTCACGTGTTCACCGCTCAGCTCATCCCACTGACCGATCGGCTTCTGGTGCAGATTGCAGACACGGGGATATTAAAAAAAAATCCGTCTGCACCGGCAGAAACCTTTATGGTGAGTTAATCACAAAACAATTTATTTTCTGGATAGTACGTCTAACACCTAACACCCCATAGGGCCATGTACTGTCTCCACGCATAGGTGTTTTTAATCGAACACATTTATAGTAATGTGGCCTATTTAATGTGCAATTATACGGTAGCTGCATCGATAGCTATAAGAAGACACGTTGAAAAGAAAACCTAATCGGTTCTGTTGATCTTCATCGTTTCTGCTTTAAATCAATGCCGTAGATGTGAAGATTCCTCTCCTGCCGTCATACTTTCTGGGACAGGACGGCATGGCGCAGGTGGACACCAGCCTGGAGGCAAAATTTGATGCCGCAGTTAGAGTAATCCGGAGTTTACCTGAGGATGGTAACAGCAGCCTATTCTATTCTATTCTATTCTATTCTATTCTATTCTATTCTATTCTATTCTATTCTATTCTATTCTATTCTATTCCAATAAACCATGTTCGAGTTTGAAAATGATTACCAAATTGTTTGCTGGCACTGTTGTTGATTGTTGTTCATATTTCTCAAGTCTAACTGAACGTGTAACTGTCACCAATCACTCCATCACCGGCGGAGTATAGGTGGAGAGGTGCATGCTCCCTCACATGGTCCTAACAAACAACACAATCATAGTAAACAACAGCATGAACATAAAGACAGATCAATAAAACAATGCTGGGAAGTTCAGGGTTTGACACTAAGGCCTCTGAGGCACTTGCCCATCGGGCAAGTGCAAGTCAGGTTCTACTTTCACTCAGGTCATCATGGTCACTTGCTACCCAAAATATACCGTAAATTTTGCATTTAAGTTTACTTTCTACTTGGGTGCTTTAAACATTTCCTTTCACAATTGAAGTGTGTTTAAGTCACAATCAGCTACAGTAAATATTCAACTTGTAGGCTATCAGTGTGAATCAGTGGTTCCAGAAAAATGATAGTTTGGAACCAAATGGACCTGGGAGAGAGATAGGAGAGATAACTAAAAGCAGGGAGAGAGGGAGAGCGCAACGACCACCTTCAAGACAAATACATCTCGTGTTGTGTTATAGCTCACTAAGGCACACTTGCCTGATCGGACAACCAGGTAGCAGTCTTCACTTGCCCAACCTTTTTTTTTTTTTTTTTACAAGCAGGCAAGTGTTTGTGCCCTGGAAGTTTTTCTCTCCTCTGCCCAATGTAGACCACACCACAGGATGTTACAATAGTGTAGCTCAAACACCTATATGTGAGTGTGCTCAAGAAGTATTTGTTTCTGTGTTTCCCTACATTCTCAGGTCCCTTCCAGCCTTCGGATGACATGATGCTGATGTTTTATAGCTATTACAAGCAGGCTACCCTGGGACCCTGTAACATCCCCCGGCCCAACGGCTTCTGGGACTCCCGTGGGAAAGCTAAATGGTAACTTCCTGGTGTGCTCATTATCACTGTGTTATTACAAAACAAATCATTGGTATATTCGATTAGGATACTGTACAAGTTTTAATTTAACACAGAATGTGTACAGCCTGTACACTGAAGGGCATTTAGGAAGGCTGTGATGCAAGAGAAAAACGTCTCGCCTAGTCATTGATCAGGAGAAGGCAACATCCTTAAGATCTCTGCCAGGCGAGCAATGCCTCATTTCCTTTTTTGTTACACTCTCTTCAAGTTACCCTTATGGTTCAATGTGGTTCCATTTGGGGATTTTTTAGTTAAATGAACCATGAGGATTTCACATTGTAGATACTATAGTTCTACCTAATACAGCAAGAGCACTTCAAAGCAAAACATAGTTAGTGCAGCAGCCCTTTGCACATTTGATTCACAGAGAGAGAGAGAAAATAAAGCAATGAGGTACAAAGAAAAAAATGGTTTAAAAAAAAAAGGGAAAAAAAAGTGTAAAATACCAGGCCATACCAGGTAATAGTCCATTTGCCAGAATGTGAACCCAGGAATGTTGACTACGCCAAGGTTTTATATTAGAAATGTGGTGTATGGGTTACCAGCATATAGCCTAGAAACTGTTGGATACTAACTTGTATGTTGAGCAATTTTCTTATTTGGCATAATATGTGACCATACCATTAACAACATATAGAAGGCAAAAAGTCAAAATTTCATCATGCTTTTATGTAGCATGTGTCATGTGATATGTCTGAAGAGATGTCTAGGAGATTTTGCTGACACTGAAGCTATTCCAATCATTAGTTTTGCTCAGAAAACACTACTTGGGCTAATAACAGCCATGCCGTCATCACAAATGTGCTTAGTCAGGACATTTGGGCAAGTGCTGTGGCTGTTTTCAGACCAATGTTGTGTTTGCTGAGCAAAACAAATGCTTGGAATGGATTCAGCATCATGATGTTATGGTCACATATTATGCCAATTATGAAAATTGCTGTACTTATGCAAGTTAGTATCTGGCAGAGATATATCATGCTATCACAAATGAGGATGTATTGGCTTTCAAGCCAGTGTGACAGCGATTGTTCACACCACTGTCAAGTTCTAATTATAATGCAACCACGGCCAATGTTATCATAGGATATGATAAAGAACCTTGGATAGTGATAGTGACACCACACAAATAAGCTACTCAGTAAACTGAAACATCCTTCTCCTTGCTCTTACTTGACAGGTGACAGTCTGTGGAATTGGATCTTCATGGATTATATTTTCTGTTCTGTTCTGTTCTGTTTTGTGTGTGTGTGTGTGTGTGTGTGTGTGTGTGTGTGTGTGTGTGTGTGTGTGTGTGTGTGTGTGTGTGTGTGTGTGTGTGTGTGTGTGTGTGTGTGTCTGTGTGTGTCTGTGTCTGTGTCTGTGTGTCTGTGTGTGTCTGTGTGTCCTACCGATACATTTGGATACCATGACATAAATAAAAAATAAATAAATGACAACAGTTAATATTCTTTTCACTTAGACTTAGCTCTGATGTGTTGGACACCATCAGATGTCTATTAATGAAGAAAAACTGCAGCACACTGCTCTTCCTTAACAACATCACATTTAAACACTATCGCGTACAGTAGTGTGTGTGACTTGATTATTACAATTACCCTTTCTTCTCAGTGTTTGCTTTGCCCATTTGTGTTGTCAGGGATGCATGGAATTCATTGGGGAATATGACACAGGAGGAAGCCATGAAGAATTACATTGAAGACATCCAGCTTGTAAGTCCCCCTAAAGGAAAATCTGAACTACAGTTCAGATTTTTTGTCTAGAGACAAAAAAATCTTTCAATTAACCATTATATTTTTGTCAACTGGTACAAGCAGAGTTTTCATCTCTGTTCCCTCTTTTCCCTATATCATTGATATCACTCATACATATCTCCATTCTCCATGTTCTAACATTTTGTTCAATAGTAGCAGATCTACATTAGTCTTGGGCAATATACTGGTATTACCGCTTATCGCGATATTGGAAATCAATACCGAGTAATATCGTTCGGTCTATAAAAAATATTGAATACCGAATATCGTCAAATATCGAGATTATAATGTATTCTATTAAAATATGAGCAATGAGACTTTTAATTCTAACTATGCAAACAATTTCCATGTTACACACATGCCTGAAATAGCCCTTATTTCTTATTTCGGCTAGGCTTTTTGGAAAGAATGTATTTCCAACTGCAGTTTTTCCCTATTTAGGCTGCTTGAACAGCAGAGCGCACAGTTTCTGACTCCTCAATGTCACAATTCTGAGAGCTAGGTGACTGGTGGAACGTGTCCGACTCTGATTGCACGCCATTGCCATCTAGTTGTCAATACCGGCAATATCGAATATCGAGCTAATTAACACGTTATCAACACCGATGTTAAAAAATAAATACCGCCCAAGACTAATCTACATGCTCAAAACGCACACAAGCAATGCATTTTGAGCATTTGTACATATGAGGTTACCCTAGACAGATATAATTCACAATTCGTTTGCAAGACTGTGAAACAATTTAGTGAAAATACCTGCATTAAATGCAAATAATGCAGATAGGACACATTTTGTTCTAAAAATGTAAATTCACGTTCCCACAAAATAGCTATAATCAGTTTGATTGAAGGCTTTCATTTGCAAAGGCAAGGGGGTGTTAGTAGTTGCAGTGGAGTTTTCTCAGTGGATCTGAGAACTGTGAACACATTTCCAGGAGGTAATAGTTTGAAAGAATAGTTTGATTCTTTACTGTCCCCCATTACATTGCACACCATGGCATTCTGTACATGTATTATTCATTCATTATCAGTGTTGGGACATATTATAATCTTATATCTTAGTGATATATTACTACTAATAATATAATAATATTACTTTCCCAATATTTCCCAACACTGTTCATTATGTTGTCAAATAACACACCAAAGTAGCATGATAGGCCTATGAGAGATTTAATGAAACTATGTGTGCTACAATTGGCAAATGCTCACTGTAGTAGTAGGCATAATGCTGATACAATGTAGAAATTTGAAGTGAAATATCATTCTTTACAACAGGGGTGCCCACACTTTATTGACTTGAGAGCTACTTTCAAAATGACCGGCTCAACAAGATCTACACATTAAAAAAAATCCATTTCAAGGCCCCCAAGAAAGTTTGACTTTTAAATAGTGGTGATGGTGTTACTTACTGTTATAGTGTTTAAGAATAATGCACTTATAATGAAAAATGGAGGGGGAATTGGAAGGTTTTCTTATATGCTACTACTGACGTTTGAGTTGAGGTTGAGGTTTGAGTTGACAGTTCGTGATGTTGAATTTAGTTTCTTGCACCCAAAGCTAATAACTTTCACGTTTTTGACCACAATTGGGAAATAGAACTGGCAAAACGTTCGTCAAAATAACAATTATTCTCCATTTTCTAATTGTGTGGGCTCTTGAAATTATGTAATTCAGATGTTTAAATATTGTTTAACTCTCAGGAGTTACAGATCTATACATTTTAGGGGACTATCATGTGATCTACCTGCATGGCCTGTGTGATCTACTGGTAAATCGCGATCTACCTTTTGGGCAGCCCTGCTTTACAGTAAAGCAAGAATTGGCTCTATAGTTGTATTGCTTTTGCTTGACACTCTGAATTATCATTTCATTTCACTTAATTATTGAATTCATATTGAATCCCCAGGGAAAATAATTTAAGGTGGTGATTCAGGGCTGGAGCCAGGCAAGTATTGCTTTGAATATTGCTTTGAATAGTTTATTCATGCCTACCAGGCTACATTAATAAGCCCTGCTCATTAATAATATTTTATGGAGAATGTACCTGCAAAAGGTATAGCAAAAAGCAGGAATAACAAAAGGTTAACAAGTTAACAACCTAAACCAACAACCTAAAATTCATATGTATTTGGCCATGGACTCCCATTTGAAAATACTTAGTTGTTGATTTATTAGCTTTAAAAATAGCAATAACCCCATTGTTTACACTTTTCTTCATGCTGGGGACACACTCATAAGAACTCATAAGAACTCAAAAGAAGTAACACAAAACTTGTCATTTCTGTGCTTCTTTAGATTCTGGAGACTATACCTATCTCAGATGAAGTGTCAGATCTTGTAGAGAAACTCGGTACCTTTTACACAGAGGATGGGTCCGGTACGCATGAAGAGGAAGAAAATGAAGTGGACAAGAGACCCTTCACCAGGCCCTTTGAAAATTGCACTGGTGTGTACTCCAATATTTTCACTCCTGCATTACCAGTAAGACGCTGCACAAATGCTTCCCATATACTCTCCATATTTGAGTGACTGACTGACTGACTGACTGACTGACTGACTGACTGACTGACTGACTGACTGACTGACTCACTCACTCACTCACTCACTCACTCACTCACTCACTCACTCACTCACTCACTCACTCACTCACTCACTCACTCACTTATTGCACAATAATGGACCGCACCAAACTACAAACTAATGGACCGCACCAAACTACAAACTACTAATACTACCAATGACATGGACACCAGGATTCAAGTGAAATACATATCTACAGTAACAAGTGCCGTAATTAGGCGTAGCAGTACGCACATGTCACTGTTGTTTTAGCCATAGAGGTGATTTGTTGTTAGAATTGTCCCGCATGTCTTTTCATCACCAGCTATCTGGCCAGAACTTCAGGAACCATACAAACCAATGTTGGAAGGCAAGTTCTGCGATTTGGTGTTGTCTGATATAAACTGTAGCGTAGATGGAGTTGCATTTATAGCTGCTTCTACAGCATGTCCCACAGCCTGCAAGCTTTGAACCAGACTTACAATGCTTTCATTTGCCTTTAATTATGCCGGCAATGCATGGACAAAGGCAAAAGCAATTAGGGCGTGCACTATATCTTTGACCTTGATTTAGTCTAATCATGCCGGTTCACAGCTTGTACCCTGAGGACATGGGGGAAGTCTTGTATAATCATATTCTTATGTAGTCTGGTCACTTTGCAGAAGGTGTCACATGCTTCCCTGTGAGTCCAGAGTTTGGTGCTTTATGTGGTTGTATATCAGACAGTCAACTGCAAACCTCTGAATGCTGAACATGTGGATCCTTGGTGTTGTGTAGTGCAGTGATTCTCAACCTTTTCAGTCTTAAGGACCCAATTTGGTAGGCATCAGGCCCTATAGATCTTTGAAACACCCTATACTGTAGATCTTAAGTGCTGTGTAGCTAAAACACCCTATAGATCTTAGATGCTGTGTAGCTAAAACAGCCCGTAGATCTTATTTGCTTGTAGCTAAAGAACCCCTGTTAATCTTAGTTGATACTCCATCACACAACGCCATCCCTCAAGAATAGCTGTAATCTGAAATCTGATCTTTTTCTTTGAGGGACACAGATGTGTGGTGAGGTATGCATGGGCTCCTACAATAAGTCATGCAGGGTGACAGAGAGTGTTTCCTTCACTGTTCAGGCTATGGGGATCTGTGGGAAGATATTCAAAACCTCACAGGGATGCCTAAAGAGACCATTGGTCATGATGACATGACAAATGACAGAGGCCAGGATAAAAAGAATAGCAAAGTGGAAAGCAAGGAGGAAAGTAGTGATTGGGACAATGAGGAGGAAGAAGAGGAGGAGGAAGAGGAGGATGATACTGATGATGAAGACGAGGAGGAAGAGGAGGATGAACAAGGTACCACTGGTAGTTGTAGTTGTTATGTGGTGTGTGAGATTGAGTTTATTTAGGATCCCCATTAGCTGTTACACCTGGCAACTGCTATTCTTCCCTTGAGTTTTGACAACATAATTTACATACAACAATCAAAAACAAGTGTACCAGTGTTACCGGTATCACACAATGTTTTAAAATAAGATTATATTTTATTATTTCCTGTGATGTGTACTGGTAGAGAGTTACACTAAGTACCAACCCTGTAGGGAACATCAGTTCTTGGCTTAGTAACTCATTCCATTCTACATGTCTGGTATTACTTCCACAGTATGTGGTATAATGAATATTTTTATAAAGTATTTTGTTCCTAAAAATACAGCCAGACTGGCAACTAATCTGGCAGCCAATTGTCACACTCTCTGGGGTGAGTGTAGTAGCACATATACCATTTGCACGCAGACACACACATGCAGAAAGGCAACAACATCAAAGAGTTACCTCAGGCTATGAAACAAGATTGAAACTGCCTTTTATCCCCTTATGAAGGAGACAAGGTGTCTTGCACCGAATATAGCCAATTTAGATCTGCTATTTTCAGCAGGTGACTGTGTGACAGAGTATAACCGCTTGGTAGACATAAGTAATACAACTGTGTAGTAAATCAGGACATAAAAAAGACTATAATCTAGGAGTGGCCATATCTCAACTGGGTTGTTAGACAAAAGGGCACTACAAGATGAACACCAGGCATCAAAGCAACAAATAATATCTTTTCCACCATTACTCATTTCATATTAGCACTGCTCATGCTTGGCACTGACACCTGACTTTATCTGGACGTTTCATGGACAGTTTGGACACAGTGCTGAAGCGTGCTGAAAATATCAAAAGTCATCATCGGAGAGAAGGCACTGGTCGTTCAAGCTATTAACTTGAACCACCATGCGTGAATATAATCCTTATTTGGCAATATGTTTGGTCAAAGCTTCAATAATGTTTTTGTGTGAATAAAATATTTTTACAACCAATCCGTGTGATATATAGACTGTATGTTAATACAATGTGGATAACCGGCTGACAAGATAAATTGTAGTATTGTAATACATTTAATTTAATGGACTTTCCGTCTGAGTGGATCCCAAGAAGGACATATTGTAAATCCCACATACAAAACTAACCCACTATGTTCTTTCTTGTTCACTCTCCACCTCCATATCTGTCACATTCTCTCTCCATATTATTGTCATTTTCTCCATTCCAACTCTCATCGGTCCCTTGCTCCTTCGTCTATTCTATCCTCCCCACCCTATATGTCTTGGCTCAGAGTGGAGGAGAGGTCCTGACTCGAGGCGGGTGATGGTGGAGAATAGGAGTTGGAGGTTTGACGCCCGGGGCTCCAGCAGCAGCAGTGTGGAGCCTAGCTTGTCCTCTTTGACAAACGGGACCCACAGCTCTCTCAACAGTGAGGTGGAGGAGGAGGAGCTAGCCTGCTCTATAGAGTCCTGTGCAGAGAGCACCTCCTACAGCCACCTCAACGGACACCTCAGCGGTGAGTCACAACGTATTGTTGTTGTTGGTGTCGTTGTATTCTCATGTGGTCAGAACCACCACTGACAGAGGGTCTGCATCAGAAATCATGTCTGGAATTTGACTCTGATTGGCTGGCATTTAACATACTGTATGTTTGGATCTGGCACACCAGTTTCAGTAATGCCATTATGGACTCATACGGTCAATTCATTGGTGTTCATTTGGTACCCATCCAGGTCCATCTAGGAAAATTTTTACACTCTTGAGTTGAATTAATACCTATGATTTTAATGTTTTCTTGTATTACTTCTAAACACCACCTGAATCACATCAACGTATAGGTGGTGGCTGGTCATTTATAATGCCTAAATGATGCAGCATCTACAGTATAATGCTGGATATAGGAAATTCCAACTTCACAACGCTAGAACTGAAAAAAGGGTTTCATATTGGATATTAAATTGCAATGCATGTCCAAAAGCAGGTACACTCCCTTTGCTGTGCGTCTGTGACTTTAATTTGAGGGTAAAATCACTCTTTTTTGTCTCATGTTCAGTTTATGGTATAAAATGTTGAAAAGGAGCAGGGGGAATACAAACTGTTCTAGATAGATAAGAGTACACCAATGGGATTATGAGAGGCCTTTCAAAGCAAAAAAGAAAATCCTGTAATTGCTGAGGGGAAGCTGATAACAGAAACATTAAAGAAAAAAAGGGTGAAAAAAAGAAAAAAAAAGGTTTAGCTGTGTGAACTAAAGCATAAAACACAGGATTTATGCCAGTGTTAAAATAATGACAGCAGTTAGTTATTAATGTTGAGTCTTTTAAAGCAAACAAAACAATTTGTACAATTCTGTTGGTCGTATGTCTGTATGTCTGTCTTTTTGTGAATTCATCATCAATAGGATGTCATACATTAGCAGAAAAGCTACACCTTAATTAGACCTTATCTTGTTAATTGATGGTGTGCTCTGTACTCCTCAGGTCACCATGATGGCTTTCTAGAGAAGACCCACAAAGCCTCGGACTCGGATAACGAAGAGTTCTGTGACTCGATGGAACATCTAGCCATGGAGGAGGTATATGGTGTATACCCAGATGTTTGAGATGCCTTGCAATTCTGAATTTAACTTGTTATTTTATGACATTTCACAGTTCAAAGCTTGTATTGTATTGTATTTTTTCTATGGCTGCCTGGCGATGATCCAGTCATTTGGTTCGAGAGCGCCCACTGTGAGACAAAAGGACCTCCGGAGTGAAACCAAGACAATGATGAGTGGAGGGAAGGATCTAACACGTCTGGGAGACCCTTTTCTTGACGTTCTTAGCAGTGCAGGCCCACCCACTATCTCCTTGTCAAGGAGAGCACGAGGTGAGACATGTAATGCAAAGATTTCAGCAGCCCTGAAATCCATAAGCACTATTCAAGCTTAAAGCTGACCTAAAATCGTGTCTCCATTTAAATTCATTTTGGTCCTAGTTAGTGTCCTGGTCGGCCCAGCAATATTGTCATTGTCGTCATTTGTCATATTATTGTCATTTGTGCATTTCATCCTTCATTGATTCATTGATTAATTCATGAATTCATTAATTCATTTTATTTCTAAGGCACTTGTAGAATCTTAATGGGTTAAGACACATGTCAAACCAGTGTTGTTTTTGTCGACTAAGACTAAGACTAAAGTCGACTAAGGTTTTTGATATTTAGTCGAATAAGACTAGACTAACAAAAATGAATTTCAGAAGACTAATTGGGACTAAAAGATGTGTTTTCAAAAGACTAAGACAAAGACTAAATCATAACCTAAGACTAATGGAAATAGGAAACATTTTTAACTTCTTTTTTTCTTTCTTTTTAAGTATGTGAACATATCTTCAATATAGATTGCATACATTTTCAGGAAAGGGACTTATTGCTAATGCAGTCATTTTATACAAAGAAATAAAACAAGACATCTTTCATACTAAAAACTATAAATCTGTATAACATATATAAACTTACAATGCATTTGTATGTAAGACTAAACTACCAAGACTAAGACTGAAAGACTAAGACTAAATCAATGTTTACATTTCGTCGACTAAGACTAGACTAAAAAATGAATTTCAGAAGACTAAATGGGACTAAAAGACTAAGGGTGAGATTTTCGTTACCGCTATACCCCTTATCCCTTAACTTCTTTGCCTTTTTAAACTAGTTAAAAAACTATTAAAAAAATAGTGAAAATGAAATAAGGGATATGGCATAAGGGGTTTAGCATGTAACGAAAATGGAGCCCTAAATGTGTGTTACTCAAAAGACTAAGACTAAGACTAAGTCAAAATATTCTCAAACAAACAACACTGTGTCAAACTCAAGGCCTGGGGGCCAAATCAGACCCATGAATGAATTATGTTCGGCCCGTGGATGATATTTAATTACTATTAGAACTGGCCCTCTAGTATATTGCACATACCTTTCTCAACTCAATTGATTTACTTTGTCATTTTTTTTTTTGAATGCATACAGTTTCATCCTTGCATTTGTCTTGCTATGAAGGGAGATCCATGTATTTTTTAAAGGAAAATTACCTTTGCTGTTTTTCTGGGACGTCCTTGTAAACCTGTGACCTATGTGTTGAAACACAGCCACTCAACTTGTCAGTTGTTCAATTTTGGCACATTGTGTATTTGAGTTTTACATCCCTGGGTTAAGACATTGTTGTGCTTTGAACAGGTCTCATTCCAACACCTGCTTTCCCAACTATTTCAGGGTCTCTGTCAAGAGTTGCCTGTGGCTCTCTGCTGTCTGTCAACGTGGAAGCCGCCTGCTGCAGTGTTGCACAGAGCAGACACCCAGAGAGCGTGGCTGGGGTCGATATCAATGAGCAGATCGCCATGGCTCTGCTCAGGCTCCAGGACGACATGGCTCATGTCCTTCACCGCCTGCATACCCTGGAGGTGTTGACAATATCACAGGTCAGGACTTCACAAACCTTTCCATGCCAACATAGCCAGAATAGCCATAGCAACCTCTGTGGTGATTTGGTGAAATAGCTTTAGTAGAGCAACAAAGATAGTGAAAGTAGGTCGTTTGCAAGCTAACAAGCTTGTTAATGTTTGAAGCATTTTGAAAAATGGGTATTTACCAATGCCATGTTAATTTACTTTCCATTTACTGCCCCCTGGTGGACCTCCTGGGGCCATAGTTGGGACTCTTTGTTGGGACTCCCTCTTTCAATGGTGTTTTGACAAGATTGCATCTAAAACGCTAGCATTTAACTTCAATAAAAGTTATAAAAGTATCCCCAAAACTAACCCTCACCACACAAACACTATGCCTAACCCTAAGTAATTTAGTAGGCTTCTAAAATGAGTGGGTGGCAGTGTACTGTACATGGATGGATTCCCTCACATGCTGCAAATGAATTAAATTGGATCATACCGCCTCATGGTTTATTTCAACATTTTGTACTGATTTTTGTTTTTCAGTCAAGATCTTCTTCGCCAAGACAGGAAAACCAACTATCCCTTGTACGGAAGGTCTGTTTGTGAATCAACTTAGTTCCCTCCCTTAATGTGTTTTTGTTGTGGTGCAGTTTAATATAAAGTGAAGAAATAGAACAGAAATAGAGGTTCAGTAATATGACGTACTGTGTGTTCTGTAGTTCCAGAGACCATCTTGGTGGCCTTTTCACTTCTCTCCAGTCACAGTGGTGTTGACTACAGTGTGGCCTCTGGTTGCCCATTGGCTAGTTCAACTTTATTTACAGCGTAAAAGGAGGTGAGAAAAATGTCACCATAAAATGCTAGAGCTGCATGATTACAATGATTACAACCAATTATTTGAAGTGTCATTTTGGACGATATATTACATTGTTATATTTACAGTTTGTGTATTGAACACAGCTACATACTGTATGGTGTTTTCCTACCATAGCTAAATAAGATTATTTATTGTAAATGTTTGGTAGTTTTCGTTTGGTCTATCATCCTGAATGTACTGTTAGTTGTCACTTGTCACAACTCCAATAGAGGGGCTGCTGTACCTCAAGAACAATGTAAACAAGTACTAACTTTGATTCAACTTTTCTTTTCACAGGAAAATCAGCTGAATGTCTTGAGGAAAGTCTGAATCAATAGATGAATGCTGCTCATGTGTGAAGCAGTTCGTTTGAAGTGCTACTTTTCTGCTACTTTTCTTTTGCTTTTCTACCACTGGCCAGGGGCGGCTCCAGGGGGAGTCAATTGAACAAGTTCATGACTATGTAAACCAAGATGCATTACCCCCCCCTTAAATTAGCCAGCACCCCATAGCACCTCAATCACAATGTTCTGGAGCTGTCGCTGCTACTGGTGGGGTTTCACTGGAGCTCAGCACTACGGTAGCAATATGGGACATTTGCAACAGATTTATTTATTGAGCAATATAATTGAATACCTAGTATTCTGGACACATGGTTTACAATCTGAATATTTAAAAAAAACATGTAAGTACTACTACTTACTTGAAGTTGGTGCAATTATCCTAATATGAGGAGGGTTTTTTTGTTCCATTGCAATATTCATTGAATTATCATCACATGTTATTATTGTTATTATCTATTGTACCATAGCCATAGCTTAATGGGTAGCCTTAATGCACAGTGACATTCACAAACGATTGACTGTAGTAACAAATTCATTATGTAGGCCTACAGTATTGTGCACTTTATAGAAAGTATTCAATATTTTATTCCAAATGTTACTTGTATGTTTCAGAGTATCCTTGCGTAGCACACAGTTTTTGATAAATATTGATTACCCACACCCAGGGGATGAGGGAAATTTATTTATTTATTTATTTGTTTGTGTATTTATTTTATTATTTTGTTTGGATCAAATGGACATTTCAAAGATAAAGTTTATGATGATTTCATGTTCAATGTCCCACAAATGTCTCGGCACTTTTAAATAAGTGTCATGTATTATTCTTATTGTTATCATAATTATCATTGGAGCATTTTTTTTCTACATTGGTATGTATTCTCATGTAGCATGTCAACAGTTTTAGTTACTAAACTGTATTTCTGTATATACATTTATGGCAGCACAGTAAATAGACCTATGCTGCATTATAGTAGGCTATATCCAGAGAATATGACTATATACTTATAGCAATATATTCAAGAGGAAAAAAACAAACAAACAAATATATATACATATGAAATTTCATATACAATAAACATATACAACACATTTTCTTGTCTTGTATTTACATTTATCTTTTCTGAAAAGGCTTTCAGATCTAGGTGCTTACTGGTTGGTAGTTTTTTATTTGACAAGTTTTAATATGTTCCCTCTGTAATTTTGTAAATGCACTAGATTCATCCCACACATCTAGTAGAAGTACTACACTGTATCACATGGGGGGCTTCTATTCCAAATGTACCATTCTAATCCGGTCCAGAGCCCGCCTGTTCCTGTATCCTGTAATTTGCGCGCACATGCGTACACGTTCTGTTTCCGTATCCGGCCTAGATGTAGACCGGATCCGTAACCTCAAAGTGAATTGAGCCTAATCTACCCTTTAGCACGACACTTTATTTTGAAATCCACAACGACTGAAAGTGCCGGGGGTGTGGAGGGATCACTTGATACTGGTGGTCAGTTTACTAGCTCTCAGTCCGTTTTTCTAGCAAGGATTAAAAATGGCCGCTGCCAGTTAGCAAGGATAAGGCCTTCAAAATAAAAGCGCGACTTCTTGTAATTATTATGGTCTTTTAAATGTCATAGATTTATTGAAAAAGTGCTAGTATGGGGCACGCTATATACATGTAGGATATTAAAAAGTAGATCTACAAGCTCAAAACGTAATGGGGTGTGTTTTAAGCTTGTAGATTTGCTGTTTTTACTCAATTTTCAGACCAAAATGGACACTAGACAAAAACAGTTGTTCGTATCAACAAGTGACACATATCCACACGTCCGGGCAGACCTCCTCTACAACACCCCACTGTCCGCTAAGCAGGAGAGGTTTATTTTAAAAAGTTATAGGCCCTTTTGTAAGATCAAAGGTCAAAAATGGCAAAATTTCGAGCCCAGACTGGCCGCTGGAGCAAAGACGGCTATTCGTATCAACAAGTGACGCATATCCACGCGTCCGGGCAGACCTCCTCTACAACACCCTACTGTCCGCTAAGCAGGAGAGGTTTATTTTAAAAAGTTATAGGCCCTTTTGTAAGGTCAAAGGTCAAAAATGGCAAAATTTCGAGCCCAGACTGGCCGCTGGAGCAAAGGCGGCTATTCGTATCAACAAGTGACGCATATCCACGCGTCCGGGCAGACCTTCTCTACAACACCCTACTGTCCGCTAAGCAGGAGAGGTTTATTTTACAAAGTTATAGGCCCTTTTGTAAGATCAAAGGTCAAAAATGGCGATATTTCAAACTCAGACTGGCCGCTGGAGCAAAGACGGCTATTCGTATCAACAAGTGATGCATATCCACGCGTCCGGGCAGACCTTCTCTACAACACCCTACTGTCCGCTAAGCAGGAGAGGTTTATTTTAAAAAGTTATAGGCCCTTTTGTAAGGTCAAAGGTCAAAAATGGCAAAATTTCAAACTCAGATTGGCCGCTGGAGCAAAGACGGCTATTCGTATCAACAAGTGACGCATATCCACGCGTCCGGGCAGACCTTCTCTACAAAACCCTACTGTCCGCTAAGCAGGAGAGGTTTATTTTAAAAAGTTATAGGCCCTTTTGTAAGGTCAAAGGTCAAAAATGGCAAAATTTCAAACTCAGACTGGCCGCTGGAGCAAAGACGGCTATTCGTATCAACAAGTGACGCATATCCACGCGTCCGGGCAGACCTTCTCTACAACACCCTACTGTCCGCTAAGCAGGAGAGGTTTATTTTAAAAAGTTATAGGCCCTTTTGTAAGGTCAAAGGTCAAAAATGGCAAAATTTCGAGCCCAGACTGGCCGCTGGAGCAAAGGCGGCTATTCGTATCAACAAGTGACGCATATCCACGCGTCCGGGCAGACCTTCTCTACAACACCCTACTGTCCGCTAAGCAGGAGAGGTTTATTTTACAAAGTTATAGGCCCTTTTGTAAGATCAAAGGTCAAAAATGGCGATATTTCAAACTCAGACTGGCCGCTGGAGCAAAGACGGCTATTCGTATCAACAAGTGATGCATATCCACGCGTCCGGGCAGACCTTCTCTACAACACCCTACTGTCCGCTAAGCAGGAGAGGTTTATTTTAAAAAGTTATAGGCCCTTTTGTAAGGTCAAAGGTCAAAAATGGCAAAATTTCAAACTCAGATTGGCCGCTGGAGCAAAGACGGCTATTCGTATCAACAAGTGACGCATATCCATGCGTCCGGGCAGACCTTCTCTACAACACCCTACTGTCCGCTAAGCAGGAGAGGTTTATTTTAAAAAGTTATAGGCCCTTTTGTAAGGTCAAAGGTCAAAAATGGCAAAATTTCAAACTCAGACTGGCCGCTGGAGCAAAGACGGCTATTCGTATCAACAAGTGACGCATATCCACGCGTCCGGGCAGACCTTCTCTACAACACCCTACTGTCCGCTAAGCAGGAGAGGTTTATTTTAAAAAGTTATAGGCTCTCAAGTACAGCCAAGTCACAAATGGTTGAATGAGCAAGGATAAGAGTTGGCCGGGGGAGTTAGCAAGGATAAGCAGTGCTGTTTCCAGACCAGAGGGGGCACTGTTTCTCCTGTTATTTTCCCATTTTTAACATACAAATACAAATACAATACAATTCTGTATAGACAATACAGAAATGTTTAAATGGCATATACTATAATAGTCATCTCATAGTCTAGTGATTAAAAAAGGAACACGATGTAAATGCAAATGGAATCAACCACAATTTGTGTCATAGTATGAGTGAAACACGAATAATGTTGTTTTTCACATATGTGTATGTAATATGACATTGATGTTTTCTCATTTTAGTTGATTTTGCATATTAAGTTATAAGCATACTGTATATATGCTTGTTCCATATTCTCCCCCAGCAAATCACTTTGAGCTTTACACCCCTGGTATAGACAACACAGAAATGCATATCTGTTTAATTGGCACATGCTATAATAGCTATCTCATAGTCTGCCACTGCCAATCAGGCCTGCAAAGTGCAGGCCTGATTGTTTTTAATTGATGTGGAAAATCAGTGGAGTCTGGTATGTACCTCTTAAGTGTGCCATTCGCACATTATAACAACTTGGGAAACACGTGAAAAACAACATTATTCGTCTTTCACACATACTATGACACACATTGTGGTTAGTTCTATTTGCATTTATATTGTAGCCTATCTGTGTTGTTACAGGACAATCATTCCTTTTTTAATCTCCAGACTATGAGATAGCTATTATAGCATGTGCCAATTAAACAGATATGCATTTCTGTGTTGTCTATACCAGGGGTGTAAAACTCAAAGTGATTTGCTGGGGGAGAATATGGAACAAGCATATATACAGTATGCTTATAACTTAATATGCAAAATCAACTAAAATGAGAAAACATCAATGTCATATTACATACACATATGTGAAAAACAACATTATTCGTGTTTCACTCATACTATGACACAAATTGTGGTTGATTCCATTTGCATTTACATCGTATTCCTTTTTTAATCACTAGACTATGAGATGACTATTATAGTATATGCCATTTAAACATTTCTGTATTGTCTATACAGAATTGTATTGTATTTGTATTTGTATGTTAAAAATGGGAAAATAACAGGAGAAACAGTGCCCCCTCTGGTCTGGAAACAGCACTGCTTATCCTTGCTAACTCCCCCGGCCAACTCTTATCCTTGCTCATTCAACCATTTGTGACTTGGCTGTACTTGAGAGCCTATAACTTTTTAAAATAAACCTCTCCTGCTTAGCGGACAGTAGGGTGTTGTAGAGAAGGTCTGCCCGGACGCGTGGATATGCGTCACTTGTTGATACGAATAGCCGTCTTTGCTCCAGCGGCCAGTCTGGGCTCGAAATTTTGCCATTTTTGACCTTTGACCTTACAAAAGGGCCTATAACTTTTTAAAATAAACCTCTCCTGCTTAGCGGACAGTAGGGTGTTGTAGAGAAGGTCTGCCCGGACGCGTGGATATGCGTCACTTGTTGATACGAATAGCCGTCTTTGCTCCAGCGGCCAGTCTGAGTTTGAAATTTTGCCATTTTTGACCTTTGACCTTACAAAAGGGCCTATAACTTTTTAAAATAAACCTCTCCTGCTTAGCGGACAGTAGGGTGTTGTAGAGAAGGTCTGCCCGGACGCGTGGATATGCGTCACTTGTTGATACGAATAGCCGTCTTTGCTCCAGCGGCCAGTCTGGGCTCGAAATTTTGCCATTTTTGACCTTTGACCTTACAAAAGGGCCTATAACTTTTTAAAATAAACCTCTCCTGCTTAGCGGACAGTAGGGTGTTGTAGAGAAGGTCTGCCCGGACGCGTGGATATGCGTCACTTGTTGATACGAATAGCCGTCTTTGCTCCAGCGGCCAGTCTGAGTTTGAAATTTTGCCATTTTTGACCTTTGACCTTACAAAAGGGCCTATAACTTTTTAAAATAAACCTCTCCTGCTTAGCGGACAGTAGGGTGTTGTAGAGAAGGTCTGCCCGGACGCGTGGATATGCGTCACTTGTTGATACGAATAGCCGTCTTTGCTCCAGCGGCCAGTCTGGGCTCGAAATTTTGCCATTTTTGACCTTTGACCTTACAAAAGGGCCTATAACTTTTTAAAATAAACCTCTCCTGCTTAGCGGACAGTAGGGTGTTGTAGAGAAGGTCTGCCCGGACGCGTGGATATGCGTCACTTGTTGATACGAATAGCCGTCTTTGCTCCAGCGGCCAGTCTGAGTTTGAAATTTTGCCATTTTTGACCTTTGACCTTACAAAAGGGCCTATAACTTTTTAAAATAAACCTCTCCTGCTTAGCGGACAGTAGGGTGTTGTAGAGAAGGTCTGCCCGGACGCGTGGATATGCGTCACTTGTTGATACGAATAGCCGTCTTTGCTCCAGCGGCCAGTCTGAGTTTGAAATTTTGCCATTTTTGACCTTTGACCTTACAAAAGGGCCTATAACTTTTTAAAATAAACCTCTCCTGCTTAGCGGACAGTAGGGTGTTGTAGAGAAGGTCTGCCCGGACGCGTGGATATGCGTCACTTGTTGATACGAATAGCCGTCTTTGCTCCAGCGGCCAGTCTGGGCTCGACAGTGCACCATGCTTTGACTTTTGGCTGTACTCAAGGCCCCATAACTTTTTAAAATATACCTCTTCTGCTTAGTGGACAGTGAGGTGTTGTAGAGGAGGTCTCCCTGCACGCGTACATATGTCCCACTAGTTGATACGAAGAACCATTTTTTGTGCAGGGGCCTATTTTACACTCCAGTGAACAGTATTTATCCATTTCAATATGTTTTTTAAGTTAATAACGGTGTAAATGTTAACAAAAATACTTATTGTTTTGTATATTTTTGTTTATATACTTAATTTATAGTTCTAATGGGCAATGTATGTGCAAATTACTCATTTTTGTTTATTTCACTGGGTACTTTTATTTTGAAGGGCCACGCCCCTTTTTCTTATCCTTGCTAACGTTATCCTTGCTAAAAAAACGCTGGTGGTGGTCAGTTTACTAGCTCTCAGTCAGTGTCAACCAACACAATCTATTAACTAATGTGTAGCTAGGTGGATGGTGAACGAACGTGTGTCTTTGTCACATTAATGCATACATAGCTGTCAAAACAATCTAGTCACTGACAAATAAAACATGTTTTCCCTTTCAACGGCAGTCCAGCCACAGGTAAGAAACAAACGTGATGATAGTTTTGTTTTGGTCTAACGTGGCTAACGTATTAGCTTATACTCAGTTTGTTTACAACCTGTTCTGACCTTCTTCCCTGGTTGTGTCTTGAATTGAGAAGAGACGTGGTGGTTTGTGCATGAATTTTAAGGTCGTGTCAGAACACCTTCAAGCAGCAGTGTTCATACAGGGTGTGGATTTGATGTTTATAAACACTAATAGCGGCCTGCTAATTCGTTAGCTTTACTGTTGCATTCTTGGACTGAACTTGAACTGCGTCAGTTGTCAGCTTCACGACTGACGTTGATCGATCACCATCTTCATTTTCTCTACTCCTCATCACAAGTCTTCTTCTCTCAGCAGTCACTTTAAATAAAATCGCTGCTGCAGGGTGGCGAGATTAACGTGGAAGCTTGACATTGATTATATAACACCTCAGTTATACCACCCACTGAGTTGAACTTGATATGCAGGCCTTGGATCTAAGCATGGATCAAGATTCAAGAAAGACTATCACAGATGATGCTTTTTTATTATTATTATGCAACATCTCTGCTAGTCTTGATTCAAGTCTATTAACAGATACAGATAATTGGGGTAGTAGTTATGTTATTGCTCTTTACTTTGACCTTTGGACTTCAACTTTTGATTGTTCTAATCTAGAACTTCTAGTTAGACATTATAATAATACCCATACATAGGTTATAAGTGTGCAGTCCAGCTGTCTGGTTATATGTGAGACTTGTTTGCTGCCTCCTGTACTGTGTACATACAGGTGACTGTCCCACTGAGCCACTTCATCAACATCCTGCACTCTGTAAAGAGCTCTGTGGGAACCAACAGTAGCAGCCCCACCCTCTCCACCAAACCATGCAAGCACAAGGACCATTCCCTGGAGGCAGAATTACACAGCACAGAGGTACAGTACATAACACATTACATGCACACACCTGTGTGTGTGTGTGTGTGTGTGTGTGTGTGTGTGTGTGTGTGTGTACATGTGTCATGTGTCTGTCATTAATTATTGTAATTAATAATTGTAATTAATTAACCTTAGAGATGTTGTGTCGACTTAATAACCCCCCCCCCCCCCCCCCCCCCCCCCATTCTGTGTTTCCTAGAAATAGAGGTCTGGAAAAAAATAACGTTAACATGGTGAAACACAATTTGATGACATCATCAAGTTTGTTTCACCATGTTAATGATTCTTCTTTTAGCACCTTTTTTTCCTGAGAGTTTCCTCCCAAGAAAATTTGGAAAATGGGTGAAATCCCCCTTTAAGTTGCAACCCACAAGGGGAAACGGAATGCCGGTACAATAGCTGCTCATGAGCAAACTCGTAATAATAACAATGTGATTTCTGCTATATACTGTATTATTACTTCATTCAGGCATCCGTTTGTACAGTATATTTAACCCTTAGTGTACTGAACACGTTTTGGTGTTCTAAGCATTATGTTTTAACTATTGAAAAATAGCAGATCTACAAGCTCATAGCGCGCCACCGAGTGGCGCGCTATGAGCTTGTATTTCTGTTTTTTTTTTTTAATCGTGAAAACGTGGTGCAAATCTTATATATTATGTTATTTATGTAGCCCACAGTGAACCTGCGGGAGCTGGGCATCTCTGAAATGGGAGTGCGTCAGCTGGATGACATGGTGGAGAACATGCTCCCTCGCCTCAGCCAACAGGAGGCGTCGTACTTGTCCAGCCCCGGAGGCAGCCACGCGGTGTGGACACAGTGGAGGACCTCCCACCTCTCTTCACACTCCTTCTTCCACAACAAGCATGGTGAGACTGACACGGAAAACAACAGTGAGCCCCGAGAGATCTGGGACACCCCAAAGATTCTGTTTCTGCTTTTTCCCATTTCTCCAAGTCTTCTCAAAACAATTATTTAGTGTAATGCATAACACAATTGTAGTAACATTTAAAGTTGTGAGGGAAAAATCTGTAATTCCTAAAATAATTAAACAATTATGAGCCTGCTGTTAGTGAGCCTGATCAGGGGGTCAGTTCATTGTTTGGAACTTTGGAACTGGCTCCAGGTAACATAATTTAGCAGTTGGATTGGAAATCCAGTCATTCCATAGCACAAGCCAAGGTTGACAAACCCTGTTATGTTTCAGAAAATAGCTTTTTAAGGATGAGAGGTCCACACACAGCTCTGCTCTTATTACCGGTATTTAGTTTATTATGTAAATTTACACTGCTATTACTGGATCATTGTTTGGCCATTGTTGGCTTTCATCATCATTATTTATAATTCATCATGCAAGGGTACAATCTCTACTTTTTGGGGAAACAACACAATTCTCCAGAGTAAAATGTGTGATTAATCTGTTTTCTCGCATGTTAGGGTACTCCAGTGGCCCGCTGCCCCATGGCTTCTACAGACAGAGCCCCTCGCCTCTTCAGTCCATCTCTACAGATCTCCAGTTCTTACCAAGTAACGTTAATTTAGTGGTGTTATTTGCAACAAAGGTCTAAAATCAATATCTGTCTTTAGAAATTAATTTATTGATTGTGAATTACTAAATTCTCTTTTGTAATGCAACATAATGACAGTGGTACTTGAAGGAAGTTCTTGAGAAAAAAAACCCTCATATTACATATTCCTACCATAGTTACATAATTAAATTGCACTGATTTGTAAGATTAATTCACATACATTGGTGTTGATGATCTCCCTGTGCACCTTTTAGTGTTGATTCAGACCAGAGGATTCAAAACTCTGAGGAGTAAAAGGCGACTTCAGGCAGGCTTTGATCGCTCTGTGGAACCAGACAGCTTTACACCATTTTTCATGAAGGTAAACCTTTGCCAGATGATGTCACCCCTTAATATTTTGCAGCATGAACAATAAATCTGGTCAAACATTATTTGCAAACAATTAACATGATTAATCCAGTACCTGTTAGTGAAAAAGGAGGGTACCTTTTAAACATTGACCACCTTTAAATATATAATTTCATGTAAAACTTTTGACTGTCACTGGGGTTTTAAGTAAATAAGATCAAAGGTGCTCTGGGGCACTCGATCACACAGGCGTATTTGTACAGTAAGCCACCAGTTCTTGTTCCTCAGGGGTTTCTGTCACGTGACAAGGGTGTGGAAGTCGAGGCTTTGGACAGGCTGCTGAAAAACAAGAACATACCAGAAGGGCATCAGGATGCATTCAAAAGTGGCTTTGCTGAGGGCTTCTTGAAAGCCCAGTCCCTAACCCAACGCACCCAAGGTATGTTGTTTTGCCCCAAAATGTCCCCCTCTGCAGGATTTGGAAATATGTCTATAGTCATGCAGTCTCCCTTGCCAAAAGCAAATCATGTTGCTACAACTCACAACAGAGCATAGGGTGAGGACAGAGGGAATTTCTGACTTTGTGATTTTAACTGAAATTTGAGACTGTATATACTGGTAGCTTATGGAATCAAACGCTGTTATAATCACATTAATCTAGCATCCCTATTCTGGGGACTCACAAATGAGCTTGTAGAGCCTATTTTTTGCAAAGCGATTTAGTGCCGAAAGAATAAAGTCTAGTCCCTAGATACTCTTGCAGTCTATAGGGTTATCAGTTTCCATAGAGTCCATTGTGTCCATTCTGTCCCACTGTGCAGATTCTCTGAGGAGGACACGCGTCATCTTGCTGGTGCTGCTGTTGCTTGGAATCTATGGGATCTCTAAGACACCCTTTCTATCGGGTAAAAGCTCCTTTTCTCGTCTGCTTATTGATTGCATGTCAAGCTACTCACCTCACATGGTTGTGTGGTGCAACAGTCACTTCTTAACTGTTGCCTGCTAAAACTTATGACATTAACACAAATGGATTTTTTTCACAGAATATAAAACCAAGCTTCTTATAGCAGAGCCATCCCAAGTGTATTGCGGTGTGATTAAAACAATCCTGCCTTTTGCTAATTAGTATTAACTGCTGTACATGGCGGTGATTTTTTTCTTTCTGTTGAGTAACCCACTGGTTGAGTTGTAACGTATTTGCATGTTGAGTTCATTAACTGTGCCATGCGGTGTGTGATTTCGAACTTTAATCTAACCATGCTGCACAGTGCGATTCCGAACCACACCAGGCCTGGACTCGGCGGTGGACCCCGTCCAGATGAAGAATGTGACATTTGAACACGTCAAAGGTGTGGAGGAGGCCAAAAACGAGCTGCAGGAGGTTGTGGAGTTCCTCAAGAACCCGCAGAAGTTCACTGTCCTTGGAGGAAAGCTGCCTAAAGGTACAGGTCCTTTGTGTCCATTTTTTAAAGCCTGTGCTGGTGGAAAGGCCTACACCCAAGTGATCTGGTGAAATTGGGATTTTAGAAATGAAGACATTTGTATTATGAAAAATGTAGTAAATGCTTTCTTGCTTACCTTAGAAAAAGAAAGTATTATTTAACTGTGATATTTATCTGTGCCCAACAAATTAATATAGGAATATACTGAATATAAAAAAACTCCTCCTCATTAACAATCATCAACTAATTTATACACACATTTGTTAAAAATGATAATTTATCCAAGAATAGTGTGTTACAACATGCATTATATTCACTCAGTCACATTCCCGCACCGACAGTGGAGGAATCCATACAGGAATACATACCAACCTGTCATGGACTAGGGATGTCCAACAGTTAACCGTTAACCGTTAATCGTTAAGAATTTCGGTTATCGACAACATTAACGGCTAATGATTAACTGATAAAATAAAAAATAAAAGCGCACGTGACTGTCGGGGCACGCTGGACTATTCCAATTTCATCCACGTTATTACCCAATAGCCAGGGGAGCAGAGTGTGTGCGCTGCAGCCAGCAGCCACTGAGCTTTCACTAAACTTTGGTAATAACCATCTTTGTATGTATTTAAGCCTATAGTTTTATTTTATGGATGTCAGTAAGGCCATTGCTCTATCTGTCTGTCTGCATCACGGCACACGCTGCGCATACGCATGGCTATATGGAGATTACGCACGTGGCTCACCACAGAGCTTTGCTCATTTAGATGTCTACGTTGTAAAATAAATATTACACTGCAGTATTCGCGCGGTATAATTCACCTAGTTTTAGAACTAGGTGCTGCAGCTCACTTAAAATGCTCTGTGAGCTTGTAGATTGTACATTTATCGCGCAGCGCACAGCTGTTAAAATTGCATCATACAGTATAGGCCTACGCAGGATGCCGATTGTGGGACTCCACACGTTATTGCTGTGGCTTAGCTCCGTGTGAGAGAACATTATAAACATGGTTAAAAAGGCACAAATATTCCTGTCTCTGACTATGGATTTGTTCTGCAGCAAGACGGCCCCGCGTCTGTGTTATATGTTTGGAGAACGTCGTGTGTCGGATGAAAACTCATTCGGTGAGAGACCGCGACTGAATGAATTGAATTGTGTCCGTGCGCGCACGGCTGCGCCTGCGTGTGCGTAAATCTTGCACTGGGACTGACCGTTCTAATGTGAAAGTAATGCGAAAGTAAGAGTCTTTGGAGCAGAGCGTGCGTTCATAGTTGAAGATGTTTTTTTTTGCCCGGATCTAACATTTCACAATTGGGGGGGCTTTATGAGGCAGCGTCATTATAGCGTCATTATATTAAGGGCGTTTAGGGGGGCATTCCCCCCCTGGCCCCTGTGCACCGCTTTATAGCCGGCGCTGCAAACACGACCCTCCAAAAAAGAAAAGAAAGCAAGAAAGAAGGCGATCACGGACTCTTTCCTCTCCCTCGACCATCGCTGCGCGTGATGGATATAATTGATAAAATACTGCAAAAGGTACACAGTAACAGTAGCCTAATCTAACATCGATTTTCTCAGAACACATGCACAGGGCGCTCGCTGCGTTACAAGTGATCTCGTCGAGCAGCGAACACAAAGTGTTTGTGCTGTAACGCATTTGATAATTGGTTGCTCATTTCCGTCCCCGAAATTTGATTTGTTTCTGATACAGTAACAGAACGTGTCCATATACAACTCAGATGCGATGTCCATAGAACTAATGCAGCCATTGTTATTGCTTAGTGCTTGAGATGGAAAAGGGACTCGGGGAAAAGGCGGTTGTAGCCGCGTATAATTGGCCTTTTTTAATGGATTAAAATAGCGCATTTTCCTTATCGGTTAACGGTTATTAACCGGAAGAGGTCTGACGACGATGGGTTAAGAAAATCTTTCCATTTGGCCATCCCTATCATGGACACTTTGACACTAACTCAGGTGGAACCAGATATCGAACCTTTCGTTTCCCAAGCAAGGAGATGCTATACCTTATGACTACTGATGCCCTGTGTTCTGACGTACTATTGTCAAATGAGAGCCACTGCCAGTACTACCCCTGTACCTCTATGATCATTTCACCTTTCCCCTTCCAGGTGTCCTGCTAGTGGGCCCCCCAGGTACTGGTAAGACTCTGCTTGCCAGAGCAGTGGCAGGAGAAGCAGACGTGCCTTTCTACTATGCCTCCGGCTCCGAGTTCGACGAGATGTTTGTCGGTGTGGGGGCCAGCCGCATTAGGAACCTCTTCAGTGAGTGTTTACTAAGCCATTTGTTTCCCTTTCTTGATTATAAAAGAGTACCTTTTGCATTCTTAGTTAACGGTAATGTCAAATAGGGCTGGGTAATATTATTTCAGTATTATATGATTATACTGTACCTGTTTGAAACAATAAAAATTGGGAATGCATTCCCCACCCAATTTTTTACATTTGGGTTTATTTTCCCAGTTGTCTAGGTTACAAGTGATTGATTAATTGATTGATTGAATATTTTAACAATAAATTGCAAACCGTATGTGGTACAGTCAGGCAAGTATTGGTCTAAAGGGAGCGCTATTTCCATTTGGGTCCCGTAGTCAATACAGCAAAAGTGAAACACAAAATTAAGATCAATGAAAACACAACAACATGAAAATCACATGCATGCTGCAGCAGGAATGCAGATAAGAAACAAGAATGTTAACAGGATAGTGATAACAGTTTTGCGTTGCGGCCAACCGTAGGTGATATCTAAGTAAAGTCTGACTTGAGTTATATTATTGATTTGCCTTTACCACCATGGTGTCCTAAACATTTTTGAACTTCAGTATTTAACTTTGCCTCTTGTCTTTTTAGGGGAAGCTAAAGCCAATGCTCCATGTGTGATCTTCATCGACGAGCTGGACAGTGTAGGTGGGAAGAGAATCGAGTCTCCCATGCACCCTTACTCCAGACAGACTATCAACCAGCTGCTGGCAGAAATGGACGGGTATGTCTTTATGTCAGATCATATTGTACACTCCTGAATGTGACAAAAATGCCATGCTGAAATTTCTCCTTGGTGTTGCAACCCAGGAAGAAATGCACAGAAACAAAACTATAACTAAAACTATAACTACTTGTTGCTTTGTTCATATATATTTTGTTCATAAATATCAATTGCTTAAAGACAAGCTTTAAGCATTTGAACTATATGAAAGACAGAATGGTGTGTGCCCTGTTGCCAGTGTTGCTTCATTAACAGACAATAAGGTGGAGAGAATCTTGTTCTGCAACTGAAATATTTCACAACTACACTAATGTTTTTTCAAACATCTCATAGGTTCAAGCCAAATGAAGGTGTCATTATCATCGGAGCCACAAATTTTCCAGAGGCTCTAGATAAGTATGTTTATTGTCACTACCAAATGCTACTCCTACTGCTGCAGCAGATGTCAGAGTTTAAAATGTCAACTGATAAATGTCAAGGTTGGTGACCTGCGCCGCGGCAGCTCCCCTTGACATACCGAAGAATAGCCTGCAGAACTATGGCTGATTAAAATAGAACCTCTCAGGACTATCTGCTAGCACTCACATAGGAACACACTTTGAGATTAATAATGTTGTTAAATAATTAATTGTCACCTTGTGCGAATATGCAAAATGTGTCTTGAGTTTTTATGTACTTGAGGAAAAAACACTTTCACTGTGATCACACACTGTGAACTGGAGTGTTAATATTGAACTTATGCGATCTCCCCCTCTCTACAGTGCTTTGATTCGTCCAGGACGTTTTGACATGCAGGTGACTGTACCTAAACCAGATGTGAAGGGACGTACTGAGATCCTCAACTGGTACCTTAAAAAGATCAAAGTAGACCCAGGTACGACAAGATCCTCAACTGAAGTTGCATTGTAGTCACATTCTCTAATGTTGTGATACAGAGGTTATGTTGTTCTTCAACTCTGGACCAATGGTTGAAGATCCCTCCTCTTGTCCATTATGACCATATGAACTAATACAGTGCTGCATTGAACTATTGAGCTCATGGCGTTTTGAACCAATCCAAAATCTAGAATGTCTTTACAACATAAAATGAAAGAGCCTGGTTCAGGTGGGTTCTGGCTGCTGGACAAGAACACTACAATTCACCCTTCAGTCCCTCTCCAATTTGTCCTTGTCCAATAGGCATTTTAGTAGAGTAAAGCTTGACCTTCATAGCAACAGTTGCTAAACTATTTGCACTGACATTGAGAAGGGCTCATTCTAATGAGATTGGCTTCAGGCTCATATTATGAATTGCCATGACGAAGAACAACACAACTATTATGACTTTTGTTTTTTTTATGCTTTTTGAGTGTTGAATGTTTTTGAAAGCTAAATGTCCCTAAAAATGTCAGCAAGACTTTCAATCCTCCATAGCCTTTTTTCAGTCTATAAATGATGACATTGATTAGAATTTCATAGCTGCATTTTCTCCCAGTCTTAACAACATCACCGTATTGTTTATCTCGACTGTGATCCCTGGGTGCAGCCATCGAGGCCAATATTATTGCTCGGGGCACAGTGGGATTCTCTGGTGCCGACCTTGAGAACCTGGTGAACCAGGCTGCCCTGAAGGCAGCAGTGGATGGAAAAGACATGGTCACCATGAAGGAACTGGAGTTCGCAAAGGACAAGATTCTCATGGGTGAGCATTAAGGAGGCATAGTTGCTGGAACTGGGACTAGGCTACAGTAAAAATAGAATGTCACCGCTCACTCAGGTAGTCATTCAACTATCTGGCAGTTTCTTTTTGGTCTGTCTCTTTCGCTGGTTTTGGTCAGAAAAGGGCATTCAGCTTTTCTTATACCTTAACACTCTTCTCTATAAGTTGTATTGAAATAGCCAACAAAAGGTGTCACATCACGACACATTGTAAGCTGGTAGAAAAGCAATTTCTGAATTATTATATACTATTTTAGACTATTTAAGCCTAACCTTCCAAGGGTGTCCGCTTGTCAGTCTAATGGCACTACTAATCTTAAACGAGAATTCAACACCAAAACACATTGGCCATTTATTCCTGTGACATGATTTTTGTCACAGATGCCCCATTTTCTACCCTTCACCATGAGGTCATTTGCAGTCGCAGCCTCTGTTGCTGTTGCGCCAGTGCAGTTAACATGGCCACAGGTTGTCTTTATTCTAATGCGGGTATTTCTGTAACTCCAAACTTATTTTTTTAATGCACCACATCAAGCCACATACTACAAGATAACTGGATCACTACATGATTTTTAAAAAGTCGGCCAGCACCCATGCGACGAGAGTTTAGACCGGAGTGGTTGGAGAGGAGAGTGCCAAAAGGCAGGGAGGAGAGGAGGAGGAATAGATTACCTCTGGGATTACATGTAAAGTCTGCCCCAGAGTGACATAAAACTCAAGCGTGTTTATCAGTATACTATTACAATGTGATGTGTGGGGAAAAAAATGAGTTTGGAGTTACAGAAATACCGGCAGTAGGATAAAGACAACCATGCAAACTGCACTGGCGCAACAGAGGCTGCAACAGCAACTGACCTCATGGTGAAATGTAGAAAATGGGGCATCTGTGACAAAAATCAAGGACATTATGAATCATGTCACAGGAATCAAGGTAGATTGATGCCCAATGTGTTTTGGTGTGTACACTGCATCCCATGCAGTTCCATCCATGTTCTTACCATTGCCCTCTTCACTGTTCATTTTAGGCCCTGAGAGGAGGAGTGCGGAGATAGATGAGAGGAATAAGCAAATAACGGCATTTCATGAGTCTGGCCACGCCATCATTGCCTACTATACCAAAGACGCCATGCCCATCAATAAGGCCACCATCATGCCCAGGGGACCCAGTCTTGGACACGTAAGGCAGCGCTTCTCTTCTCAACCTTTCTGATTTCAACGACCCCCAGTGTGGTATGCATTAGACTTGAACTTAAAGAGTTAAGTTCTGACCTCGTCAAATCGGGGGTATCATCATCTATTCTACACCACCTCTCCTGTCCCTCTGCTCTTAGGTGTCCATGCTTCCAGAGAACGACCGTTGGAGCGAGACTCGCTCTCAGCTTCTGGCCCAGATGGATGTTAGCATGGGTGGCCGCGTCGCAGAGGAGATCATATTCGGAAGCGAGTTCATCACCACCGGTAAGACTACGCAAGCTTCTGTAGGAATGCCTTAATCGTACCTACTGTAGTGGTTTACCTCTAATGTCAGACGCCTGGGCTGACCATGTATTAAGACCTGAGGTTGATTCTACAAAGGCCTTCTAATAGTCCAGGCAAAATAGATTTTCAAGTGGAATAAATTGTAACATGGGGTTTTTCTTCACAGATCATTTCTTTGAGGTCTCCAGAACAACATATTAAAAGTCCCGAAAAATCCCAGTTGCGCAAATATGTTTAATTTCATAAAGTAATAGAATACATAGGCTCCAATGGAGTGACAGCCCCGCCCCCTCCTATACAAACCCATTATAACATAAAACTCCATTTTAACCATGATGGATTATTCAAAAACAACCCATCTTTTTTCTGGTGACTGATATTGTCCTCCTAATACGTGAGAGGACCGTGGAATTTCATTCACAGGTTTCAGTTATTTTTAAAATATTGTTTTGGAAAATGTAGCCGCCTCCATATCTGGCTATGCCCACCCAAATGAATATTAAAAAAATAAATAAATGAAACCTGTAAATGAAATTCCACTGCCCTCTCACATATTAGGAGGACTATATCAGTCACCAGAAAAAGGTGAGGGCAGTGGAATTTCATTTACAGGTTTCATTTATTTATTTTTTTAATATTCATTTGGGTGGGCATAGCCAGATATGGAGGCGGCTACATTTTCCAAAACAATATTTTAAAAATAACTGAAACCTGTGAATGAAATTCCACGGTCCTCTCACGTATTAGGAGGACAATATCAGTCACCAGAAAAAAGATGGGTTGTTTTTGAATAATCCATCATGGTTAAAATGGAGTTTTAAGTTATAATGGGTTTGTATAGGAGGGGGCGGGGCTATCACTCCATTGGAGCCTATGTATTCTATTACTTTATGAAATTAAACATATTTGCGCAACTGGGATTTTTCGGGACTTTTAATATGTTGTTCTGGAGACCTCAAAGAAATGATCTGTGAAGAAAAATCCCATGTTACAATTTATTCCAATTTTAGGTAAAACATGAGCTAAAATTACTGGCCTATAAGTCAGTTTTCTGAAAAGCCATTTTGCTGTATATTATCTGTATATTACCTCACAATACGATACAATATTGATATTTAGGGTTCTGAATCGATTTATATTGCGATTCTTAATTATGCTGCGATTCGATTTGATATGTCGATATATATCGCAATTTTTCCCACAAATGACTTTTATTATACTAGAATATTTTAAAGGGGAATTCCACCCATTTTCAATATTTTTTTTTCTGAGAGCGTACCAATGGAACCAAATGGACCCTAACGGGTCCATTTGGTTCCATTTGTACGCCCGACATCATTGTACATAAAAAACACACCAAGGGGTCTATTTACATACTGTCACACCTTAAACATGTACAAAATTAGAAAAAATACAAATATTATGGCATCTCCTCTTTAACAAAAAGTTCATCCTGCACTTCAATGCAGCCTGATGATGTCAGTCAGTCTTTCTGACAAACAAATTAATGAATAGGACCTACATAAATATCAAAAAATCAATTTTGAACCTGACGATTCGATATTGATATCATGGCATTAAGAATCGCAATATATTGACATATCAATTTTTTGATATGTCCCCCCCCACTGTATATCGTTGCTGTCTACTACTTGATCATACACATATAGAGCATCGGTTTGGACATACAAGCTTTATGCCTAACAGGCGAATGACAAAGACACTACTGCTTTTAGTAAGAACATAACTTGGAAGAGACCAAAGTGTTTTTGGAAGGTTCTGCTATTTAAAAATAAACTAGACAATAATTGTCTTACAGACAATAAACAACAAGCAAGATTATTATTATTATTATTATTTATGTACAACTAAATTCCTTCTGCTACCCAGGAGCATCCAGTGACTTTGATAGCGCAACCAAGATCGCTAGGATGATGGTGACCAGGTTTGGCATGTGTGAAAAGGTACGCTTTATGAACAGTGAACTTAAAAGTGTGGAATGCATTTATCACCCAATGTAGAACTGTTTCCATGTTCACTTTGGTTGTCATGTGCAGATAATGTAAATCTTGTCCTTTTCCAGTTGGGTGTGATGACCTACAGTGACGTGACCAAGCAGAGTCCAGAGACACAAGCTGCTGTGGAGCATGAAGTCCGACTGCTGCTGAAGGCAAGTTAAATTAGTATTGTCCTGTTCTTAACTCACTACAATAATTTCAACACTTTTTCTAGACTGTTCAATAATAACACTTTTAGAAGATTGAAGCCCTGGCATGAAGTGACTCTTTAAGCTTGTATACCTGCTATTGGGAATAGCCAACGCTAAAATCTGAATGCGTTAATAGTCGTGTGATGAGTCTTCCTGTGTATTTTGTCGCTTTTTCTTTGTGTAACGTTTGTTCGTTTTTGGATGGTTGTTTTTCACTAAGAACAACAAAGATTTCGTCCACTAAAGATCCAAAACACATGGAGGAATATTCTGTTCCTTTTTGAGCCAGTACATTTCAGTAGTCTATGATAAATGCATCAAGTACATGGTGTGTGTCTTTTTGTCCTTATTACTTTATGCTACTCAGAATTTATACATACACCATCCTACAAAGAGAGGGAATATGAATGCATTTCCGTTATAATGACTGTTCATCTTGAGTGAAAGAAATAACAACGTGCACTTTTCATCAAACCGCTCTCTCGTGCCTCCAGGACTCGTATGAGCGGGCGAAGACACTCCTCAAGAAACACTCCAAGGAACACCGGAACCTAGCAGAGGCACTGCTCAGGTACGAGACGTTAGACAACAAGGAGATCACACTTGTCTTGGAGGGCAAGGACCTAGAGAACAGATGAAACCAGGGACAACATAACAGTCCAAAGGGGGAAGGGGTCCGATTGCAGAACTCAGGGGATTCATGGGACAGACCATAATATCAACACAGATGGGAGGGGGTATTTCATATTGGGGCTAGAGTGTGTCGTCATTCTTTATTGGCCTCTATAAAGTGTCACTGATGGCTGTTATGGAAATGTTTCATGAGCGATTATTATGCATGCAGCTGAGATCAGCTGTCTACAGCTGATCTCAGCTTCTCATTGATACTTTATATGAGCCAGTCCTTGTTCACTGGTACATACAGTACGTATTTGTGATTTACCTAAGAATAGTACCAGTGGTACCACAACTTTCCTTTCACAGCAGAATGTACTTGAAATCTGTACCAGAAACTAAAGTACAGTAAGTGTTAAGTAGCTCTATGTTCTGATGGTAACCATTGATTGCTATAGTGTGTTCTTCAGTAACAGTGCTCTCCCTGTTTCTCTAGCTCTCAAGAAAACAGAAAATGCATTTTCAGGTCTGAGGTCAGGATAACAAATTTGTCTAATCAGGAGAAAGAAGCCGTACAGGATAAACAAGTGAAATGAGTGATAGAAGGACCTGAGCAGGCAAAATTGGAACTGGAACACTGCTATACATTTTAAGTTGATTAAACAGATACTCTCTCTTGGATGAAACTCAAGACTTGGGTGAGACCCAGGGAGACCCATGTTACTGAACAAACACTGGCAATAATCAGAAGAAAGGGATTTAACTTTCACAAAAACTAAAATACTGAAATATTATGTACATCAAAAATGGTGATGGTAGTGATGTTTGCTATAGTCCTCCTCCCCCACTTAATTCTTGTTCTGCTACCTTAATTCATACTGAATTACTTTTGACAATTCGAATGCACTCTGTTCAAACTGTGTTTTGAAGGAGGTGGATGTATAATAGGAAATATTTTAGCTCAGGTTGTTTGTCTTAAGGGGCTTTGGGTGGGTATAATAGCAAATATAAATATGCATCTGTATCAAAAATAGGATTCTGTTTATGTAATATGTACTGTATATGTGCGGATGGAAGGAAAATGGGTCAAATTCCGTTCAACCGAGGTCATAACATATCCCTTACCGTGTGAACATGTGGATCATGGGGCAGTGCACGGCCATTTGAGCCGCTGCATAATCGTGGCTAATAGGATTTTGACTGACCCTCAGCCGTGGAATATTTCCTCCCCACTTCTCCCAGTGTTTTCTGTGCCCGTCTGTTACTTTGAGCAGCGTATTTCAAGATTGCTCCCTACAGAGCTTCTTATAATGCGCTTGGACATGGATGCCTGCTCATGTTCCTGCTCACCATCCCTTTGCGTATCCTCATGACTGTCTGAGCCATGTAGCTGTTTCTAAAGGTGGCCTTTTCAGGGGAATTTAGGTGTGAGCCAGGTGTTTCCCCAAGTTTGATTTGGGAAATATATGACCGACAATGTCTCTCAGCACTTTTCTAAGTGTGTGAAGTTTGGGCACACTTACTGTACCTTCTCTTTATGTAATGTGTTTGTGGAACTAGAGATATCATTGCTGTTTATAGGGATGGAACTAAATGCTGCTTATCTTTGAAAAATAACCAAATATAGGCTGAGGAAGAGTACATTTTGAGTTTGAGCTTAAAATTTGAATCCTAAAAATCGATGAACATTATGAGGTTTCCACCCGATAGCAACGAGTCATTCAATGATCTGAGCTGGATTTCTGGAATAAAAAGCTCACCACTGAGATAAGTTTCACTCTGTTGTAAATCACTGAACAGAAGGTATTTAACCACTTGATGTTGGCTGGTCATTGCAGGTGAACATTTAAAAATAGACTGTTCACGTTGCAGCAACATGTTGCACGCTTGTAGATTTGCTATTTTAAGTCTTTTTGAATATGTTTCAAATAGGGCTTAAGTGGTTAAAGCATAGGCCATTTTGGCAAATGAGAAGCATTTTTTATTTCATTTTTATTTTTTGCTTTATTTACAAAGTGCTGCACAGTAATAGTTGGGCAAATTGCTATACATGTACCCTGTTCACTGGTAGAGAGTCTGGACATAAAGAACAGTAGCAACACTCAACACTGATGCTCAGCTTTACTGTAGCTCCAATGTCATGTTAAAATGGATATTTGATTGTAAGTTCTATATGTGTATTAATTTTGAAAGCCCTGTGCAATTTAGCAAATGCATCGCTCTATTGAAAAATGTATAATGCTATTGCAAGCGAATAGTTAGAGCAGTGTTAGAGCAGTGGTATTATTTTTAGAGGACAGATTTGTTTGAAGTTTTGTCTAGCGACTCTAGTCTATAAATGGCTTATACCCCAAAGTTATTTATTCAATGTAGTGTTTTCTGCAACTATTTTATTCACTGCAGCAACAGACTTCAATCTTTGGTTTATTGAGCTCTTACTTATGTTTAGTTGTACATAATAATTGGAATGTGATAAGACATTGTATATAGATGTACAGAGGTGCTATTAAGCTCAATGGCACTCTGGTATTGATTGATCCATTGACTAGTCTCTCAATAATGGGATGGCAATGCTGAATGAAAGGATCGATTGAATTAAAAGTAAAATATCCTTTAAATTTAAAGTGGTTTGTGCTTTTTCCAAATATTTCTTTCCCAGTGTATTATGTGTTGCAATGCAATCACCATAGCTGTTAATTTCATTACAAGATCACTGTATATTTCTTTATTAACAATTCCAAAATTAAACCGGTTTAGCCAGGGAATAAACAAAACACCACCAACAACAACAGTGCAATTGTACTGCTATATACCAGTACATGATTATATGAGAAATAACATATTTAATTGAAAATGTATTATGACTTAGTTCCACCATAATTAACCTGTATTGCAATGATTGCGCTATTTTCAAATTGTACATTGTGATATGTGAGCTAGTATATTGGCAATGCTGTTTGTTGTAATTTAGCTATAGTGAAATTGTCAAACAAAGTCTCAGCAGTTATGACAAAAATCCACAAGCTATAGCCATTTAACAGAGCTTTCCACATGAATCAAACAATGTCAGAAACACTGGAATAAACACAAGGCCATGGAACACGCCGAATAGAATCACCAAAAACATGACTTTGAAAAATGTCCTGAAAATATAACTCCCAGACATGGAGAGCGCCACTACACCTAAAATCGTAGACACTGCCCCCTGCACTATTGGATAGCCCAAGTGGGCCACTGCTTCCATAGATCTCTCATTCACATTGCTCTTGGAACTGGAGACAAACGCGTAGGAGATATGGGCAGAGAAATCCACAGAGAATCCAATGCACATGACCAGGTTGATCATGGAAATGGAGTCAAGGCTAACATTCCACAGAGCCATGAATCCCGCAACACCAATGATGACTGAAGACATGGCAAAGGCTACCCACAGGGAACACAGAGGATTGGGAATGAGAATAAGTGAGACACACAGCATCACTATAGCAGCCACCAAGATTGTTTGAATGGTGTTGTCTGCAATGATGGTGTATTGGTCAAAGTAGATAAACGCAGGGTGGTACACTAGTAGCTCAATCGGACATTGTCTTGCGGTTTTCCTGAGGCCAACCAACATGTCCTTCATGGTGGTTTTGTGGAGGGTCTGAATGAAAAAACGAGAGGCCTGTATGTCATATTCTGCACTGAGGTTGATGTCTCGCCTGAACATGGGGTTGAGCTCGAGGAACCCAGGGAGGTGTTTTTTGAATGCCTGTTCAGAGCTTATGTTGAGATTAGTAAAATTAGCGTAATGTTGAAAGGAGTGGAACCAGCCAAATGTGCCGTTGACATAATTCAAGTTTTCAAAATCCACGAGGCATGAGCAAAGATCTTGCCAACCACTCATAGTCCAGTATGGGAGTGGCTGCTTCACAGCCACCATCACATTGTAGCTATACGTAGAGAAATGCTGGCTTTGGTCATTGTAATATCTGATGATATAGGAATCATCCAGCACCAGGTTCCTAACGTCAAGACCTTCCTTCATGATACAACACCCATAGATGCTGACAGCCAGATACCCAGCATAAACCACAAGTATACACACTTTGACCCATGTTTTAGCAAGAAATGGCCCATAGACCTTCTCGAAGAATCGACTCAATGGCAGGTTTTCCTCTTTGCCAGTGGTTCGATCATAGGTTCCTCCAACGCAGCACAACCCGAATGTCTTTGATCTTCCTGGTGGAAGGTCCTCTGGGATCTTGGCACATGTGAGCCAGTGTCTGTTCTCTTCTTCCCTCCGGCCGTTCAGAGCCATGAAGGCGCCCAGGAAAGTGATGTTATAGAAGAAGCAGACCGTAACCGATACGCCAGCATAGAGACAGAAGGACCGGACCGAGCCAAAGGGAGATCTGTAGCCAAGGAAGAGGGCCAGCGCGTCGGTCAGGCTGGTGATGGAGATTGAAACAGCAGCTTCTCTGTAGGTGTCAGCCAGGCGGTCAGCAACACTGTCCAGTACATGGGTCCGCTGCCAGCAGGAGAGCATGATAAACATGTCATCGATTCCAATGCCTTTGGAATAAAATTACATAAATCAGTTGGTGCCCTAGTGGCAAAACACATAGATTTTGGCCCAAGGTTTGACTCACTATGTCCATGAGTATTATAAAGACATGTTCTCACTTGCAAATTTGATTATATTGATTTTCAATTTAACATATTTCCCTATGGAGTGGGTGATGCCTAGATAATTCACGGGAACATACTGTACCTAGTATCATAAAAGGTGAGGATGCAACAGTCATGACGAAAGGCTGATCCAGTAACAGCAAAACCCCAAAACTGGTCAGTACTGCAAGACCTGCTGAGAGCACTCCAACACACGCCACCCATACCTTACTCCTTACGTTGTCCAACCTGTTCAATACAAAATAAATTATATGCTATACACATGCATGTGTGCAGGCGCGTGCGCGCGCGCACACACACACACACACACACACTATTTCATCAATCCATTGGTATAGTAGTGGCAATGCTGCTTTACCAACCTCCAGCATGATATGATTGAAAATGTGATTGCAGTGGCATATGTGATGGAGAACAGTTTGACGATGGAGGCTGGGGATTTCTCAAATTCCCACTGCAAGGACATGGAGGTAGAGTATGACACCTAGGGAGATGACAACAATCAGTGTAATCACAATCAATTCAATTCACGTGCAATTATTTTAGTTAAGGCATTATGTTTCAGCTCACCTCTATGGAACTTGGTGATTCATTTGAGATGAGATTCATAACCGCTTGCAGCCAAATATCTGTTATGTTGCTGCTCTCTCGTAAGTAGTAACGGATTTGTATGGCTTTAGCGCTTTGAATGACTGCGTTGTTGTCAAGTGTCACACTTCCCAGGCTGACATGCAAGGGAATCCTCTCGAGATCCGAGTAATGCCACGGATATGTCAAATTAACATTGTGGCTTGCGTTGTAGTTAATGACACGTAGAATGTCACTGGAAAAGCAGCTGCCCGTCACAGTTGCACAAACATCCATGTATCCAATAGTTTCATTCTCAAGCTGCACTACCACACTCTTAACTTTGAGATCCAGATCTATGATCTCCTGAAGTGACTCCACTGTCAGAATGTCTCTGTCATTTGTGGCAATAAAAGAAGCATGCGTGCCATCTGTACTCAGCCTCAAGCTGGAAAACATGGAATCATCTTCTGGAAACGTTTCTTGGATGTACTGTCTCTCCATCTTGGCTTGTCCATGAATGGGGGTGAACTGCCCTTCAATGTCGTTGGATATCCTGTCCTTTAGAAAGTAGAACCCACTCCCCAGTCCAGCAGAGAGCACAAGAGGAGCAATAAAGAACCACCATGGATGACTACCAATAAAATGGCCTATAATTTCAAAACCGATGCGTAGGGGTCTGACTACGCAATCGGTGTAACATTTCGCCATGATCTTTAAATTTCAGCTTTGTTCACAAAAATCAATCTAAATTTAGGCTATAGTGAAGCCCATGAGAGCAGAGACGGATCCTTCCTCTCTTCAGATGTCAGCCTAAAGAACAACAGGCTGCTGCAAACAAGCAGTGATATTTGTAAGTTGCAAGCGTGTGCGAGCGCACACACACACACGCACACAGTCTCTTCATTAGATGTTAATTGCATAATACTGGGGTAGTCCTCTGTGATGGACAAGGTAGCTTGAGGCATGGACCCTTTCAAACAAAGACCTCATTCAACTGCACTAAGATACTACTGTTACTGCACCTTAAGTTCCGAATCCCAAGTGGTTCATTTGGAGGTAATGAGTGTATTCTGTTCTGTGTCTACCCTTGGTAAGCCAGAAAACAAAGGAGAGCTGTGCTGTAGCCATACATTGTTATGTGTCTTATTTATCATTTGTACTTTTAAGACATTACATAAGACATAGACATTAAAAAAGAATAAAAACCTATTTCATTGGAAATCTATGTCCCTAGGCTACAAAACCTGAAACCTCAATCCTGCTTGAAACAATTGTATTTCACTGAACTAGTATTATGAGATGAATGACCAGGTTTTATCCATTGCACAGGTTATGCATTTGATAAAGATTTCCAAATTGAAATACCAATACAGTGTTTGCCAGTAGAATGATAGAATTTATTGAGTGTCAACCTGTACTGCCCCCCTTCTCTTTCACATACATACATACATGCATACATTACATTACATACTCATACACACAGCATATTTCATAACACTTTTGGAGTGTCAATATTTATAGATTTCCAGCAAAGTGTCATGTTTGTACATGAAACATGTTCTCTCATGACGTCACAGACAGGCTAGGCTGTATCAGAACCATCTAGTAGAAGAGTTGCGACATGTAGGTGTCAGAAACCGAAGCCTGAATAGGGACAAAAACGGAGTCGGACTCGGAAATACCTTGCTTTCAACGAGGGGGCGCAAATAAGAAGTAATAGAAGTCTATGTAGAAGAGCCGACATTGGACTTGCCCCTTGTAGTGAACGAAGTTTGCGTAACTCTGTCTTATTATGGCTCTGGGCTGATATTGAACGGAAGTTGCATGGATATGCAGTTCTGCACTCAGTGACAGGCAGTTGTGAGTAGTGATCCTTGTCTCTGTCACACAGTACTCAGTACTGTCTCTTTGGAAAGGGACATCTGTCACTGAGAAGAATAAACACATCTAAAACTACCTCCCACAACACAAAACATGGACGACGACGTGCTGACAACTCTGAAGCTGCTGATAATCGGCGAGAGTGGAGTCGGGAAGTCGAGGTTGTTGTTTTTCTCTGGCTGTATGTTACAGTAGCTAACAGGCTAAATGTTACCCTAGTTGGCAATATTGTTGACGTTTTCTCGTGTTATGTAATTCCACATACTGATGAGCCCATAGCCATTATATTGCTCCATTTACCAGGCCAATTTGGTAACTAGGCCTTATTAAATATGTATGGCAATGGCAACTAGGGACTAGAGAGTTGGCTAACGTTAGATGACTAGTTGATCAGCTAAGTTAAGTCTGTTTTGTACACAACAGTCACCATAATGTTGTCTCTTGTGTAAAAAGTGCAGATTTAACGTGAGTCATAATATTGAATTTAGACTGTTGGACCCAAGTATTGTATTGTCACTTGTCAGCAATAGTTGGTTATAATAAATAAATATACAAATTGACAGTGCTTCATGCCTGACCTATTTGTATTTTTCATCCCCCTCTCCATCAACTTTAATGTTTTATCCAAAACAGTCTGCTTTTGAGGTTTACAGAAGACACTTTCGATCCAGAGCAGACTGCGACAATAGGTAACACACGCGCACACGCACTGATGAACACACTAAAAGAAACATGGCTGCTCCTTATTGTCTACAGTCATGTCCTCTCATTTTGTTTCTTTCTCTGTCCTTCTGCCTTCTTGTACCTAACACGACACAGGTGTGGATTTCAAAGTAAAGACAATCGCTGTCGATGGGAACAAAGCAAAACTGGCCATATGGGTGAGTCCTGTCATGAGCATGAATGATCACTATTACACTACTGTGACTGTACTGCACATAACTTCAAAAACATGTTCAGTTACAATCTCTCCCCACGAGATGGCACCATTGCACAGTAATCAAACAAAGTGCAAAACTGTAAGGAGGAAAACAAGCAGTCATGAGTTCTTCTGTTGGTGTCAGTAGTAGTCGTTGATGCATAGTCTTACACAAGTTTGCTTTGTTTAGTAAAGATAGTATAAACAAAGGTAAACTGAGGCCAACATTAGAAAAAGACCCAGCTCGTCCATCAGTGTCAGGTGAAGCCTGGAAAGACACTAATGTACAATACATGTGGGTACATTTGATCGAACAGGGTGCCATTATACTATCTGAGATATTGACCACTTAAGCCATATAAAATTTGCTGTACAACGACCGGTGGATACAGCCGATCTATACAAGCAAACAACCCATCATCATTAATGCAACGCATTAAAAGCTTGTAAACGTGCTATTTTTCAGTTATATATTTTGTTTGGATCTTGTAGTGGTGCAACAAATATTAGACAGCTGAAAATATTAATCAGAAAATGGCAAAAGGAAAAAAGAGGTAAAATTGCATTTTTGGCCTATTTGTTTTCAGCCAAAATTGGCAGAAAATAATGACTTAATTATGTCTACAAATAATGTATTTAAAAAGTGCAGAAAATGTTTTATGGACCCATAATAATGATTATTATTTTAGGTTTTGCCATAATCAGGTCGCCTTAAGGTGCAGGCTCCATTCCTATTGCATCCATGTTCTTGTGTTTATTGTTACTGGCAGACAGCGATTTGTTTATTTGCCTCTTATCTTGGCCAGTTTACACATGCTAAAGAGGCCTAGATTTTCGTCACTGCTAAACCCCTTATCCCTTAACTTCTTTGCCTTTTTAAACTATTTAAAAAAACTTTTTTCAATCGTTAAAATGGCCAGCCTACAAGCTCACAATGTGTCAATAGATTGGGACGTTGAACTATTACAAAAAGTTTTTCAAAATAGTGGAAAGGGGGTAAGGGGTTTAGCGTGTGACAAAAATGCCTTAATGTAAAATTAGTCTTAATGTCTGTTGCTCTTTCATTAAAGGTTAATAAAATAAAATAGTGATTATTTGATCAGTGCATTATCTGATCATCCAGTGATGTGTAGCAGTGTCAGAAAAGCCCCTGTATTGTGACTGTGTCATTGTTTTGTGTGCAGGACACAGCTGGACAGGAGCGTTTCCGGACACTCACACCCAGCTACTACCGTGGTGCACAGGGAGTCATACTTGGTGAGCGGTAAAGCCTTACCTTAGCTGACAGACAGATGAAGCAGGGACCCCCGCTACATAGAGTGTGAAATTGTGTTGCAACTTAAACCTTTTCATAGAATTAATAGATGACTATGTTGTGTGTTGGATAGGATTCATGTTAATGTGTATTCTCAGAATTTAATCATGTGACTCATCAATACAATAATTAAACTATAACTTTCGCTTTGTACTTCATCTGCTCTTTTTCCTGTCTACAGATTACACAGCAAAACCATTTTGAACAAACAAGTTCAAAATGGCCTGCAGATATGTTTTGAGCATGTAGGTCAGCAATTCTGGGCTATACTTCTCCTCAGAATTGGGATGCTATGCTAGGGTTCAAGTGTTTTTTAATCTAAAAAAGAGGTTATTTTTCACCATCACACTTGGCAGAACTCTAGTAACTCTGAGGACCACCTAGGGGTCTCGTAACCCCTATTGAATGAAGACCCCCATAGTAAAGTGTCCAACTGTCCAGGACATTATGTAATATACGCACACAGTTCTCTGATATCAAACGCATCAGCAATTTGCGTCTTATTAATTACTTTTCCTGCTCACTAGTTGAATACATCTGGCCATTGAAAATATAATATGGTGTAGCCAAGAATATCTGTTGTTTTCTTTTCCTGTTTCTCTTGACAGTATATGACGTCACAAAACGGGACACTTTCACAAAACTTGAGAACTGGCTGAATGAACTGGAGACGTACAGCACACGGAACGACATTGTCAAAATGTTGGTTGGGAACAAAATCGATCAGGTGGGTGTGTGGCAATTTATTCTAATTTTATGACTGATGTGTAAAAGTATGTGCATCTTTTGGTAGTTCATGATGGAACAGTTGCCAGATGTTTCAGTTTGATGACCATCCAGAGTTCGTACTGTGTTTTGACTGAAACCTATTCAAAAAGTGCAACATTTTGTCACTCACTTTTTCACTTTGAAAAACAAGCTTGATTAAAGCTTCTTTTTGTGAACATTTAACTTAACTATGAAATCAAATAAATAAGTGGAATAATACCTTTTATGTAACCTCTGTAACCAGCAACCTATTAAAAATTAAAAAGTACAAGCTTACAGCAACACAACATGTGTTGTGGGCTTGATGATTTTTAAAAACCTGAAAGTGTTCTTGCACAATATAATGGCTTGACCAAAATTGTTATGCCAGATTGAGTGTGGTAACAAATCGGGACACATTGGCTGTATTCTTGCCAATACTGTTGTCATCAGTGTGTCTTGAAAAGACAGTTGTCATCAGAAAGTTGACGTGATGGGCAATATAAAGGCCAACCCACATACTGTATTGGTCTGGCTCTAGTTATTTATAGCTGCCAATCTTGAGGCTTTTATTCCTTTATGTCTTGGAGACCCTCATTTAAATGATCAAAAAAAATGAAATGAATCAAAACCATAATGAACCATGAGATACCACAGAACAGCTTGGTTTGTCTCACCACTTTTGTGCTTTTTGTGGATATTCTTAGCATTGTAACATTTTAGCCTGTTTTGGCTCACATAAGTTTATACGTCAAATGCATTTTTCACCATCAGAATGTCAATGAGAACTCTTGTGCCCATGCAGTGTATGAATAAAACAGATGGGATTAGAGGGACTCAAATTGTCCATCTTGTTCGGTTTCAGGACGGCCGTGAAGTGGACAGAAACGAGGGCCTGAAATTCGCCAGGAAACACTCCATGCTTTTTATTGGTATGTGTTATGTCTCAGTAATACCAAATGGCACAGGTTTTTATCCTGTAATCTCTCACATAGCACTCCACATCCGCGCTGCTATGTTATGAATGAATGTATGAATGAATGATTAAATTCAGTTGTTGTCTTGGTGCTAGGTTTGAAAGGAAAATTGCGGCACCCATCGTGGGGTCCTGCCTTCATTTGGGCCGTGGTCATCTTGTTTATACGGCTCTGGCATTGTCGAGTCTCCACTGTCAGCGCCGCACTGAGAGACTCAGCCCCCTGCATAAGAAATGCATTATGATTAAAATCTAGCGGCCTTTCATCTATTAAATCCATGTCTACACGTGTTTCTGATTCCCTTCTCAGATCTGTCTCTCTCCTGGAAATTAGGTTAACATTTTTTGTGGAGTTTCCATTTTAGAATGACTAAATTAAGGAGTTTTGAAAGGAAGAAGAAAAAAAAAAAAAAAACGCTGCGCAAGAAGATGTCATGGAAATTTAGCCTTTACTGAAATGTCTTGTTTGTACACTGATGTCTTTTGCAGTCTAGATAAGTTGTTTCATGCTGCTTTGCCATGCTCGGTGACGCATATCTGTCCTATGCATTTAGTTTTGCAAATATTATAATGTGATAGCAGTCAGCAAAAATAAATAAATAAAAGAATTTATTCTATGTTTGCCTCCGGTCATGGTACACTAGACTTAAGTACCTTAGTGTGCACATTTGGAGAGTTGTCAAGACCCGACGGTTCTCGCTATCCTTATCTTTCTTTTTCCTTTCAAATAGAGGCCAGTGCTAAGACGAAGGACGGGGTCCAATGTGCGTTTGAGGAACTCGTGGAGAAGATTCTCCAGACACCGGGGCTTTGGGAGAGTGACACTCAGGGCCAGGGGGTCCGACTGGGGGGCCAGGATCAACAGGGCGGCAGGGCCTGTGGTGGGTACTGCTCCATACCCTGAATGGGGGGGACTAAAGGACAACGATCCCCAAATAAAAACGACTACGGACCGGAAACAGAGGACGAAAACGAAAGATAAGTCAGATAAGTGCTGGTTGGAGTTCTGTTGGAGAACCGGTCAAAGAGACTTTGCTGTTTGCACACTTCTGTTCACCTATCAATTTCTTCCAGTTGTCCATAGCTTGTTACCGAGACAGGGATCACACACTTGAAATAATCAAAGAGGAAGTATCTTGTTTTAAGTATATTCTAAAAATTATGGAAATACTGACGTTTGGCTTTGGTTGGTTAGCTTTTGGTTGTCCATTAAGGATTCATTCTGTTAAAGTAGCCACAACAAAAGCAAATTTGTAGGTTACAAATGCATACCCGCTCAAATGGAATCCCATGTGTTAATACACCCATTTGTAACTTAAAGTGTTTCACATGAAACTTTCTTCAAGTTGAAAAAACAACAACACGACTTATGATTTTTGATCGGGGTCCGACTGGGGTGTCGTCCAAAGACTTTATTTGTGGAAAAGTCGCACATGAAAAGGTTCTGTTGAAAAATAGGTCTTCATGTGCATGCCTTACCATGTCACTTGGACCAAGGGGTAGAGGGGAAGAAATTGGGGTGGTTGACGAGTCTCAGAAACGTCTTCATAGCACCCCCGGTCCACACTCCCATAATGCACCAGACACTGTGAATGCTCCCAAAGAAAACATTTCGTAAGACTCCCATCATGGCTCTGTGGGACCATATGCAGTCCCCAGTTACTGTTCAGTTTTATTCTATTCCAGTTCATTCTGAATGATAGCACGATTCATGATTCTTGTCTTTGTCGTGTGTGTGTGTGTGTGTGTGTGTGGGGGGGGGGGGGGGGGGGGGGGGGGTTGTGTGTGTGTGTGTGTGTGTAGGGGTTTGTGTGTGTGTGTAGGGGTTTGTGTGTGTGTGTGTGTGTGTGTGTGTGTAGGGGTTTGTGTGTGTGTGTGTGTAGGGGTTTGTGTGCGAGGGGGTGGGTGCATAGTGTGTGTCTGTGTAACTCTTGCCTTTTAATCATTTAAGAACTATATATACTTGCGAAAATAGCTGGTCTAAGCTCACAACGTGTTAAATCACGCAGATATGCGAGCTTGTGGAGTTGCCATTTTCAGTATTTTCGACAGATCTCAGAAACTTGTGTGAAAGCAGTTAAATGTGTAGCCGTATATTGTTTTATTGCCTTCTCGCTAGGACACATGCAATAGTAAGCTGCTTTTGCACACTGCTGTGCTGTCATGTAGCATTGTTACCAAGCATACATCTCTGTTTTTGTTTCATTCTCAAGTGTGAGGTTTACAATACAGCAACCTTTATACTACGGTTTTGTTTTCCTTCATAGGATCTCTGTTTTCTTTCCCGTCCTCCCTGGCAAAGAAAGCATTTGATTGGCATGGTCGGTCCATCAGTCTGTCGTGGTAAAGAAGGCAAGCGGTCCTATAATCTTTACTCATGCCTTCTTATTTACTTGCTCTTTGCACTTCTGTGGTGTCGTGGTCCATGGAGGTGATTTCCACATACAGTACTATAACGTAATGTCAGTATATCCCAATGGCATAGATTTTATTATTACAAGTTTAAAAATCACAATACCCTGCTCCCATGATTTACAAAAGGAGCATTTTATCTGCGAGATAGTGTGTTGCATGTTTTTGTTTGAATTCTCTGTCTGTTTAAAATTCTGTTGATTTGTTTAGCAGTTAGGTTTTTTTTGTTTTGTGCATCCCCTGTCCCCCCTCAATCCATTTAAATCACATTACCAGAAGATTCTATTTGCCTTAAGGTTCACTGACATAGTGTTATGACCTATCATAACGTGGACTTGTATTGTTTCAAACTGAAATAAACAATATTAGAGACAGAGTTGTGTCTTGTCAAAAGATGTGCACTGCACCTTCTCTTGCCGCAGCCTAAATATTATTTTATTGCCTTCATCTAGCGTAACCATCCAGTTTCCATGTTGCGTGGATGCCTAACCTAATGAAACGCAGCTTGGATTGGAGTGAGGCACTCTTTCCATGAACGCCTTGCTGATGAGTCTAGCCTGGTTGTTCTACATGCAATACCCAAAACACTCTTTTGCTCAAGAGTGTTGCGGAACAGAGAGAAGGAACATGGAGGAACAAAGCGGAAAATCTCGCTAAGCATGTTTTAGAAAATTATCCCGCGGGGCTAGCCTGTGATTACAAGCTTATGTTCTGTGTTAGGAGGCCTACAGATGGAGTGGGGACAGTCCCCACCACAGCGTTCCCTCTGCACAGAAGCAGAGCACCAGATGTACTACGGACACTTATTCATGTTCTCTGTTTCTTGTATCAAAGGCCCCATTTACTGTACACCTGGATTTGTCATGCGTCGTGTATCCGGAAGAGAGAGAGAGGGAGAGAGAGTCTGTTAGGCCCCATTTCCATGCAAAGGCATGGTCGTGTCATTGATTATCCAGACGGCATATCCAGATACATAATGCAGAATGCCTTGCGAATACCAGGTGCAAATGAGCTCATGAACTGGGTATTGATGTAACCCAGATGGCGAGGTCAATCAAGTTGATGTACTGTAAAGCAGTCATTATTAACTATTACTGTTTTATGTGCATTCATATTTTCCCCCCAGAGAGAAACAATTTAATGGTTCATATTAAATTAGTTGCTCATTCTTTGTTACTTTTCACCGTCTAGCCGAGGGAGTTCACGGATGCCAACCTTTTGTCTGAAAAGGTTGGCCACCCCGGATTTTACAAGTACAATTTTCATAAAATGATAATATGATCACAAATAATTCCCTATACTGAAAACAAACAAACAAAAAAAACAATGTTGAAATATAACCGTTTCATTTATCACTACACTGGTGGAATGTGTATACTGTATAATGTTTAATACATTATGAGTGGGTCAAGAATACAGAACGTAATGATCCTCCATAAATCAACTATGCAAAGAAAAACGTGTTTCTCATTTGACTTTATTCAAATGGAGATTGTTAAAATCTCAGTTCTTCAGGCATTGGATGATATTCCAGTCTCAAGTTAATATAACTTACTGTAAAAGAGAGAAGAAAACGTTATATATTCGTGTCAATGATCGAAAATAAATAAAAAAAAAAAAGAAAGGATATACAGTAGGTATTTTATTTTACAAGACAAATATGACCAAATCTGTTTAAGCTCATAAAAAAAGATCTTGTATGCATGAGGCATATTACAAGGCACTGGTTGGTTTAGCTTACCCACTGTTTGCTTACATACTGTTAATGAGAGCTACTTTGACAGTCTTTATCTCTGAGATGTGAGAAGACTTCTGAATGATGCGACTGGTGATTGCAGGTGCTGTAATAAAAGGCCCCATGGTGGGTCCTGTGGCGCAGATTTTCCCCACGACCGTGGCTCTGGCGATGGCGGTGGGCATTCTGGTGCAGGTGGTCTGCCCCGTGGCGTTGGGCCCTCTGGTGCAGCTCTGCTCTGTGCTGCGGCTCTGCCCCTGGGCCAAGTTGGTCAAAGCCATAGCTGCATGGATTTCCCTCCATTCCTGCTCCTGTCTGCATTGCAGGGCCCGGTCCAGCGGCCGGCAGCTGCTAACCAGACAAAACACAGAACCAGCATCAAAGAAAATTGACTGTGTATGTGGTGTGTCATTGAATGTCACTGACTCTAGCCCCCCCACCACCACCACTCCAAATAAAAGTGTCAAGTGACATCAAATGTAATCATTATAGGCAACTCAACACAGCATATGTATTCACTCACTAATATGCTGAGGCCTACATGATTGATTATTGCAAATAATGTACCCCACTACCCCACACTAATACAACAATGCTCTCCCCCCTCGGGACATATTCCTAAATGTACCCTCAGCAAAAACTATCCCTGAAATAAAACTACCGTATTCATAAACGTAACCTTACTAAAACTATGCCCACATCTAACCTCATTCCTTACACATAACCTCAGTGAAACTGTGCCTGAACCTAACTTTATTCCTAAACATAACCTCAGTAAAACTATGCCTAATCCCAAACTTAGTCCTAAACATAACCTCAGTAAAACTATGCCTAAATGTAACCATAATCTTAACCTCTACAACCTCTAAAACTATGTCTAACTGGGTCTAAATGTAGTCTTAAATGTATCAGAAAAAGTGGGGATGTGTGTGTTTTGGAGCGAATCTTCCGGTTATGAGATAAAAGGAATGAACATTTAAGTGTGCAATATGTGTACAGTGAGTGCATGTTGCACACTTCAAATATCCATTGTTTTTAGCTCATCCTAATTGATCCTATTACCGGTAGGAGCTGTGGGGGAAATGCTATGCAAACTTGTAATTATCAGCACCTCATTACCCACTCAGCCACAGCAGCCCTAAATGAATTGTAGTTTTGTGACAGATATTCGACTTTCAGTAAGTACAGAAATGCATCATACTTAGTTTATATTATTGGAAGTATTTTCAAATTCACCAAAAAGGTCAGAGAGTCGATTGATTTTAGACGGAGGAAAGATTATTCACACTCACGTGTCATGTTCAGCTGAAGTGTAGTCCTCTGTGTCTGGAATGCAAAAAGGTGGACCTTAGTTTGCAGTCCATCACTACGTCATCATTTTCAGTGCATGTTTCACAAAATGAACTTTGCATGCAATGACACATTTGATGCTTAACCTCTTAAATCTATATATTTTGTTGACTGGAGGTCAACCAGGGTCTATACTTGGCCTCGAGTACTTGCAAGCTCACAAGATCTATGAGCTTGCAAATCTTTTCACAGAATGATATGCCCAAAAATAGGGAGTATTAATGTGGTAGTAGAATATGGTAATGATGTAGTTAATTGTAATTTATGTGTGCGTGTGTGATACACATCATTTTTTGTATGTTTGCATGCACTGTGTGTGTGTGTGTGTGTGTGTGTGTGTGTGTGTGTGTGTGTGTGTGTGTGTGTGTGTGTGTGTGTGTGTGTGTGTGTGTGTGTGTGTGTGTGTGTGTGTGTGTGTGTGTGTGTGTGTGTGTGTGTGTGTGTGTGTGTGTGTCTATGTTGTACATCCATGTAGAAGCATTTTTGAATACCTCAACTACCTGATCTACATTGACACATCTTTGTAGATTGGCTGTGTGTGTGTGTGCGTGCGTGCGCACGCACGCACGCACGCACTCTAATGTAAGTGTTCGTTGTAAGTGTGTGTAAGTGCATGCACGTGTGTGTGCGTGTGTGTCACTCTCCCTCTCTGGGTGCATTTTACAGTGCCAGAGCGGCTTAACTCTGTGAAGTGGTCCAGTCTGGCTGCTCTCAGTTTCTCTCGCCAAAACAAATGCAATTATGTTTCTCTTGTGCCTTTGAGACGGAAAAAATACCATATCTGTGTAGTGTCATGAACATAGGGACTGTGTTTCCAGGTCTCCAGAGCTGCACTAGCATCCATAAAGTTAGCTCAATGTTTTTCATTCCCTCCTCCAGTCTGCCTCTGTGTTTTGACTGAGTGCAGGAGGAACAATATAATTCAGAAGAATTGAAATGAACAGTAGAGTTAGAACATCCCTCTGGAGCCATATAAAGAGAAATGGAAGTCGGTTAGACATAGCCATCAGTATTAAGCCTACTAACTGAGCTATAAGTCACAAGTTAATTTTGTGCCGGTGCAATGCTTTCCATCAGCACTTTCACTGTCAAGAAGACCCCGATCTGCGGCTCTTTCAAAACGGTCTCGAATTACGCTTGATTTATGCAGATTGCACAGCATGACGTTGTTGTCCTTCGTTCTTTTATGGATGCTACACGTGATAATGTGCGTAATGCCTAAAACATATTTTCCATTTTGATTTTGGAGTGTGGCTGTGTTTGCTGTCTAGTGGATTGAGTCTGGTCAAAAGCTATTTTTCTTCAGGGAGTGATAGAGGGGGGGAAATTACAGGCCAATGCTAGAGCATGCAGAATTCTGCCCTTTTTGATGCTAACAGCCTGAAACATCTCTGTCTCTGATTTCTTTAGCCCGATCTCCGCCAAGAGCAACTACAAGTTGATAGTAAATCATTTGGCCTCACTTGCTTTCTGCTACTGAACGCCGCTAATCATTTTCCTCTCTGGCCACTAAGATGTTTTCCCTTGGAAAGTATTTGCATGATGTTTCCTGTGCTGTATTTATTACCAGCACAAAGCAGTAGAGGACGGAGAAGAAAAAAAAACAATTTGTTTAACCACTGGCAAGTCTCAAATTTGCAGAGGTGGTACCAACTACAACAAAGTCTTGGCAAGTCTTCTAATGAAGCTGCTTCGTCGGATCGTTTATGACGTTGTACCTCTTCACCGGGCCAGTGGTGCACACCACTAACCTCTAACCTCAACTGTTCATCTCTATAATAGTGATCTCATAGGCCTACTCTTCCACCAACAAATCGCATATGACTGCTGAATGATAGACTAAAAAGATGCAGCTGGTTTCATTCACTCCATAAAGTTATATAGGCCTACACCATAACAAACATGTCTTCCTAGACAGTCAATAAAACCTTATACTGTTGCGTATCGCTCAGTTGGCAACATAAAATCTGTCTCATGTAATTCTCCTGAAGCGATTCAGTCCATTATGACCATGGGTGTTCCCTGAAGCCCTCACACTCCCCTAAATCTATGAAGTCCCAACGGTGATGACTTTATGTCAGCCTGGCCAGGCCAGGGTGTGACATGGGGAACCACAGTCTATTCCCTACCATAGGCACATCATCATCTTCATCGTCATCTGCTCATCGGAGGTATTTCGAGGCCAGAGGGCCCTCCTCCCAGCGTGCATGTTTTCATACGAAACAAAATGGGTGGAAAACCGAGCAAAGGTATGCGTCAAGATTAGTTTTTCTTCACTTTGCGTCCAATAAAACACGATTCCAGTCACTTTTATTGCCCCCCTGCTTCCTTAAGGGAAATCTGAACTTGATGTAAAGACCACGTCTCGCGGTCTCCTTGTGCCCCATGGTCAAGTTCAACCAAGTCCTAAAACGTGGCAACAAACAAGAATGTCTAGCAGTGCAGCTCCACTCTCGCCAATGGGATTTTGGCATTTCCATAGCCATGTTTTCATAATGCATTCTATAGTGACACCAATTATTAGTCTGTCACGTATATACGTGTAGTGACTTTTATGGTTCTCTGGAGCAGTGTATGAAGGTGTTAACGGTGTTAGTGCTTGTCATGGATCTGGCAGCTTTATTTTCCACTTAGCCTCTGTGGAGGAACTGTACACCATGTTGCAATAACCCATAATGTGACCAGTACAAAGTTAAATCCGGGACTTAATTTAACTACTTTGAATTTTTTTGGACATGTATGTAAATTGCTAGTGAAAAGTAAATTGCTAGCTATTTGAAAAGCTGCACCACAATGCATTGTTGCCAGCTTGTAGATTGGCTATTTTCATCATTTCGACACCATCATAAGTCAATAAAATCAGTGGTTAACTCTAGTAAAATTGAAACCGAAAGATTTTTTTTAATCAAAGGGAACGCAATAGAATCTTTGGGAGAAAATGGGGGAAAGCACGTAACAGAATAGTGTGTCATGCCTGTTCATTTTGTGTCTGCAAGTGTATTGCTCACTTAGAACTGAGGGCCATTTCATTACTTTTAAATGGAAAGTGACAACTCTTGAGAGCAAGGCGACCAATGCACATGAGGAAGCACACCTGCGCTCTCAAACGTTGAGGTTGGGAAAAGCAAGAAACGGGACATAAGTATTGCAGCTCTGAACTACCTCACGGTAGATCCCAATGACAGTTCTGACAGTTGTTGCATGAGAACGTCCCTCACTGCCCTGTAGCAACAGGGTAGCCTACTCCGTTTCCAACAGTTGGCAGAGGTCTCCACCTCTCACCCTGGGAAGAGTAAAGACTCAGACATTCTGTAATTGTCCTTGAGACAGGCTGGACATTTCCACCGTGGCACGGTGCTGGAGCGGAACAAATGGCACATTCTGCAATATGGAAATCATATTTGTAACATGCAGCAGCAGCCAGCCCCGGCCCCGATCCCACTTTAAAATGAGGGATTTCAGCGCCTGCAAGAGCTCCCATTAGTAGTATGTTTGTTAATGCTTTGGCTCTCTGTAGATTTGAAATGAATCAGCCTCGTTTTAAGGAACCCGTGTAGCTCCGCGTATGTCTCAGAGGGCACCCACGTGTCAGAAGTCCATTCCAACTTTGCTGTAACTTTATAATTAAATCTCGGTAAGCTTCTGACTTTCAGCTAAGCACCAGAGATCTATTAATGTCGGGGGTCCACAGATGAGCCAAGTCTTCCGTAATTGCATGTTTAATTCTCCTTTTACTACACTCTGAGGCACGCTAAGGTTTAACAAAGATGTTGGTGGATACTTAAATTGTCGTTTTTCCCTCACAGCAGGCATAAATCAGGAAGAGATTTTTAATAACTAACTGCTGAAAAGTTAAAGATACCTAATGGGTTAAGAATGTAACAATGCAATGTATTATAGCGCTATGACAATATTTTAAATTATTTAATATGTTATATTATATTATTTATTAATGACACTGACTATCACGTGACAACTAGCCTGTTTTTCCCCCTACAACCTGAACTGAACAGAAAGGGACAACAATAAGTACGGACCCTCCTCACCCATGCGGTAGACATAGTTGGCCTCTGTTTCAGAGGACGGCGAGGAGGCCGGAGAGACGTCGTCGTCACACTCGTTGGAGCTGAACGACTCCGAGTGACTCCTCCTCTTGCGGGTCGACGGCGCCGCCATGACGCCGGAAGAAGACGAGGGCGAGACGGAGGCGGAGGTGGCGGCCATGACGTGCCTCAGCGTGTCGTTCAGGTATCTGTTCAGCAGGCTGCTCTTGTACTTGGACGGCGCCGAGGCGCTGTCGTCGCTGTGGGCCGAGTCGGCCCTGCGGAGGCCGACGCCCTGCTTCTGGGCAGCGCCTGGCGGTGACCTGGGGAACTCCGACTGGCTGACGGGGACTTGCAAGGGACACCCCTCATCTGGGGAAGGGAACATGAAAAGGTGGTGGAAAACAACGAGATATAGTATGTCCCAACTCCCGATACTGTATCGTGTCGGAAAATTATCGGTGTGAAATCGTGGTATTGGGATCTTATCGGAACATCCCAAAATACAACAGTTCCTTTAGTCAGGTTCTAGTGTACTTGAGCATTTCTAGTGCACTTGAGCAAACCCCTGGCATTTGCCAGGGGTTTTATGTTCTGTCCAGTATAAAGCATGGGAAGTTATTTTTGCTCATCTTTTATTTATAGTAGGTCAGATACCTGCTTTGTGAAAAGCAGAACATAATTTACAAGTATATTTGAAACTAGTCTAAAAGTCAATGTAATGTTGTCCCACTCAAATGCTCACTCGAAAAAAAAGAATCTTCTCACCGTCTGAGTTGCTGCCACCGCTGCTCACACTCAGTCGCTCCGCGTTGCCCTGGATGTATTTATTGTACAGTTTGATCCTCAGGGCCCAGCTGAGGTCTGGCTGCCTCACAGTGTTCTTCAGCCTCCGGCGGGCGTTGGCGAACCAGTTGGACACCTGCGGTACAGCACACACAAAGACCATGCTTATTTCAGGGCAGAACCAGTTAGACACCTGCAATACACTTCACAGGCATTTAACCATGGTTCAGTCGGGACATCTCATGAATGGATATACTATATATTTTATTGAATATAATATTAGAAATACAACATATTATTCATTATGGTTTGGCGTTGGAAATGGATCAGCTCTCATGTATACTGCTAAAGCACAGTCATAGACACATCATCGTGTTCATAAACGGCACATCCAAAACAACAGGTGGTAGCTGGGGTGGTGGAAGGTGAGCAGCACTGCTGAGCAAGACCACATGGTGAGAGCACCACGATGCCCACCTCGAGATTAAATAGCACTATGGGCTGCGGGTGCGCTATTGAGACTATTAACAGTAGTTGCGGAAGTTGCTGATGGTAGTTGTAGAAGTTACATGTATTTACAGTTCCCAGCGAAACAACCCTGTTCAGTCCTCACTAGCGACTTGACTTGTTCACTCTTAATTTCAGAAATAATGATTTCAATGAACAAAGCAGTTATCGAAGTGTGAAAAGTGCACACGATTCCATCTTTTAAAAGGGAGAAATAAAATGTTTCCGCGGGGTATATGTTTTTTCTGTGGGGTATATATTTCGCAGTGCAGATATAAGCCTGGAGATTGAGGCTAATTAAATCAGTGTGATTGGATGAGTGGAGTTGAGGCAACTGCAGAGTTTCCTGGTTTCTGAACATACTGTACATGTACCATGTGTGTGCTTGTGGCAGGCGCAACACTCATTTATTTCAGGACAGCCATGGTAATCTCCTTGGACTTTGAATGACAGCCTGACTGTCTGTCTTGTCAGTCAGCCAGTCGGGGACAATGACTGCTTTTATCTGGACATTGGCCTGATTTCTGTATGGATAGAACCTTTCAGATCTGTAACTCTGAGAGTGTACAAATGATTTCCCTGGTTCCATTTGTACACTCTCTGAGTTATGGGGGTTCTTGTTATGTGAAGGTGTTTGAGAACCAACCAATGAATCAGTCAGTCCCTGTCAGCCCCTGTATTTACAACCCAGGAAAGCATCTGTGTCATTATAGATTTTAAACAGTGTTTTGGATATCCATAGATGTAGATAATATTGGTGGTCCCAGTTCTTGACATGAAAATGTTGAGCCCTCAACTCATAGGCATATAGCAACAGGAGTTTCTTCAGAAAACTGTTTAGAAGATATTTTATAATTGGCTTCAGATCTTAACAGGTTAAACCTTTTCTTTTGTCAAAACATGTATTTGTTGGCTATTCAAAAAAAGCACATACAGTATACAAGCTCACAGCATGACACTCTGTGTTCTTCTGTGAGCTTGTACAAAAAAGGGGGAAATATTTGGAACATTTTGAATAATGCCACATGTTTTTTCTCCCCAGACACAGATGCTTTCCAAGACTGAAGGGATTAACTACATATGCTCACCTGTACCAGTGTCATGTGAGAGCCCAGCGCCAGCAGCACCTTCTCTGTCTTGGTGGGGTATGGGTTGTCCCTGTGTTTGTACAGCCAGTGCTTCAGAGGCCGCGCCATATCCTGCAGAGCCTGTCTCTTGTGCCGAACTTTGACCCCGCTGAGACGAGACCTGGAGGGTTTAGAGGTCAGTGGTTTTCAACCTTTTTCATACCAGGGCCCACTATTCATTCAGCCTTTGAGCCACGGACCACCATTTGATGACATTTTAGCCCGCACAGAGAATATTTCTTTTGCTTTTGTCCACAATTCCAGGCTGGATTTCGGAGAAAACATGAATCTTCTACTTTCTCTAGTAGTGTAAAATTGGGGCTTATTCTGATGATGAATATTTTTAAAGAGTAAACCAACTTTCCATCATTTAGCCTGGGGACCACCTGGAATCATCTCAGGGACCACTGGTGGTCCCCGGACCACCTGTTGAAAACCCCTAGTTTAGAGGTCAGCAGCAGCAGCTCTTGTTTGTAATGCTGTGGTTTGCTGAACCCTTTTCATATCATGTCCCATTACTTATCCTGCATTTGAGCCACGGACCACTTTTGATGAGGTTTATCCTTGCAGAGCCAAAACTAAAGAATGTCCACGCTGTTAGTACCATAGGAGAGATAACAGGCAAACGTGATCAAAATATCTCTTCTGCCTTCTTTAATTGTGTAGTCTTTAAATTTAAATTAACTTAAGCATTGTGGTTTGTCATTTAGTGAGGGTGGAAAATGGGATTTCATCTTACACTCTATTATTACACTCTACAGTTAATTTTCAGATTTAGATTTTTTCATTTGCCATTCATTAGCCAAGATCTGTTTTGCACATTGAAAGGCTTTAGTTATTATAATTTTGATACATATGTTTTGATATATATGTTTTTATTTCAATCAATTTCAGGTGAGTCCTTACTTTGCAAGGAGGCATTAACTATATGCACATCAACAGTGAATGCTGTGGGGGGGAAAAAACAGTTGTTTAAAGGTAGAACCTCATACAGTGAGCAATATGGTGCTCTTGCTATTCCAAATGTTAAAATAACCACAAATATTACCTTTAACACACATGTTCTACCGTAATAGAAGTACCTTACTTTATAGTGAGTCTTCGGCAGGATTATAAATTATAAACATAAACATAATTTATTGCTGATTGTGCCATCCAAAGATTGCCACACATTCCAAATATAAGATAAAGTGTGTGCATAGTAGGCTTACAGATCTTTTTCCTACTTATAGTCATTGTTTCTTTAGGACCCTTACCGGTTCTGTAACTCTAAGAGAGTGTACAAATGGTTCCACTGATGTGTCATTTTAGATTTTAATCATTACCTCTTATTCAAATGTAGTAATACAAGCTCATAGCTGGCCACTTCGTGCCATGCTATATGAGATTGTAGATCTGAAACAATCTGAAACCTTTCACTAAAGATTGCTGCATATATTCCAAACCTCAGACGTGAAGTGCATACCCGTATCTTCTGTACTTGGTCATTGTTGAGCTGTGATCGTCAGCAGCGTCCATGCATGGCAGGGAGCCTGCGGCGCTCTGTCCGTCCGTAACGCCCGTCTGTCCGTTGGTTATGTCCACACAGGTCAGTCTGCTCCTCACCTCAGACCTCCCTGCCCTGCTGTCCTCCACGACCTCCAGGAGTCCCTCGCACTTCATCGCAGCACCTGGATCCATTCTCTGACACCCAGCGCTCTCCCAGTGGCCAGCAGGTGCATCAGCAGACCTCCACATGTAGCAGCTGGACATGGTATGCTCCCATCCTTTCTGTGAATGTAGCTGATAAAAATGGGCTAAAACAATCAGTCTGAAAGGTCTCTCCTCAGTCTGTGTCCCCAAGGCCACCACAGTCACCAGGTCTCAGTCGTAATAGAGGAGATGGATGATTCCAGTCCGGTGGTCACCGATGAGTCAAATGATGCCTGCAAAAAACCAGCAGAATGTTGTCTTGAGTTTAGCTGGGTGGCTCTTGGAGGAGAGTTCAAATAACCTGTTCCTCCATTACTCATTGGCTCTCTAGCCGTCCAATCGCATCTCAGGAGAGCCCTGCTCATGTGTTTGTGCAAAGTTTGCTGCTGAGTAGCAGCAGCAGCAGCAGCAGCAGCAGCAGCTCAGAGCAGATTGCTGAACAGCAGTTGCATTGCGGTACATGCACGCGCATGCACGCAAACACACACACATCTGTTTTGAAAAGTGTATCATATGTGAGAGCATCAGCAGATGTGGTCATACAATTTATCACTGATATTTTGTCTGCCGTATGAGTGTGCGTATGTGTGTGCTGAGAAGTGTATCAGATATCCCCTTTAAGTAATCTGACATGCCCTCATACTTTCTCCATGAGGCGTACGAAACTCATGGATCTTGTGGTTTTACCAAAAGTCATGTCAGCAAATTATATATGTTCTACCAAGGGATTCTGGAAATTTACGGGTGTAATGACATGGTTCTTAATGCTCAGTAAAACCACGAAACTGTGTTCCATGTTCGCCAGTGAATCCCGCTGAGTTCAAGTGGATATGGAGTACAAATTGGCCCATAATGAAGTCAACATAAACAATGGAAAAATGAAATTGATATGCCTGTGTGTCATCTTTTGGGCAGTGTTGCATGATGAATAGGGTGTGTGTGCCTGTCTCTCTCTGCATGCGCGTGCGTGTCTGGATGTACATAGAGCATTGATAGCGTGTGTGCGTGCGTGTGTGCGTGTGTGTGTGTGTGTGTGTGTGTGTGTGTGTGTGTGTGTGTGTGTGTGTGTGTGTGTGTGTGTGTGTGTGTGTCAGAGAGCTAACAGTAGCCTACGCCTCCTTTACAGTGCTGGCAGAGGGAAAGAGAGCTGGCAGAGATAATCCACAGATAATGCACATATTTCTAAAGTTCTGTGTCCATTTATGAGCGGTGCTTATCAATGGTGACTATGAGCGGTGATGAAAACTGGCTCTGACAGAAGCATTAACATGGTCATTAGTTTGACTGCAGCTTATGACAACATGCAGGCACTGCGCCCAGGGCTCGGCACTGGTAGTCCAGCCTCATGTTCATCCTCATCCTGACATCCTCCCTGAAAACAAGACATTAGGCTTTTCACTCCAGGAGGAGACGTCCCAAATCCTCCACAAAGCGCTGCTTTCTCCTCCAAAATGGAGACGATAGCGTGAAATTAAATTATACTGTAGTATTTTAATGGCATGCTTTTTTTCTTGTCGCATGTGTATCTAACTTATTTGAAAACAAGATGATAGTATTACAAAAATCAAGTAAAAATTTGTAAACCAATGACTCAAATGTCCTACAACTAACTTTGAAAGACGGCCTCCTGATTATTTGAGATTGTTGTTGAAGTAATATGTTTTTTCACTGTTTTTCACTGTCTCACAGTGAATTAGTTTCTATATTTTTCTCTTTTCTATACAGCTATATAGTATATACAGTATATCTTATATATGTGTACAGTATATTTATAACAACAAAGTGTAAACAATTTGATTATCATGATACGTCATAATTGCTAGTCCTTTGACTCCCTTACAGACTTTATTTTTAGAGTACTTTAAGTATAGTGGAAAAAAATGCCTAAATGTATTAAAGACATTTAAATATAAATACATTTCTTTGCATTTTAATTATGCAAGAGTATCACAAACATTTATTGCTTAATGTGTTATGTGATACCATAATGGTAAAATAAATAATTCAAATGTCACAATGTGATGTCCCTCTTCCAAAGATACCCTATAGTTGTACCATTTAAAAGACCACTAAAATCTAACTAGCAGCTAATAGAGTCGCATATAGTATACACTGACGGAATCCATAAGTTTGCCTGTTCATAATTCTCCTACAGCGGCTGGGGAAGTTGAGTTTAAAGGCTATTAAAGCAGAAAAGCACATGGTCCAGCGTCCGTTAGGTGCAATAAATTCCACGGTAACATTCCACACGGCAGCTATCACAGACCATTGACTCCTTCTGTCCCTCTGCGACATGTTGTTCACCGGCCCAGCTGTTGATATTAGGTGGGAAATGCACCCAAATACAGTAGCCTGGAGGCCTAAGGAAAAACATTGGGCATGGAGATATATATGTCCTTGCTTGGATAGTGCAGCTGTGTGTGCATGTTAGACGCTCACAGATGTCTGTTCAAAGCCCTGGGTCCCATTGGAAATGGCCTTAACGTGCTTCTCTTGGCCCCAAACAGATCAAAACTGAAGTTTTGAGACAATAGGTCAAAGCCACAAAAACGTCTGTTTCCGACAGTAGGAGTATGTAAAACTGTCCACTTTGACAGAACAGTTCATTTTCTTTAGCGATTCACAGTAGTATTTTCATCAAAACTGAAGTTTTGAGATAAAAAATGTGCTTAAGGTAGTCTTGGTTGCCGTAGTAGTAGTTAAACCGTAAACCTGTGTGTGTGTGTGTGTGTGTGTGTGTGTGTGTGTGTGTGTGTGTGTGTGTGTGTGTGTGTGTGTGTGTGTGTGTGTGTGTGTGTGTGTGTGTGTGTGTGTGTGTGTGTGTGTGTGTGTGTGTGTGCGCGCGCACGCGTGCGTGGGTGGGTGGCTGTGTGTGTGTCTCATACATGTGTTTGTGTATATCTGTGTTGTCCAGAATAGGAAATGCATGATGCTCTTGTTCTATCTTAGTGCATAAGTCTTAAGTCTCTCATGAGCATTGTAAGTAGTTATTCACCCAAAAGGATGCTTATTTTCGAACAATTTATACACCACGTCAAGCCCCAAAGGCATAGAGATTTTTATTTATTTTATTTTTTCATTCCTAATCCAATTTTGATGACTAGTGTCTAATCACATCCGTGGTAGCCCAAAATATTAGCATTTTTCTTGTAAATTATTGGCTCCGGAATTAAACAAAAACATTTCCAGGTTTCATGGTGTATGTAATTGATAGAAAATACTGTCAAGTCATTTTCGTGCTGAACTACTCCCGTAACATCAAACACATTTGTTTCCACGTTCTTTTGGGAAACAACATGTCACATGACTGAATGAGACCAATTGGCATCCTACTCATGGTGTGTAATGTTTGAAGTGTGAGCTGCAGAGAGCGCACAGAGCGATGCATGCGTTTTCATTGGATCACTCCAGTGTCTTTAATGGCGTCGTTATGATCTCACAGGGCGCCTGCAGATCCTCAGTGGTGTGATGAAATTATACTGCCACGCTTGGCTGCACTGCTGATGCCCCAACTAACTAGGAACCTGGCACAGTTGACCCAGCATGATTTCAACTTAAAGAGTTGCCCTGACGAGAGCCCTGCTTACTAGTGCATACACACAGTATGGTCATCACACTGTATGATATGGTGTACACCAGATGCACTGTCTCTGTGTGCTGTGCCGTTCACCCCACCGACTTCAACACACATGCGGTGCCTGGTGGCTGGTGTCGAGTTGTCCGGACCCACGGTTGTCCGGAACCGTCTCAAAAAGGCCACTGTCTGGGCTCTGGACAATCTCCTGTTCTGACAAGACCTCCAGACACACGTGTTCCACATGGCAGTTCCAATCTGCTGCCAAGCCCATGGGAACATTAACTGGGGGAACATTAACTAAAACAGGAAGAACAGTATGCCACCTTCTGAAAAACAGGGGCTACAGTTATGCACAGAGACTAATTACATTTCATAAACAATCATGGCATGAAATAAGTTTGACAAAAGTTTGAAACTGACTCATGTATCTGTAGTACATATTAGTAACCAAGGCTCATGGCTTCAGGGCTTTAATTCACTTAACATGATTGGAATTATGCTCAATATGTTTGTTAATAGCTTAACCAGTGCTGATGAATAGCCTCCCTCAGTCACCTTAAGCTTCTGACTTAGCGTAACACTGTACCCCATTGACTTGACCATCAGCTTCACGATGAGTCCCACTCCGCCTCTACAGTGAGATTTTATGTCCCATCATAACTCTTAACTCTCTCTCTCTCTCTCTCTCTCTCTCTCTCTCTCTCTCTCTCTCTCTCTCTCTCTCTCTCTCTCTCTCTCTCTCTCTCTCTCTCTCTCTCTCTCTCTCTCTCTCTCTCTCTCTCTCTCACTCTCACTCTCACTCTGTTTGCCTGTGAGGGCCCAAATCCCAGGAAACACATTCACTTCCCTCCAGATCACTGCACTCCTTTCCCAACACACATGACATGATGGACACATTAACACTCCTTCACACCCAATTGACCACGGCATCCAAAAAAAAAAAAAAAAAAAAAAAAAAAAAACGAAGGAGGAAACCCCTTGAATGCGTAGGAATGCAACCATTAAACACAATTAGCCTGAGTCCACCTCATGTGGAGAGACAGGAGAAATGTGCTCCATGTGGCACTTCGAATAAATATGCAATCAAATGTGAATGTTTGTTAATGGGGTGTCACTAATGGTAAATTGGTGCCAATTATGTTTCAACTGCCTCAATATAATGGTAGCTCACTGTATAGCACAGCCACATACCTGTTCATATCATAATGATCCATGTTAGAGCAGCTGTATGACAGCCAGCCTGCAGTTTGACAAGAATGGAAAACTTTACTGCATATTACACTGTTTGCTAAAGTAATTAATCTAACTGATGCTTTCAAAGAACCGACTAACAATCAATATACTGGGACAGAGTTTCACAATTCAGTGTGTGTGTGTGTGTGTGTGTGTGTGTGTGTGTGTGTGTGTGTGTGTGTGTGTGTGTGTGTGTGTGTGTGTGTGTGTGTGTGTGTGTGTGTGTGTGTGTGTGTGTGTGTGTGTGCGTGCGTGCGTGCGTGCCTGCGCACGTGCGTATGTGCATGTGTTCATCTACTAGACAAGTTCAAAAGATGATTGGCTTACTGATGTTTCAACTGATGCTTTGCATACTAGGCAACATAGCTTTGAGCTGAATCGTTTCCGTATACATTTTAAGGGAGATTAATGTTCTACAGTCGGTGCTAGTGTAACGTTTATTGAATATATGTACAACATGACAAAGAAAAAGACCCAAAACTACTTCTACTTATAATCCACAAAATCTCAGATGTCTAATATTCAGACCAATAGGGTATGTAGCAGATTTCCCTGCCACAGAAATATATACATACATATAGTATAGTAAATGTTTTTCTCTGTTCCCTTCCCATAATTTGTCATATGTGTAAATATAGGTCATAGTTCACATTTGTTATTCAGGTTTGGCAAATGTTTGAGAGTTGGCATGTTTCCACAGTGTTTCTTGGTAGTGTGGCCAGTTGTTAAGGAACTGATTGAAGCCCCAGGTGGCCTTTAATAGTACCTGACTCCATTGAAGGGAGTTGCTCGGCCCTTCCCACTAGCCCAGACAAACTGTTATGTGAATTATTATGGATAAGTTGTCCAGCATGTACGTATCAAAATATGATTATGTGTTAATGTAAGATATTGTCTCTGGACGTGGAAATAGGCTGGTAATTGTGGAATCAATTATGGTTGGTATGGTCCAATGGGAGGGGCTTAGCCCCTCCCATAGGGAGACCTGACACACCTGAGGCAGTCAAGCTGCAGTGAGGCAGTTGTGTGTATATATATATACAGTATATACACAACTGCCTCACAGAGCAACTATACTAGTGTATATACTTGTATAGTTGCTCTGTATTGTTTGTTGGAACTCCCATGTTCACTGGACACTGAAGTTGAACAAAAGAAAACTATTGATTGCTTAAAAGGACTGCTTTAATATTTTGAATATCCTACTTTTTTTTAAACATTCTTTGACTATTGTTGGGAAGTTAAGTGCCTTTAAAGCACACACTACGGCAAAGTGTGACAGGGTACTAGTTATCTAGATTTAGATTATTATTACAAAAAAGCATTAAGCACTTCAGCCTTCTATCTACAAGCTTACAATGCGTCACATCACTTCCTATTGTGAGCTTGAAGATCTGCAATTTTCAAAAGATGTCTTATCACTTTTTCGCATTTGAAAACTTGTGGGACATTGTGCAGCAGTACTTTACATGGTAGTGTAAGTAAATGTTGTTGCCAATTTGTTTGTACTTCTAGGATATTTGTACATGGTGTTGTGGAGTTTTACTTTCTTGTAACAAATGTCAGTACTTCTTCCACCACTGGTGGGCAATTTTGAAAATGGATAATGATGTAGTAGCAGCCTAACACTGGTCTGGGGCTTTAAAATCATCATCCCACAAATTAAGACATGAAGGCTTTCAGTGCACCGCTATCTTGGTTGTACAGCATGTTGCTGGCAAAGTGTCTCCCCATTTTGACTACCAGGCCTACTAATAATATTTCTCTGGTGTGCATTACAGTTAATTGAAGTGCGGCATCTGTCAGAATAATTACATGGTAATGTTTGTAACATGGTAGAGAAGGACCGCACACACACAGCCACAAGTTGTGGGGAGGTTAGTGCACAACTACTTCATTTTAGCCAAATCTAAACTCAAAGAGCAAAACACTGGCTCTGGAACAGAGGAAACCTGATTTATACTTGGTCATATGACTGTGATGTGTGCCAAAAATAGTCTATCTATGCAACATGTTGTGGGCTTGTATAGATCTGCTGTTTTCAGCGCAGCAGAGATCCAAGTGTATTACAGTAGCCTGACTCCCCATTTTCATGGATTTTTTAAAGCAGATATACAAGCACATACACAATACTGCTATTCAATTTTATTCACTCCTAGAAATCACCCTAAGCACCCCTGGGGGTCCCAGGACGGAACCAACTTTGAGAACTACTGTTATATATTCAGGTGCCTTGGTAGAATACAGTATTAGTTCAGCATCTGGGATTTAGAATAAATAGCCCTATAAATACCCCTATCCATGCTATAGTTCAAACCTGAATCACAAACAAATATAAACAGGGTTTTACAAGAGTTTTCTCAAGATTGTGTGATTATTCATTGTATTTGTCTTTGCTTTGCTGTGAGAAAAAAATATCATTCCATGTACTTGACCTGTTTAACAATTTACTAAGCATAATAGTATTAACTGAAAGAAAAAAAAAAAACAGTAAGACACCTCAATGGCAAGAAGCGACCGTGGGTCAATTCTGGTCGAAGTTGTCATCCCTGTTTTCCTTTGTCCCTTGTTTTACTTAATTGTCATTCACTAAAGCTGGCAACCAATCCTGGTTGTATAAAGTTGGCAACCCTCCCTTTTTTCATAAAGTTTTCGATGCTGTTCTCATTTAGGCTAATGTGAGTAATGTGTGCGAGTTTGTGCATGTGCGTGGGTGTGTGTGTGTGTGTGTGTGGGGGGGGGGGGGTGCGCGTGTGCATGTGTGTGTGGTGGTTCAAGTTGTAAACAACTTGAAAGACCACCATAGCAAAGCGTGCTTAAGTATATGTTAACACTAGTACTGTAATGTATACAGCATAGCGTTACAGTGTGACAGGATTCCTACCAGTTTACATAACATGCTAAATGCTAAAAGATCCAGTATTAGGTCTGTCATTCCTATTGGAATGACAAACCAGACTTTCTAATTTTCTATACTGCAGTATTGATACTTTTACTTGAGTAAAACATGTGAGTACTTGCTCTGGTGCCACTACTGTCTGTCACATAATCAGAGCATCTCCACCTCTCCTTTGAGGAGCGCAGCCATGCTGCAGGAATCCACTGGACCTCTGCTTCCTCCATGTTCTGCAGGTGGGCCTTCAGCTCGCTGAACGCTGCGGTGACGTCGCCATTGACCACCACCTTGTCAAACAAGTGGCCATACTGGCTGTCCATGGTGTCCGCCGAGCTGATCATATCCTCCAAGTCCTCCTCCTGTAAGTGAAAAACACCTGTGTCAACAATCACTCCTACAGCATGCGCATCACGCCAAGGTGTCGCCAGTGTTGCCAACTGCCAAAATCCAAAATGCACTAGTGGCACTTCCAAAATGCACTAGAATGTGCTAGATGCTTGCCTGGAAGGGAATAATATATATATACTGTATCAAAATGACCATTCATCTTCTACATTCTCTAGTTGTGTAGACTTGGGCTAATTCACATGATGAATATTTTAACTCTTGAGAGCATAAAAATGAAACCAAATGGACCCGCAAGGGTTCATTTGGTTCATTTTTACACTTTCAAAAGGTTACATATGGTTAATCAACCATCATTTAGCCTGGGGACCAATGGTTGAAAACCGCTGTTATAGGAGGAAAAATGGTGAAAAATGGGGTGGGGGGTGTGGGGGGGGGGTCTGGAACAAAGCTAAATATAGCGACAAATGCACCAAGTTGGCAACAGTGGGTGTCGCCGGACCACAAATCCATTTCGCAGGGATCTAAGTTGTAGCATTGATGGACGTATGAAACAAATTCCCATGAAAACTGCAGTGTAACATGACTGTTGTTACATGTTCGGGATAAGAGGGCTTTTGGCAAACAGCTGTTCTGTTAAGTTGTGAGCACAGCCCAATAAGAGATGCCTGAACTCTGTGAAGGCTTTGGTGAATGGCAACAGGCTGCCTGCAGCCACGCTGCAGCACAGGTGTATGACCCCGGCGGTTTAATAAGGGCAAACAAGGGTTGAACACTGCATGAGAAGCCCAGATGGGTGTTATGGAAGTGACCTGCGATCGCCCAACCAAGACCCAGTGACACTCGTATACTGTAGTGTAGGCAGACTGGCAGTTTGTGGAACACAACAATGTACCACTAAACCAATATGAACTACTTGGATTAGATGTCTGTTGTGTTCGATGTCATGAAAGACAAACTCCTTTTCACCTGTGGTTAAGTCACCTGTAGCTTCTGCAGGCGGTTGGGGTTTGTGGATAGAATTAGTATGAGCTTGTATAGTCGGAATAATAATATTGTGTGATTAAATTTATTGGAATTTATGGGATCGGATCTGACTCACTCACTCACTCAATCACTCTCTAACTCAGGGGTTTTCAACAGGTGGTCCGGGGACCACCAGTGGTCCTTGAGAGGGTTCCAGGTGGTCCACAGCTAAGTTGTTTAACCAGATGTAACTCTTGAGAACGTAAAAATGAAACCAAATGTTTACACTCTCAAGAGTTAAAATATTCATCATGTGAATTAGTCCAAATCTACACGACTAGAGGATTAATGGTCTTGGACAGAAGCAAAGGAAATCTTCAGTTTGGGGGGGTCTGTGGGGCTAGAATGTCATCAAATGGTGGTCCGTGGCTCAAATTCTGAATAAATGGTGGGCCCTGGAATCAAAAAGGTTGAAAACTCATTCACAAACTCACCCTGTCATCTATCCCCACATGCATTCACTCATCACTCATGTGACTGGCCAGATTTGTCAACTGTGCAGCCTCTACATGGAACTGCACTGACCCTCTCTGTCTCTTAAAACTCACATAGTCAGAGGGTCAACCATGTGGAAAACAACACGCCATGTATGTTTTAAACTGTGTATGGTATGTGATGGCCAGGCAGCCGCCTACTGCCCCCTCCTGATGGGGGAGGCATCCTTGCCCTTCACTACGTCAGCAGTGCTGTGTTTGCATAATCTGTCTGTTTTTCTTTTTAGTTCTTAGTTTTCTTGGTCCTCACAATTAAAGTAACTTCATGAAGTTAGTGCACTATGGCTATATATGAAATATTACTTGGTGATACAGCTGCAAATTGCATACCTTTTGTGTGCAATAAATGGAAATGGATTCTCCAGCGTTGTGAGGACATGTGTTGCATTACAGGCAGTAGACCCAGGGTGTTTTTCATCCCAGCAATTTATTAGATATAACCTTCACCACTTCCATTGGTGACAGGAGTGTGTGATCCCATATAAGCTGCATTTGGAGAAATGGTTTCTAGGCCTTGCAGAATTCCACACCACCTGATAAATAATTCACGACTTCCAATGTGTTGTAGATTCACCCGCTGATCAAAATTCTTGTGTTTTCTCAAGTATTTCACCAATCAAAGAGTGAGAGTGAATGACGAAGTGAATTTTAATCAATGGACTTTGCTGTACATAAGTCATATTTTAGGCTCCTGACAAGCACAGCCGTCCATCAAGCTATAAAGTGATACAAAAGCTACTGAGTAGTGAGTATGAGAATGTAATTAATTATTATGTTAATTTTTCAATGTCACTATATCACAGATGTCTCTTGAATATCTAGTCATTAGGCTTGCATTCCGATCAGCAACATATGGCCACTGCGGCTGGTCCACCTGTTTAATATCATTATATGATATTAATAATTTTGCTCCCACAGAAGGTAATAATTGTTTGACTCTTCCAACATGCCGAATCTGTCTTTTAAATAATGTGCCCATGGTGGCCTAACTAGCTCTTACATAGAATGGGAGATGACACTGTTCTGTTGTTTTACTCATAACTAACTCATGATTAAGAAAGAGATGAGCTACAATCTCTTTGCACCTGACCATGATGCACCTTGCGTTAAGCCAAGAAAATGTACTGCTTGACAAACAGAACTAAAGTTGAACACACACCAAACATTAGTGCTTTGCGTCATAGAGCCACAAGGATTTTCTGTACTTCAACTGCCGCTGGCAGCAGCAATTCCCCCATGGAATCAGTAATGATCGACCTATCTATATTTTGGTCCAAAGGCTGCAGGGTGACAAGGTTGAATTACAGTATGTTGATTTTTGGCTGCTATAGGCTTTGAGTTGTGACAGGATATGAACTGAAATGGTTACATGATGTGACAGGATGTGGGTTCACATCACTGGCTCAGTTGGGTGGCAACACCTGTCGGTTTCTGCTTGAGGTTTGAGGTGTTTTTCCAGATGCAGTATTGCGGATGCAGTACTGCTCTATATACTGTGCTGGGACTTCTGAGGTTTCTTTTAGAAATTCTCCAATGTACCCGTTCCTATATTAATGTGTACATTTTGTGTGTCTCAGTCTGTGGCATACTGCATTTAGCCATGCATGTGGCAGTGGCATATTATTAGAAAATTGTCTGTGTGCTTGTGTGTGTCAAGGTTAGACTTACTGAGAATATCCTGGCTGGTTTGTTTTCCCCAGCATCAGAGATGAATTTTGTTCTCCTCCTAGTGAAACGCAGCACTTCCATCCGCGGCGGCTTCACGAACACGACGTATGGCCTGAACTCAGCGGTGTACAGATGCTGTACTACCTGCAGGTGATGGAAGCACAGCGTGGGGTTGCGGTGGGCTGGTGGTGTGTGGCAGGGCAAGAATTCGTTTGAACACAACATGGTGGAGCACACGCTGAGCACCTCTGATCAAATGAGACAAATCAATGTTATCAGACGATAAGAATTCTTGTCATTTTCTCCTGTTTGTCATTTCTAGTCTAGTGGGGGAGCAAGTATGGGTAATATTATGTTTTCAAACTGATGCTTTTGTTTCGAGTGACATTCAAGTACTAAAAATATGGTTTACTGAGCAAGCCTAGTGGTGATTGATGACTGATGAAATGTAATGGCTGCTTTGTCACTCACGTTTGGCTGCACGTCTAAAAGGCACACCTTGTTCTCCGCTATCACCTGGAGAACCGAGTCCATACGGATTCCATAATAGTGCCCTCTGTACCTGCCATATTCAATGAAACTAGAGAGAGAGGTGAGGTGAGGTGCAAGAGAGAGAGACAGAGAGAGAGAGAGAGAGAGAGAGAGAGGTGAGGTGCGAAGGTATCTACTTCCCTAAATTGAGAGCGAGAGAACTGATTTTCAACATTGAACTATGTCATGTCAGTGACATAGAGAAGGTGTTTTTTGGCTTGCAGAATACACCTTCACTACTGCATGTCACTGATCCCATATCCCAAGTTATACAGTAGACCTACAGCCAGTCCTAACAGAAGGTGGGACTTTTAATATTTGACTATTACAGTCCAATGTTCAAGATAAATGGTAATTTGCTTTATTAACAATAATATGCAATAATAGTTGCAATAATATAGCTCACTATATTAGAGGAACTACAACCTCCCATTGAAGAAATTGAATACTTTATGGAAGTTTATTGAAAGTTTTCTGGAACCTTTGTTTGCAACCCTACCGATGACTGATGATGTCCTCCTCAAACATCTGCCGTGAGATAAAATGATAGTCCACCCCGTCTTTCTCCAGCCTCTTCTTTTCTCGCGTGGTGTCTGAGCGAGAGAGCAGAATACAGGAGAGAGAGAGAGTAGCGCTTTAAACAGATGGAGTTGTTTGGTATGTAGAATAGGTATGTGCAACCTCAGACTTGGATCGAATATGTTTTTTGTCCGTGGCTATAGTGTTAAACGACATATTATTTTGATGTGGCGTCTTACACGGTGTGGCGACGCCATAGTTCTCTGGATCAGAGAGCAGAAGCCTCTTGATCAGTTCACTGACACCAACGCCGCTGGGCCCTGCGGGACAAAGACCAAAACATACTGACACCAACACCGCTAGGCCCTGCGGGACAAAGACCAGAACATGCTGTGTTTTAAATGGAGGGGAGTGGGGGGGTTATGCAACATTACACTCAACACTAATGTTTTCCTGGCGGCAAACCCAGGATCAAACAGTCCTTCATCCTAGTGATTCAGTGATGCATCTGTATTTATCATTAGAGAGGGAAAGGAGAGAGAGAGAGAGAGAGAGAGAGAACGCAGACAGATAGAGCTTTTCATTCCATATTGATTTCAGTCTGTCTGCATCTGTCACCAACACTCTCTCTCTCATCTGTCACCCAAAGTTCTCCAAGAACTTCCACGAGGCCTTCTGGGAAATCCATAGGATCATGTCATGATATGACATCTGTGAAGCTTGCACACTTCGGCGTGAGTATCATTGTGACTGGGCGATGCATTTAGGATGAGGCACATGCTGATGTGGACGCGGAAAAGACGTTTATACACACATTAACAGACGCAGACATGCACGCACCGTGCACACAGAATGTGGGGTTTTCTAGTGATCATCAGGGCTGAAATGCAGTTGATGTCTGCAAAGCAGGATTCCTGACATACCTGCCTTTTCCATCACAGTGCTACGCGACCTCAATACATTACAAACTATCAGGTTCATAGACTCCCAGCTCTTACATTGCTAATGCCTTATGCAGGCACTGTTAAAACACTGAAGAGGAGCATCGTTTTGGGGCGACGGCCCTTTTTTCAAACGGATTCAAAGGATACACGATCTATAAAGACTTAAAAATTGCCTGGCCTTGATGTACAGTGAGTTTCCCCCTGGCGTTAACTGTCTATTGTCTCGTTCAAAGTGGGTAGAAAAGGCATTCAGAACAAAGGTTACATTTTCAACGGAACCAAAACCTGATCCAGCCGGTCCTGTTTTAGAGATTTCGACTTTGGCTTTCATTTCTATAAACGCTGGTTGCCAATAAGCTACATATCCCCTATTGATGACCTCCGGTCAACGAAGAGCCTTTACTGCACACAGTAAAACAGAATCCAGAGTCGCGGTGGACTCCAAGTCAATTAAAGCGGCCTAAAGCTAAATCCAAGCTGTCTTAACTGTTCCAGTTTGATGATGGAGAGCTTGGCCGACATTATGAAAAAACGTATTCATCTCTCTCTCTCTCTTTCTCTCTTTCTCTCCATCCATCTATCTATCCATCTATGATCTCTCTACTTCACATCACTGTGCTTACAACACCTCTTCATTTTCCCCTTCCTCTCTTGCTCTCTCTCTTTCCTTTAACACCCCCCCCCACACACACACACACACACACACACACACACACACACACACCTTACTACAGCTCTCGTCTTGGCCATAAGGCTTTCTTCCTCCGTGGATTACCTACAACCATATTGCCATATGACATTAAAAAGGCCTGCAGCAGTCGGGCCTCATGGTAAGTTCCCCTGGGGAGATATATAGCTAAAAGATACATACACCAGACCCTGCTGGACTGGCAGTAAACCTAACCTCGGGTGGGCTCTGAGCAACCTTTGAGACCACAATATATTTAAACTCCAGTATCCTGACAGTGTTTGGTTTACACTGATGGAGGCGGATTCTTCTCCCAATCAAGACTGCAAAGCATTAATCATCAATTTAATTTTTAACCGCCGAATGCTCAATGTGTGCATTTTTGTTTTTATTAAAGGGGGACTCCACCCATTTTCAACATTCTGATATGTCATTAACTATACGTGCTGGGTGGACATGATAAAAAAGTTCCCCCATTCTGTGTTCCCAAGAAATGGAGGTCTGAAGAAAACCACTAACATGGTGAAACATCTTGATGACATCATCAAGATGTATTTTCACCATGTTAATGGATTTCTTTAGGCGCTTCTTTTTTCTGAGAGCGTACAAATGGAAGCAAATGAACCCGTTAGGGTTCATTTGGTTGCATTTGTACGCGCTCTCAGAAAAAATGTTGAAAATGGGTGGAATTCCCCTTTAAATACAGTAAAGGCTCTTTAATGCACTACTTGGACTATCAGGCGAAGCTGAGTGTCATCTTGTGATCTTGGACTGCACTCGAGTATACACTTCACTGGGGATTTTGTTTTGTGGCCTAGTGCATATGGTTTTGCCAAAGGTATGCATAACAGAACTTGTCTGCGGTATGCTAGTATACAGATGACATATGGCAGTGTGGTTCGTCAATCCAACCACAGCATGGAAAGGGATTTAATGAGCTAATTACATGCTGCTTTAAACGAGTCCAGGTTGTGTGGCCTACTACTGTATACGGTGGCCAAAAGTCTCTATCAACAGGCACACGACACGCGTTCGAGAATTCCATTAGCGGGATAATCGCAACAACAAGGGCATCAGGGTAAGCAGTGGCGTTTCTTAGCAATTTGGAGCCCCAGGCAAGATTTTCTCCTACCTATGACAGGCACAGTAAAATGGCATCCTCCAAGGGATAAAAATATGAACTATTTTTAAACTGCAGAACACATTATATTTGTGTTAAATTCTAGTTATAGAGAATAAGTATAATGTATTTATCCACATGAGGCTTATTAGCCTGCATGTCTGGTGGTCTCCCTGGTGCCCCCCCTCCCCTCATGCCGCCCTAGGCAACTGCCTAGTCTGCCTAATGGCAAAAAGCGTCCCTGAATGTAACACTGAAAATATGTGGGTGAATGTTCTCTTACCGACCAGAAGGACGAGGCGGCGTCTGTCCTTGGGGTCCCTGCGGTAGGGGACCACCTCCATGTATGTGGGAGTGCTGGGGGCCAGGCCCTCCATGCCTAAACTCCTTCTCCGCCGGGCCTGTGATTCCCTGAGCCGGCTTCCTCTCCTTCCCAGTCGGAAACTCCTCCTCAAGGCAGCTGAGATGGACGCGATCTCCCACGTGTGTGAGAGATACGAAAAGAGTTATTTTAATGTGTCATATTATTAAGAAGTCCCTCTTGAGGAGAGACGGTGGTGCACAATGACTGTGTGTCAATTTGTCCCCCGTAATAATGGCATCGTTGATAACATCGGTGACCTGGCTTGTGTTAAAGTAACAAGACACATGTTTCCAGTGAGTGTCAAGACTGCAATTCCATCAACTTTGTGGCAACTTTGCCAGATCTCTGGAATGATTCGAGCACTTACACGATAATTTATACAAATAATACCCTGACATTTGCACTAATCCTGTGCCTTCCTGTTATATCTCTAAATAAACTCCAGCCATATTTCTACCCAGCCCACATCAGTATGCTGCGGCGTATTATAATCAGCCCCATGTGTGTGTGTGTGTGTGTGTGTGTGTGTGTGTGTGTGTGTGTGTGTGTGTGTGTGTGTGTGTGTGTGTGTGTGTGTGTGTGTGTGTGTGTGTGTGTGTGCGTGCGTGCGTGCGTGTGTGTGTGTGTGTGTGCGTGCGTGCGTGTGTGTGTTTGCAAATAAATTGAGAACACAAGGGAACACGCAGATTTAATAATTAATAATGATACACTTGGACAGAATGATGAGTATGAATATGACTGCCCAAAGAGATGAATAACTTTTGAGTTGAAAGGCTTAATAGTTAACAATCAAGATCCAAATAATAGCTCAAAGATCCAAGTCACAATCAAGAACAATCAAGAACTAGAGATGTTGTGTTGGTGCAGCAGGCAGGGGCAGGGATAGCCCCTTGATGCAGATAATTATGCGGATGCATTTGTCTAACTTTGGGTCTGCACTCTACTTCACTGTACTGTATAGCCATACAGGGGCTGGTTTAACACTGGTTCAGATGGTGACAGTGATGTGCTGATGACAAGAAGAATCATGATAACCAGTGTTGTAAAGTACCTAAATACATTTACTTGCATCCCCACTCCCCATACAATTACTTTGAATATTGCTTATTACACTGAGTGCAGTTAGAAACCTTGAGGGCGAGAGCAGCAAGGTTGCGTACATGATTCCACCTGAGTGAGCACTGTCGCTTTGGCATGGGGGAATCAACATATGGATTTCATTCTGTACTTGCCATTAGAAGGAGTGTGTCTTGAGTGTTACAGGGTTTGATGAGGTCAAATCAACATATGGAATGTCAGAACAGGTCAGCCCCATATTTGGAGATCTAAAGATGGTAGTGGCTTGAGTGTATAGTTTGATGAGGTCTGATGAGGGCAGGTCAGTATTGGCCGTATATGGAGTGTGTCACTGACTTTCACAGTAAACTACGACCTATGGACAGAACACAACATACCGGTACATTGACCACTTCAGTCCTACAGCTTCTTTTTTTGTCATTTAAGTACTACAAGGCAAGCTCACAATGCATGACGAGCTTGTAGATCTGCTATTTTCAAATGATTAATATACATTTTATAATATTAAATGGCTGCACAATGACTATTTTTACGTTTGGTATTTTAAGTAATTTTGAAAGCCAATAACGTGATTTTACTCAAATAAATCTTCAATTCTGAACTTTTACTTCTAACATTCTTCTTTTTACTTAAGTAAAACATTACATTTTCCACCACTGATGACGACACATTGAGAGAATACCAGAGCACATAAGGTCCGTAGGAAGAGAAACCCCCGAACACTGCCACCTCAAATCTGTCGACAAGCACTAGGCCTGTCTGGAGCTGCACCGCTCCCAGTGGACCGTGGAACGCGAGTCAAAGAAATGACAAGTTGGGAAATTGAGCATTCTGGAATAATTCTGTCACGCATGGCTTGTACAGGGCTGTCTTGACAACCAGTGTCTTGTGCATCTGCCATGTGAATGTGGTTTTGGTTCCGTTTTGGGCCCAGGCCTCCTCGTCCATTACGTCCCTAAACGAGAGGCTGTTTAGACATCAGCTGTAATTTCACTCCGCGATAAACATAATCTGTCCTTTTGCCCTGCTTTGTTTGTTTGGTCTGCTCATTGGGTTTGCAGGGTTTTGTTGACATGCTGCTGATGAGTGACTCAAACTGACAAATTCACACAGGGTCCATGCGAGGGGAATAGAGAATGAAAAAAGAATCCCATGTTAGATGGAAAATCAGAGTTGTTATTTCTGTATGAGGAAATAAGATCTGCACTAAGAGGGAAAACAACATTACAGAGTGTAGCGACCATGATCTGATAGGACCTGGCATACGCTGAAAAGCAAACAGACACCAAATTAGGAGCAGCTCTCCTCCCCTGAAAAAATACTAGGTTAACATTACATTAATTAGCCAATTTCTGTTTTCTTTCATAAGCAATTTTAGTTCTTGGAGTCCTGGAGGCTCACCCATTAAGACCTGAGGCAGATAGCAAATACTTCTTCTAAATACTTGCTGTTTTCAGAAAAAGAGACATGTTGCTATATCAGTCATGCTCAATCCTTTTCAAGTCAAGGACCACCAAAATGATCTGTATTTGCTGCCAAGCCCCATCTCAAAATATTTTATTCCAGGGACCCCTAGAAACAAAGATTTGATTTGATTTGAGTAAAAAAATATACAAATAAATAAATAATAATAAAAAATAATGGCTATATTCATAGTTTTAAATATCGTCATTTGCATGTATTGTGGTACACAGTAATGTGCCATGAGTCATGACCTGCTATTTTTGAATAGCCACCTTGAACTACTACATACATACAATTCTATTTAACTTTATTTTATTCAATTTAAGATTTTGTTCAAGTGGTTAATAAAAGTGTCTTTACAAAGCTTTACAGTATCACAATATCGTTAATTGTGGACAATACTAAATTTTGTCTAATCTTCATAGAATAGATGTAGACCTATTTGATGTTTTATAAATCATCTCATTTGTTTTAAGAATTAAATTGATTTATGGTATGTTGTTACACACACACACACACACACACACACACACACACACACACACACACACACACACACACACACACACACAGAGAGAGAGAGAGAGAGAGAGAGAGAGAGAGAGAGAGAGAGAGAGAGAGAGAGAGAGAGAGACAGAGAGACAGAGAGACAGAGAGACAGAGAGAGACAGAGAGAGAGACTTTAGGTTTTAAGTGGTTAAGTGATCAATAACAATTTGGAGCTCAGACTTAGAAGCAAGACAGAGTCTGACTCTGAACCACATTCTTGTGGGGAACCTGGTCTGGCCTGGTCTGGCCTGAGGAGGATGAAATACAGATTATTAAATACATATGACTCCTACAACTGATAGAATGCAACATCTGCGATTCACCTTGCCTCATGCACACAAGGGCCTTTTCATAATCAGCCATATAGACCCACGCAAAACACGGGCGTACGCAGGCACTGTCAAGCACACGCACACGGCTCATCCGATCCATAAATTGAATTTGATCCGATCCGATCCATGAGCCTAAGCAATCATGGGGAAAATGGCACAGCGTTTCAAAATCTCATTTGTGTTCTAGTCCATATCCTCCGACTCTCTGAACCACAAAAGTTAAATCACATAACCTGATTTGTAAATAGAACCACGGTTTAGTTTCCTGCCCAGGGTTCATTTCATGTTCTCATCACACAGGGGGTGGGAGAGCCAGGGGGGGCTATAGGGGGAGAAAATCAGAGATCTCACCAATGTTGCGTCCTGTTATACCCCCATAGTCTGAGTCTTCCATAACTGGAAAAAGAGGAAGCAAGAGGGGGTGAATTGTAGATAGCCACAAGACAATGACATATAGTCTACTCGTTAATGTGAAATATCATACCGGCAGCATGTGCACATGCTCTGAGTTTGACCCAGATGTTCAAATGTCAGCAACAATGTCACAATGTAAACAGAGACAACAACAACTAGAGTTATATCCCTAAATGATATACATAGTATGATGACAAACACCTGCGATTGCTGGCGTTACAAGTTAAATCTCATCATGAGATGTTGTTGCTGAAGCTATTTGCTCTCTTAAGTTAAAAGAATTATTTACACGTTTTGGGAGCAGGAATTGTTTGCTCTGGCCGCAGGGTTTTGAAAGACGAGAGCTACCTGAAATCCATTAGTCAATATTTCAAGCATGAGTTCACCCTTAAAAGTTGCAGCATTTTGTAAGCAGAGGTCTTGGTTTGGCTAATAACGTTCAAACCGCTTTCCACAGTGATGTCAAGTTTCTGGAACGAAGCTCACTCCCTGTATTGATTGATCATTTCTAAGTGGTTAAACTTTCCAAAACCGGACAGGGAGGACGTTCTATCCAAAGCATATTATCAGATTTGAGAGGAACAGAACAGGAGATGACAGTACCTTGCTCATCATCTGCGCAGCATGTGGAGAGAACAGGACAGGTTGAGTACAACGGTGGGGTGGGAGCCGCTAGCTCACCCGTGACATTCACTTTGACCGTGACCTTTAGCCACCACCTTTCACCTCCTGTCTCTGGTCCGAGAGATCTTGGATAGGTTTATTGGAAAGTTGTTTAATGGGCTCTTTTATTCTTTGCAGGTGGGGGATTTGGGTGAGGTTATGTGGAGATATGTTTGCTGTTCACCTGTTGTTGGCCTGTTGGCTCGTTGCGACGCGAACAAAGCTTGAGGTCGCTGTAGAGCAACTCTCCTGTAGGGAGAAAGGGAGAGAATTAAAAAAAAAAAACAAGACCCAGATGTAACATTTCACAATGGGGGGGGGGGGGGGCTTCAGTTCTGTGACCCACAAGATGTTTTGAAAGATGGAATGGTGTTGGTGTAGTGGTGCCACAATTGTAGGTAGTTAGTAGCAGTAGTAGTTTTTTTTTTTTTTTTCTGAAACATTTGTGGACTGGGGGCTATCACACTTCTACATACAAGCTCAGTGCCTTTCCCCTCAAAGAGTCAGGTTGCTCGCTACTGATTCGTTGAAGAGTCAACCTCATTCTTCTTTCTCTTGGCATTATAACGTGCAATGATGGATACAGTATACCGGCGTACATATTAATAGACGACTATTAGATGGATAAATACACACACACACACCTTTCGTGTAGCTGTTGTGAGGGGATGAGGCCTGCGCGCGTGTCGCCGTCGGCGTGGTGACAGGCCTGCCACCAGGTGTCATCCTCTCTGCTGACGATCTGGAGGACGTCGCCCCTCTTAAAGCCGAGCGCCGCCTCCTTACAGGGAACGGCAGGATCCTCCCTGGGATCATAGTCGAACAGAGCCCGCACAAACCCCTGGGAGGACACAATCAGCAGTATACCTTACTTAACTTAACTTCCCTTAGTGTACTGAACGCGTTTTGGTGTTCTAAGCATTATGTTTTAACTATTGAAAAATAGCAGATCTACAAGCTCATAGCGCGCCACCGAGTGGCGCGCTATGAGCTTGTATCTCTGCTATTTTTGAAAAATCGTGAAAACGTGGTGCAAATCTTTGAATATTATGTTATTCAGAAACTAGACAGAATACAATGGTTAACTTAACTTATTGGGGAGACTGTAGCTCTAGAGGTAGAGCAGGTTGTCCAATGATCTGTGGGTTGGCGGTTCAAAACCTAACTCTAATTCATGGGCCTGACACTGAACCCTAAATTTCATCTTAGATTCTAACATTGTATTTTTGTAACACTTGTACTTTTGTAACATTCGTAACACTCTCACTCTTTATTGTTCTATGATGGGCATGTCCTTTAGGGATTCATTGTACAACGAATATACAACTTATATTAACACCTTTTTATTTGTAGCAAGGTCTTCCTTGGTGGGAGCAGGAATCACTGTGAATGTAACGTCGCCCTTTGATAGAGCCTTGAAACAGAGAGAGAGAGAGAGAGAGAGAGAGAGAGAGAGAGCTTTGGCAATGTTAACATGCAGTATATACAGTATTTTATATTTTTCTCATGCCAATACAGTTCATTGAATTGAATTGAGATGGAACTTAGATGCAAACAAAAACAAAATATAAACAAAAAAACACTCAGAGAAACAGCTAAACTAACAAGCAGTGGAAGAATCTCTCTTGGTTTCTTGTTCTCGACTGATACTCCGTTTACTTCTCTCAGTTCATCTCCTTCATGGATCAAACCTTAACAAAAGAAAAAAAAAGAAAAAGAGATGCACAAACGTCAACATGTTTATTTACGTTGACGAGTATCACAATCTGACATAAACGCCATGCAGATGGTTCTGATATTTATGCTTCATACTGGATGTGTTTAGCACTTATAAACACATTGCAGCACAACACATTGCGAGCTTGTAGATCAAAGACATTTGGTGTAGATTAGACAATTGGGTCCAACTCAGGCCCATTTCAATAATTATAGAGGGTTTAATGTCCACATGATATGGCCAGAAACATCATATTTGGGTCTAAAGTAGTCAACCACCGTGACATATCCCCAATTTTGATATTGCTTTTACAGCAATGCAAACATTTCAAATATGTATACACCCAAAGATGTATACACATACTGCAAGTTAATGTGATCGAAAATGTGCTACACCTTTTCCCCATTGAGACACATGCATACATTACAAATATGTAAAATGCTATGCCAAAAGAAAAAATGAAACAACGTAAACATAGATATATTTATGTCAGAACCTGTAATTGGTTACTGTTGCGTCCTTGTTCAGAGATGTGATGGTTTGAGTGAAAAGGAGTGAGTCACCCTGTGGTGGCTTAGTGGCAGCGCAGCCTGACCACAGCTCAGAGACCTGCAGGCCCATGTGCAGCCATGTGCTCAATTCTATACTCCACTGAGTCAAAGTATAGTTGCTCCTGGTTGATATTATTACTCAAGTACAAGTTGATTCGTAAATGAGTAACTAAAATTAGGTAAGTAAAATTATTAAAAATAGTAAAATAACAAACTCACAAGCATAGTGAACTAGGCCTTAAGACAAGTGGTTCATTCCTACCCTTCCTTTCCCTGTGTAGTGTACAATTTACAATTTAGGCATTTAGCAAACGCTCTTGATCCAGAGCGACTTACAATGGTGAAAAAGTTTGCAATTTAATCTGGATTTACATTTTACAACATACAATGAAGCGCTAAAAACATGTGTAAGTAATGTACAAGAAAAAACGAATTTAAAAAAGTACAATAGCCTATCTATCTGTAGGAGTGAAAATCACAAGTTGCCTCTCCAAAAAACAATTATACTCCTGATAAGAACTGATAAGAATTGCACTTAGGAAGTACGGAACATATACTGCACTAAATGTACTTAATGCTAATGTCTGTCCATTACAGCTCCAATGTTAGTACAACAGAAAGTATGGCAGGTGAGAGAGCATATACTGTATATTTATTCAATCACAGATGCATTGTATGACCACAGGACCCCCAACAAAATCCTCCACCAACCCACCTCTTCCTTTGATGTAATGTCAGCACTGTATGCTGTAAGTGTATTATTTACACTTATTTAGATACATGTGCATGTCATATGCACCAATAATAGCTGATGTATAAACTCAAAACACATTTCTTCACGCTGGTTAAGCCATCAGCTGTGGGATAACAACAGCACAATACAGTATGTGTTCAATAGACTTCTGATATGAATAATAGTTTGCAATGCTCACCACTCCTGGCTGCAGCTCCCCCTATCATGATCCTCGCCACCACAATGGCTCCAGTGGATTCATCCCTCTTAATTGTGGCCCCCTGTGTGTGTGTGTGTGTGTGTGTGTGTGCGTGTGTGCGTGTGTGCGTGCGTGCGTGCGTGTGCGTGCGTGTGTGAAATGGAGGTGTGTAGGTGCAGGTTGGGAGTGGTGATGGATGGTTGGATGGATGGAGGTTGAGCAAAGAGACAAGTCAGTGGCTGATGAATAGATGGACGGCAAGAGAGCCACAAATGGACGGTGTAGAAATTAGGAGCATGTTGGTTCTATTAGGAGTCCAGACACAAATACTCCCATAAAGTCACTTCGTTTCCAGCAAGAGTTATTTGTATAAAGACGTGGCCATTTAGGCGGCCGGCTGCGTTTTGTGCAACAAACGAAATGGCTGGAAAAGGTTATCCAAATCAGCATTATTTTCAACAGATGTTGAGTGCGGGATTCACAATGGAAAAGAGCATCTTATGTAGTTGACTATAATCAACCAACGGCGGGGTGTAACCCTGCTGTCTGGAAAACGGCCACATGCTGGATCAATCAAGGAGGCATGTCACAAACGGGTCAGTCCCCTTCCATCTAGTTTTGGGATCAATACAAAAGTATGTTCTCTATTATTGGCAATGAATGGCGCTGGTCTGAGTCTGAATCGCTGACACTGAAGCATGCACATATGGATGCATGATATACACCGTGCACATGCGCACGCACGCACACACACGCACACACATGCACACAGACCTTTCTAAGTTAACAATGCGTAACTCTGTGGAGTGTCATAGCAGATATATGGCAACTGAGATATGGAAGAATTGACTGTAGAAAGGATGAAAAAAGCTCACAGCAACCCCAGAGACAAAGGTGATCCAGGCCGTTGCACAAACCTCTCTCCTTTTGCGTTCCCCTCCAGTCGGGGGCTTTGGTCCTGGCTGCACCTTTGCATGCGTGGCTTTAGTGGTCTCGCGTTTGACAACATGACATAAATTCAATGGCCGCAGAAACGCGTTCTGTTTCGACTCTCTCTCTGACCACTTTTTCTTAGAGCTTTCAACTGTCTCGTTGTGTCAGATGTTGATGCTGGACAAATTGCATGTTTTCAAGGCCGGTCGCCCTCTTACATGCTTGTCTTAACTTTAATACCTGCATTTTTATACATCGTGCATATATGCGGCCTTGCTTGTTTTTGCACGCCTCCGCAATGCTATGTACAGGCCTCAGGGTGACCAAATTAGAAACAGGCTGGCACCGGCCTGGGAATGTCACACTTGGTTTCCTTGAGCATGTTTTAAACCTATTCCTGGATTGAGGGGGAAAACAACATTCGGCTGGGTGGAATCATGTTTACAGTGGGGCCAAAACTAGGCTTTTTGTGGGTAATGTTTCAAACCAAGTTTTTAAAAGTGTTGAGTGATTTATCAGAGTTTGAAGGCCAATAACACGATGGTTCCACTTGTAATGATACTGTATGCTGTCGGCTGCTCAGCAAATAGAAGTGGAATTCATAGCCCAAAGCTGCCCTTGTACCAGCATTCTGTAAGACACGTGTAGAGAAAATGATTGAACTTGTATTTTGTATGCACACTAGCAAAGCTCATTGTATTGTTAACTGACCAGAGGTTCCTGGGTTTTGACCAGACTGACGATCTTGACTGAATCTTCATCATCTACCTCCAGGTCGTCATCAGGTACTGAGGGCAGTACAGGCTCAAAGTCCTTCTGGGCTACAGCGTCATGGACCCACAGCAGACTCTGTGTGGGAGACAAGTGGTAAACAAGGTGGTATCTATCCACATCCTGATTTTTGTACTTTCTTGGTACAGCATCATGTCTTGCACCAAAAACCGCAAATCTATTTCTCAAACATGGTGACCAGCGCTCACTTGAATCCCCTGAACTGCAGCAGCAATACAATAAACTCGGACATTTCAGTACAACCGCCTTCCTCGGTGCCTTTGCAAGATCCGTGTGACACAGTGCACCATGTTGTGTGTATGATGTCAGGACTATGATGTCATATCCATGTCATGCTGACACTGTATGTCATATCCATATGTGGGTAAACCTTCTGCCCTCCATAGTTTCCAAATTGTATAAAACTAGAGCTCTAAAAAGTAAAAGAAGGAAGGGAAATATGTCCTTGCATTGATCGGCATCACATTACTTGGGCCCAAGGTTCTGATCAGTCCAGTAGTTTGAGAGGACTAGCCCTGGACTCTCAGACAGACGAAGCCTTTCCTAGATAGCTTTCCTAAAAGGGAGCCACGCCATAAAAGAAATATGTGTTGCATTCTTAGGTGCTGACCCAAACTACACATAGGCCCAGCGTCATTTTAATGTGTCTATGAGCTAATCTATAGAGTGCTAACAAGGCCAGGGACAACCCATTTCAGGTCATATTAGTTGGTTTTGGCTGCGTGAAGAGCAAGAAAAAAGAGAGAAGAAAAACAGTGGAGTAATACAGTATATTGAAATATTCTGGATAGAGTGCACTTAATAAGCCATTATGACAGCAGTGCAATCCTCCGCAGGAATGCACTCTCGTTTGGGGTGAGGAAACATCTGCTCATCGGCTCCATTTTAACAATCAGCCAATCCATCTGTCAGTTAGTCTACTGCTCTCGTTATCCACGTGTCCATCAGCGGCAGCAGGCTGCTCAGCTGCCACTGCCAAAACACATGAGACAACGTGTCTCTGGTCACTTTCACAGAAACAAACATTCATTTACAGGATATTATACGCAGTCTGCGTAGCCTATATGTGTGAGCCCCGGACCCCAGGCCAAGAACACACAGCTCATTAAGGATGGTTCAACAAACCTGATGGCAGGTGATGGGAAAAACAGTGTGCATTTACTCTTAAGTTCTATATAGTTCTATAGCTTAAGTTATGTACACTTTGTAGGTGCTTTAGGTGACATATCTGAGTATCTTAAAAAAAACATACTCAGGTACAGTATGTCTGAAGTGTTCAATTCTTTACTCCCACTGCAATTATTGGAAAACTTTAGTTTCTATATTCCAATGTGTTATATTTTGAAAATGACAAACATAACACATTGGCCAATACAACTCTATGGTATTAGATCAAAGATTTTTGTACCTTTACTAAAAGTATATACTGTACTGTAGATGCCAATACTTTTTTGTTTTTGTTTTTACTTTTAGTGAAATAACATACGGTACATTTTGTATAGCTTTACAGGACTTTCATCTTTATGAAAATGTATTGCTACTTTTGAATAAGGGATAAATTGGAGTAGGCTACTTCCTCTAGTTGCACCACTGTCTGTTGGCTTCAGCCTCTTGTTTCCTCGTATTTAAGCAACCTCACTAGACAAATAGACACTGCATGTATGGATGGACTGTATGTTTGTAATACGTACTGTATGTTTGTAATACGTACTGTATGTTTGTTTGTATGTATTATGTGTACCATGTACAAACTCCTGTACAAACTCCTGTGAGGTGTGTGTGTGTGTGTGTGTGTGTGTGTGTGTGTGTGTGTGTGCGCGCGCGCGTGCGTGTGCGCGTGCGTGCGTGCGTGTGTATATCCGCTAGCTGCTCGTGGTATATTTCAGGCTCATGGGGGCAGCCATGGCAAGTGCTTTGACACCAGGCGCAGTGTGGGAATGGGCCGGGAACCTCATTTCCTCTCTTGGCCCAGTCTGTGATATCCTGATACTTATTGCGTCCATAGAGGACTGGGTGTGCCATGACATACACTTGTTGCGTCATGAGGACATACATAATGCCTTGACTTTGTGGATGTTACATTGCTGCACCATAAAAGTTGTGGCCTTGCGTACATTTCCGTTTCTGTTCACATACATACGTTGTTAAAAGAACAAGCATAATATAGACTGACACACTGCAGAGTAAAATACATTTACACTTACACTTACACAATACACTTTAGAGAGTTAAATTAACACTCATTGTGCCGAGTGATAAATATAACAAATGTAACTCATGGTTAGTAGATTTGTAAATGTCAACAGCAGCACATGTGGGAAGTGATGACACCAATTGGATAAAAAAAGGTTGTATGGTTGAAATGAAATGAAGTTTGTAAATGGACCGTATCAGTGGCAATTCAGAATGTGTTATTGTAGCGTAAAACAAAAACGGTGTGTGTGCACGCACACACTTTGGCACGCCCAATCACCAGATCTACTCCAGAATACTGAAGGTTGCTTGTCAGCAGAGAGTATGTATAGCCTACTGGAGCACTTGTGTAAACTGCTGTGAAGGAATATTGAGTGAACAGTATGTTATTATTATTCAGTGCAGTGGAAAGGAAATTAAACAAATGCTTACGACCACCTTCATTTTTCAATTATGGAAAATGGCATACAATAGCAATTACTACTATATAGCTGTGTAAAACAAACAGAACATGCGTGCGTGTGTGTGTGTGTGTGTGTGCGTGTGCGTGTGCGTGTGCGTGCGCGCACACACACTCACCACATGTGCAACGTGCATGCATGTTTTTCGTGTGAATTTATACAGTAACAGAGAAGAAATGATATGTGAGAAATGATATTACTATTTGTGTGTGCATGCAGTGACAGTGACAGTGTACTACTTGGTGTGAAGTTCATGTGGGAATAGTCCTGACCTTGAAGTGGGGTTTAGACAGCAGATCCACCAGTTCTGTGACCTCAGCTCTCCTCTCCATAAAACCCAGATCTGACACCAACTAGAGACAAAGACAGAAATGTATACACACATGGACATGCATGCGCGCACGCGCGCGCACACACACACACACACACACACACACACACACACACACACACACACACACACACACACACACACACACACACACACACACACACACACACACAGGGGGAGAGGGAAAGAGGGGGGAGGAAGTGAGACTTTCATTATTCATACAACGGATAACGTTAAATTACAGACATACTGTACTGTATCATCACATAAGCACACAAGTGCTGCTTCCACCTCCCTGCTAACAGAGGGAGACAGAGAGATACAGACAGACCAAACGTATTATAGTTAACCAGACCTAACAAAATAAGTCAACCAAAATGAAGATTTTTTTAACTGAACAAAATAAAGCTAAAATAATAAACTAAAAATATAACTGTGTTCCATTGGGTTACAAAACTAACTAGCCCTTAGTTAAAATGTTCTCGTTAGTACCAACACTGAATATTTCATTCATTTTTATAGTTTTGCATATACAGTAGTTCTATGTAACTAACTAACCAACCCTAAAACTAATAAAATGAAACAACATAAAAAAGAATAAAAAACTAGCATCCTGCTATAAAGATGAATTAAAACTGAATTAGGAGAAGAAACTAACCCTGAGATACAGTATATGGGGCTAAAACACATTAAAACACACCAAAAATTAAAACGGTATTAACATACAGCATGCGTATATTTATACAGGTATACACTAACACACATTTTGTTGTTATAACCATTTACAACTGTCAACCAGGTGTTGCTATTTTGCACAACAAAATTAATTTTAATTCCGTATCTGACATGTCTTATGAGACCTCCATCTGAAAGGTTATACCCATCCAGCCTTGACCACCGACATACGACAACTGGCAAGGCATAGACCGTGACTGAGCAAGTTGCCGTCCTGTCAAGCGTATTACTGTAATGACTTCTACTGCTTCAAGATGTCGAGGCACGCTCCAGAAACACAATGTATGAAGGTCATTAGTTTCCACTGTGAGCAAACAGAAGCATCTCTGAGGGGAAACAGATCCATGGTTTGGCCCCTGCAGCCGAGCATGATGATTTAAGCCAGGCGGAGGGTGTCTGTCGACCCGAATCTGAAGCACGGGCAGTGAGAGGAACGAGATGTAGGGCGTTGAGGAATGATCGACACAGGCAGGGACTGAACGCAACATGCAGAGCATTGGGTGCAACATAGAGAAGTTCAAAGTCGCCGAAAGTGTGGTGGCGGTTGGGGGTAATAGAGAGGGATATTGAGAATGTGGAAGTATGGAGAGCAGGATCTGGATGTGTGTAGGTCTGTAAGAGATGGGAAGAAATGAGTGATTGTGGTCAAAGTAAGGGGAAGGCAGGGTGCGAAAAGTGTTGCACCAGCAATCCAGCATTCATGTACTGGTTCAAGTCTTCAAGATGAGAAACAAGGAATGCAGATGTGACTCAGAGCAAAAGAAGTAGAGTGATTCATCTTACCTCCCACAAAAATTATACTAAAAGTCTTGTTTCTTTTTTGTTTTTAATATATAATTTGGAACCAAGAAATGCAAATATATTTGATATACTGGTATACTATTCTAGGTACTTTCAATACAAAGACATATTTTAATGAAGTGTACAATATTCTAGTTTGATCCAATGCAAAGCAAAAGAAATGCCATTCATGCAAAAGAATTACTGGCAGCAGGTATGAAGGGGGCCGGTATACAGTATGATATAAACTTCACTGCTGAAAGGTTATAGGGAAGAAGTAGAGTCGTTCTGGATGATAACTGGAGTGGGAGTACTCAGTGTCACTTCATCTTAGATCTGAAATAAATTGTATTCCCTCAACCTGAAACATTAGCCTCGGCACTAAATGATTTTAGCAGCTTAATGCTCAGCACTGTCCTTGGTGACCTTACCTTATGGAAGAGAGATGTAAAATGATATCTATTTTTAAAACTCAAATTTGCTCAAAAGAAACAAGGGTTGCCACCAATAATATTCAAGATGCGCTTTTTGGGGGAGAGGTATATCAAAACCCAATGCAGATGTAGCAAAGTTGAGATTCCACAGATGTTTCTGTGTGACTACACAGTGGTTGATTTATTCCTCATGTCGTATCGGCGCTGCGCATAGAAAAGAGCTCATTTACAGGCTCACAATGCATCGCACTGGGGTGCGTTGCGAGCTTGCAGACTGGCTATTTCCGTGTGCAACACTGGCGTGCAGCATGATATAAATCAGTCTAGTCGTCTCCATACCACAGGAAATAATCCACACAGTGAAATATCATCCACCTTCTCTCTCCTGTCAAAACACGTTCTCTCCTCCTCTGTATAGTGTGTCTGCCTGCAAAAGAAGTTTGGCGACGACCGGGCACTTTTACTTACATCAGAACCCAGACTAGCCGCATGCTCTTGGACGGGAATGGGGCTCCGCTTCTCAAAACGCTTCAGCCGCTCGTGGATCTGTCAAGGCAGTAAGGTATCACAGTCAAAGCTCCCGCTACTACTGGCACTGTGTGGGTGGGGTGGGGGACTGTCTGACTATGTATTTCTGATGAAGAAGACGGTACTTTTCAAAATGTATACAGTGTGTTTTGTCAGTAGGCCTACAGAATATACCGTACCAACATGAGATAATTACCAGAAAAGACTTGTCCATTGCATCATGTCCCTATTTGTTGTGTGGCGTGGTGTGAAAGCATACTTGAACACAAGATACAGTACTGTTCAAACATTCGTATGATAGTTAAACATTGCTAAAGATCTGTGTGCTCCAATGTCTGTCTCGTTTTATCCTTTCTTGTGAAGTTACCCAGATGCTCTTTGCTGGTCCAAAAGTCTATCACGGTGAGCACTGGGATTCTCAAGGAGCTGGCTGAAGTATGTAAGTAAGTATGTAAGTCTCCACAGTACATACACAATACGGCAAAACTTTCTCTGGATGACGGGGAATTAGAATTCCATGGCCAAAACAGACCTATCCTTAAAAGCAATCAGTGAAAAGCTATTTGTTTTCATGATGTCATCTCATCTCCTCGCTTCAGTTTGGCTCGCGAGGAAACGTTATTTTGTGTGAAAGGAGCATACAATTGAGACACTTGCACAGGCATTTGCAGTGGCCTAAATCAGGGGTTCCCGACCTTTTTTTACTTCCTGTGACCCCCCGCCTGTGCATGCACACATGCACAAACACACACACACACACACACACACACACACACACACACACACACACACACACACACACACACACACACACACACACACACACACACACACACACACACACACACACACACACACACTTCTTATGGTCCTCTTTGGCGACCGTACAAGGAGGGCACGGACACGAGTTTAGGAAACAATGTCTTACATGACAGCTATCGTGATACACAGACAGATTGGAGGACAAGGCAAATGCACCTTGAAGAGCATGTGGAGTTTATTTTCCATCAGAATGCTGTGGAGGAACATGTAGTCCTCCTCTCTGCTTCTGTGACACTCTGCTTCGGACATCACTGATGATAGCAACCAGAGAGGGAGACAGACAGACAGACAGACAGACAGACAGACAGACAGACAGACAGACAGACAGACAGACAGACAGACAGACAGACAGACAGACAGACAGACAGACAGACCCCCGTGGGGGGAAATAAGTTGAAAGCAAAGGTGGCGTATTGCACAACAGTTTTATGACAAGATACTCCCACTCAGTGGGGCACACGCACACACACACGCACACACAATGTACTCGCTCAAATGCACAGGGTCATGGCACCTGCACCTCACCTTTATTTATGAGCAGGGTGTTGAGAAGGTCAGGATGAAAGGTCAGAGGTCATGGGACCAGTGAAAGGTTATAATGTTGCTGTAAGGAAGCCCTCCCTCAGGCTGTACTAGACATACTGTACACAGGGGGTCTATACAAGACACATAGATGTTGCTAACTGCATTATTTACTTAAAGTAAAGGGATCAATTCTGTGACACATGCAGAAACACTGTCACTAAACGGTCTGCTAATCCAAATGTGAAAAGGTATTGGCATCTCAATGTACTTAAAAGTACCTAAAGTAGTCACTAGTCAATTGTGCAGAAGCTTTCTGTTTCACACGATTCACACAAGTGAGTTAAGAAATAATAAACCCTGGATTTACTGCAGTTAATGAACAAGGGTTTTACTGTGCAGTTTTTTGTTCACTGTCTCAGTCATTTTGATATATACAACTGCTGTCAATATGATGGCAATATACTGCGTGTGTGTGTGTGTGTGTGTGTGTGTGTGTGTGTGTGTGTGTGTGTGTGTGTGTGTGTGTGTGTGTGTGTGTGTGTGTGTGTGTGTGTGTGTGTGTGTGTACCGTTAGAGTATGTATGTAGAGAGAGGCAGAGTTTGTGTGAGCCATTTGACATTCCACCCAGACCTCTTTACACCAGGGTTGAACCAGTTCAGTTCTTTTCCCACTGGAAACTATTTGATTCAGAACCCTAAAGGTTGGTTCGGAGCTCAAACCAAACAAATGGCCTCCATTTCTGTGAAAGCACCAGGGTTCCAATGATCTAGAACGGATCCAGTTCTAGAAGAACCAACATTCAGAAGAACAATTAAACCTGTTCTTCTGTGATATTACTGCCCTCTAATGCTCATACACTGTCTAGGCCATTTCATCTTTGCACTTCCATTTTCCTCCAGGCAAAATCCATTAATCCATACAGTATTTTACTACATGAGAGCTGGTTTGTCGGAACTGCAGTGAGTATTGATTTGGACCATGTATAAAGTGAAATGTATAAGATATAATGGATATTAATTTGTCACAATGCGTCATAAACCATGTCACATTTAGGAGGAAATTGTCCTCCGGTCAAATGGATACTAATAAACCTTGTCCTGAATCACTCCAAAAATGTAACTTAAATGGCCTTGTCATGATCTGTTTAGTATTCTGATGAAGATTAATTTACTAACCAAATAGAAAATCTATGTTCTTCATTATTGATCACGTTCAACTTGTTTGTCTAACAAATAGTGCTCATTAGCTTGTAATATCTCCAATAACACTCTGATGACACATTCATTAACTACTGTATTTTGACATTCGCTTTTGGGCATGTCATTAAGTTTAAATAGGTAAATAACAAAGTCAAACATTATCAAATAATTTCAAATGTCAAAAGTTTAAGAGGTAACTATTAAATTGCTGTTATTGCTATTTGTCATATCAAATATTTTTCCATGGATTTTACTGGATCCCATTCAAGGGCAGTGGGGGTTCCTAAACCCTACTTTTTCAGATAGTTTAGGTTAAAAGTTATTAAGAGAGTACAAGGTGATAACTAAACCTTGACAGCACACAATGCAATGCAGTTCTTCAAACAAACAAAACAAACATACACAAGAAGCAAAGAAACCATCCTATGTACATGTGTTCAAGATACGAATCTGAGATGTTACTCACCACATTCCATTCAAATCAAGCAGGCTCTTCTCTCGTCTATAAACTAGGATTTACTATTTACTCTATTTACTATTTAACTATTTGAGAGAAATGTTAGTTTAAAGTTTACATACTCATTTCAGAGAGAGAGAAAGGACCATACCATACAGAGTGAAAAGTCTACTCTAAAGTGTACAGGTGCTGCGTGCTGGTGCAGAACTATCAGCTTCACAGTGCAATGCGTCGCAGTGCAGTGCTTTGTGAGCTTGGGGATCTGCTATGTCCGTTGTTGAAGATCATTTAGTGACGTATACTGTAAATCAAAGCAGACTGATTCACAGCCCTGACCTATATGTACCAACAAGCAACTTGTCAATAGCTACAGCTATCATGGGTGATAGGTCAGTGAACATCCATTCCCTTTCCACGTTTTGAGTGTTGTGTACTGTACATTCATATCATTCGATGCAGTTTTATCTGCTTAGCCCAGGATCGGAACCACTTTAAGGTAATCGTTGCTACTATAGCAACCCAATTATTTTTTAAATATTTGATGTTTTCCCAGAAGTTAGGATTAGCTAGTCTAAATGGCATAAGCTTTTTACTATTGTCATGTGGTCATGTTGAGAAAATCAACATGACCCCAAAGAATATGGGCACCCCTCACTTCACCACAAGTGTGATGTAATCCTAGTTGCTGAGTGTACAATAACAGTAGTCCTCGTTCCCAGCTCTCTAATAAACAGTAAAGCTTTTTTTTGTGTTTCAGTTCGGGGCACAGGTCACGTCACCCTGTGAGGGCAACAGTCACCCTCACAGGGTGACTGTTACGTCACCCTGTGAGGGTGACGTAAACAGTCATCACCGGTGTTATGTCACCAGTATGGTGAGTCACCACTGGTGCCTCACCATACTGGTGAGTCACTACGAGTATGGTGGTGACTATGTTTTACCACTGCAGGCAACTGTTGTGTCACCCTTTGGGTGACGTAACAGTTGGACGGACAGACGTAGGGATGGACAGGGGGTGAAACATAGTCACCACCATACTGGTGGGGACAATGACTGGAAAGTTGATGGACACTGGTCTTCTGGGCATCTCATTTTTTAGGAGGGGCACACGGCCAAAGAGAATTCTCCATTCACTGTCAAAAGGAATTGAATAATTGTGTAGGACAAAGTTTGTGCACACACACCAAAAGCTGATATACGAGGAAAAAGCAAAAAAGAAAAAAAATGCAATTATTTGTATGTAATAATTGAATTAATAAAAATGTCTGTATTGTGACAGATATATAACAGCTATAACAGCTGCATATACTGGTTCAGATAGGAAGTCAGGGAGATGAAAAAATCATGTTGCTCCCACATGGATCTCGAACTGCATGTGTCATCTGACAAATTACTACAAATAATACTAATAATACTGATACATTTGTGAAAATGATATTGTGCCCAACAGCGTATAGCCTAAATCACTACACCATAAAATTAAATATAAAAAATGTATAGAACATGTGAAAATATGTGTACACCTACATATTTTCATTTTCAAGCTGTGAGATTAGATACTGACACAACCGTGCATGCAAACACACACCCTCTCATAGACGATGAGCCTCAGAGTCACACCGTAGAAGTGTCAGATGTGAGGCTATTGTTAGCCTGTATATATACGAACATTACAGTATACATACATACAAGTCAACACTAGCCTCACATGTGCAATCTGTGCATACCTCAGGTTAGTCCATCTGTACATGCGTTTTGATATTTTCAAATTCATAGGAATGAGGAAGGAATTAGGAAAATGTAACAGAACCGTGTTTAGTGTTAAAGCACAAGTATTCATGGTCCCAGGATATACCGACCGTAGACCCTGGGAAGACTAACAGTATTTCCAAATAAAACAATAGAAGTGAAACATAATAAATCATATTGTTGAGCGATCTAACAAGCTTTCTTCTCACATCGGAATTCTCTTGGTGATGAATGTACGAAAATATCTCTCGGCTTGCTTAGGTTTGTCGGCTGGACGGTTCCATTATCGAGTTGTTGTGACCAAGGCACGCCAAATGGTTCTATATACTGTAGGTTTAAGATTGAAGATTTCTGTAGTATTACACGTTCAAGATAAGTAAGAGGATGGGCTCTACAGTCTGCACACAAGTACAGGCTCTTGGCTAGATTCCCACAGAAGTGAAAACAAACAGGAGAGAGCTTTTGGAGGGAAGAGGGGATCAAAAGTTATCAAGGGACTATAAAGTGCGACCTCTTGCTACTTTTTCACCGTCTCCTTGAGGGCTGGTTGCGCGGAGGGGTGGCGGGCCGTCCGGAGGTCAGACCTCCATACGGGTACTTTACCTTCTTCCCCTTGTGGAACTGAAAGCTGAGCATCAGGTTCTCGTCCACGTTCAGCATGCCGGCGGCATTGTCAAACTCTCCACAGTAGTTGGGGGCTGAGAACAAGGTCACCAACTTCTTGTCGGCAAAGAACTCATAACCATCTTCGACCACCTGGTGGGCTCTACAGATGAGGTTCAAGTCATGGCGTTCGAGGAACTCGGCGACCACATCGGCCCCAAAGGTATAGGAGACACCACGGTCGTTCTCTCCCCAGCCTTGCACATCCCTGTCGGGGTCAGACCACAACAGGTCGCACAGCAGGCCCGAGTCGGGCACCTCTGTGGGTCTCTCAATAGCTCTGATCTGATCCATGGACCGCAGGTCGGGTGACAGACCTCCATGACAGCAGAATATCTTGTCATCCACTATAGCAGCGACCGGCAGGCAATTGAAGCAGTCGTTGAACGTCCTCCAGAGCCTGACGCTGAATCTGTGCTTACATTCGTCATAGAAGCCGTATATGCGATTGATGGTGGAACTCTCGTGGTTGCCTCTGAGCAGGAAGAATCTCTCTGGGTATTTGATCTTGTAGGCCAGCAGCAGACAGATGGTCTCCAGGGACTGTTGACCTCTGTCAACATAGTCCCCCAGAAACAGGTAGCTGGACTCTGGAGGGAAGCCCCCGCGCTCAAACAGTTTCAGCAGGTCTGCGTACTGGCCATGGATGTCACCCAGGATCTTTAGTGGGGCGCTCAGCTCGAGGAGGACCGGCTGGCTGAGGAATATCTGCCGGGATGTAACGCAGAGGCCCCTCACCTCAGCCTCCGTCATTTGGACTCTCGTTCCCGCAGTACATCGGCGCACGTCCAATAGCCTGGAAATCAGTGAGTCGACGTCCAGCGGCGTCTCTGCCATTTACGTAGAAAGGTGTGGCCTTACACCGATGGTCAACATGTGAGAAGAACATGTAGGCCAGTCCATGATACCTGTCATTTATGACGTATCGATGATGTACGGTATGACCCCAAATTTCGTTACATGAGTTTATTAAGTGACATCCCACTGAGGACTATAGGCCTATCTAAAAAAGTTTTTTTAGAGGTCTAATCTTAGATTAGACATTGATTAGACATCTAGATGTTTAAACAACGCTAATCAAAGTTTAATAAAGGCATTTTTTAGATCTAGTGCTCGAGTGGGATTAGTCATGTAATGTGAAAGTGCTACTCTGTCAAAAATTAGTAAACAAAACAAAAAATATTTTGTCAACATTGTTGACACAACCAGACTTCTCAAGTCGGGAGGGATTCAAACTTAGAGAAAGCCTACCATTGAAAATAAGGACATCAGTGAATCCATCAGTACCATCCTATGGTACCATCAGATGGGTGGATCCCGGAAGTGCAGTGTAGTTGTGAAGGTGGGGGCGGGGTCCACAGTGCAATCTGCTACGTCGATGGCCCTGGAAGTGGGGACCCCATAGCCTAAAGGAACGTCCATGCTGTGATTGGCTAGTTGGTTGTCAGGGAACAATTGTCATTAATTAAAAATAATATAATAAAACAGGCCAGCAGTCAAACGTAGTAGGTAAAAAAATAAGCTAACTTGATGCAAACCGAAAATTGTTCATTTTCATAGTTTATTCGATATCCATAACACTAAAGTCACTAACAGTTCTTAAACCCATCCATTTTCAAAATTTTCCTGAGAGGGCACAAAATGTGAACCCTCTCAGGAAAAGGGGGTCTGAAAGAAAATCATTAACATGGAGAAATACATCTTGATGGTGTCATCAGATGTATTTCACCATGGTAATGCTTTTTTCAGACCTCCATGTGTTTTGGGAAACACAGAATTAATATACTAAGCCTTTTAATATGTCATTAATATACCTTAGTAACTAAGCTAATATTAATGACATATTAAAATGTTTAAAATGGGTGGAATTCCCCTTTAACAATAAACTCACTGTAACAGCTCACTTTGCAGCCAATCGCGTCCCTTTAGACTATGGGATGGAGTTGTGCTTGGGACCTCGGCAGAGGAGCAGAGAGCAGCAGCAGCAGCAGCAGCAGCAGCAGCAGCAGAGCCCTCAGCCCGCAGACAGACAGCACAGCGCAGTTCTCTTCTTCTCACATGCTATTATTAGACGCACGCAGGGTGGTAATTCAGCCTAGACCACCCGCTGTCGTGCAATGCATAGGATGCATCATCGCCCCCGTTGCTACCTGTTGTTTTAGTCGAGCGGAGATCTGGTAGTAGTAGCAGTAGTCGATCTGATCAGGTGAAGCAACGACAGACAGATAGAAGCGGTGACAGCAGCTAAGACATCAGGCCTCAACGCACACATACACACACATCAACACGGCCTTGATGGTGATGCATGCAAGGAAACCAACCAGAGCCAGCGATGGGTAAATGATGTGCAAAAAAAGAACTGCCGCCAGCAATAACAGCAGTGTTTACTTCCGAACTACGACGCATAGACTGCTGTTGTTGTGGTCTCTTAAAACTAGCCACCGGTGCTAACATACCCGCTAGCTAAAAGTTAGCTCTAAATGGACGGGCCCCGGTTATTTCCTGGAACAAAATGATCCATCCCCCCCGACCCGAAGCTAGCCAAGCTATGCTAGTTCTCCTTAATCCAGTCCCGCCGATCCTTCTTCAAATTGGACATTTTGGCATCATTAGGACCACAATAAGAATGTTACAGACAAGCGGGCATCCGCTAAAGAGAGCCGGCTGATCGATAAGCTAGTTGATTACTAGCCGACGATGGGTTGCAGTTAGCATCCTAGCTTATCTCTGCCTAGCACAGTGGCTTTACACCATTTCCCTACCAGGGCCCACTATTTATTCACCATTTGATCCCACGGACCACCATTTGCTGAGCTTTAAGTCTCTCACCCCCAAAACTAAAGATTATTTTGGATTTGCTTTTCCTCCACAATTCTCCACAATGCTTTATTTAGGAGAGATAACGGGCAAACATTGATTAAACAATCTAATTGTGTATACTTCATAATTCATATGTTTAATAATAAATGAACTCTTGAGAGCGTTAAATGACGTATCTTTTTTCTCTTAAGAGTTAAAGAAAGATATTGGGGTGCATTTGGTTGCCAACTCTCCATCATTTAGCTGAGGACCACTGGTTGAAACCCACTGACTTAAAATGACATAATGGATGATGAACTGTGTTTTTTGTCTGTTTCTAGGTGCAACGACCGAAGGGATTCGCAATCCTATCAGGTAAGTTATGTTTTGGATGTAATGGGGTGACATTTGATAGAGAGTTAGTAAACATGGCAATGATAATCTTATCATAATTTTACAAGCTCTTAATTCCACAAAATCTTATTTTCACAACCATACACCTTTAATTTAGACATAATTGTGTAACCTGTGAAGTCTCTCTAGAAATACTGTGTAATAAACAATAAATTCCATCACTTTGGCGTTTTAAGTCACACATATAGACATTACAGGACATTTACTGTAAGATTGATGTCAATCATATGTAAAAAGTATCATTTTTTAGGTTGTGCAAACTACAAACAGCTACTTATTACTTGTATCCACATTAATAGCCTATATACTGTATATACACTGATCCACCTTGCATTATGTGACATGCTTTATTCCCCCCTACTCAGGCCCATAAGTCTCAACCAAAGAGCCAGTCAAGCAGCCTTCACCGTCACGACAAGGTGCGTGATGGGTCCTCGGACCCCGCTCCACCTTACAAGATGCTGCGACGCTCCGATGAGAGTCCTGTCAGCCGGCATGGAGACACCGTGGGGCACAGCAAGGCCAAGCCAGCCCACACTCTCAGAGGAAAAGATGGTATGCACTGAGCCTGGTAGTGGGACATTTACATACTAACAGTGTAACACATGCTCTTGTTTTAAAGGACATCTTTCGTGAGAACTAATTCTAATAAAGCCTGATGTCTGCAGTTGCTGCATATGATGCCTCTGTCTTAAAATATATAGTACATTTTTGGCAGTTCACTAAATATATAGTACATTTTTGGCAGTTCACAGCATTATCAGCAGTGTTATCATCACACATCACTTTACTTTGGGAGGAGAGGAGCATTGCCATTAAGGCTGACCAAGATGTGGTGAACATGTAAACTTGAGGGACATTTCAATGTCAATTTTATAAGATGTGATAAGAAAAAAAAGGATCCAAGTTTTATTGTGTCTTCTTGTAGGTGACGATAGATCTGTTCTCTCTATTGCAAAGTATTAAAAAAGGACAACATCTTTATTTTGTGTATCAGTAACACATCGCACAATACAGGTATTGTCATTGACACATCATTCCAATTCTCTTGTCTTGACGACTCTTTCATATTCAGAACTGAAATATCGGTTCTTGGGTCACATGTCCTGAAACCCACAATAGCTGAATGTAGCCAAAAGTCAAACTGAATTTAAAATGTTGGGCAGTGGCTTACCCTCTATCTATGCTGTTGAGCAAGTACCCCAAAACGTGCCAGTTGGATGCATTTGGTCAGATGGCAGACTGCTGGCAATAGCCCAGATTTAAATAATGGACATTTGTCTGACATGTTTACATAATTGTTAAATGATACAAAAATAAACTGCTAGGCCCAAAGTGAAAGGAACCTGACCAAAAGTATGTAGACACCCAGCTATCAACATGTGATCTTCTTGTTGGGCATCCCTTTTCCAAACCCATGAGGCCTAGCACTGATGTTGGACAATAACGATGCTTTTGGCACTCAATCGGTATTCCAGTTCACCCCAAAGCTGTTCTCGCAGTTGGATGGGAGTGCTCTGCAGGCCACTAAAGTTCCTCCACACCAAACACATCATAGCCCTCACTTGGTGCATAGGTGCACTGTCATGCTGGAACATGAATTGGCCTTCCCCAAAATGCTGATAACAAAGATAAAATTGTTTGATCGTTGTTCTATCTGTGGCATTTTGGACATACCCTTTAGTGTATGTTTTTGAAACCTTCTCTTTGAGCTTTGAGATTATTTATATTGTGGAAATTCATATAGCAATGATGATTAAACATAAAATGCATTGTTGCAGCCGTATTGGCCAGACATTATCTACATATTAAATGTTAACGTTTCACTATTGCATTAGTTAAATGACAATTTCTAGTACGACCCTTTGTTTATTTAGTTCATTTAGTACTGTGGTCAATACGTAAACAGACCCCATATTTCTTGTCATTGTTTGATTATATGTTCGATATCTGTAGACTATGCATGACAGATGGCAGACATAAGATTTATAACATCATCGTGCCTATAGTCGTTGTAGAGGGGACAGAGGATCTTCTAGTAGATTTGCTCCCAATTGTGATTGAATGCACTTTAGGGGAAACACTGAACTGAACAAACCATACACTGAACACCTGCAGTTTGTCAGAAGGTACCATTAAACACATTGACGGAGGTCTCTCTTTATTATCTTCAGGCAGCATTGTTTGATTTGTAAATGAATGCCCTGTGAGAAATGACTGCTCTTGTTTATTTTGTCTGGCTGTTGACCCAAAGAAGCCTCTGGCACACCTCACTGTCAACCCTGTTTAAAGAAGTCCTTGCTGTTGTGTATTATTCAAAATCATAAGACTGGTCATTTTGGGGATGTTGCTGAGATTTTCTGCAGCCAGAGAAACCAAAAAGGCTTGAGATAGACAAAGTAAATTCTATTTAGCTACAGCAGGTTGTTGGTAATCACCAAAACGGTGAACACCAGTTCTCTAAGGAATCGCTCCGTTTGATCATAGTGCCATAATTCTCTGTTCACCTGCTTTGCTTGGCAACCCAAAGGCCCTTATCGCTGTGGATACTTGACCAACGCATCTTTATATGGCCCACATGGATTGACATGTTTGATATGAAAGTATAGATTTGCTATGAAAGAGTTGTTGTCTTTGTGTATATTTACCACCACATCAGGATATGCACACACGCCACAAGTCTGCACAGTGTGGTTTTGTTCACAAACTGCACACATAGTAACTTACAGTCAGTAGACAAAGATTGGGCAGAGATGCCGCCCCGTTAAGCATCAGTCTTGTTGTTTTCGCCGATACAGACCACAGTGGCCAACTCATGGGGTCAGCCATTTGCAGCTCTGATGGAGCACGTAAGTGTAGAGAGCAGTGTTTCCTAAACATTTTAGCTCAAGACCCAAAAAATGATCTGCCCAGATGCCCATATCACACACTATTGAAAATAGCAGAACTACAAGTTCACAAGGTGGTGCAACCTTATAGATCAGTAATTTTCACTACATCTTAAACACTTGTTTTGTAGTTTGTAGTATTTTTTTTAAGTCTTATTTCTTCATGAAATTACAAATGTTTTACTACTTTCTAACTGCATGTACAGAACAAGAAGGCAAATGATATTAAGGCTTTCTCATTCAGTGGACTCACAGCTGCCACAGGTGGCCTGTGAGTATCTTCGTCCTCTTTGGATCTTAACGTAACGTTTGTCAAATGGTTATTTTTGCAGGGACCAACGGTTCTCCCCATGAGAACAGTCACAACACCACCTCCCACCACGGCTCAGACTCCCATGGCGCTCAGAGCAAACCTACAGAACGGGTAAGATGTCCATGTTGTTTCTAATTTACTTTCCCTGCTTTTTACAATGATGGGTGGGTATGAGTTCTTGGAGTGCCAGTCTGCCAGAGCCACTTAATCTATTTTTCTGTCTTAGTGTGTTCTTTCCAACTCTCATCTGATGGTTAGTTTGGGTGATGACACAATTAGCCCTTCTCAAAACCCCACCCCTCAGTTTAGCAACGGTTGCTATGCTGCGCAAGCCTTCCTGGTCAACCTTTCCTCTTCTAATGGACAAGGCTGGATTGGGGAGGGACTTAGTGAAAGGCCAATTGCCCCTGTCAAACAGAAACAGTATATCCCTTTTATAAAGTAATGGATATTCAATTGTCATACTTCAATTGTCAAACAGAAATAGTATATCCCTTTTATAAAGAAAAAGGGATCAAAAAGAACAGATCTATTGAGTAGTTGTGATGATTTACCACACTCTTAGCTTGTAGATCAGCCATTTTGGCGATTTTTAAACGGAAATAACACATTTGCCTATGATAACAAGTGCTTTGATTAACCTCCAGGACAACATCCAATGACATTCATACATATTATATCTCTCTGAGGTTCCTTGAGAGCTTTAATTTGGCTTGTCATGCCCCCCCCCCCCCCCCGGCATGACAAGCCCACATTTCATCTCTCTGGGGTTAGTTGAGAGCATTCATTTTGGTTTTATTTATTTTTTTGCTACAGGAAGATGTCTAAAATTGAGAGTGCTCATTGTTGTGTTTTTGCTACTGGCTTGACAGAATTAGGCCTCACAATGCTCTTGCTGATCCACGTCAGCTGCTTTAAAACACCCATTGGTCTCCTCTAATTAGACAATCTGATCTGAAGTGACAGAGCTTTCATTCTGTTTGTCCCAAGGATGTTAACTACTATTTGTCATGGTGATTTACCGATGTATATCGATCAATTTATTTATAAAAAACTATTCTATACTATTGCCTACTCTAAACGGTCTGTAACCTGCTATGTTAGCATGTTTTCTACAGTATTGTCAATAATGTTGCTCTTGTAGGATGGCATTTTTACAGCCCAGTATTCAAAATAGTTGGGGTAATTGTCACATATAGGACTGTTGTCCACTCTGTCCATGTGTCAGTGGTAAGAGCAAACATTTCCCTATTTGCAAACAAGAGACATTGTGTCCTGTATGAACTGATAACAGTATTAAACAGAATGCACATTCCAAATTGTACGATTAGAAATAAAGGTGAATGATTCTATTTACGATATTTGGTAACACTACTGTCCTCACTCCTCTCTCACTCTGCTGCCGTTTGCTCCAACGAAAGAGCACTGATTGTTTATAGTCCATTGGTTTACTGATGGTTCTTGATTATTATTTCTATGCATTTGATGTATTGCCTCATGTATAGTATCAAGAAAGGATTCCAAGATATACTACTGAACCTGTTGGCAGGGAATTCAGAACGTGTACACATTTTTGTTAGTGGGAATGAGAACATAAAGTTAGGTGACCCACCAGAAGAGGACAATATCCTACCACCCCCAGAGGTAAATTCAAAGCAACATGGGGTGCTGTTTTTTATTTATTTTTTTTTTTTTTTTCCTTTTTTGCCGATGCGGCCTTGACTGCAAGTCCCACTGATGAACGCATCTACTAAATGCCTCAATTGTTCCACGGATCCCCAGTAAAATTAATTACTAATTGTATCACATGAATCAGTTTAACCACATGAACCTTGTATACTAGGCATGTCACAGTGTCTGGTGTTACCGGTGGGCGGGTTCACCACAGAGTACATCTCTTGTGCACCGTTAGCACTGTTTTATTATTATTTTTTAATACCAGGCTAATTATTTTCTCATGCACCCTATGGCCCTCATTTATAAAAGGAGTGCAAATTCGTCACCAAATTCCAGCGTGGGTTTTGGAGTGCACACAAGTCCACAAGGCATATATCAAACGGTCGCTGGTTCCATTCTAATTTCCTTCCTACAATGATAAATGTGATGGCTGAAATCAACCTGACATCGTGGAAACAGGCCTCTTCTCCGTTTTTTGCGACATGAACAATTGCAATACGACCAAGCAACCATGGTGAAGGGGGGGGGGTAAATAAATAGAAACTTTCCACCGATTGCGCTGCTTGATGCTGCCACCCCCATCTGACACGCAACTCTGCTTGACGTTGTTTACGTATAAAATAATAGGCCTACAGCATTTGACTGAACACTGCTGAATTAAATAATAGCTGTAGGCTGTGGTTTTCAATCTTTTTGATACCAGGGCCCACTATTTATTCAGTGTAAACATTTTCACACTCAAGAGTTACATCTGGCTAACCAACCTTTCATCTGGTTAATCAACTTAGCCTGGGGACCACCTGGAACCCTCAAGGACCACTGGTGGTCCTCGGACCACTGGTTGAAAACTACTGGCCTATAGGACCAGTTTTTATTACGCCGTGAATTGAATGGGCTACAGGTTTGTATTCCGTAGTGTAGGATTAAATCCATGCGCTTTTAGGAAGAGCGCAGTCCCCCCCACCTGTGATCGGTGATTAATAAATGAATCGATGGCATGCACATAAAGACTGCAGGTGTTACATATTAGTGTGATGATGCCGATCACCTGATCCTTTACAAGCTTTCTATCCTTCGTGCAGACTGTTGTAGAATACACCAGACGTAGGCTACTGTAGCTCCACAGTGGCACAACGTAGCATATAATATCACTGTAAATAGACAGGCTGTGCAATGCATGTATGTCACTGCAAATAAAAGTGCATTTTCTTCTTTTTTCACCTGGATTAGGCATGTCATCTCCCGCTGCTGTAAGCTACTGCAGTCAAAATATTCTTGTAGGAGTGAATAGATAACTTTAGATGCCTTTCAGCAGTTCAGACAATACTGCACGCTTGTTTAGGACAGAAAAACGGGCGAGGACAAATGCCGCAACAGCTCCCGACCTGAAGGGTTTTGTGCGGACATAGGATCAACTTCAAGTTCATGGTGGGTAGGCATGTCACGGTGTAAGAATCTCAACACCGGTTTTATAGTTTGCTTTTGACCACTAGATGTTCTCCTGTCCTGGCACATGCAGGCCAAATCCTCAATCAACATTAGTAATATACAATAGCATTTCATCCCCACAGACCAAAAACAAAATATTTCTTTTACTTTTGTCCACAATACCAGGATGGATTTGGGAAACAAAACAGTCAAACATACAGATCAAAATGACCATTAATCTTCTACATTCTCTAGTTGTGTAGACTTGGGCTAATTCACTTGATGAATATTTTAACTCTTGAGAGCGTAAACATGAAACCAAATGGACCCGAAAGGGTCCATTTGGTTTCATGTTTACGCTCTCAAAGAGTTACATCTAGTTAGAACGTGCAATATTGAATGAATGGGCGCAAAAAATGTTTTTTTTTTCTTTTCGGTACATTCGGTGGGCAAGCAATGTACCGGTTTTGTGGCCCCATACCGGTAATACCGGTATTACCAGATACCGTGACATCCCTAATGGTGGGAATGATAAATGTTGAACAATGCGGGAATTCTGCTCTACGCATGCTCATTTTTGTGTGGCACCCATTTGCTTACATGCAGATAATCAAAACTGTAGTCAAATAGTCAGATATCACGTTGTACAATTATCATTAAATGTAAATTGTAAACGCGACATTATTGTGAAGAGAAGTGATTACAGTTTCAACCGGGCTGCCGCTGTATGCAGCAGCTGGCTGCAGAGCACAACACAACGTGCAGGCCTGGACTCTAGTAGAAGAGTTGCGACATTGAGGGGTCAGAAGCGGACCGCTCGAGTGATGTTCAATGCAGCCTGAATAGGGACAAACTGGAGTTGGAAATGCGTTGTGTTCAATGAGGGTGGTCCATTCTCAATAGAAGTCTATGTAGGAGAGCTGCCAGTAGACTGGCTCTATTAAGTGAACAGAGTTTGTGCAACTCCGCCCGCCATACTCTATAGCCCTGCACTGTCTGACTAGCTGATTGACTGGCACCAACACCGAGCCGTTAATTGGATATTACTTTAGAAATAGTGCGCAATGATGGGACAGAGACGTGACAATAACATCAAAATGTGAGGGGAATTTGTGAAGGAGAGTAATCTTGGTTAATAAATAACCAAACAAACCTACTAAATTCAGCGTGTATCCATGTCAGATCTGTACATTGCCTACTGTATACATCAGTGTTGTAACTACATATTCATTTGGTGGTCCTTAGCATGAAAATGTTTGAGAACCACGGCTCTAAATGTTGTCTTCCTTTCTGGTCCTTTCTTAGCGCCAAGATCCAGCAGACGACTGGACAGAACACATCAGCTCCTCTGGGAAGAAGTACTACTACAACTGTAGAACTGAAGTCTCCCAATGGGAGAAACCTAAAGACCTGCTGGAGAGGTAGACCTGTGTGTGTGTGTGTGCGTGCGTGTGCGTGCGCGTGCGTGCGTGCATCGGTCGGTCCGTCCAGTTGGAGAGACGGGGAGATGCCATCAGAATCAGCACTATCAATGTTTGATATCAGAATATAGTAGAGGGAACAGATCCGCACACCGTTTTAAAAGCTCCAAATATTTTATTCACAACAGAGCGGTAAAAAAATACAACGTTTCGGCCTGAGGTGGCCTTCGTCAGGTATACTGATATCAGAATATAACCAAACCACTTGGAATTGTTATAATTTTATGCTGTGATTAAAAACGCTCTTGTGTGAAGTAAGGACACTCTTATCATGGTGTCCTTACTTTTTATTCTGAATTTCAGAGGCAATTTCAGATGGCTGAGCCAATCACAACATTCTTACTCAACTACTCTTTGTTTTCTCCACTTGAAAATATCCAGTGTTCTAGGTTGTGGGTGTTGGTTTGCCTTGGTAATCATGACAAATGTGTAAAGCCTCTCCAAATGATATTGAGGGACAAATATGAGGCACTCTGAGCAAAAGTCTTCTGCACAAATGTTAAGCCAAATCATGCTACAGGGAGAACAACTAGAAGGCACTGTTTGGAAATATTTTGAGGAAAATTAACAAGGAAATGCTGCAGTGCTAACGTACCAATTGCTGCATGTTTTAGCACTGCTTCGAACCGGACATATAATGATGGTGTTTTTTTTATTAATTCTGTCAAAAATAACAAGTTGATTGCATGAAATCATTTTGTAGATTAATCAGTTTCTTAACCATTCAACAGCCTTTGCGTGATGAATATCAAACTTTTGGGATGATGATGATGATGATGATGATGATGATGATGATGATGATGATGGGAAATTCAGGTGCCAGAGACAGTACAGCAGTTAAAGCAGATTACATGGCAAAATGTACATCACATTCAAGGTGTCAAATTGTTCCAAGGCAGGGTTCTTTGCTTTGACAGTTTACATCTTGTACATCAAAACTGTCTTTACGTGATGCTAGTCCAGTAATCAGCTTTATAATTATTATAACCTCAATTAACTATGAATACAAATAGCCCTAGCTCTGCTAAAACTACCAATCATGACATATAGGCCCATTCTATAATCCTCCCCTGATTATGAACCATGTCTAACACATGGATTTTCCCCTCCGTGTTGTCATCTTTTTTCTCAGAGAACAACGTCAGAAAGACCCGGCCAAGATGGCGGCTAACAGTTTCCCAAGAGACATGGACTACAGACATGAGGCCTTGCAGGACAAAGCCACAACAAGTATGTGTCGCCCAGGCTGGAGGTCACAATGTTAAAATGTGGCTTTGCCTTGTGCCTTTGCCTGCAGGGCAACTTGCTTTCTCATCATGGACTGTTTCGACAATCTTTGTAATGTTCTGGCTGACACAAATAGTATTTTTACTAAAAATGGATCACGAGTCAGTCTGAAACATGTTCTCAGAACAACAGAGTTAACATTTTCATGAAAAAATAAAACCACATGAGTTTCAGATTTAAGTGTCTGAATCAACTTTGCGTTTGTTTACATACTAAAAGAGCGACTTTGAGAGCTGTTTAGTGTACTGTACAATGTATGTAGGGCATATTTTGAAATATCATTTTTACTACTACGCTACACAAAGGAAAACTGCACATCTGCTCTGCTACCAAAGACATTATTGATTACTGCTGCCTTTCATTGAGTTATGTCGTCTTTCTCTACCACACTGTAACTTACTTTATTTTTTTGATTGTTTTATGCATTCTAATGCCATTTTCCCTCTGTTTGATGTTCTGTGTAAAGCACATTGAATTGGCTTGTTGTTGAAATGTGCCATCCATTTAAAATTTCCCTAGTGCCACGAATCCACTTGTATTATGGCAAACATTGTTATCTTCCGTCAGTGCTGCCTTTATTCTCACCTCCATTCTGTTATTTTTGCATTCTAGTTTTTTTTTGTTGTGCAGCATATGTGGTTCAACTTCAAACTCACCCTTTTTTTCTTTTTCCGTCTTTACAGAGAGCACTTCAGCAGAGCAGTCTGCCAGCGCAGCCAACTCCGGCCATTCCTCCTCTACTTCCTCTTCCTCGGCCACTCAGAGCCTGACCTCGTCATCCAGTGCTCTGGGCTCCGCCTCCTCGGCCACCACATCCTCCGCCGCCTCCTCCTCCACCGTGTCCTCGGCTGTCCAATCCCAATCGTCCTCCGCACTGCTCCAGGACCCTGCGCTCTTGCACCAGCTCCTTCCCGCGCTGCAGGCCACGCTGCAGATGACCAACGGCAGCATGGACATGACCAAGATCAATGAGGGTAAGGATAGGAGACCCCATGAGATGAGGGCAGCCTTAGGATGAGATCTTTGCAGGTGCTGCAGACCAGTGGGTCAAGAGCATACCTGGGCATTATGCGGCCCGGGAGCCAGATGCGGCCCTTTGGCTGACTCTGACCGGCCCGTGAAAGGGTTTTCAACCAGTGGTCCGGGGACCACCAGTGGTACTTGAGAAAGTTCCAGTTAAATATGGAAAGTCGGTTAACCAGATGTAACTCTTTGAGAGCGTAAACATGAAACCAAATGGACCCTTGCGGGTCCATTTGGTTTCATGGTTACACTCTCAAGAGTTAAAATATTCATCATCTGAATTAGCCCCAAGTCTACACAACTAGAGAATGTAGAAGATTAATGGTCATTTTGATCTGTATGTTTGACTGTTTTGTATTCCCAAATCCAGCCTGGAATTGCGGACAAAAGCAAAAGAAATCTTTAGTTTTGGGGTCTGTGGGGCTAAAATGTCATGAACTGGTGGTCCTCCGTGGCTCAAATTCTGAATAAATAGTTGGTCAAAATAGTCAAAATGGTTGGTCTTATGCTTACTGTTATTGTGAAATCAAACTGTAATATTAGGCAGACATTAGTTCAGTCTTGGCCCTCCACAATATTTTTGTATGTCATTTGGCCCCTTGGAAAAAATAATTGCCCACCCCTGGTCTAGAGCTATGGGTTGTGACCTCTGTGGGAGAGCCCATCCACAGATGGCAGCAAAGTGACAAGGACTTTTAAGAACTTTTTAATAGCTTGTTTTTTTGGGGGGGAAACACAACATTACTACAGCAAAAGTAATCAACAATGTGTATAAACGAGGGCCAATTTGTCAAATAAATGAAATTGAAATCTGAAATGATGTTTTGATCACATGTGACCATTACTATAGTATGCTTGCCCTGTAATTAAGACTTGAGGCTGATTTCCAAAATTGCCTTCTTCTATATCAGTAGTTCTTTAAGTTTTTGTGCCAAAATGATTTGTAATTGTCCACCGGCCACCTGGGGGCATGGACCCCTACCTCAAAAATATCAGATGTACAAGCTTGTATATCTACCATAGTAGAATAGTCCATTAAGGACTTATCCTTATGGGTTAATTTTTCTGAGTTATAAGCCTGTAAGGGTCCTTTTGAAACTGCACTTTGCGTCCTTTGGAATCCTTAAATTGACCCCTAAAGGACTACTTTTGTTTTTCAACCAAGGTTCATGTTTTAGGTTGGTAATAGAGAACTAAAAGGTGGATGATATATTTTTCTTCATATAGCATAGCTCCCTGTCAAAGATGTCTAAAATCGATAAAACTAAAAAAGAAGGCAGCAAATGTCAAACACTTAACAACCAACCATCTTTTATTTTGTCTAATAACCTAAAACATGAACCTTGGTTAAAGAAAGTTGTCCTCTTAAGTGAAACCAAATGTCTGTTTGGTTCCACTTAAGATTGAACAGATGAGGCAATAAATGATTTCTGGGTGTTTGACCAGTGTGCATCTTCCCTCTCTTTCTCTCCATCCAGTCCTGGCAGCTGCTGTCACCCAAGCATCTTTGCGGTCTATGCTTCATAAGCTCTTCAATTCTGGACCCTCTGCTTTCAACATCACTGCTCTGCTCTCCCAAGCCGCAGCACAGCACTCCAACCAAGGTAACAGCCATCTCCACCCCCACTGCCTCCCTTTTATTATTTCTTTCTCAACCTTCGTTTTGTCTTTGTATTCAATTTTAGCCAAGGTTTATAGTTTACCCACAAGCTAGCAAAATGATTAAGAAACAGAAGCCTTTTACAAAGTTTCTTTGGAAATGGTAAAAGGCACAGTGAAAGTACAGAAGAAAAGGAAAGGCAAAGCTGCATTTAACAGACAATACAAGGAGTCCTACTTAGAATGTGGATTTATCGCAACAGGTGACTCCCATGCACCAAGCCTGTTCTGCATAATATGCGGCTGCTGTCTCGAATAAGGCAATAAAGCCTTAAAAGGGCCACTTGGAGACCAAACAACCCAACACATTAAAAGACAAGTCCAAGAGTATTTTGGGAAAAAAACGGGATCACAAAGGACAGAAGCAATTACTGAGGGTCACCACATCAACAAATGCTAATGCACTGGGAGAATCAGCCAATCACTAATAGTGAAGAATTGATCCTGCCCCTCCACTAAAGACATTTGCCGTGACTCAGCGCATTGAGGAAATGGCCGAAGACATTGAGACACAGAATTGTTTGAGGATTAATAGATCACTGTGGTACGCACTCCAGGTTGACGAGTTTACAGATGTCAAGGCAATACTACTCATTTGTGTGTGATATCTTTATCAGAAGGATGTGCATGAAGACATGCTACATGTGGACTATCATTGCCATCCACACCACAGCCACAGAGCTATTCAAGTTGCTGGATGGTTATATAGCAGGAAAACTGAAATGTGCCTTTAGCATATGCAGACGGAGCTGCTGCTATGACCTATGATGGGTGTCTGGTTTAACTGCTCGGATTAGGAAGTGTGAATCTATGCATTATGTCATTCTCAGGAAAGTGCTGCCTAGCCAAAAAATGTCACCGAAATTAACCAAATCAAAGCACACGCCCTTAGCGTCTGTTTAAGCAGCTTTGTGAGGAGATAGACATGGCGCACAGACTCCTTCTCTTGCACACAAATAGATGTGTAATAGAATAGATGTGTAACAGATGGTCATCCTGTGGGAAATCGCTGTCCAGAGTGTTTGTATTACGAGAGCCTCTGTAAAGATAGTGATTAGTACTGTGGCCTCACAGCTAAAAGACCCTGCGTTCGATTCCTGCTAGGGACATCACTGTGCGTGCTGGCGGCATGTCTCCTCCTCTGCCTCGTCAGTGCCCATACCCGAAGCGGTAGTGATGTGCGGGCCGAACCGGTAGTGACAAGTCCCGCGGGTTCTCCCGCGGGCCGGGCGGACAGGTTAAGATTTTGGCACAATTAGCGGACTGGCGGGCGGGGCGGTCTGCCTCCCCAAAAGGACGAGAAAAAAAAACATTCCGGTACTCTTGCTGAAAACATCATAATGTTCTATTGTTCATCAATGTGTGTTGCTTATGAAAGGGAGTTTAGCTCCTGCCTGACCAAAGTGTCCTCTGGTCTGCCTCTCCGTTCTGACCACAAGTGGAATGAGCGCAACTGCACACGCTCGTTCTTTAATTGAAAGGCGCCCACAGCTGTGCGCACAGATAGAATTATAGCAGATCGACAAGCTCACAGACAGTCAGTGCGTTTCGTCGGCATTGTGAGCTTGTAGAGTGGCCATTTCATTCATTCATCTGTAGTACAGACGACGTGGTTACAGCAGGCTACACACAAGTGAGTGAAGTGAACAGAACAGACTTAAACTACGATGTCATCTGTCGGTCTCTCCCTCTCTCTGTCTCTCTCTGTCTCTCTTTCTTTCTTTTTTCTCTCTCGATTAGGCTATGCAAGCGTCATTCCAATGCTCGTATACCAGCTAATTTTGCAGGGGAGAATGCAGGTTTTGGGTCATTTCCAACTGTTTAAACTGAGATATTGCTGCGCGTCGTTATAGGCTGTTTTTTTCTTTTGCGGGCTGCAGGCTGGGGCGGGCTGTTGATTTAAATGTTGCGGGACGGGTTGCTGCGGACGGGCTGGCACACTTGGCGGGGCAGAGTGGGGCGGGTTATGAAAAAAAGCCAGCCCGCGCATCACTATGAGGCGGGGTTGGCGAAAGGGTCTTGCTGTGTAGAGTTTGGGGGGGGGGGGGGGGGGTCCAGAACTGGTTGGAATAACGTGTTCCTTCTACACGCTACTTCCAACCACGAAACTCCCACCTGTCAGGTGAAAAGAAGGCAGCACGACTCCTCATGCATTGAAGGAAGCATGAGCCCAGTCTGCTGCGTCCCCAGGTTGACGCGGAGCCCAGGATCACATTAGGAATTGGCACTGGGCGATGAAAAATCGTGGGGCTAAAAAATATTAAAAGGAACCCTGGCTAATGTGACAAATGTGGATAATACATTATTCTTGCCCTCTATAACTTGAACATTTAAAAACAGAATAAGCTCTTCAGTTTAAAAATAGTTAATGTTTTTATCCCATGGGGGCCGCCATTTTACTGTGCCTGTCACATGGCCTGTCACAGGGATGACTTAACAGAAGAGCTGTAGTATGGATCGTTCCATGAAATGTAAAACATCCATGTACAGTATATACACTGTTCTGTTTGTAATGACAATGGCGACCCCCGCTGGTGAATTAAAGGACTGTAAAACAGACTGGATGGACCATAGGAGGAGAAAATGTGTAGTTGTTTGATGCATTCCATTTACTTCTACTGTAGAGCGACCTTCTGTGACATCATCCCTGTGATAGGCCATGTGACAGGCACAGTAAAATGGTGTCCCCCAGGGGATGAAAAAATATTTTTAAACTGAAGAGCTTATTCTATTTGTTTTTAAATGTTTAATTCTAGTTATAGAGGGCAAGTATAATGTATTCTTCATATTTGTCTCATTAGCAAGGGTTTCTTTAAAAAAAAGGCAGGAAAAAAAGTCACCGCTGGCAGCAGATTTCATAGCACTGGTCCTGTGCTTACAGTGAGTCTCTCACTGATCCGCGTCAGTGGCTTACGACGGTGTGTCACTGAGAGACTCGCTGTAACCACTGGACTAGGGCTACATATTTCAGTGACAAGGAATGGTTGCAAAATCAGCCTACTTGTGCGACATGTTCAGCCATTTCAATGAACTCAACCTCACTTCATGGAAAGATGGCAACTGGTTTCATGTTGGCTGCAGTTAACCATTTCGATACATTAGCAGGGATTTGGGGTGACACTGAGCCTGAGCATTCACAGCCTGATAGTGCATTCATGCACGATAAGCTGTCTTTGCATTTAAACCATTACCCTAAAATGGGACGTTCAGGCTAATGGTAGTCCCATTGCAGGGACTACTGATTTTTAAGCCAGTTGTATGATTTTTTTTTTGTTGGAGCCTATTTATCTGCCACACCTTTTTATATATAAATTATTATTAAATATTAATAACAAACGCAATCAAAACTTTCCATCAATGAAAACCAATTCTAATTCTAATTATTTCCATTTAAAAGTGCTAAGAAGTAGATGTGTTGGAAAAAGATAAAGTATAAATAGCTGATTCTTTAGATGGTCTAAAGAACAGTCTCTGGCATTGACTGAGAGTGGCCTAGTTGACGGTCACATTGTCCTATCTAGCCACAATCCATGCATGTATAATCGATCACAGACCTAACAATCTCAAATCCAATCAAGCAATTAAGGCCTTGGAACACTGTCCTTATGTCACAATGTGCCAATTTCCAATCCACAACATCAGTCTTTATAACTTTGACAAAGGCCGAACAATTTACATCATGGCACGTAGCTTGCCTCAAAAAAACGAAACAAAAAAAACAAGCCGTCTGGGAATATGAATGAATTAGATTTGATCGGGTAGTTGATGAATAATTTTGTTTGATGTGAATCCCCCCCTTATTACTGCTTAATTGATCCATGTGCTCCTCTTCACCCTGCTTAATCAATTGCCAATTGGCTTTCAACATGCCCCCGCATTAATTCCACTCAGTATTGAGTGGAAAACATTTGATCTTCCTGTCCGCCAAACAACCCTCAAGTCTGCGAGTAGTTCTGTACGTTTTTGTGCAATTGATTGAACCTCTGCTGAAACAAATCCATTGCTGTGCTCTCTAATCTAGCAGCCCAGCAGTCCAGTCAGTCTCCGATGTCTTTGACGTCGGACGCCTCATCGCCGCGGCCCTATGTGTCTCCCCGGAATGGAACCCCGCAGACCAACCTGATGAACCAGAAGTCCCTGCTGGGCATGCCCCCTGGAGCCATTCCTTCCTCCCAAGCCAGGGTGCGGGCACCACATTAACCCTAATGTCATGCATATTTTCTTTTCGATTGTTTTTTTAAGAGAAATAAAATGTGTAAGGTGGTGTTACCCACATGTTGAGCTCTGTTGCTCATTCCAATCAGTGATTACAATTACCGTATATAAAAATACAAATATAAGTTTCCGAACTTTATGTGCAGAGTTTATACAACATTACATTACAACCTTTACATTACATTACAACCTCACCCTCTGCATCCTCACTCCTCTCCCCTTCCTCGCATCTCCTTTCCCTTGGCTTCTCTTGTCTCTGTTGTCCTGCTGTCTCCAGGGCAACATGTCTTTAGGGAAACCAGGACCAGTCCTCATGTCCCAGACCTCGGTAGAGAAACGTCCAGAGGACCCCAGGACTCTGCAGCAGAGAAGGTATTTTTCACACAGTCTTTATCTATGATACTCACTTGACTTATTCTTAAACAGAATAACATGTATTTGGACTCAAACTTTATTCATCCCTCAGGAAGTTGCTTTGTTGTTGTTGCAAAGAAAAGAAATTGCAAGTATGAAAAAAAGCCAGTGGTTGGCTCATTCGCAAAACTTTCTCACGACTTGCTACATTCCATGTGGCAATAGGTTGTAGAAATGCAGCAAATGTAGTTATTTCATGTACTTACATTTAGATACTTCAACTAACATTAAAAATGGTGATTGTACTATTCTAGAATTTAATTTGAATCATAATTTTAAAAGTATATTATTTATATATATATATATATATATATATATATATATATATATATATATATATATATATATATATATATATATATATATATATATAATATATATATATATTTTTTTTTTTTTTTTTTTCCCACCTATCACCATGAAACTTCAAAACGTTACGATTGCTATCTCAGAGCAAAAATAGTCATCAAAGTTAAGTGTGTTCTCCACACCTCTAATAGTTTTGTTTTAGTTTAGCTTTAGTAGTTTTGGATTTATCACAATAGAGCCTGATCCTGAAATGCTAGCAAAAGTAATCTACAATTTAGGATTCAGCATATGCTCTAAAATATGCATTCACCTGCAAGCTTGTTGGGGCTGGGAAGTTCTGTGAACTAAGGTGGAGTTTGAAGATGTGACTTCCGAGGTGAGTTTTAAGACTACGGCAGAAGATTAGGCTTCAGATTAGGCTTGTATTTTTGATTTCAATAGGAAGTTCATTCCATAGTCAGAAAAGTGTAGTCTTGGAACTGTGGGGCATTGTCCTGCTAGCTTATTTACAAATGAGGATACATATTCCAAGTCCAAAATGCATGCAATGCTGATTAAAAAAATAACAAATAATTCATCCAGAAAAGTTACAGCCTGTACTCTGTCCCCCAGCGGCCAGGAGATTCCATCGCCGGGATCCAACCACGTATCTGCGGCTGGCGGCGCTGGGTTGCTCCCTGTCCATTCCAACAGCAGCCAATCCCAGGCCAGCACGCCTGGCTCTTTCACTCCCAGCCTGGCCACACACTTTGACGAGAACCTCATCAGACACGTCCAAGGATGGCCTGCTGAACACACAGAGAAACAGGTTAGAACAGCCGATCAGGGCCCCTCGCCCCACCCCTCTGTGATCATGGCTGTGGATTTATTTTAATGATTGATCAATATACAGTATAACATAACAATAGGTTATTGAGGCCAAATTCGAGTTGAAATTGAAACTCGAAATTGGCCTTTAAGGTGGCCTTTAAGAGAAGCCTTGAAGGAGTGTGTGATTCACATGTTTTAAGGTTGCTGGAAGGCTGTTCCACAGTTTGGTTGCATAAATGCAAAATGAATTTAGGACCTTATTTGTGCCATATTTAGGCTCCCTGTAGTGTTATGGGTGTGAACTTCATTAGCAGATGCCGAGGTATGTTGGTATTATTATAGTATTGAATATTGAGAACCTGGCACAGAACAAGATACTGCACTCTTTCATCAACCCTCAGCCAACCCAGATTATCAAAGTGGGAAGGGGTGAGGTTGGTGCGGAGATTGAGGTCAAGTAACATCCTGACCAGTTTGTTTGTAGCCTTATTTTCATGGCTATTGAGGTGCTGTGGTACCAGTAGGTGCCTGCTCAACACCGTTTTTATAGTTTGCTTTTATACTAGTATTATCAGTTTTATAGTTTGACCACTGGATGTCCTCAGAGTCCTGGCACAAGCGGGCCAAATCCTCAATCAACAACCAAGAACTAAATATTTCTTTTGCTTTTGTCCACAATACCAGGATGGATTTGGGAAACAAAGCAGTCAAACATACAGATCAAAATGACCATTAATTCTTCTACGTTCTCTAGTTGTGTAGACTTGGGCTAATTCACATGCTGAATATTTTAACTCTTTTAGAGTTTGCAGGGCCATTTGGTTTCATTTTTACGGTCTCAAAGAGTTACATCTAGTTAGAACGTCCAATATTGAATGAATGGGCGCTTTTTATTTTTTTTTTCTGTACATTCGGCGGGTAAGCAAAGTACTGGTTTTTCACCCCATACCAGTAATACCGGATACCGTGACATCCCTAGTGCCTGCATAATCAAAGAATCCTTGGATGAGGGCTCCCGTTAGGGTCTTAAGTAAAAAAAAAAATAGCAAATCACCCTAAAGGGTACTAAGATATGTCAGGTTGGAAAAAATGTAGTCTAGGAAATCCTCCAACCCAAATGAGTGTGACATGCAAGTGATTGTCATCCCTTTGCAATCTTGAGGGAAGTTTGCTAAATTTGTGATCTCCAAACACTGGTAACTTTGTGCTGGACTCTTACCTTCAGGCGGCACGCTTGCGTGAGGACTTCCACAACATGGGCAGCCTGTATATGTCTGAGATCTGCACAGAGCTGAAGAATCTGCGTTCCCTGGTCAGAGTGTGTGAAATTCAGGCCACACTGAGAGAACAGAGGTAAGAGAAGTCACACATGCCTTTCTCTCTTACCACAGAGAACCGACATTATACATTGTTGAACCGACATGGACAAAGATTATCGTTAAAGCATCCTCCTCCTTTTTTCCCTCTAGAATTCTGTTTCTGAGACAGCAGAGCAAAGAGCTGGACAAACTGAAGAACCAGAACTCCTACATGGTTTGAGACACGGAGAGAGACGGGGAGATGGGATGAGGGGCGACGAGATGGATGGACTGAAAGAGACAGAAAAAAGAGGGGGCAGCCGCCCTCCCTATCAGCCGGCCCGTCCCGTTGTCTTTCTGCGACCAATGTTCTCTTTCTAAGAGGCCGAGAGGGAGGCCTGCAGTGTTAGGACACTGAGCCCCGGTAGAAGAGAGAGCTCAGGACATCTCAGCGTGAAGCCCCACTCCACATGTCGATTTTGTATTTTTCCTCCAATGTCCACCATAAAGACATTGTCCTCATCCGTCAAGATGATGGTTCACCCCGAGCAGGACACGTAAGCCAGTGGACACACAGGGCCGTAGGAGCAGGGCTGTAGCTTCTTGCTCTGGACACTTGTCGAATGGCACCTTTTTTCGAACAATGGAACTCCATGATTGTGTATGTAACAGACAAAGTTTCTGTTTAAGATTTTTGTTTTTGTCTTGTAGTCATCAAGGGAGGAAAGAATGGCCTCTGTGCATAACTCTGGTTCCCTTTCCCAGGTGTTATGCCCTTCTTCCTGTGTTTGGGTCAGTCCCATTGGATTGGCTCTGCAGAAGATGTTTAGTGCAGAATGCACAGAAGTATTGTGTGTTGTCAAACCAAGCTAAGCTTCGGAAAACTGACCCAAATCATGGGTCAGTTTTATGCCACCTCCTGGCAATGAGAACTACAGTAATGCACAGAGTTTATTAAAGCCTATTCCAAGGAATGAAGGGTGGGGAAGGGGGTTAACGGACTCAAATAACAGATCGTATTAATCTGCCTGTAGATGGGTTTTTAACCAAATGAACCATAGCAAACCCTGTTCTGGGCATGTAAAAATAGGTGAACGTTTTGGTGGAAAACTGGAAATGGGCGCACATTCACGACAAATAGCAGATCTACAAGCTCACTGTGTCAAGCTCAATCTCTGACCCTGCTTGAATACAACACTGGAGTGGTCAATCCTTCAGCGTCCTGCAGAAGTGAGTCTGAATCCCTACACTGTTCCATTCATCCAGATGATAGCAGACATGCCCCCTGCTGGTCTGCTGCTGCTACAACATCCTAATAAAATATATATATTTTTTTCCTTTTTAAACCTTTTTTCTTTTCTTTTTTTTAACACAGATCCAAACACAATTAATAAGGCTTATGATGATAATCATAAGGGAGGTATATTTTCATTCATTTACCTCTTTATTGATAATGGAAAATGTATTTGCAACAGTAACGCATACAATATATGATTCACCATTATCAAAAGGATATAGTGATATGCTAAATTGAATCTAATCGATTCAAGGACGTGGAATAAAATGTTTCAAAAGTTGAAATGGCAATTGACAGTTAATTGCTAAGAGAATATTTTCAGCCCAGCTGAACGAAATTGATACTGATCATGAACTATATATATGCAGCACTTATGTATAGCTCCCATAATCAAAAGCATAAAGCAGACAACTTGTTTCTATGGTGATCCTTAAATGGGTTTGAGATCGTGTGAGCTTGTGGATTAGCCATTTTCCGTGATGAGGTTTGGTATTGAGGAAAGAAAGTAGAGGACCAAGTATAAACCCTTTGAGGACACCGGCCAACAAAGACTACAGGGTTTAAATTGTTAAAACTAACCATTTCTCTCTAATCTCACAAATATTTTCTGGTAATGGACCACATGTTAAGGTGGATGTATTAATCTGTAGTAACATTTGACTTACACCTTTGTATGTGGTGCGGTGACGGGACCATTGAGAATTGCAACCCCACGACCCTCCTGTCAACATGTGTAGGGCTGTCACGGTTACAGTTGCCATTAATGATTTGTTTGTGGCATTGAACATTGGAACTTGTATCTGAAACATTTCTTTGTAATCTAAAATTGATGCATTTAATAATTTTGTACTAAATACATATAATTAAATGGCAGAAATAGCTGACATATGGCTATTTTTGCTTTTTAAGTTTTTGACAATAAGTTCAAACAATGGTGATTATCTCAAATAATTTTAATTCTCACATAATTGCAATTAGATGATTATGTGATAATTGTGACAGGCCTCCATGTGTGACAGTAACCGCAAACCTCCTCATATATAAATTAACACATTTTAAAACAAAGCCTAAATCTTGGCTACTATAATTATTTATTGGTATTTCTCTTGACAGGGGATTGCAGGATGTAGCCTTTTCCAATACTACAGGGTGCTCTGGCAAGAACTCTGGTTTCCTGTTGTTGGCCACAGAACAATTTGCTCAATCCCAAAACCCCTTGCATAGGATATGTGAGCAGCATGTCGATGGGCTATTTTTGGAAAATTAACATTTCAACATTTTAGAAAGAAACGAATGAATTAAAATGACTATATATATATATAAAATGGGGCTCAATTTGAAAGTTTAGTATCAGACGGACCTTTTGAACGTGGATGATATTGGACAAACGCGTGATGTTACGCGGGGGGACAGCACTTGGAAGATTTTTTTAATGGTATTGCCTGCTCACGCTTGGGTGTAAGCATCTCTGAGTGCCATTCTAGTTTGTTTTGTGCTCGGTTATATTTATACTTTATCTAGTTTGAAATTCCTCACAGTTTAGTAAAGCCAATTCCCCCATGTGTGTAGTTCCTGTCACTGCCAACCCCTACCCTTTGGTCTTGGGGAGAGTGTAGACAGAAAAGGTGTCTATTCTAATACCCATGATGTCACCAGCTGCTACTTTTCACCTGAACACAAGGAGTTCCACCAGGATGGACGTAACAAATGCATATTGAGGACGTGTCATCTCTAGGTGGCCACCTCTCCCAACCTTGTAGGAGACTTAGGAGTTACTGGTGCAGTGACGGAACCTTCTACCAACCTGGTTTCCCCACCCATGAATACTGCCTGTTGTGTACATTGTGAATGCCCGGCCAAACCGGAGGTAATATGGAGGAGTCAAAACCCAGTCTCCATGATGTTGGACAGGACCCCTGTCCTTCCAGGACCCTCTGTGCTCAGTGATTTGTCGATGGTCCCACCCCTAGTCTGACTGATCCATCACAAATATAACCGGGCAAGATTTTGAAATATTTGATGTGCGCTTGATCTGTTAGTCTCTGGTGCAAAATGTGTTTGCGCTATATACAAACATACTCCCAAGTGTTTCAAAGGCTGTGTAGGGGGTTCTCTATTAATGAAACCTACTATGTTGTCACAAGGTTGCATCCACGTCACTTCACTTTTTCTTTTCCCCCTCAGCTATTTCTATTGTTATTTTGTGAAAAGTGTTGTCTTAAGTGGGCAAATATTTCATTCCTGTTGTGCAGCTTTTCAAGAGATTGTGACAAAAGAAGAAAAAAAAGTTGTAAGGGTCTGGTTTTTAGTCCTGTAAACCTAAATTATTGTTGCACATTATGTCTTCTAGTGATGATGAAAAGACATTTTATTTTTTCAATGAACTCTGCTTCTCTTTCTTGTCTTGGTTCAGCTGCTGAGGCTGCGGCACTAGTGTGAATTGACTCTGGCCAAAGTTGGCTAACCTTTTTTTAGGGTTCATTCATGATGACGAGATGATGTACTTTTTATATGGGTTAGACTTCACATGGAAGTGATATCATACTCCTGTACATCCACACAGCTAGTTCTCATGTCTATTAATAGGTTATTCTTTACCCTTGGCCTTTCCATTAAGACAGTTTTCCACCAACCAGTGACTTTTCAGAGTTGTGGTTGCACAGGCCATTGCTTTGGTTTCCCAGAAGAGGCCTGATGTGCACACTTGAGTCTAGGGTTTTGAAGTTTCTGTGGGGTGGGCAAGTATAGCTTTGTATGATATTCCATAAAGGTATATGAGAATTAAAATATTCTACCACATGTCTGACCTGTTGTCAATTCTTTGTTTCAATTTAGATTTTCATAGAACTCCACATTTCCAGAAGTGATTGTATGAAAGGAAGAAAAGTCTTTGGTTGTAAATGAAGTATAACGCTGTGAGACCTTGGTTTGCATTCACTGCTTAAAGGGGAATGCTGCCCATTTTCAACATTTTTCTGAGAGTGTATAAATGTGAACCAAATGGACCATTTGTGCACTGGGGGAAAAAGGTTCTATAAGGAAAATCATTAACATGGTGAAACAAATTGATGATGTCATCACGTTGTGCTTCAGTATGTTAATGATTTGTTTAAGACCTCTTTCCACACAACATCTCTGGGGTATACCTGCATTAATGACATAGTAAAATGTTGAAAATGGGCGGAACTCCCCTTTAAAGGCTGCAGCCTAGGGGTAATGGCTCCTTAAATTTCCTTTCTCGACACAAGTCCATGTTTTCTGCCTACGTGTGCATCTATACGCGGCTTGATCGGATGATTAAAAAAGCTATTACTGCACATGTCATCTGGAAAAAGTAAAATGTAGCCTAGACGGAGGCAGAGGTGGATAAAATCAGGCTGCAGCTGACCTGTCAAGCGAATCCGTGCCAGTCCACTTGAGTAATTCAGTGAGTGGTGGATGAGCGATTCTGTGCGTTCTGTAGGTCCTGTGTGTGTGCAGGTGATAGATATGATCATCCACACATGACTGCGTAGTGCGTACACAAAAACCTGTGCCGCTGTGCTATGATAAACAGGATTTTTCTAACATTGCATGCACACCTAGCATGACACTGCAATATGCCTAAAATTCAAATCTTTACCAGCATTTGTTTAGCTTTTGATCAATATACTGTAGCTGCATCATACATTGTTCACCTAACCATTTATCAAAACAGGATTTCACTATTTTGAATCAATTGTTGACCTGGAGAACGATCTTCAAACTCGTGCCCAAGGCAGACCAAAGGACAAACCAATAGAAGCTCATTCAAATCCATGCTACTGGCAAAATAGCCCTGTTGGCGATGCTGTTATTTGCCAATGCAAACAAAATTTGACAAGCTAAATGAACACTGTGGTTACTTTTCACATAGCATCACAGGGGCACACAAAGCTTTGTTGGTGTTAGAGAGGCCCAACCAAAAGTCATAGGTCAATGCACACCTTTGCCTGGGTGACAGTGGATGACAGACTGCTGCACTGAGCACTGGAGCTTTGGTATGATATGGGGTCAGATCAACATGTGGAATGAATTCTGTAGGCCTATACTGGCCATATATGGATGGATGGATGTTTGAGGTCAGATTTACATAGTGTATGGAAAGTCAGAACAGGTCTGCTCCACATATGGAGATCTAAGAGTATCGAGGGATGGAGGTGTCATGATGTCACGAGGCAGGTTTTTCATAGTAAGAAAGAAATTATTAGTTGAATGTTTCAGAATTGATACTTTTATATTCTGGTATCTAAAGCATCAACTGCATCAAAAATACCAAATCAGCTCCAATTGGCTTTCATTGAGTTGAATGATTGACAGCTGACATTACCCTAAGGCCCGCCTCTGGCCCTGTAGTCACTAGCTTTTGACCAATCACAACACCTGTTCGTGTGCCGTTTATGTTGTGAAGGAGGAAGCGTGTGGTGGGAGATAGTGTTTTAAATGAATCAAGTTTATTATATTTACTTAAAGTAAATTACTTTATATTCCATTTTGTCCCATGGCCATGGGTGGGGGTAATGGATTTAAGAGACTGGGATACCATACACTATGGATATACAAATCACTCTTTTGGACAACTGACAGCCTGGGACACCGCTGACCGCGTTGAGCCAGAGAGGTAGGCATTCATTTACCTTACAGAGTTAACATACATGGTTGCTGGTTGACAGAGAGAGGAGAGCATGGAGTGTGTGTGCTTTGTGACTGCTGGACTTGTTGGAACGTTTTGAAGTTGTTGTGGGTGAGAGAGGAAACATTGTGTGTTTTGGACACAAAGACACATCAGGCAGATGTTTGTCTCAGGGTGTTATGTTTTTGTTGGAGCAATATTCAGCCTTTTCCAGAGAGATGGACACTGTGTGTGTGTGTGTGTGTGTGTGTGTGTGTGTGTGTGTGTGTGTGTGTGTGTGTGTGTGTGTGTGTGTGTGTGTGTGTGTGTGTGGTTCTGGTCTTGCCTGGTCTTATATTTTGTTTAAAAGGTGCATGCTACTCTTGCTATTAATAATGACAGTAAGACCAACATTTAAACAATGTCCAATAGGAGCAGTTATCAGTGGAATGTTTGTTGGGCATGGGCATGGCATGCACACAACAGGTACACAGGAGGTTGTTGGGCCCAGGCCCAGCAATGACCTTTATCATTTTGTGTCAATAAAACAACCCCAGAAGTCCTAAAACATCACGATATCTTACATTAGGCCTACTGCAAGTGTTTAAACAGTTTGTATTTATTTGGCCTAGTTAGTTTGCTATGTTTTGCTAAATCCTGCTGAAATGCAGGTAAATATTACAGGCGATATGTCATAATTGATATGTGACTCTATGCGCTGACTCTAGTGGGGGCCTTTGGCTGGTGGTGGCCCAGGGGCCCATATTATTTCTAGATCCGTCTATGCAGGTACAACTGGTATTGCATAACCGTTTGGGGCATGCATTTCCAACTTAGACTTGCATTCTTCCTCAGTAGGCCAGTGCCGGTACAGTTGCAAATAATAAGCTATATATTGTTGTCATAAATCCCACGGCATGTCATCTGTGCCACGGCACACCATTTGGGAACCACAAGACTAGAGAATCACAGTGGCTGTTTCTAATTGGGCCATCGGGACAAGCACAGCATACTGTACACTACAGTGTACACCTACACTATATGAATGACTCGGATAGCTTTCAGAGCGCTCACATTACAGATCAACCATGTGCAACCAATCGTCAGTTTCCTTTGGATCCAAATCACATAGCAACAACACATGCTTTCAGACAACAGAGAAGCAAAACAACTTAGCTGTCACTGTCCACTCTAATAAATGAGCCCAGAAGTGGAGAACGTGTGGAAATCACAGCAGACAACCCAGGTCCATACCATATGAACAAAGTGCAGAGCGAAGAGTCCAAATTTAAATGAAAAATACTTTGTTGACGTTGCTTGTCAACACGTTTGGATCTAAGGTCTCCATCAGGACACGTGTCATTATACTGTAATGAAGAGCACACGTGCCTTTTTAAAATGACTGAATAAAAATAAATAACAAACATCTGTCGTTACACTACGGCCACATCGATGTATTGGTTGTCCTGATTTACAGTGATCTGTCTTCTGATTTTTTGGGACCTCTTGGCAGTTATACAATCAACCAATGTGTGGTTTTAAAACATTTTTTTAAGATTTGTTTTGGGCTTTTATGCCTTTTATTGATAGTTGACAGTAGACAGTCAGGAAAGAGGGAGAGAGATGGGGAGTGACACGTGGCAAAGGCCGCCAAGCTCGGGAATCGAACCCGTGGCACGCCGTCAAGCTAGCTTGGCAGCCTAGGTACCCAGACGGTTGAGCTAACCGCTTAAAACATTTAAAAAAATATTTCCTTCATATATGGTGCTCACGTGACATCATCAACGATGGAGATTTCTGATGTCATAGTAAATTTGACCTGCTGTCACAATTAAGCCCTGTAGATGCCTGATTCATATTGGCCAGCAACTTTACATCTGACCTCAGACCCCAAATCCTTAGATCTACATACATGGATATATTGTATGTCAGAACCTGTTCTCACACTCCAAATGTTAATCCTTCCTTCCCCAAAATTATTATGTAGCCCTGCCCAGCAGGGGTTGAAAACTAGAGTTCTCAACAAGCCCAAAAATGAAGGCCATGATCCCTCTGCCATAGCGCTAGCACTCACCCAGGCTTATAAGAAGAATATTCACAAATATAAGCCAGGCTTTAATCAAATCAATATTTTATACTGTTTCAAAAAGTGGTCATTTTGACAAAATATCGGTCAAACCATCAGTGATCGGAGAGTCTTCCCAAGAGCTGAGATCATGCTCAGTACACCAGCAGAAAGTTAGGGACACAAAAGGACAGGAAAAGTAAACTTTTTGAAATCCATAGTATTTAGACCAGGGATAATTACAAGCCCACAAGGGGTGAATGCAATTGCTTGGAGTAGCTCGCCGTATATGGATGGCTCAATAAACGCTCTTGATGTGAAGGAATTCTTTTTCAATATTTCAGGAGTGCAGATTCACTGGTAGGGAACACTTCACAAGTTTCACATTCTGTGCACGCACTCAGATTTGGCCGATAATTGTGATTGTTGTGGAGCTGTGCGGTGCGTATTTTGCTTGGAGCCGAGAGTACAAAGTCATAATTTTGCATCTGATTGACATGGAACACAAACCAGAACACGTCGATGTGGGACAGGGCCATTTGGCTTGCACTAATATGCTGACAGACGGGTGCTGTATGTCATTCTGGCTGGTTTTCCTCTAGGTGATTACCTCTGTGGTGTATAATTCCGTCCTAAGTACAAAGATGCATGCGTGAACAGTGTGTTTGTCTCACGTCCGTGATTTGCATTAAAGAAGATCTATTTCTACAGTTGCAGCTGCTGTCCAGAGTGACAGGTTTGCCAATCACTTACCAGACACTGACTGAGGCTAGTATATACCTTGGCTGTGTGCCATGTTGACACATGGCCAACTTCAACACATCACCATATTACAGCGCTTGTCTTAGAATATACTAAACACACTACCCACCACATCCCACCACATCTGCTCTACAGTTATCTGTCATTGGATGTGCAATTATTTTGTCATTATTAATCATCATACAGTATAGGTTTTTTGTATGGTACTGTAAATTGGACTGCATTTATTGTATGTCACATTTTCTATATCTTCTGACCACTCAAATGGACAGTGTGGTGTAGCCTACTTAGTTCCAATGCACATACGCTGCAGCTACACACTGCATCATTTCTAGACCAGGGGTTTCAACCAGTGGTCCGGGGACCACCAGTAGTCCTTGAGAGGATTCCAGGTGGTCCCCAGGTAAATGATGGACAGTTGGTAACCAAATGGACCCTTATAAATCTGTAACTCTTGAGAGTGCAAATGGACCCTTACGGGTCCGTTTGGTATCATTTTACGCTCTCAAGAGTTAAATTATATATGTTAAACATCTGACTTATGTAATTTTCAAGAACCTACACATTGCAGAAGAATTGTTATTTTGACCAACATTTTGCCAGTTATCTCTCCTAAATTGTGGACACAAACTTGGAAAATCCTTAGTTTTGGGTCTGAGAGTCCGGGGACCACCAGTGGTTCCTGAGAGGATTCCCGGTGGTTCCCAGCTAAATGATGCAAAGTCGGTTAACCTGATGTAACTCTTTGAGAGCCTAAACATGAAAGCAAATGGACCCTTGCGGGTCCATTTGTTTTCATTTCTACACTCTCAAGAGTTAAAATATTCACCATCTGAATCATCTCTACAGTCTACACAACTAGAGAATGTAGAAGATTAATGGTCATTTTGATCTGTATGTTGGACTGTTTTGTTTCCCAAATCCAGCCTATACTACTGTAGTTCTGGGGTCTGTGGGGCTAAATAGTGGGCCCCGGTGTCAAAAAGGTTGAAAACCCATGCTTTAGGGGATTCAGTCAGTATTTTGCTCAAGGTCACCCCGTCACAGGCGTCACACACGGAAGGAGCCAGGAAGGAGCTACAGTATAGTGGGATCAGACTAAAGGACTTTGCAGCTCCCAGACGGCCGCTCTACACACGCCCAGCCATGACCTTATTTATGACTTCTATTCACTTGAAGGTGGAAGATACTGGAGTCATTAATGTTGTCTGTGTTCTCTCCAGTGAGTCCTCCTGCAGTTAGACCTTGTTGCCGTGCCAGAGGCACTGGTCAAGGTGAGCACTGTGGGGGGTTGTTGTTAAGGGACCACTATAAAGTATTATTCATCTCTTTCCTTATAGCTCCTCACTAATGCATGTTATAAGATGCCATGACTGTCTTCTCGCACTGAGTCTCAGAGGTGCAGCTAGGGCTGTAGATGGTCGGAACACAATCTTACTCACTAATGATAAAAAACGGACTGCAAGAAAGGAAAGGAAAGGAAGGGCTTTCTCTTTCTGGGCAATTAATATGCTGAAATAGAAGTCATTTGTCTGGCATCAACAGGACAAATAATAATACAAACTGTAACCTGTTCCCAGTGAGCCCCTGGGGTAAGTTTTTGCATGTAGAGTGTGTGCATGTGCACATCTTGTTACCGGAGGGACCGGAGGGTTTTCCAAATCACCCAGATCACTGGGCCCCAAGCTAAATTAGGTATTGACAGTTAATATAGGATTAGAAACCCCAACATCCCCTTCATACACAGTTCCCCCTGTCCCCAAGTGTTATCGTTCTTGTATCCCATCTGTAAAAAAACTCCTGACCTAGTGTTTTTTGCAACATTTCCACAGTTTCTGCATGATTGCTGAAAGTTTGTACACGGCTGTTCTAGATGATTTCATAGCACTTCCGATACTAGAGCACATATGGAGCCCTGTGGAGTGATAAGCCCCTCAACATGTGCTTAGAGGACGGCACAACCCAATCACAAAACACGCTTGCAAAACATTATCACGCACTGAAGCAAATGAACCGTGATGCATCACACTTTTTTTCATAGCCAAAACGCTGATGTTAGAGACTTGGAAACCCGCTATTCTTTTAGAACGTGAATAAAAAACAGCCATTCCCCCCCTGCCATCTGTTCGGAGATATGAAATTGCTTTTTGGGGAGGATTTACAAGATGGGCAGACTAGATAGCAATGTGATCTTTCTAAAATGTCACATGCCTGAACTAATATGCCTCGGCATGGAGGAAAAACTGTTTCAGTTTTACAGTAGGTCAGAGAAAAAACTGTTTCACTTCAGTTATTTGTTATCAGTGCTGTTAAAACAATCTTTTGCTCATTCTACAACAGAGAAAAGGTCAATGATGTTTGCCAAGTGTCCGCAGGAGTTTGAAATGCTGCCAAAAGGTGACAGCGATTCTGAACTGAGATATTGCTCTGTTTGCCCCTGGGGCACTTTGACAGTGTTCCACTTCATATGGCTTTATAGCTTTGATCATTGTCACCTTATATAACCACTGTTATTTCTTCCCAGAGGTTGATTGATAGATGCTATCACAGCTGTGTTCGATCGAGCTCTCACGTGGCATGGCTGTCGCCCCCTGCAAACCAGTTCTATAGGTTAAAGGGTTGTCACCCTTTTCTATGTTTATTTTATTCTCTGTGATGTTTGGTGGTATCCCTTTAGACAGTGAACTCCAGTCCGCCGGGCTGTGTGTGTGTGTGTGTGTGTGTGTGTGTGTGTGTGTGTGTGTGTGTGTGTGTGTGTGTGTGTGTGTGTGTGTGTGTGTGTGTGTGTGTGTGTGTGTGTGTGTGTGTGTGTGTGTGTGTGTGTGTGTGTGTGTGTGTGTGTGTGTGCATGCACACACAGGGACCACCATTCATTCAGCATTTGAGCCACGAACCACCATTTGATGACATTTTAACCCCAAAGACCTAAAACTAAAGAATTCTTTTGGTTTTGTTCACAATTCCAGGCTAGATTTTGCAAACAGTACTGTGTAAACTTCTTAATTAAATAGTGCTAATTCTGATGATGAATATTTTAACTCTTGAGAGTGTGAAAATGAAAATTCATTTTTACATTCTCAAGAGTTACACCTGGTTACCCAACTTTCCATCATTTAGCCTGGGGGCCACCTGGAACCTTCTCAAGGAGTGGTCCTTGAGAAGGTTCCAGGTCCCGGACCACCTGTTGAAAACCCCTGATATAGGCCAGAGATTGTATTAATTGTTTTTGTACCACTATTGTTAAGACCTAGTTTACAAGTTGTCGCTGAAATACAAATTTCAGACAAAATGAAACAAGGAGTTCAGTTATTAAGCAGTTAATGTGACAGTAGGCTATAAATTAACCCCTTAGGCAGTGTCAGATGGCTGCTTCACTGACAGCACTGTCCTTGGTGGAGGTGCTGGTGGACTGGTGGTGTTTTACTGGTAACTGTACTGATTGCCTGTCATGCTAAATTTATCGCCCCTTGCATTTATTTATTTATTTATGTGGCCCGTGGTTGATCGGAGTGCAAGCGGCACCGTGGACTTGGCCATGACGATCGGGCCACCAGGCTCTATACCAAGGGGGCAGATGAGATACAGAAAAGATTGTCCGGGCCGGGCCAAAAGGCTCAAGTAAATTCTGTGAAATAATTTAATTTCTATATAAACGTAAGTAAATGGCATTGACTTGTCACTCTGGTAAGACTACTGTTATGCAATGAAAAAGTGAGGTTGTTTCCAAAACAATGGTGAACAGCTTCACAGAAGGAAACTTGTGTAAACATGAATAAAGGTATTATATTGCAGGTTGTATTCTCTAATTTCCAAGTACCCTTTTGCATTTGGCCCTGGGGCCGCATTTGGCCCTGGGGCCGCATAATGCCCAGGTGTGCTCAGTCTATACCAGCCTCTGTTCACTCCTCTGACCCCTCCTCTTATTCATCCCAGTCACCCCCACTCACTCACTCACTCACTCACTCACTCACTCACTCACTCACTCACTCACTCACTCACTCACTCACTCACTCACTCACTCACTCACTCACTCACTCACTCACTCACTCACCCACTCACTCACTCACTCACTCACTCACTCACTCACTCACTCACTCACTCACTCACTCACTCACTCACTCACTCTCATTACACGTGCTAGCTGGCTGTCCACTGTAAGCTCTCCACCTTTGTCACTGTCTGGCCTCACAGCCTCGGGCCTTTCACCCTCACCTCGGCTCTCGCAGTGTGTGTGTGTGTGCGTGTGTGTGTGTGCGCGTGTGTGTGTGCGCGTGTGTGTGTGCGCGTGCGCGTGTGCGTGTGTGTGTGTGTGTGTGTGTGTGTGTGTGTGTGTGTGTGTGTGTGTGTGTGTGTGTTGGGGGCTGTGGGTAGGTGGGGGGGGGGTGTTCAGTGGCTGTCATTTTAGATTAAAGTAAACGATCACTCATCCGGACAAATGAAGGCTCTCCTGTTATCCTTGAGAAACTTTTGATGAATGGAAGAGGGACGGCGGCTGGTAATGACTTTTTAAAAACTGTCATTGTTTGGACTGTCATGGAGGTACAGTGTGTGTGGGGATGATATCCGGACCTGAAGGCTTATTATACTGTACCGTCATGACGTGGTACAGAGCTGGATGCACAAGCGTCAGTTCTTTGTCACACCAACATTGTTCTTGTGAAGCATTTTTGTTGTTAGTAGAAAAACAGGTATAAAGGTCATACTTTCCATTTGTCCATGACATGAGGCCTAAACTGTAACCAGTAGCCTGTAACCTGTATTGTGACGCTCAGTGGTTTGCACATGCATCACTTTTTACATCTACATCTACACCAGAGGTGGGCAATTATTTTTCCCAAGGGGCCAAATGAGATAAATAAAATATTGTGGGGGGCCAAGTCTAAAGGCTGAACTAAAGTCTGCATAATATTAATTTAATTTCAAGATAAAAGTAAGCGCAAGACCAACCATTTTGCCACCAGGACCCTCAATTTATTCAGTATTTGAGCCACGGACCACCATTTGATGACATTTTCACGTCACAGACCCCAAAACTAAAGATATATTTTGCTTTTGTCCACAATTTCAGGTTGGATTTGGGAAACAAAACAGTCAAACATACAGATCAAATGACCATTACGGTAATCTTTTACATTCTCTAGTTGTGTAGACTTGGGCTAATTCACATAGATAACTCTTGGGAGTGTAAAAATAATAATAATGCCCAGGTATGCTCTACACTGACTGAGCAGCATGTGACATTGGAGTTTCAAAGTGCTTGTGGTAAATCACTCAACGGTCATGAGCACCACCTGTTTCTCAATGACGCATAGTGCAGGAGGCAGCGGGACGTTGAATTACTGAAAATGAGCAATTCTGAAGACAAAAATAATCACCTGCACAGAATTTCTGAAGTCATAACATGTCGACGGCGCAACTGTGGTTCAGGAGGTAGAGCAGGTCGGTGGTGGTCAGCGGTTCGAATCCCGGCTCCTCCTGTCTACATGCCAAAGTGTCCTTGGGCAAGAAACTGAACCCCAAATTGCTCCTGATGTGCTGGTTGAGCATTGCATTGTTTTGCCACCATGAATGTGTGTGGATGAATGTAATTCAAGCTTCCTGGATAGTTGGAATTCCAGCAGCAATAAAACAGAATCATAAACCATTATGACTTTTCTGTTTGGATGTATGGGCAGTGATGGCCAAAAATAGCCTTTTGCTACTTGTAGGTATTCCCGCATACTGTAACTTCAGGGTACAATGCAATATTGATACTATATTGGATGAATTATTAGGCCTATGTCTTTGAATGTGTAATGATGTCTGATTTTTGGTACTTTTTGTATAAAATATTTGTTTTTAATCAATGAAATTGTTCCATAAAAAGTGTTAAAAACTACATATATTATGTCAAATCTGTGTGCAATATTTCACATTTAATGACAAAATTATGCACATCACACACTGCTGTGCTATGTGATGTGAATCTGTTCTTCACATAACAGCCATAGATTTGTAGCCAAGCAAATGTTTAGGAGCACAAAAGCAAACATCCCCATGCGGTATCGTGAGACATTTGCTATTCATCGATGCAGAAATGGCCTCATACGTGATTCAAATCACAGCCCCGACTCCTCTGAGGCGAAGGAGCTGTTCCAGACGTCGATGGATGTGTTCCCGCTTTGAATTGCCTGTCTGCAATCTCTTGTCTGCATCTTTCATCTGTTTGACTTCTAAACTAGATGCTCCAGCCTGGGGACCTGTGAAACCCAGCTGTCTATCCACACTGACTACTCATCTTTTAACCACTTTCCCAGCCAGGTGTCGGTGTTTTTTGAGTAGGTAATATAGGAATATATTTTGCCCAAATGTTTTTGAATTTCTTTTAACTTCTGCCCATTCCCTGCACTGTAAGCACAAAATGCAGATACATTCAGTATTCAATCAATATTGAGACATGGCAAACCGAGGGAAATGGAATACGGGTAGATACATTTTTCCCATAAAAGAAAACAAAAATCAGTCCAACCAGGGAAACTAAGTGAAAGTCCCCTAGGTGAAAAGAAGTGGCTTAATTGTACTGTTGCTCTCCACAGGTTGGCAGAGGAAGTGTAGCACCTAGAATTACAGGAATGGGATATACAGTACAGTATACAGGAGTATACAGTATATACAGTACAGTTCGTGTGAGTGCGGAAGCCATGAAAGGCAACATGACGGGAGTAATTTGGAGTTCAGTGTCTTGCTCAAGGCCAAAATGTATACAGAAGGAGCCGGGATTCAAACCGAGCCACGGATCATTGGCCTACCACCTGTTCACGTGTTCTAACATTCATTGTTCAAAGTTCACATGTTTCTGAATTGCAGACACAAAATTTGGGCTGACAAATGCCAATTGAGTAGTGGAAGATTGATCTTTTTCAAGGACATTTTGATTATTTTGACATATTTTCATACTGACTGCTATAATGGACAATCCACCTTTTAGATAACCAGACAGTCATCTTATAGGGCACCCTGCTGCAAGTCTCTGTGAATTGTACCAATCCTGAGCCGCCACAGGGGAGTGCTCTTAGACAGTGGTCATGGTCACTCAGGGTTTCAGAGCAAATTAAGCTCTCACTGCATGCTTCCATCCAGTTATGAAGCTAAAAACCTAATTAGTTTCATCGATGTGGCTGTATGAGGCTATGAATTAGTTCTGATAGATACCCATGAATTAAGCACTCCTTCACTCGAAGGAATCAAATGTGTGTCTAAACTACCTATTAGACTTGTAAAGAACACTGTGCTCTTGGAGCAATTAGTTGCTTTCATGTTGTTTAGCCTCGGGGTAGACTGAGAATGTTATTGCGAGCTAATGGGGGAGAGGGAACCATGGCGATGTTTGAATAGGGTAAAATATGTAATTATCAGGAAATTGCATCCTTGGCCTCTCTGGCATGAAGGAAAATGGAAAGAAAAATATTGGTATGTACAGTATGTGAATCCAGCCTTTAGTTATGCTCTAGCACAGGGGTCAGCAACCTGCGGCTCAGGAGCCACATGCGGCTCTAGAACACAGCCCTAGTGGCTCAGTGGCTGTAGCATTATTACATACACACACTGGGGTGATCCGCACCAAAATAATATAAACATTTCAGTCACCCAAAACGCGTTGCGCTGTCTGACAGTTGGCAGTTAAAGTAGCACTTGGCCATGTCAAAAAAGCCCAGCAGTTATCAGAGGTGGAGCTTTCAATCTGAACCACCCATTTTCAAAGGTTTACTCAGTTTACTATGTCATTAATGTACCTTAGAGATGTTGTGTGGACTAGAAATGGAGTTCTGTAAAACTATTTTTTTTAGAAACTCCATTTCTGAAGAAAGGTTGTGTTTCACCATGTTAATGATTTTTGTTTGAGGACCTTTTTTCTGAGAGTGTGCAAATGGAACCAAATGGACCCGCCAGGGTCCATTTGGTTCGCATTTGCACACTCTCAGGAAAAAAAATAATAAAATGCGGCTCCAGACAGATTTTGAATTTAATTTTGGGTCGAAAATGGCTCTTTCAACATCTTGGGTTGCCGACTCCTGCTCTAGCATATAAAATGACCACGGTGACCTGATGTCTTAAAATGAGTTGAATAGGCAAGTACAGTAGCCTATGGTTTTGCTGGGTATTCTATTATGCAAGATACATTCTCACATTTTTCAGTTGCATTGAGCAGATATTACTTGCACTCTCTGAATCAGTGAGAGACTGCAAGATCATTTTGTGACTACAGCATACTGCTAGACAAGTCTGTGACTGTGACCGTTTTACTATCAGTCCAACGGCCGTTTTACTTACGGTAGGCTATCGGTCGTGTACTTTTTTCGTTGGTTGCCACTAAAGCTAACCCTAATTTTAGCCCTAAACTTAACCTCAGGAAAACCTATCCCCTATGAAAACCTATGCCTAAGGTTCTTCAGAACCTTAAATCAGTGGTTCTCAAAGTGGGGTCAGAGGAGGACCACCAGGGGTTATTGAGGGTGTTCCAGCCGCTACCCTTGCAGCAAAAATTAGGTACAGCACATTTCACGATAATGTATACTGAATAATAATGGAACTTTCAAAGCATTTCATGAAATCATGAAAAATACTTTTGATCTATCCAGAACCCTCTAGAAGATTTATGGTATTGAGGGGGCAGAAGACAGCATGAGCACATAGACTCTAATACTTTCAGATCAAAATGAAGAGATTAACATAATTTTGACTGCTATTGCTAGCATTTTAATCAATCGTTGCAGGGGTGGGCAACTTTGATGATGAAGAGGACCACTATATTTCACACTCACTTGAGAGGGCCCAATGCATATAGCCTATAGACAAAAATAATTGATCTACAAGATCTATGTTGCCCATAGATCTGCTATTTATGGCACTTGTGGCCCCTATGCTGTCACTATAGCCCATTTGTATTAATATAATAATAAAATGAGTATATTAACCTGCGGGCTGAATGCTTCAGGCCACCAGTGGGTCTGTGTATGGAATAGGGGACATATAAAAATGTTGCCCTAAGCAACCGCTTATTTTATTATTGCCTAAAACAGGTCCTGAGTTGACAGTTTAACATGTACACTCTGCAAGATCCAAGATAAAAGAAACAAAGAGTTCAATATTTTTTTACCAATCATTAAAAAGACAAAGAATAAAAGTAAGAAAAAATGGACTGGGTAGCACGCAGTGCTGGACAATATATGTACCTACTTAGAAGAGAGAGGATGTCCGCACACTGTTCTTGAGCTCCATTAACTTTATTCTGTTTAGGTTTCAACGTTTCGACCCCATTCGGGTCTTCTTCATTCCTGAAGAAGACCTGAATGGGGTCGAAACGTTGAAACCTAAACAGAATAAAGTTAATGGAGCTCAAGAACAGTGTGCGGACATCCTCTCTCTTCAAAGAATAAAAGTAAGAAAAAATATTCTTAATTGCTATTTTCATTATTGTGACGTGTCACGCCTGCACACAAGGGTCCCCAATTAAGTACATAAGAGCCGCTGAGTGGTCATGGGAGTGGGTCAGATTGCTGTGTGGTCCCCTTTATAATGAAGGTCAATTTTGAACACTTGTCTACCACATTTCTGCCATGATTAATTGTAGAGAAATATGTGGCATTTTCCTAACCTTTCAAAAGGGGCTGACTATAAGGCCACATGATTCATCTATGCTTGGCCATGTTTGAGGTGTCCACCACAGTGTCTTACTTATTCCCTTTTAAAGACAGTTCAATATACTATACACCAGTGGTTTTCTATTTTTTTATACCAGGGCCACTATTTATTCAGCATTTGAGCCACGGACCACCATTTGATGAGCTTTTAGCCCCACAGACCCCAAAACTAAAGATTGCTTTTGTCCACAATTTCAGGCTGGATTTGGCAAACAAAACGGACAAACCTACAGATCAAAATGACCATTAATCTTCTACATTCTCTAGTTGTGTAGACTTGGCGTAATTCACCTGATGAATATTTTAACTCTTGAGAGTGTAAACATGAAACCAAATGGACCCGCAAGGGTCCATTATTTCATTTGGTTTCATGTTTACGCTTTCAAGAGTTACACCCGGTTAACCAACTGTCCATCATTTAACTGGGGACCACCTGGAACTCTCTCAAGAACCACTGGTGGTCCCCGGACCACTGGTTGAAAACCACTGCTATACACTGCCGCCTCCTACCTTGCACATGCAGTCTTGCCTTCAAGGCCTGACTTCTCCATGTTTCCCACGATCCTCGTTTTGGATGTCCTGTGTGCTCCGGCAGAGCCATCCATCTATTCATTATTCAGTGCACTGACGCATTTTATTTGCAACCTTGTTGTATTGTCCCCACAAAGCGTAACATCTGGAGTGTAAATTGAACTCTATCTGAGTTCTGTTAACACTCAGGATTTTGCTCTGTGTTACAGTCGGGGTCCTTCAGTGGGTTGTTATGAGTATAATTATTGGTGATGATAAATATGAGCTGGGCATTATATTGTATGATATTGATATTATTGTAGCATGTGGTATATAATGTTCTGAGCTTGTATTTGCTTTGTGCTTTTGCTTTGGTGCTGAGTATGTGACTGCTGGAGAGTGATTGGCTGGAGAGTGATTGAGTGAATGATTGGATGAGTGTCAGGTCCTGCCCCTCATGCATGATTGGTCCTGCCTGAACCACACCTGTTACCTGTGGGCTTTATAAGCTCAGTGTGTGCTTGGCTCTGGAGGAGGAAAGACAGCTTTGCAGCAGAGACTCGATCCCTCTCTCCTTCCTCACCGCTGCCTGTTCTATTGTTGTTTTGTTTGAAGCCTTCATTTTTAAGTTCTATTGTTCGATTTAGGTCCCAGCCTTGTTTAGTTTAGCCTTTGGTGAGACTTTGTTAATATATAAATATCTCGTTCTCTCTATATTTATAATATACACTGGTAACCCTAGATTTGTTCAGCTAATGATAATCTAATAATGGATTGCATTTATATAGCACTTTTCCAAGTGCTCAAAGCGCTTTACAATGGTCCATTCATTCATACATTGAGAAGTACAGCGTCGAACAGTCGACGCCAGTGTCCCCACTTCCCACATTCACACACCAATGGTGGCCAGCTCACACCGACCAACTCATTGCAGGCAATTTGGGGTTCAGTGTCTTGCCCAAGGACACTTCGACACATAGACAGGAGGAGCCGGGATTCGAACCACCGACTCACGGTTCATTGGACGACCTGCTCTACCTCTTGAGCCACAGCCGCCCAACAATCTAAATATTATTATTATTGCAACTATATTTGATCTATAACCATCATCCTAATAACACCTGTTTTTGTTTTTGCTACATTTTAATTTCTTGTAGTTGGTGTAGTCAGGGTTTAGTTATTGTTTTTTTCTTTTAGAGACTTAGTTAGGGGGGATCTTTTGTTTCTTAGAATAGTCGTTTATACCATTGTGAACTAGCATCTTGAAACCAACGGTGTTCCTGAACCAAAAAAAGGTAATAACAAAACTTAGGGTTCTTTTTAAAGCTGTCTCCTCCGTTTCTTGTTGGGGACCCCCTGCCCTAGAGGGGGGATTGTAACAGAACCCCCCTGCCCTAGAGGAGGGGTTTTAACCAAATGGAGGCTCGTCACTTCGTAATGCTCTGTAAGCGGCGGGGGGTGTAGGAATTGTCATGTTGTCATAAGTGCATCAGATCTTCACAACAAAATGTTTTGACACTTCCATTCCACCATGAAAAATCACACATGTGTGAATTGTGGGGTGCTATGTGTTTGTACTCTGTATTGAAGAAGCAGTGCCCTCTGCTGGTATGGTAAACAACAGGGACAAAGCTGGGTCTTGAGAGGTTGCACCACTCAGAAAGGGAACCGTTTTCTCCATCGTTTTTGTGACTTTACCATGGTTATCTAACTTGTAGTAGAAAGCCCCTCATTATCGGCATCATGGTTAAAAAACATTAAGACTTATTAACTTCTGGGTTTAAAATGGCAGGCATGTGACCTCATGTGTTTCTCACTAACTGGCCATGTATCACAGAGGACAAATTAAGTTATCTCACCCTTGGGGGAAGAGCATGTGTTGCAGTCAATTCGAAAAAGCCTGAGCCTGAACAACACTGAAACATAGACCATTAATGGAACTGAAAATGCCATGACATTGCACCCCTACAGTGAGATTTTAAATGTTAATGGCCAATAACAATAAACAGTCATGAAACCCCCAGACAGCTTGGAGAACCTAAAGACTCCCAATTAGCCTCCACAGAACGAGACCCAATCAGGCCCTAATTCTGTGGCCAAACTTTAATTGTTGCAGGTAGTTAGAGGACTAATCTCACGAGACTACAAGGCTCCACCATGGGAGAAATATAACTTGAACGTGTGTAACATCACAGAGAATGTGGCTGTGCCAAGCAATGAGTTCTCTTAACCGTCTTTGTGCCAAATGCAAGGATTGTGTATATGCCAATGTTCACGTTTGAAACCCTTATTTTGAAGCACCAGATCTTCGAAACCGGTGGTATGCATAATCGTGAACATTGTCTTGAACATTGTGCGCTCTAATCTTGATTGTTGTGTCCTCTAATCCCCTGTGCAAAAACATCCGGATCACAATATTCTGGTTGTACCACTGTCTCTCATTGGCTGGTTTGCCGGAAAAAAAAGCAAAAAAAAAAAAAACAGACATGGAGAGGCAGAATCTGAGATAATGCCATTCGAATTTTCGAAATCATGGGATAGAATAGGTGGTGGTGGGGGGGGGGGGTCCAAAATGACCGCACCCATTTTGTCCCAAATGAAATGCAACAAAACGACGATCGGAAAACGATACGTTTGGGTCAAAAGTTGGATTAAAGAATGAAATTGTTTAATCTTCTCGTTTTTTGAGTTCAGTGCAGGCAGGTAGGGGTGGTAAATATATTATATTCCAGTTCAGCAGTTTCTGTGTAGCACTGGCTCAGGCGGTAGAGCAGCCGCCTGGATCCTTCTGGCTTTGTATCAAAATGTTCTTGGAAAGACACTGACCCCCTATCAGCTCCAGATGAGCAGCATGGCCAAGCCAAGTTGGCTTCTGCAGCATTAGGGCTCCATTATCGTCATTTCTAAACCCCTTATCCCTAAAATTCTTTGCCTTTTATTACTATTTGAAAAACATTTTTGAATAGTTCAACTAGCCTACATTGACACTTGACTAGCCATTTTAACTATTGAGAAATGTTTTTCAAAATAGTAAAAAAGAAAAGAAAATTTGAAGTTCAGAGATAAGGGCTATTTTTGTCACTTCCCAATGCTTTCAGGTAGTGCTTGGTATTGATACTTGAAATCTGCTTTGTCAATTGATACCAATTTTCATAATTGTTGATTCAATAAGCGTGAAACATGCTACACCATGCTCTAACAAGGCTGGTGATTGGCTGTCGTGTCATAATGTTGTTATCGTAAAAAAGTATTGAAACCAAAATGTTCCAATAATTGCTGTGGAGTAAAATGTGCTGATGATCCAATGTATCACTCTGAGGTGTAGTGGAGTAGAACTTAGTACTTAGTTACTTTTCTCCAGGCACGCAGTGACTTGAGCTTTAATCCAGTGAAACCTCTTAGCTGTTGAGAATTGCAGAAAGAACAGAGGTGAAGAGTAAAGACCAGATGAAGGTGAAAGAATGTAGCGAGAAGACAGGTGACCTGTCTATGAGACAGCTTGACCCTGAATGTCTGAGTTTGGTCTCATCAGGTTCAGCATAGAAAAGAAACAATTAACTCAACGCTGGTGTCTCGTGGCTGCTGTTACTGACCACTTACTGACCACTTCTCCACATGAACCTGCAGGCACACAATTGACAGAAAGAGCAGATCTACACGATATTTATAATGGAGTTAACCTATTCATTGGAGCAGTGTTATTTTTGAGCGGTTAGCGCCGCTCAAAAATAACATTTCTACGGAGTTTGTAGATAAGCTGTCTGTACTGATCTATATTTGTTGTTGATCCTTTATTTATTTACTATTTGTATTACTTGCCATAAATTGTTGGCAGAGAAAGCCATGCAAGCCACCAACCTGCTCATATAATTAGGGGTTCGGCTCAAGGACATTCGACACTAACTGGGGAAGTCCAGGATCGAACTGGGAACCTCACTGTTTAGCCAATCAGGACGTTACCAGGTACTCCACCCCTGTGCCACTGCTGCCTGTGCAGAGCTTATTTCATCTTGCACATTATAATGTTAATGATTACTGTGTGTTGATCCATACAATGCCTCAGAGTAGATGTACCGGTACACAGGAGTGCTGATCTCAGATGAACTTTCATCCCGGTTTCAAGGGCATGAAAAGTACTGGAATCACTGGGCACTTGAAGCCCTGTCAATTTCTCCCTAGTAAAGAAACTTAAAATATCTGTCGAATTGACTCCGGTTCTTCTCATCGTCCTTTAACTCTTGCAGGAAAAAAAGACGAAATATGTCCACCGACTGAAAGTCTGCAAGGCCCACTTTGTACGTGTAAATGAAGATGAGTGAAGTTCCTAGACGCAAAAGAGGTTAATGAGGCTTATGTCGACTAATGGAGCAATTTAGGATGAGGTAAGGCCTGTCAGGACCGTGGCACTGCACGCGTATTCAAATGAAGTTTAGTACTCGTAAAAGGTGGCTGAATGCCCGACTAAATTAAGTATCGATCTTTCCAACAAGCCCTGAGCGCGGTGTAGAGGACGACGCGCGGCGCGTGAGCGAGGAGCTGGAGACAGAGGGCGGAATGAGAGAGGAGGTGTTTGTCCCCTGTGTTCATTTCATTCCCCTCTTGTTTTCCCTCCATCCCATTCCATCCCAATCCCATCCTTCTCCCGTTTCACTTCATCACCGAGCCGAAACGCCACGCCGAAAGCAATGAAAGCCGGCTGCCAGGAAACAGCTGAATAGGAACTTCCTCTTCCAGTGTAATTTTCTCCATGATCCATTTTGATGACACGGACAAAACATCAATGCTCCCGTCAGTTGAAAAGCCCATTTAGTAGGAATGACGTCGTAAATCTGGCCTTGGGGCCACTGGCGGGCAGTTTTTATTTAGTATTCATCCTGGAGGCGGGCAAAAAATCACCCGGTAGGAGCTCCAAGGTAAACCCCCAGGATGGATGCTCAGGTAAATCTACTCTGGAGGCTCAGGGTACATAACGCGTCACATGAACAAATGTCTGGGCAATCAAACATTGTACTTAGTCAAGACCCCCATCGGCTTCTAACTGCCACCAGCGCTCCTCTGGGCTGGCCTCCTGATAGAAATCTCAAAAAACGACAAATGGGAAACCATTGGCCCAAAATAGATTTCCCCAGGATGAGTGTCGATGTATCGGGTGACGGAGGAGCTGTAAGATTTAATTACAGCATTCTCTCAAGACCCCCCCCCCCTCATGTTCTCATCCGGACTGTACAGCCGCATCATAGCGGTCCTTCAGACACCACTCTGGATGGGAAGATATACAGTGCGACAGCCGAAAGTAAATTTATTTCCAGCTCTAAAGGATTTTATGCAGCGGTGAAGAGGAGAACATTGTGTTCCCGGCGATGTGCGCACGTACCCCCCCTTACTCCCCCCACCCCACCAACCACTGCCACCAGCAAGCAGCCCCCGTCAATACCTGGCTCAATCTCTTCACGGCAAAGAATGGAATTTCAACAAGGAAACACACACACACACACACACACACACACACACACACACACACAGAGGGAGAGAATTATGCCTCACCTCTTCTCTCCAGTGCAGACGAACTGAATTAATAAAAAGGGCATCACAGCAAGGTGTTGAGCTGCTTTGTCCACCAGTCTAACTTCTCCCTACAGGTCTTCATTAAAACTAATCCTGTCACTCACCCAGCCATGGAAGACCCTCCTGTTTATGCTCGACTTAATTGCATCGAGGCCACTCCGGTGTCTTCCTGCCAAAATGTGCAGTACATGAATATCTGTGAAAGGGAGAACCTTTCAGTAAGACTAAAGGTCTTTACAAAACTGATCTAAAATGATCTTTTTTTAGCGGTCGTTGCTCAGCTTAGATGTTGATTAGTTGTTTTTTTTTTAGGGCGCGTTTGGTTATACTGCATCAGAGTTAGTTTGTTTTGAACAGTGTGCTCATTGCTCTATTTAAGAACGTGCCTTTAAACGCCTATATACAGGATATAGACCCTCCTATGTTGAAACGTTTCCACTTCTAATCTAAGCCTATACTGCTAAAAACAATTTTTTATTGGATATCTAATTTTTAGACTGCCATTTAGAAGTATTTTAGATGTCTAAAATTGCTCGATGGGTGTCTCATGTCATCAGTATCACACTTTTGAGTAGGCAGACAGTGATTAGTCATTTTTATATACTATATGTGTATACAGGTGTGTGTGTGTGTGTGTATATATATATATATATATATATATATATATATATATATATATATATATATATATATACACACACACACTGTATAATCCATTAAAATCAATCAATCAAAAAAATGAAGGAAATCAATCCCTAGTTTTGACATGTCAATGAAACTGGCAATCTACCGGCACACAGTGTGTGGTAATGTGATTCATTGTGAGCCTGTGTATATATTATTTTTCTTATAGCAGCTTTCTGTCCGGCGCATGATTTGGTGCAGCCGGTGGAGTGTCAATGAAATTCTAGTTTTCACTGTCACCAAGCCAGTGCAACCGGCCTCTAAAGCTTACTTACTCAGCTTAAGACATGATGCTGAAAATCAACGCAGGCACAACAAAGTGTAAACGAGTCTTTGAGTATTGGGTTGGTTTTAATCAGTGCGGTTACAGTTGATAGACCTCACGCTTCTTGTAACACTGATGAGCAGGGAGGAAGAGCCCTTCACGCTGTAGCAGACTGCCAACGGCTGCACACGCATACCTTTTTCCAGCCAATTTACTGAAGATAATTAATTATGTGCAAAGAGGAGGGAGACAAAAAGAGCATGTATATTAAGTGAGAAAGAGGGTGATGGGTTTTTCCTTTAACTCTTCCTCGTTCCATTTTTTCCGGGCGACGCTTGGATCAGCGAACACACAAGTGGAGCTTCCAGCTCATTTAATGATTGGTATAATTACAATAGGTCACCTTTAACCCTTCTTTATTCAGTGTGGCTTTGGAAACCAAGGATGCCAGACAGTGGTTTTGTTGATGTATTACCTCCAACCTGAATGGTTAATAAACGCTATACATCTTCATTCTTCTACGGCTGCTTTGTACGACAGCAGCACAATAGACGGAAAGAAACCTTGTTATTATTTGCTTGGCTGGCCATGCAAGCTTAGAAGCCAAATTCCTCCTCCTTCATATTGTTGGCCAATAAACAAGGACTGATGCATTGCTTGTGATTATTTCCAACCTACTGTGTTTGTGTTTGTTACTAATTATTTGTCATCTTTTAATTATAGACGATTACAGCCACAAGGGCAATACACAGTTTTTTTCAAGCAGTACGGAGTACAACCCTGAGCTTTAATTTAACTTGGAGTGTAAACATAGACTGGTAAGCCTTGCTCAGAGCCTCTCCGACTTAAATGAACACTCTGTTCATTGGAGAGTTCAGCAGCATCCTGCCTGCGGGCTATAGCTTATCTGTTGATGATGAAGACTTGTGCCCTATGGATCATTGCAGCTCTGACAATCCATAAGGGACACTTCCAGGCAAACTCACTTCATGTGAGCTATACCTCAACCCCCCCCCCCCAACCAGCCCTATTGTTCCCCTGGCCAGGTACCCTGAAGCACGACGCTGTGCATTCTACTGCATACTGGCCTACATTGTTCTCAGTGGTGAGTATCGGCACGGAAGGACGAAAGCATCCTAAATAATGGGTTGCGACGCACAGGCTGGCAGTGATGAATGGCGTTGGTCCTTGCGGTGGTTTTAGGATTATCGCTTGTGGTCGAGGAACAGAGCGAGGGAGAGAGAGAGAGAGGGCGAGAGAGAGAGAGAGGGAGAGGGAGAAGAGAGAGAATACTGCACAGAGCTCTGCTTGCACATGCACTCAGCTGCTGAACCGTGCAGAATCCCTGAAGGGTCGGAGGGGCCCCTACGGGCCCCACTTCATGGTGGTTGGACCAGTACATTTTAATGGCAACAGGCCAGACTGTGCCCAGATGAGTGATGGTAACTTTGCTCTGTTTATACAGTGTTTTCCCTCTAATGCTGCTCATAGTTCAGAGTCCTGTAGATCGTCATGGCAACAGGCCAGGTGAGGCAGACGTAAAGATGGCCGCTTATCCGATCTCTGGACTGGAAGAGTGTGTTATGTAACTCAGTGCATGTGGTGTCTACTCCTGCACATCCGTCTCTGTCAGTGTATGCAGTGCTGGGGTTGGAGATGTCGGGCTAATATAAGCTCATAAATTACGCTATGTGCGGTATTGCCTTTGACAGAAAACAGAATGTGTTTTACGGTGCTTTCACGTCGGATGCAATGCGATTCTATTGAGCAACGTGTTACAAAGTTGAGTTAATGTAAAGGAGCTTCAAGGAATTCTACACTTTTTGGGCCTGGAAAAAACACGAAATACAGTACAGTATGTGTTGAATTGATTGTTGCAACTTGCAAGATAAATGTCTTTACCCCGGGGGCAATATGATTTTATTGAGCAATGTGTGTGCGCGTGCAGAGTTGATTTTTGTTGTGGCTCTTGTGTCCACAGTCAATACATAAACAATCTTTGAGCTTTGTTCCCATGTTTTCTCATCATCACCAAATTAAGAATTTGTACATTTAGGCCTGTCCATTAGTCTTTAACTGTGGTCTAAACAACCTACTCTAACTCACTCCATGGCAATATCGTAGGATCAGGGACCTTGACATGTGAGCAAATCTGTCTCTCTACAACCGAAAATAGACTATATAATTAAATAAAACTATTAAACGCAGTAATGCAGTAATTAACACCTCTATACATCTTAGCAACGGCAGATGCATTCAAATAAAGTACTGGGTATCAATAAGTGTTCAATAAAGAAGCTAATGCATCTAACATGCTTGCGCGTAATCGATAATACCACCAGTCAACCAATGAGTCACTTTTATTGACCATGGTCAGCTTTCAATATCGGATGGTGGGTCAGTAACCATTGTGGGGTCTAAAGTCTCAATTCTGTGAACATTCTCTAGTTGTTTGGCAGTTGATTTAACGTCTACAGTTGTTTTACGTGCATTTCTAAGGACTTTTACGGGTCCATTTGGTTACATTGCCATTTTCAGTCCTATAAAGGTCCATTTGCAACCCTTGTAACTAGGCATGTAACCCTGGTCGCCTCCTAGAGGGTATCAGCTGACAGAGATGGTGAGAAAGGGGTCAGCGATCTGTTTGTTGTTGTGGGAGGAGGTGCAAATAATCCTGGATGATTTATTGACCATCTTGCCACAGGTTTTTCTTTTTGCCTGTGTGGCTGGCTGTCCACACGAGAGACAGTGAAATCAATTTGCGGCCGTGGCATACAGCGCGGCCGTTGTAAATTAGTTGCGACGGGTGAAAATGATCAACCGCTTTGGCCATCGGTCATGACCGCCGTGACCGTTGGACCAACTAAACCTAAACCTACTAAACCTAATCCCTACTAAACCTAACCCCTAAATTAGCATGTAAAACTCTATTTAATGCCCTGAAACAACGGGGGTACACAAAGACCTTTCTAAGAAAAACCTTTGACACCTTTCGAGAGGTGAAGGAGAGAGATGAAAGACTCCAAATAGCTCTAGTAACCACATATTCAACATCAAGCAAAATAGCTAGCATGAGGATCAAAAGAAACTTTACAAGAAGGGCAGAAGATTCACTAGAGGGATACAAAATTATACCCACCTACAGAAAAAATAAAAACTTAAAAGATTACCTAGTCCACAGCAAACTTAAAAGAACAAACAGAACCCTCCCTAAAAGCCCAGATTACTTTAAACCCAAACCACTAGTGAAAAATAGATCAACGAAAATCATGATAGGGATAAAACAAAACATAACAGTGTCCACAAAAAAACTGTGTATCTAATCACATGTAACAAATGCAATTTACAATATGTAGGGTAGACCAGAAACACAATAGCAGACAGAATTAACCAGCATAGATATAACATAAAAAATGCCAAAGAGATGTCGCTAATAGTAGAACATTTTATGGGACATGGAATTGGGGCAATGGAAGTGTGCGGATTAGAATCAAATCAAACATGGACAGAGGGAGAGAGGAAGTTTGCGGAAAAACAATGGATTTTAAAACTTAATACAACATTTCCACAGGGTTTAAACCACTATGAAAGATAATTAAGATTAGTTATCTCAGACCTAGATAGACTCTCCTTCAACAAAGATGGTGAATGCAAACATTCTCTGTATTGTACTCATACATAATGTTGTAAGATACAACATTGAAGTCTTATACCACAAACCTAAACATAACCTCAATATAACCCATGCCTAATCCCCAACAGTTATGCCAATGGCCGCGACCATCTGCAACCATTATGCCAGATGTTGCTACGTTTTCTGAGGTTGCAAAATTATGTCACGGAAGTTGAAAAATAACATAAATTAGTTGTGACCATTTGGCCACCCATCACAATGTATGCCGCGGTTGCAAATTGATTTGGCCCTTCCTGGTCCACACTGCTGTACAAACTGTAATGGACGAGGTGAGTGTTGGCTGGGAAGACCCAAAGGATGAGACTTGTTTCTACACGTCTTCAGGTTATCTTAAAAGCCTAAAATCTGTCTCTAAAAGAAGCTGTTTGCATCTTGATGCTGTAAGGAAATCATTCCACAAATTGTGATGTAAGCCATATTAAAAACGGGTCATTGCTTTACCCTGATAATAGCAGACTGAAGACTAAGCAGTCCCTCAGTGGGGTAGGCAGAGTCAATGATCTGTATCCAGGTGTGAAAAATGACCTTTTTTCTTAAACTTTGCTGACATTTAGGATTTCTGTGGTGCAGCAAATCACTGATGTAATGACTGATCTTCTTGTGTTTCACTGTTTGAAATGGATCTTGACTTTCTTTCAACAAAATTATGTTTTCCCCATTGGACATACACTGGTCCAAGAAACCCTAGAGAGGTGTTAGATAGAGGTGTTTAGTTATCTGCATAAGTAAGTCAGAGGCTAAATCGCAGATGCGGAAGGAAAATGAAGGTGTTATGGTATTCAAAATAAAGTGGCCGGAAGTAGTAAAGTGCAGTATAGTAGGAGATAGGAATGATGACATGGTTAAAGTTGGGCCAGTGCATTAAATAAAACATTGAAATTGAAGGGTAAACACCACCTCCAGGTCAGGGTCAACACTGCCAGGAAAAGTCAGTGAAGCGTAATTATGCGAATGGGACTGGGTACATTTCAAACGAAAGTGCAAGTGCTCAAAAACTGCTACTTTGCGGAGGACACTATGAAAACCTCATATGTCAATACTCAATATGCCATGCTCCCATGCTAGTTTCATCCTATATCGTCCCAGTTTTCGTCTCAGTGTTTTCATCCAGTTTATGCCTGCCAAAGGTAAAAGATGTCCAAGAACCACCTGAAAGAAACGCCTGGCCCTCTACCCAAAGTGTTAACTTTGGACCCCTATTTAAGACCCCAGAAGGACTGTCACTGTAACTTACTCTCATCTTCAATTCTTAACAGACCTGACAAGAAAAGGGTGACACATCTTGACACTTCAAACTCTTTGGAATTGAACTTGGGCCTTGGTGCTTTTTGAGGCAGAATAATGCACAAATATCAATGAAGTAAAGTGGCTAGAGATGAGATATAGGCCTACAAAGCAGGATGTTTAAGTAGGTAAAGTAAAATGTAATTGATATACAGTAGCACTTACTTAAAGGGATATTTCACTTTCAAAAAAACTTTTGGTCATTTTATGGTCTACTCAGTCTCATGTGAACACACCATATAGTTTAGTTACTCCATTCAGTATTTAGATATTTCATGTTCATTTTAGTGCATGCCCCTCCTTCCTATACAAACCCATTGTATACAAACCCAACTTAAAATTCAATTTTAACCATAACAGATTGGTCGAAAACAACCCATATTTTTTCTGGTGACTGATATTGTCCTCCTAATACGTGAGAGGACCGTGGAATTTCATTTACAGTTTTAATTTTAAAATATTGTTTTATTCATTTGGGTGGGTATGCCCAAATATAGAGGTTTTCCAAAACAATATTTTAAAAATAAATAAAAAACTAAATGAAATTCCACAGTCCTCTCACGTATTAGGAGGACAAATCAGTCAGCAGAAAAAAGATTGGTAGAATAATCTGTCATGGTTAAAATGGAGTTTTAAGTTATAATAATGGGTTTGTATGGGAAGCCAAAATGAACTTCAAATATCTAAATACTGAAAGGAGTAACTTATAAACTGTCTGGTGTGTTCACATGAGGCTGAGTAGACCATAAATTGACCAAAAGTTTTTTTTTTTTTGAAAGTGGAATACCCCTTTAATGCACATTAGAAAGAGCTTCTAATAGGCTAACAGATGAGTGAGTGATTAAGCACAAGTAGGCCTACTACAACACAAAGGAGAAAATCACACATGCATGAAGTGAGATGAGTTTTTATCATGATTCATCATACATCATCATACATGAACACATTCTGGCCAATCACAATTGGCCCTGTCTTTTTGTCTGTCTGACAAACTGTCATACCATGTTCAATGTGCTCTAGTTGGGTGCTCCTGTAATCTACTGTATACCAAGAAGTTCTTCCGTAAGGTTTCTGTTTTGTCTGTAAATCCTGTTTTTGCTTGTGCTTGGTTTATTTTATTTTTTTGGACTTTTGAAAAGATTTGCCCTGTGGCCTCCTGAGTCACTGCTTTCATTGATTGTAAGCTAGCTGCTTTCTGCTTATTGGAGACAGGATGTGTAGCCTATAACTATTGCATTTCTATAGTGCCTTTCTCTCTGAAGTGCCTTACAGTGTTTTGCATTTCTATTCACACATGCACTGTGTGTATGTAGAATAGTATAGGTGAATCTGTGAGACACACAAAGGCATTGGCCAATGCCATGCAAGGCTTGTTCAGGAGCAGTTCAAAGGGTTCAACTTTAATAATATTAAAGATGGAGTGCCATGATTTGTTCTACCCTAAAACATGATCATCAGGTATTAATGTTATATGAAAAGTAAGATTTTTTTCCCCAAAAAGTGTACAGTGTTTGTTAAACTGTCATTTTTATGATTCCACCCAGCCAGTTCATTAAGTATGCGTTCAGTATGGTTGGTGATGGGTGGAGATCCACCTGAACTGAAGCCACACCCACAGCTTTAGTTGCACAATAAAGGGGGAGGAGTTAGGGGAGGGGCTGAGCAAGTTTTTTTTCATTGGCACGTTTGTCTGGAAAGGTTCACCCCCCAGGAAGAAACCCTAAATACAAAGGGAAGACATCATTGCACATAAAAACACATCATGGGGTCTATTTACATACTGTCACCTCTTAAACATGTACAAAATTGGAAAAATACAAAAATCACGGCACCCCCTCTTTAATAATAGTAATACTACTACTACTACAACTAATGGGCGGCGGTGGCTCTGGCGTCACTGGTTGGTAACCACAAGGTTGCCGGTTCGAACCTGGGTTCCCCCAGACTTACTGTCATTGAGCAAGACACTGAGGACTGAACCGCTAATTGCTCCTGATGTGCTGGCTGTACCTTGCATGGTTTCCATCGCCATAAGTGTATGATTGTGTGTGTGAAAGTGATGCACAATCTATGTAAAGCACCTTGGATGAAGGCGCTTTATAATGCACTATTTACTACTAATAAATTATTAATAATATTAATAATACATTTTATTCAACACACTTCACATTTGAAATAAATCTCAAAGTTCTAGACAGAGGAATGTTGAAAGGGGAAAATAAGAGTAAAAAACAAACAAAGCTGTGATCACTTAAGCAGCTAAAAAGTTAAAAGCAAAACACAGTATAGGCAAATGCCTCCCTAAAAAGGAAGGTCTTTGCTCCCTTTTTAAAAGCATCCGCGGAGTGTAGCCAAGGAGAAGCTGAGCAGACAGAGCTTTGCCTTTGTGCTTTTTTGTGTGTTTGAAATATAACAACGCAGGGGGAGAGGGTGGAGGCTGGGGTTCAATGAGTTCCTTTAGGCAGGGGGGAGGCGTTGCTGTGGATGCACTGAGGAGGCAGACCTTGTATTCAATCTTGAAGGAGACGGGAAGCCATTGCAGGGAATGGAATATACTGTAGGTGTGATGTGTTCATATTTTCGCACTCTCATCAGGACCCTAGCTCTTAGTGCCTTTCTCCAGAAGGCAATGCTGCTAGGTGGAGGGTCACCAGGGTCTGAAAGATGGACTTTCCTCCCCACGTGGCCACGACCTTGTGACAGTGCCTGACAATGGCACCCCTAAACATTTAGAAAAAAATAATATTCTACTTCTGCTTGAAGCAGTGTACAGATTCAGCAGATTTGACTTTTTAGGAGACCTTTTCTACCCTCTGCTTTCATGCTGTTGATGCAGAACTAGGCAGCAAGAATATTGGCAAATCTTCACAGACTAACTGACTGATTGACTGACAGGCAGGCAGGCAGGCCAAGACCGCGACTGGGACAGTGGGCCGAAGACAATAATGAGTTGCTTTTAGAGAGAGAGAGAGAGCACTCTTTCACTTTGCAATGTACTGTATGTTGCTTGAATGCTCTTGTTCCCAGCACCGCACCAACACACGAAAACACCAGCGAATGTTGTATGCTGGTGTTACCACCCACTCAATTATCACCGCACCTGCCTGCCACTGGCGCACTCGGCTGGTAAACATCACAGGGGGACAGAAATAGCTTCACCTGCGCAAGGCTGTCCAGGAAACAAATTACACCTGGCTGTGAATGAAAACCATCGGCAAATGTGTCCTTTAAAAAAAGCAACCGCAGAAAAAAGGAAAACACTGTAACCCTCTTATGTATTTTGTAGTATATTTTACCGCAGTATTGCCATATATGTATATATATATGGAATGTCCTGATTAGGGATGTGAAAAAAGTCGGAAATCGACACGATTGTCGACACGTGTTCACGGCGACACGAAAAAGTACGAGTCGACAAATCGCCTCTTTTTTCTTTTTCTTATATTAATGATTTTTATTTTGTATTCTTTGTAATTTCTTGTTCAAAACGTTATAACGTTACTGTTTTCAAGGGAAGAGAATTGCTTTTTTTCGGGTATTAGGCTACTAGCCTATCACTGTACCGAGGCGAGGACATGTCTGTGCTGTGCGCATCTGTGCTGCGTCCTCCTCCTTCCCCCCGCAGTTTGTCTCAAAGAAACGGCTATGATTGCTTATTTGCTTATTTTTTGGAACCACGGCACAAACACCTAAAGTTCACCACCGACGTTGTGAACATGTCACTGCTTTCTTGTCAAATCGCGAGCTCCAAAGCTTTAGTCTTTGGAGCGGGGCGTGCACTCAAACTCGAAGATGTTCTTTTCTCTCTCTCTCTCTCTCTTCGCCGGCTTTTGTCAGACCCGGATATAAAGTTTCACAATTCGGGGGGGGGGGGCAGGCGAAAACCTTATGCAACAACAGCGTTACATTTAGGGCGTTTAGGGGGGCATTCCCCCCCGTGCACAGCCTTTTATCCGGCTCTGCAAATGCGACGTAAAAAAAGAAAAAAGGAAAGCAAGAAAGAAGGCGACCTCGGACATTCTTTCCCCTCCGCGTTATGGATTATATCTTTGATAAAATACTGCAAAAGGTACACAGTGACAGTAGCCTAAGTTGACATCGATTCTCTCAGAACACATGCACACGGCTGCGTTGTGAGCCGTATGGCAACATTTTGCGTTGGGTCCCGTGGGCGCCGCGGGCTAAAAAATAATTAAAAAATCGCTGCGGGCTAAAAAAAAAAAAAAATCGACAACATTTCGACACTGGGCCGCGATTCGTCGACATTCCAAATATGTGTCGATTAACATCCCTAGTCCTGATACTGTTTCGGATCGGCCCTTTTTTTTATGTCTTATCTGTTCATATCGGTACCGGCAAATATGCCAGTCGATATACCAGCCATTCAACACAGGGGTAAGGGCAGGGCAAGGGCACTATGGCAGTTCAATGAAATATTGTTCCATGCAGAAAAAAAATTGAAGTTGCCCAAGTGCACATTTGAGTGAGGAGTTCGTGGTTGGTGAACTTACTTCATATAAGATTTTTTTTTCTTTTTTGTATTATTATTATTTGGTATCGCTATCGGCTAACACTGAAATTGTGGTATTGGTAGTGTTGTAGTTCTCGAGACATTGTCTCGTCTCGAGGTCGATCTCGAGAACGTTTTTCGTCATTTTCGTCTTGTCTCGTTCTCGCCAATCAATTGTCTTGATCTTGCCTCGACCTCGCGGCTCTCCACTTCATTGGTCTCGTGGTCTCGTCTTGGTCTCGAATCATTTTGTCTCGATCTTGTCCCGACCTCGGAGTCTATGTCTCGGGTCTCCTTCACCAACGAGACCTCCCGAGACGAGACAATGCGAAGGAAAAGTTAATTGTGTGGAGCGAGGAGAGGACGCATTCATAAAGACAGCTGCTGCGCAGAGCTCAGAGCCTTAGAGTATAGACAGAGTTACGACATCTCCGTTCACCCCCATAGAGAGGTCTAATGGCGGCTGCCCTCGTTGAAAACAATGTATTTGCAACTTCAAAGTGCTCTGTTTTCTGTCCCACTCAATGTCGCAACTCTTCTAGATGGCTCTGGAGAAGCCTACGTGTTGCTGCTGCTCACTGGCAGAACACAGAACACAACTACAGAGAGAATATAGGCATGGATGAGACAATGAGGCAAACGTCTGTTCCAAGGGGTTTCAACCTTTCTGATACCAGGGACCACTATTTAGGCTATTCACTATTTGAGCCACGGACCACCATTTGAGGTCATTTTATCCCCACAGACCCCAAAACTAAATATTTCTTTTGCTTTTGTCCATCTTCTAGTTGTGTAGACTTGAGCCAAAATCTATTGATATTCATCTTCAGTCCATCAAAAAAAGAGTTTACGGGAGATATAAAGGTGATGCTCGAAGAAAAGGCTATCGTTCATTTAACTTTGAATAAGCATTGAGCAAAAAGAAATCAAATGGTCCAAACGTCCACCCTATTCGCCTATTGTGTTATTATTAGGCCTAATATGTTCTACTAATATTACTTAGTTACTTTTGTCATGCTGCTGCGTTCAACAGTATTGCGTTGGTGAAGGGAGATGAGCTAATGTCACTTTAGTTTGATCTTTAAAAAAAAGAGCGCAGCATAGACTTTTATTAGGCAGACGTACAAAGACATCTGGTGTCAAAGCTGCGACATTGAGGCGTCAGAAACTGAGTGCTTGAGAGCGGTTTGTGCAGCATGTTGTCCCTATTGTCCCGATCCTCAATAGAAGTCTATGTAGAAGAGCCGCGCTTGGACTGGCCACTTAAAGAGAACGGAGTTGGCGCTAATGCTCTGCGTTGCTCTTACCTTGAACAAACTCCGGTGATTCTTTTTGTTGAGATTTGAATCGAAAAACTCTCAGGCCATGCTCACCCGATTGCAATAATTCCAACTGTGGTCCAAGTATATCCAAGGATATTTTCATTTGCCATATAAGTCATGCGTTTATAATATGTGTTTTATCCCACAATAGAAGGGCTAAATGTCCACACTCGATGCGCTGTCTGTCAGGAGATTTCATACACAGCTGTTCTGTTCTGAACTAATTAGGCTACGTGATGCCTATATCATCAATTAATCCACTGGAGCTATAAGCCCTCATATACTCAATATTAAATCAAAAAGATCTTATGCTTATGTATGTTTATCATACATTTTAATTTTGCATTAAAACATAGTTGACAGACAGAACTGTAACCAAATAACAATCCACTGACTGAAATAACAGCCTACTGCAACTATGTAATCTATGGTAGCCTAGGTTAATCGTGTGTGGCAAATAAATGGTAAATCCTCAACTAGTTTAATTTCGAGGGCCCCTGTGACCATGGCATTCCTCTATCTGTGAGACCCCAAAATATTAATTTAAATCAAAGCGTAGGCTACTAATTGCCTGATCCATTTGATTCCATTTGTACACTAGGATTTGCAGACCTACATGGGCCTATATAAGAGTCCATTTCATCTCAAAGTGGGATCCAGGAGGATTTGGAACCACACTGCTAACATATAGTTGGTTCATTTTGTAAATGTATTATAATGGTTAAGCCTACTAATTATAGGCTACTGTAGCCTATACCTACAGTAGGCTACTACTGATATTGTAATAATGATGTTAAATGTGCATTAACACTAAAGTTGTGTGGGAGAAGGTTATGTGCAATTGAATTATCATAAGCAATTGTTTCAGTCATTAAAGTAGGCTAGCACATTACAATAGAATAATAGTGGGTCATTATAAGGGAGAGTAGGTTCATTGTTCTTGTCTGTAAGGTGATGGTTCATTATGCCTACTCATTCATTTTTGTTTTGTCTAGTTTTACCATTGAGGTGTAATTAGTTGCTAATTCAGTTAAAAACATCGTGGCCTAGCCTACAAAGTTAGATTGTCTTCTGTACAAATAAGAAAAAAAAAGATGTCTTGGTTTTGGTCTTGGTCTCGACCTCTCTAGGTCTTGGCCTCGGCCTTGACCACTCTTGGTCTTGGTCTTGGTCTTGTCTTGGTCTCGACCCCTCTAGGTCTTGGTTTTGTCTTGGTCTCGACCCTCTAGGTGCTAGTCTCGTCTCGATCTCGTCTCGATCAAGTCTGTGGGTGTCTTGGTCTCGTCTTGGTCTCGACCCTCTAGGTGCTAGTCTCGTCTCGGTCTCGTCTCGATCAAGTCTGTGGGTGTCTTGGTCTTGTCTTGGCCTCGGTTTAGGTGGTCTCGACTACAACACTTGGTATTGGGTAGTGGTAAGCGAACAGCGCCAGTAAGATGCTAAACGCACATGCTTAGTCTGTAAGTATTAGCAGCGGTGACAATATCTCATAATAATCTACATGACTGTATTGACATGTAGTAAATGATCCAGAAATCTGCCTCTGAGTGGTTTGGAGTAAAGCAATGATCTCCTTTAATGACCTCATATTATAGTGGATTCACAGGTAGCTCTGAATGCAATATATTGCTTCATTGCCCTCTTCATTGATTTGTGGGGGAACTGCATAATTGGTTGCTAGAGAGACTTTGGTACTGCCTGTGATACTTCTGGTGGAGTGTTCTCCAATTAGTAACGTTAGGGGCTGTGAAATGGCAACGTCGGTTCATACACATAAGGAATGATTAATAAGAGTGAGATAACTTGAGGCCAAAAAGATTTTGGCATTTTATCTAGGTACTGCGGTCCTACTACCGTCCTACATCAAAAGGGAGGACAAAACTGTATAAACAATCCCTTATCTGTGACAAAAAAACACCTCTGAGAAGTGACACAACCCACGGGATTCCATTTGCCTTTGCATATAAGACGGAGCATTAGGCTGATGATGGCCTGGCTGAGTGTGACCATGATATCAGATATGGCAGGTGGGATATGGGAGAAAATGATGAGACAGATTCCCCGGAACTGATACGCAGGATGAAGACATAATGCTATCTCTTTTTGCCCTCCCCCCAGTTTTTCCTCTTATCTTCCAGTGGGCGTTTTACCTCTGAAAGGTACTTACGGTGTAGTAGTGCCGTAGCTCCACAGAACTCTGAACACTGATCAGGACTGTTAATGCGATCCCCACGGTGTGGAGACCTGGCTCCACTGTCCGGCTCCCTGCCATGTCGATTTGGTTCACTGTCCTGAATTAAAGCATGTCAGGCGGTGCGTTGAGAACCCTAGGGGTCCTCTGACATGTTGTGTAAGTAGCCAAGGCTTTTGATGGATGACTCTTATTTTCTTGTCAGCCTCGCACTACTTTTATGTTTATCTTGATATCTCCTTGATGGGCCTTCATTTATCCTGTATGGACTGGACAGCAGAGAGAGAGAGAGAGAGAGGAGAGAGAGAGAGAGAGAGAGAGAGAGAGAGAGAGAGAGAGAGAGAGAGAGAGAGAGAGAGAGAGAGAGAGAGAGAGAGAGAGAGAGAGAGAGAGAGAGAGAGAGAGAGAGAGAGAGAGAGAGAGAGAGAGAGAGAGAGAGAGAGAGAGAGAGAGAGAGAGAGAGAGAGAGAGTCAAAAACAGAAATGAGAGAACAATGCTGAGCGAGACAAAGAGAAATACTGTAGGACAGAGGATGATTGACAATGAGAGAGAGGGCGAGTGAAGGAGATGGAGAGAAAGACCACATGGCTGCTAAATTGAGCAGAAACTGAAAACAAATGTCACAAATACCTCCAATGTTGTCAATGGTATAACTGTATGAGACTACTATATATGCCCCAAGTTCAGATTCAAGTTTATAAAAAAAATAATGTATAAATAAAATGAAATTTATTTTGCACTCATTCAATATAGCCACAAGACCAAAAAATGGGCCTACATGGCTATGTGTCCCTGACATTTATACTGTTTTTTTTTATTTTTTGCAGGTAGGGTGAGACCCACTACTAGGAGTGGGACGGTTCAGTTATCCCACTGTTCGGTTCGTACCTCGGTATGGGAGAATGGTTTTGGTTCGGTTTTGTAAAGTAAGGGAATTTTACCAGATATTTGGCATATCTGGGAATAAATTCGTTACCAAGCAAACTCTTCACCAATGTGTTTCTAAAGGTGTCTAATAACATCTCCTAAAAAGTTGAAATTCAACTCCTGTGGGAAACCTAATAAAAAACTGCACAAAGTTGGTGTACCAATAGGCGATTTTCTAAAATTCGGAAATGTTTAATTTGCCCTTAAGTTACTTGTGAGGAGTCAAACTAGGGGTTTTTCATCATTCTGAGTTCATTTATAGCATTTGTTTTTCACTACAACCTTTCCTTAGTGGAAAAACTGGCCCACACCTCATTATATTTACATAAAGTTGTGTTTATTACAATTCGTTTAACATTGGTCAGAGAAAACAGTGATTTCACTGTGTGGAATGCTTTATGAGTCAATGTGTGAATATTCATCCTCAATGCCTTCATCATGAATAGCATTCTTATATATGTATATATTCTTAATAGCAGGTAATGCCTTGACAGACTTCACAAGCTGAGATGCACTTGACGTCATTATTCCTGAAGCTGCATCGTTGACTGCTGCAATCTCCATGGCAATTGCAGCTTGCAAACTGGAGCAGCTCTTCAGGAGCCATGGGGTCCAGAATTGGAACTGGAACTGTCCATCCGGTCCGGAGACATGCTCTGTAGAAGGAGCCAGTCACAAGTCTGTAGGTAGGCACGGAGCGAATATTGTGCTGAAGCACTCTCTGTTGGAGGTAGATTCTCAGTTTGATCATCCCAGCCGTTGCCTTGCATGAGAAGTTGCTGTATCAAACTTCACCCAGAGTAGTACCTGGTACATGTAGAGGAAGATCACAGTACCAGCCCAAAATATTAGTATGAGTACCTGTCAAATAGAATTGTTTTACCTTGACCAGGGGTCGGCAACCCAAGATGTTGAAAAAGCCATTTTCGACCCAAAATTAAATTCAAAATCTGTCTGGAGCCGCATTTTATTTTATTTTTTTTCCTGAGTGTGCAAATCTGAACCAAATGGACCCTGGCGGGTCCATTTGGTTCCATTTGCACACTCTCAGAAAAAAAGGTCCTCAAAGAAAAATCATTAACATGGTGAAACACAACCTTTCTCCAGAAATGGAGTTTCTAAAAAAAAAAAATAATAAAAAAAAAATAAAGGAGTTTTACAGAACTCCATTTCTAGTCCACACAACATCTCTAAGGTATATTAATGACAAAGTAAACTGAGTAAACCTTTGAAAATGGGTGGTTCAGATTGAAAGCTCCACCTCTGATAACTGCTGGGCTAAAGTGCTACATTAACTGGCAACTGTCAGACAGCGCAGCGCGTTTTGGGTGACTGAAATGTTTATATTATTTTGGTGTGGATCACCCCAGTGTGTGTATGTAATAATGCTACAGCCACTGAGCCACTAGGGCTGAGCCGCAGGTTGCTGACCACTGACCATGACCAATGATAGCAGAGACCATATCACACCCAGTGAAGGCTTGACAGAAAACCAGGTAGCATCTCTGTTTTTCAGTGATAGTCTGGTGGGATTTCAGAAAAAAGGCCTCCTGTAAGAGGTTAGGGGCATTTGGGGGTAAAAGTGGGGAACCAGTCCATTTTACACAATTCAAGGGTGCTGAATCCGAAAAAAAATGGTTCCCAAGCAAAATTTTGAGTCCTTACCCCCAAATACAAGATTTTGGGGGGTAACCAAAGGTTTTTCAGACATAACTTGAAATGCATTGATTTTATGCCCCATAAGTGTATTGAACGTTAATATAAAGTTGGGCATTACGGACGATTTGGTACCAAGTACATGTCAGTACCTCCTACGGTTCTTGAGATGCAGCATTTAGGTACTTTCACAGATTGAGGAGAGCAGGACATCTGTAACACTGATTCTTAAGTCCACCAAATGGTGATACAGGCGTGAAAATTGGTACACACACTCCTCAAACCCAACTATTTCCAAAAGTACTGCGTGTCCTGCAAAATTCCATGATGGCAGCCACCAAAATCCAAGATGTCCGTCCAAAAATGTGGTTTTTCATTAATAACTCGAAATATGAAGATTTTAAGCCCCATACATGTATTGAACATTAATATAAAGTTGGGCATTACGGACATTTTGATACCAAGTACATGTCTGTATGTACTACGGTTCTTGAGTTACAATATATCAGTAGTGATGAGGAACCATAATGGTAACATTTTGGCACGTTTGACTCTTTTACTCAAAGATCCCTTTATCATCATGTCAACCATTTTCAGGAAACGGACCTACATGTGTCCGCTATCATAAACCACTTGAAGTTTTTTAATTGATGAAACGGGTCGGGAGTTATTAAACCGAACGTGAATGCTGTTTTAGTGTTAAATTTGCTGCGTATATTTTGCAAAGATAAGCCACCCAGAAATGTCTGTCTGTGCATCACACTGAGGCTGTCCTTCACAATAAGAGTACATGTGAACCGGACGCACCAAGTGTAGCATGTGCCATATAGTAATGGAATAATATGCTGTAAGTAAGCATGCTGTGTAATAGGTTAATAGGCTAATATGTGTAATAGCATAATATATGTACAATAGGCCAATAGTGTAATAGTGCAATAGTGTAATATATGTGCAATAGGCTAATAGTGTATTATATACAATAACGTCATAGCGTAATAAGTACAGTAGGCTAATATGTGTAATAGTGTAATACATGGAATAGTGTCATAGGCTAATATGTGTAATAGTGCAATACATGTGCATTGGGGTGAAAGTGTAATATATGCAATAGTGTAATAGGGCTAATAGTGTAATAGTGTAATATATGTGCAATAGGCTAACAGTGTATTATATACAATAACGCCATAGTGTATTAAGTACAGCAGGCTAATATGTGTAATAGTGTAATAGATGGAATAGTGTCATAGGCTATAATAGTGCAATACATGTGCATTGGGGTGAAAGTGCAATATATGCAATAGTGTAATAGGGCTAATAGTGTAATAGTGTAATATATGTGCAATAGGCTAATAGTGTATTCATATACAATAATGTCATAGTGTAATAAGTACAGTAGGCTAATATGTGTAATAGTATAATACATGGAATAGTGTCATAAGCTAATATGTGTAATAGTGCAATGCATGTGCATTAGGGTGATAGTGTAATATATGCAATAGTGTAATAGTGTAATATATCTGCAATAGGCTAATAGTGTATTATCTACAATGTCATATTGTAATAAGTACAGTAGGCTAATCATAGGGTAATATGTGTAATAGTGCAATATTTGTGCATTAGGGTAATGTTGTAATATATGCAATAGTGGTATAGTTTAATTACACTATTACACATATTGCTCTAGAACACAATTACATATATTACAACATTACCCTATTGTACATATATTACACTATTGCACTTATCCGCCTATTACACATATTACACATATTACACCACAACATTATTACACGTATTACCCTATTACACTATACCAATATTGCATATATTACACAATTACACTTATTAGCCTACTGTGCTTATTTCACTATGACACTATTGTGTATAATACACTATTAGCCTGTTGCACATATATTACATTATTAGCCCTATTACACTATTGCATATATTACACTATCACCCTAATGCACATGTATTTCACTATTACACATATTAGCCTATGACATTATTCCATGTACTACACTATTACACATATTAGCCTACTGTACTTATTACACTATGACATTATTGTATATAATACACTATTAGCCTATTGCACATATATTACACTATTACACTATTATCCCTATTACACTATTGCATATATTACACTATTATCCTAATGCACATATATTGCACTATTACACATATTATCCTATGACACTTTTGCATATTACACTATTACCATATTGTACATATATTATGCTATTGCACGTATTAGCCTATTACACTATTACACTTATTAGCATATTATACCATTACTGTATGACACATGCTACACTTGGTGCGTCCGGTTCACATTTACTCTTATTGTGAAGGACAGACTCAGTGTGATGATGCACAGACAGACATTTCTGGGTGGCTTATCTTTGCAAAATATACGCAGCAAATTTAACACTGAAACAGCATTCACGTTCGGTTTAATAACTCCCGACCCGTTTCATCAATTAAAAAACTTGAAGTGGTTTATGATAGCGGACACATGTAGGTCCGTTTCCTGAAAATGGTTGACATGATGATAAAGGGATCTTTGAGTAAAAGAGTCAAACGTGCCAAAATGTTACCATTATGGTTCCTCATCACTACCTATATGCTGTAACTCAAGAACCGTAGTACATACAGACATGTATGTGGTATCAAAATGTCCGTAATGCCCAACTTTATATTAACGTTCAATACGTGTATGGGGCTTAAAATCTTCGTATTTCGAGTTATTAATGAAAAACCACATTTTTGGACAGACATCTTGGATTTTGGTGGCTGCCATCATGGAATTTTGCAGGACATGCAGTACTTTTGGAAATAGTTGGGTTTGAGGAGTGTGTGTACCAATTTTCACGCCTGTATCACCATTTGGTGGACTTAAGAATCAGTGTTACAGATGTCCTGCTCTCCTCAATCTGTGAAAGTACCTAAATGCTGTATCTCAAGAACCGTAGGAGGTACAGACATGTACTTGGTACCAAATCGTCCGTAATGCCCAACTTTATATTAACGTTCAATACACTTATGGGGCATAAAATCAATGCATTTCAAGTTATGTCTAAAAAACCTTTGGTTACCCCCAAAATCTTGTATTTGGGGGGTAAGGACTCAAAATTTTGCTTGGGAACCATTTTTTTCGGATTCAGCACCCTTGAATTGTGTAAAATGGACTGGTTCCCCACTTTTACCCCCAAATGCCTCTAACAATCACTTTTATCACAAATCCCACTAGTCTATGAGAGCTTCTCGAATCCTCCTGACATCATAGAGCCCTTTGATGTCATGAGGAGTGGGTGTTTGGTGCCTGGCCTATGGTGCACCAACATTACCATATGTCAATTGCCTGGACCTGAAAATATAATAATATATGCAATGCATGCCCAACTATGCAAAAATAATAAAATATATAAAACTAGTCAAAGCTCCACCTTTCCAAAGAGCCAATGGCTCTCTATTACTATTCCACAATTAAAGTGTCGGCATCATTGTCAGTCGGCTCCACGTTGATGTTAAGCTTCCAAATATTGAAGAGAGGAGGTGAATGAGCTGACTCTTTTTGTGGCAGTTGTCCAAGAACTTTGCTCTTGGTGCCCAGTGTATCAGATCTGGTTGAATCTGGACATCATAGCATGACTTCTTGCTATGGCAGATGTGATCATGATCTTTTGGCAAGTTGTAACCATCAAAGACCACAATGATGAGAGTTCCGGCCAAGATGCTGCAAGTAGCTTAGGTCACTGGTGGCAATCTCCTGCCAAGTCCGACCTTGTTCTCACCATATAGAGAAGCCATCCACCATCAACCACTAGATCTCATACACTGAACACCAAAAGCAAATTTCTTGAACAAATGCCAGAAAAAACAGTCAGCTCATTCACCTCCTCTCTTAAACATTTTGGAAGCTTAACATCACTATGGAGCCAACTGACACTGATGTTGACAATTTAGTTGTGAGAGCAATTGTCTGCCTTGTCAGTAACATACATACTTTTATTAGCTATGACTCTCTTAAAAGTAAGAGCTTTGACTAGTTTTACGTATTTTCACATAGTTGGACATGCATTGCATATATTATATTTTCTGGTTCGGGCAGTTGACACAGACGTACTGTAATGTTAGTGCATAGCCCAGGCACCAAACACCCACTCTTCTTCACGACATCAAATGGCTCTTATGATGTCACCTGGATTCGAGAAGCTCTCACTGAAAAACAGAGAGGTCTCTGCTATCGCTGGTCATGGTAAAACAACTCTGTTTGACAGGTAATAATACCAATATTTATATCAATGTTTTTTTCTATATTGAATGAAACAAACCTTCAAGTGCATTCTTCTTCAGGTTTTGGGCAGGGGACATACAGTATATACAGTGATTAAGGCTGGTACATCGATCTTCCTCTACATATACTAGGGACTACTCTGGGTGAGGTTTGATACAGGAACTTCTCACACAAGGCAGCGGCTGAGATGAACAAACTGGAGACTCTACCACTGGAGACTCTATTTGCTCCGTGCCTACCTACAGACTCGGAACTGGCTCCTTCTACAGAGCATGTCTCTGGACCCCAGTAACCATGGATAGGTAGTTGGTGTTCATGGTTATGAGCCAGTTCCAACTCTAGCCAGTTCCAGTTCCCAATGGCTCCTGAAGAGCTGCTCCAGTTTGCAAGCTGCAATTGCCATGGAGATTGCAGCAGCCAACGATGCAGCTTTAAGAAGAATGACGTCAAGAGGATCTCAGCTTGTGAAGTCTGTCAAGGCATTACCTGCTATTAAGAATACCGGTATATAATAATAATATAAGAATGCTATTCATGATGAAGGCATTGAGGATCAGTGTTGGGCAATATTACTTAGGAGAGTAATATCTTTACTTTACTTATGACCCCTTAGAAAAAGTAGGCTAATACTATTACTTTACTTATTACTAGATTTTAAATATTACATGTTACTTTCCTCCCTACCCACCCACACCAACACACGCAAAGGAATAGAAATGTACAACACAATCCGTTTAGTGAAAACTGTGTTAATTTGTAGAGTAGGTCATGATCTACTAACTACCATGGATCTCTGTTATTATCTGTTGCTACCTTGTAAATCTGTTCTATTTTCACATGCAACAACAAGCTCAAAAGTAGTAAAAGAGAGTAAGAGTAACTAGACATGTTTTGACAGAGTAACATTACTTATTACACATTTTGGCAGAGTAATATCTTTACTTGCTGGAAAAAGTAATAATATTACAGTAATTAGTTACTGCCCAACACTGTTGAGGATGTATATTCACACATTGACTCATAAAGCATTCCATAGGATGGAATCACTGTTTGCTCTGACTAATGTTAAACGAATTGTAATAAAATACAAGTTTATGTAAATGTAATGAGGTGTGGGCCAGTTTTTCCACTAAGGAATGGTTGTAGTGAAAAACAAATGCTATAAATGAACTCAGAATGATGAAAAACCCCTAGTTTGACTCCTCACAAGTAACTTAAGGCCAAATTAAACATTTCCGAATTTTAGAAAATCGCCTATTGGTACACCAACTTTGTGCAGTTTTTTATTAGGTTTCCCACAGGAGTTGAATTTCAACTTTTTAGGAGATGTTATTAGACACCTTTAGAAACACATTGGTGAAGAGTTTGCTTGGTAACGAATTTATTCCCAGATTTTCATATATTTCCCTAACTATTGGTACGTTTTGCATTTTAAAAAATAAATAAATAAATAAAATCCAAAATGTTGTTTTATTTAGCTTATAAGTAGGGATGTCCCGATGCCACTTTTTCATTTCCGATCCCACGATTTTTGAATTAGATACCGATACCGATACTAAATACCGATACCAGATAAGAATATATATAATAACATACAAAAGAAAAATACCTTTATATGAAGTCACCAACAGGGAATAACATACTCCTCTCTCAAATGTGCACTTGGGAAACACCAAAGCAAACTCCACATGACCTACATTTTACTGTCAACCCCTTACCCCTGTGTCTGATCACTGGTTAGACAGGCAATATGTGACCCGATAATGACAAATAAGGGCCAATACTGATACTTTTCCGATACCCATGTAGTATTTGCCGATACCCATATGATGAAAAAGGGACAAAAAGAGCAGGGACAAAAAGAGTCGGGACATCCCTACTTATAAGCACATTGAACTTAAAAAAGAATCTAATTTTTTTCCCTCTCACTCGTGTTTTCCTCTCGCTCGTGTATGTGTGTGTGGTGGTGGGGTACTGTTCCGCTCGCTCTGTCAGTCAGAAACATCTAGTAGAAGAATTGCGACATTGAGGCATCAGACCGGACACACTGGACTGTTCATGATATTTTAGATGCTATACCAGACTGTTGCTGAAAGGCGAAATTCACATTCTTGACCTTCATTTGACCTTGGCTTGCATGTTTTGAATCCCTACAGGCTACAGGAACCTTTGGCCCGCCTTTTTGCACTTCCCCTCCGTGCAATCATTCCTGCTTCTCTCTGGGCAGCATGCACAGTGGGAGCATGTCTCATTTTCTCAAAGTGATCCTATCGTATTCATTTGGGCCCTGCGGTTGTTAGTTACTTGATGAGCAGCACTACGGTCCACTCGTGGGAAATTCAGCCCTCTCACATTGATTTTTAAAGGCCCTCCATCAACCAACGTATAGGACATATACAGTATACTGTGTGTGTGTATATATATATATATATATATATATATATATATATATATATATATATATATATATATATATATATATATATATATATATATATATATATATATATATATATATATATATATATATATATATATATAGTTTCTGCCACAGAGGTGGTTAGTCTGCAGTACATTCTGGGTGCAGAGTCATGCTTGCAGGCGAGAGAATATCCTGTACTGCACTCAGGAATCCAGTAGGGGATGGCGTACCTCATTTAGGCACGTCGTTATAAGTAAAATACTACAATATTACATTTACAAGCTAACACAACTTGTCGCCTTGGTGTCGTTTGTTAGCCTGTGCAGTAGATCAGTTGTTTTCTAATAGCTGTTATTATAAAATAGGCATTTTTTTCAATAGTTTTCTAATAGCTGTTATTATAAAATAGGCATTTTTTCAATAGTTCTCTAATAGCTGTTATTATAAAATAGGCCCATTTAATAGTCACAGTAGTACACCTGCAGCACAAGATTGTTTTCCAAACCTGTCGGAGACTCTCCTCCCTGTAGGCTCCTGCTGCTACATTTGTTGGTGAAACGCATTGGCAATTTCTTGGCTCTTTTACCTCTGCTCCATCCCTGTGTCCTGGAGACTCTGGTGCTTTGCACAGGCACATTTTGACTTGTAATTGCTTTTCGGCTGCATGTACTATCTGCACAAAACACCGATAACTACTTTAACATATACAGTAGCTATATATGTGGGTGATCTATAAGCATCCATTTGCTACCAACTCTCCTCTGTCATTTGGAATCCTCTCGAGGATTCAATAGACTTAAATCTCTAGTGGATGGGACATGTCAGATGTTCGATATTCTGATCTAGCAAGCGGTATGTGAAATTCTAAATCAGAGCGTTTGATGATTATTGACACATAGAATGCTTCCGTGTCTCGTGTATTGGTACATACTGTATATAGAATCTTACACACATAGTTATCACCCCCCCCCCCCCCCCCCCCCCGCCCGTTTACCTGTCTGTACCATCTCAAGGCATTAAACTTCAATTTTAATTGCCTTTCAAAACAATCTTGAATGTGCCATGTTGAAAGGATTGCTCTCTGTGTAGAAATCAATGCCATGCACTGTATCTCCGGTAATAGGCTTGATTAGGTTGTAGACTGACAGACATCTTTGTGCACATTTATAGGAATACGGGGCAGGATAAGGAGCTTCAACAAGGAATTGATACATTTAACAAGACTTTTCTGTTGATGGCAATGTTACTATTGTAGATCGCCCATTTCTGAAAAATATTGCCCTGTTAAAATGATAGTTCCTTCTCTGCACATCCCCAGGTGCATAGACTGGTCATGGTTTTTAGGTGAAAGGGTTTTAGTTGGGAGGAATGGCTTGTGATTCATTAGCCCCACAGACACGGCCAGAACAAACAGGAGTGACATCTATGGCAACACTGTCTTAGACTCCCAGCCGGACCTCGTTCCTTACGCGGCGAGTGTATAAATCCCCAGGAAATGGCCTCCTCCTGACACCTCAGGGTTCATCAGCCTCAGGATCTATGGTCGTCACAAATCTAAGAGGTGCCGGTGTCAATAGTGCAAGCCCCTCAGCCATCACTCCCCCAGGGATGACCGGCCAGTCGCCCAGAGCCTACGGATGTCTCCAACCGTCCCCTGGGACACGGCGAGTTCAGCCGGGCTGTGAAGGGCAACGCGGAACAAGTTCCACGTCTCTGTGGTTATTTATTATTTATCTTGCTGGTGCGGTTAAAACCCCAGGCAGCCATCCTGATGCTGGTGGGACCGTTCGCCAAAAGTAGAAGATGAAAAGAGCACAACCCCTGACACTGCGACACGTTGTGACCGTGAGCTTCTAGGTTGTCTATTTCTGGCAGCAAGAATTGGTGTAGATGAGGGGAAAAAAGTGGTATGAGGACAGTTCCAACTCGGCTCTGTTTCACTAAGACCAGAGGGCTTACATTACGTGGTTCAGCATATGAGATTATTGTCACCACGTCCTGTACTGTGACTGTACTGTGTCACTTGTGGGCATGTCATAATCGTCGAATGGGACCAAGAATAGACCCCTGCATGGGGGTCCTTCACTTGGTCAAAGTCACCTGTGTTATATGTGTATTTCTGCCTGTCGGTTTTTTTCCCTCTAAAATCTTTGAGGGACAAAAATCATTTTCGATTTGGATGTTAAAAGTAGAAAATGGTGTGTAGGCCTACAGGGAAAGGAAGAGATGTAATGGAATGAAGTCAACCACATTGGCACGTTGGGTCCCCTGCGGTCTGTACTTGGCTCCTTTTTCCACCCCTCTATGTCAATCATCAAGATATCAGTTATGAGCTGATAGATCTATTAGTTTTGCTCAGTTGTCTCCTATTTTGCAGAATGTTTGCCCTTTATGACTTGCCCAGAATAGGTAGAGTAGAGTTTTTGTGGTTAACCATGGTGTCCATATTTTGGGCCTTAGGCTAAATATTTGTCAAATTTGCTGTGAGGCTTGTAGCTGTGTGAGGCTCATATATTTGAAGCTTTGGTCATGCCCACTAACAAGTGACGTTGACAAATTACGCTGTTGCTCACAGTGTTTTATTCAGGCGTTCTCTGTCACTGTCAGTATTTTCTGTCACTTCCGCTGATATTAATCCTGATATGCAAACACAGCTCAAGCATTGTGTCCTATTTTCTCCTGAGAAACCAGTCAAAAAGTTATGTTTATGGCATATTGCTATTGCTTCATATAACATTGTGAATACATTGCATATACAATAATCCACACGCGCAGTCACACAATGACTCACACACACACACACACACACACACACACACACACACACACACACACACACACACACACACACACACACACACACACACACACACACACACACAGAAATCTCATCCCACCTTAGAACCCTGCAACCTTGATTTTCTTTGGCACCTGCCATTAGTTTCAGTGACCTTTTGTTGGAAAGTATAAAGATGCCATTAATCTCACATCTCCTTGACAGCCTTGTGCAAGAGGGTGAAGGGGTTGTGGTGCGGCCTATATGCAACTTATACACTCTCTCCATCTCCAAGGCCACACATTGTTACTGCAGCAACAACAACTTGTCCCCATTCATTATACAACCTTAATATTTGCTGCGTGACAGCTTCTCGACACTCTCTGCCAATTATGGTCAAACACGGTTCATTTAGGGACCAACAAAGCACATACACATAGCCCTCAATGGCTTTCCTTGAATCCCGCATAGAGTAGAACCCACAATGAGTGAAGACGAGTAACTAATACAAGTTTTGAACAAAGCGGTTAAACTTTTAACTATCTTGCAGACCGGAGAGTTGGGTGAACATATTGGTTTTCCCTCAGCATCTGATAGCAAAAGACTCAAAGAGAATACAGCATTTAATTGATTTACCTGCCTATTCCCTGGGACTGCAACCCTATGGGTATGGTTGAAATATACTACCTAGAGCCACAGACCATGCCTGAAATGTTAGGTTTGTAGTTGGACTGTCTCTTTGTTGCTGCACAAAATCCATTGCTCCTCTGCTCTTAGCTGATTGCTTTGCTTGGTGATGACTATACTTGAATTGAATCAGGAAGCCTTGACCAGAAATGATAGTTGTGTGGTCTGAAGAGATATCGTTTAGAAAATGAAATGGCCTCACAAGATCATAACCTTCAAAAGTGACACACTGAATGGACCCACCAAGGGTGCACGAGGCATACAACGTGATGACCCTGGTTCGATTCCCAGATGGCTAGGCCATTTGCTGTGTGACTCCCTGACGGTCATCAACGTTTAATGAATGTTATCACTGCCAAAATAAGGCATGCCAAAACCAGAAGGATGGCTGAATAAACCTTGTACCAATTATTTCAGCGCACATCTTTTCAGCTAGAAGCCAAATCAATAAAGTGCTAGATTGATTGTTTAATTATTCAAGAGAGTCTGAGAAACATCCTTCCAAAGTTTGTGCCTATAGGACACTCAATAGCATGTTGGCACTAGAAAAACTGTAGGTATTTATTTGCTCGTTTCTGTCACAGAAAGTTGAGATCAAGTTTGTTTTAACTTACTGATGTGTTGTTGCGATATTGATTCTGCTCAGGTTGAGAAGGAACTTCAGGTTCAGGCATTTGGTGCTTTGTGTTTGGCTCTGTGAACTAAACATTCCTGACTTTTCAACACATGCAATACATTTTAAAAAGAAAAACTGTATTCAAATGTATTTAAAAACAAATAACAACTAACTAAACTTTCCTGGAATGAGTAACCTGCTAAATGTGTGGCTTGCACCCCCCAAAATAATTGGCAAAATTAAATGTTGTTCTGTTGCATTCACCCTTGTTTGAAGGTGTGTGTGCCACTCAATCACACGTGGGCGCCAGACACGAAAGCATGGTCCCTGTCACGTTTCTAACTTTGTTTATGCTCCAAGCAACGTCAACACTTTTGGAAAGAGAGATGCCATGTTTGGGAGTTTTGTGAGACCTTGAAGGCCATATCTTCAGAATATGGGGCCAAATGCCATCCTCCAAGATGACATTTTTTGGGGCTGTTTGCACTGTTAGTCATTCCAGGATTGTCCAATCCCTACACGTCGATCACCTCGATGCCTTGCTGCAAAGGTGTCTAATCAGTTCCAAACTTTTGCTGTCCAATTTACTTTTCTTTACATGATGCTGGAGGGAATGAGGAAAATGTTGAGCATGTCTTGTTTTTGTACAACCCCACCGTGGCCACACCCACCAACGCACATGCATTTGCAACATGCACACACACACACACACACACACACACACACACACACACACACACACACACACACACACACACACACACACACACACACACACACACACACACACACACACACACACACACAGAGACACACCTGCAAATAGACACAGCTCCTAGAAGAATATAAAGCAGACTTCTAGCCTTTATTGTGGTCCAGACAATCTTTTCGGGTGATAAAACGTCTTTTGCTCCTCCCCGTCATTATGCAGTTCATTTAGCTAAATGGGAAACAACAAGACAATGTTCTGTCAGCACAAGCCTTGTTAGTTTTCGACCGACACCTTTTGTCGTTTTTGGCTTCGTTATAAAGTTGGCTTTTTGTACCAGTCTGTAACAGCCAGGCATCTGCAATCAGCTGTCAAGTGATTTGGTAGGTCTGTTGATGTAAAACTTACATTTCTTTGCAAGTGGGTCATTTTCCATAGGGTTCACAATCTACCCACTCATTTGTTTGTCCGTCCGTCCGTTCGTTCGTTTGTTTATTCGTTCACATCAAACCTAGTCTGGCATGCCAATTATTTCCTTGTTATTGTTACAACTTGCTGTGTGTGTCAGTGGTTGGGGAAACAACAGATGCGTAAGGGTGCTTAAGGGTCTGTGGTGCATATACCAAACTGTTATATCACTATTATATATAGCAATCATGACTGCATGTATCATCAAACTGCACTGCATCAAACAGTGATTCCACAATGCCCATGTTGCTTTGAATGCCATTTCCATAATTTTATTTGTTTTTACTGTGTGGGTGTGTATGGGGCTTTAGAGTATCCAATACTACCATCGATAAGAGATTACAGTCAGCCTTAGCAGACACAACTCGCCCCCCTCCAGGCGCAGACTGACCCACGGGAATACCGGGAGGTTTCCGGGTGGCCTGCCACCTTGTGGCAGGCCACTACCAAAAACGTCCAGGGAAGGCCAGGCCCAGGCAAACTAGCGTTTCTATACCAACTGGGCCAGGCCAATATGTACCATTAGTCCGATCGCTGCCAAAATTTGCACACACTCTTCCTGGATGCTGACCCCAATTTTACAATTTTCCACAATGGCCTGTTATAGCGCCACCCTTAGGCAGTGTCTGTACAGAGCTTATTTCTGGCACCGTTAGTCCGATAGCTGCAAAAAATTGCACACATACTCCCTGGATGCTGACGATGAATCTATGCCCCAATTTTACAATTTTCCACAATGGCCTGTTATAGCGCCACCCTTAGGCAGCACAAAATTTAAATATACCTGCATCGCTCTGCATCCTTAGAACACAAACATAAACCTTTTTGAGAAATTTGAGAAAAGTCCAGGGTAGGCCAGTCCCAGCCAAAGTAGTAAGTACCAGTGCAGAGGTTTTATGCTACAAAAATAAATTATTTCCTAAATCAGTCAGACAAGCCAGAAGGTATACACACACAATCCAGTTCGAGCATCACTGTTTTTACATGGTAATAAGGCTGTATTCCTATTTTTAATGCACAAAATAGTTGGTAAGTGTGGCCAAAATTGCATCCATGAGATATTAAAGATTGGCATTAATTATTTAACTCAAGACATTTTCTGCATGCGCTGTGCACACGCATGTTAGTGGACTGGCTGGTGTATGATTTTCCGGCCTGATTTGGGGCTCCAATCCGCCACTGCCCCCCTCTGAATACTGAAATACGGCCTATCCTCCTGGCCCTAACTAACTTCTTCCACCCTCAGCTCCAACACTGCCAGCCTTAATGCTGGGTAAGGGAACTTTAAATGGCTGAAGAGAGGCAAATTCATGAGATCCTGTGTGTGTGTGTGTGTGTGTGTGTGTGTGTGTGTGTGTGTGTGTGTGTGTGTGTGTGTGTGTGTGTCTTTTTGTGCGCACGTGGTGTACGACTTGCGAATGTGAAGTTTCCCCTTCCTCGTGAGGAAAAGCATCGAACCACTGTCGTCGGTTTGATGGATGGCTTGGTAACGCGTGTCGATCCAGCAGAAACGACCAGCCGTTACTCATTTCAACCGACTCCGTGTTGCATTCGGGAGGGGAAGGTTGAGGAGAGTCAGGGCCGGATCTAGAGGGGGGCAGAGGTGGGGTGGGCAGTGCCCAAATGTGCATCCTGCTCACCCAGTGAAAGGTAATATCAGTGGTTTTCATCAGTGGTCCGGGGACCACCAGTGGTTGAGAGAGAACCAGGTGGTCCCCAGCTAAATGGTGGAACTCCCCCAAGGACCCTGGACCCCACCGTGGTAAACTCTTGTAGGCTGTAGGTCTATATAAACTGATTTTTCATATAAGGCAAATGAATTCAACATTATTTATGATAAATATCGTCTAACGAATGAATGAATGCCTTTATTTCAGACTCAGGGTCCATAGAGAGAAGACACAAATGACATAATACAATACACAGAACATTCAGTAGAAACAGTCCAAATGTACAGGTTAAAAACATTTGAGACATGGTCTCTCTCTGGGAAAATAACAGACAGACAGCAACAACTCGGAACCCCCCCCTGCCCCCCAACAGGACATTCGTGTTGCTGTGGGAGTCCCTGAAGGACCACTCAATGTGTTCACTTACCTCTGCCTCACAATGTAGGTTTAGGCAGCGACACATCTCACTAATTCCATTCCATGTGTATTGTGTAATGTTCCAAAATCACACAATACACACTAGGAAGGCTAATCTGTTCTGTGCCGGTGACCAAAACAAGTCTGGCTGTAGACACTCCCCCAGGCCAACACACGCTCTCTTTGCACATCCATATGAAAAATATGGCAGGAGAATTCCTTACAAAAAATGGCGAGTGTACTGTATAGCAGAGAGGTTGTTGGTCATGCTACTCAATAAAGCTATATATTGACTTATGAAGACGCCAAAAAGGCTGAATTTCTGATACCATTTTAACATGCTTTCCCATGGGGTGACGTAAGCAATATTCCACGGGTGATGCGCTGTTTTGTGGGCTTCTCTGACGTGGTGGGAGGGAATTTGGCCACTAGGTGGCGATAGTCTCCACCAACCTGACACATCATTGAACAGGCTATATATAGCCATATATTTGCATTTTCAACTTCATCCCAATTTTGTCATAGTTGATATTAGCGTGATACTCTCACTTTAATGGTCATTTTGATCTGTATGTTTGACTGTTTTGTTTCCCAAATCCAGCCTGGAAAAGCTGGAATTGTGGACAAAAGCAAGGAAATCTTTAGTTTTGCGTCTGTAGGGTTTAAAATGTCCTCAAATGGTGGTCCGTGGCTCAAATGCCGAATAAATAGTGGGCCCTGGTGTCAAAAAGTTGAAAACCACTGCTTCATATGAAAACTTTGTGGGAGTTGCCCACCCTGCGCTTCTTTCAGCCCACCCTAGTAGGGCTGGCTAAATCCGGCCCTGAGGAGAGCAGAGAGAGAGAGATGCTGCGTGCATGTGAGGAGGGAGACACACTTCATCCATTTTTTTCCCTCAACAGTGTCCTCACAGCATCTATCCATCTGCAGAAGCAACGACAGGTTTGGAGGAAATCGATGTAGCGGGAGCTATGAGCGATGAACAAGAGAGTGAAATGCTTAGCTAGAGGGATTTCCGGGAGGAAAAACATCAAAAACAAGTTCACATTCAGGACTTCCGACTGACCACATGACGTGAGGTCAGCACTTAGCGGTGGTCACACTGGACTGGTTCCTGCAACGTCATGATGTCACTGATTGGATTCCACGATCATGTCTGTCCAATAATGGGGATCCAGTAATGGAGATTATTGGTTCGATTCCTCAGTGGGTCTCTTTAGGGCAGTGGGTTTTCAACCATTTTGATACCAGGGACCACCATTTACTCTGCATTTGAGCGACAGACCACGATTTGATGACATTTTAGCCCCACAGACCCCAAAACTAAAGATTTCTTTTGGTTTTGTCCACAATTTCAGGCTGGCTCGGATCTCACAAACAAAACACTGTAGACTTCTTAATTAACTGCTAATTTAGATGATGAATATTTTAACTCTTGAGTTAATTTGGATCCACCAGGGTCCAAGTGGTTTCATGTTTACGCTCTCAAGAGTTACATCTGGTTAACCAACTTTCCATCATTTAGTTGGGGACCACCTGGAACCCTCTTAAGGACCACTGGTGGTCCCCAGACCACTTGTTGAAACCCTTTACTTTAGGGATTCAATTTTGACATTTATTAAGCCATTTAGGCCAGACGCAAAAAACGTCTTCTAAAACCTGACAATTTTCTGAACAGCCTTATGTTTCTGCATGGGTTTCTGCTATTTTACGTCAAGGACCCCAGAAATTATACATATTTGGCTGCTGAGCCCATCTGAAAAACAAACAAACAAAAAAAAACAATATGTATTCAAAAACCTTAGGCCCAGCAGATCTAAAAGCTTCTATTAGCTATCATTATATTGCATTAGCTATCATTATCTATAATGTACAGTATTAGCTGTCATTATGATGCAAGTTGTGTTAGTATATCAGCATCCAGTAAGGCGCCAATAATAAAATAAAAAGAAAATACAGTGTTTGTTGGCGGGAGTTTGGGGATAGATGATCTAATGCCTTGATTAGATAATACTGTAGTTCAAGATAATGGATCTGGTGTTCCAGGTCTTGAGGCATCTGTAGCCCTTTTCCCTCTGTGAATGGAAGGGGTAGGTGGAGAACAGTCTTTTGTTGTCATGGGAGGCATACTTGATCATAGGGCCTTATGCTGCATTCACCTGGAATCAGTTAGACAAAAATTGCTGGATGGCACAGAAACAGTAAAAAGATTGCATATTTTAACGTTGATGCCGTATGTTTACCGTTGCAGGTTCCGGCTGCCAGGCGGCCATGCCATCCGGTGGTTTGCAGTGTATACTGCTTGGCTGATTCCATGCAAATGCAGTGGTAGACCGGCAGTGCTGTTTGTAGAGGGACTCAATGAAGAGCCTACAATACACTGTGCAGTTTACTGCAGTGATTTCCACTCACATAGCCACAGAATAGTCCACATTCCAGCTGTGAAAAAGTGTGATAAAGCGGTTCCAAATGTGAGCGGACTGAAAGGCAGGCCAGAACACAGGACCTGCCCTTCAGTGAATATACCATAACACGGTAATCTTCGTGGCCATTAGAACCATCGGGCAGAGTCAGACCAAACACCACCTCTGGGTCCGGCACGGATCGAATTGTATAGTGGTGAGCCGAGGCTTTTCAAGTGCTTGAAATCCTCCATTATGAAGGTGGAGATTGTGTCACATTGGGTTTCTAACTCGTAGAAATGCCTTTTATCCACGGTGACCTTTACTCTTAAATGTCTATTATTTTTCTACCTCCTACAGTATAGTTCATTTGCACACTGTGTCAGCATCAACAAACATCAAACTTACTTTTGCCATGTTCTCTTCCATAGGCCATTGAGAAAATAACAATTAATTTGATTTTTTTAAGTCAGATGGGGGCAAAAAACAACAACCAACAGCAAAAACAAATTGGTTTATATTGTGTAAATAAGTATAAAACGTACTATATTATATTTTGTTATGTTGTAAACTAAAAACTAAAAGGAAACTAAAACAAAATTAAAACAAATTATAAATGGAAATAAAGATTCTACAGTAAAGAACTATAAACAGTGCATTTATGTAGTGCTATGTCTAAAGCACTTCACATAGATGGTCTGATACATCCACTTACATTCATACTCCTATGGCGAAGGAAACCATGCAAGGCACCAATCTGCACATCGGGAGCAAGTTATGAATCTTGCTCAAGGGTACGTTGACACTTGAACCTTTCAATTTCCGGGCACTCTACCCCTGATCCACTGCCACCACTAACTGAGACCAACCTGTCGGTGTCGTCCAATATTGTTTGCACGTATGTAATCAATGTGATCAAGACTTTCTCTTAACCCCCTTTTAAATTTCTTACTGTATAAATATTTTCTTAACATTTCAACTTTTTTCCAACCTATTTGTTCTATCCTGATTTGAGACTGGTGTGAGCAGCCCCTCCTTCCCCTTCCTCCCCTCACAAGCAATCTCCCATAACCCACCCTCGCACACAACACCCAATAATGTCATTCCTGATGCATTTTCCTTGCATATTCAGCAAATGCGCCTTGATAATGAAGGTAATAAATGAGAAAACTTTGCCCTGCTGCCCCCCCCCCCCCCTTCTCCTGGATAGATTGAAAAGGTACGCTGGCTCAAGGCGGGGCCTCCCCTATAAACATGCTTCTTTCCACACCTCTATTTATCCCGTCATGTTGTCCCATCCCTCTTTGCCGGATGAAAAATGGAAGCCGGGGTGCAGCAGCGGCCGAGGAGGCGCTCGAGGTTGTTCCTCAGTCTGTCACTAATGCTTCGTTAGACACTCGGCGGGGCCATTCATCGCTCTTATCTCCGCTCGCAATTTTGCCATGTATGGCCGGCAGTCCTGCGGAAAGGCAGTGGCATGACCCGTGCAAACATCATGCACGTATTTACTGTAGTTTCATGTGCAAACTAAGATACACACATACACACACAGACACACACACACACACACACACACACACACACACACACACACACACATACACACACAGACACACACACCAACTCTCCCACACACACATTGTAACGTCTCGTTTATTGGCTATTCAGCAGTGCTGGTATCTCCTCCTACTCCCTAACTCTTGCCTCACATAATTCCCAATCCTCGGTTTCCACCTCGTGTGCAATTCTTCATAATGCAGATGGATGACGAATGAAGTGGGGATAAAACAAACAAAAGTGTCATTTTTTTCTTCTTGCTATTACTTTCTTGGCAATTGCATTTCTTTGGTGGATGTACTGTATAGAGGGAGAAGTGGAAGCCTAAACCAAATACTGGGCAACAATAACATTTACTGTAACCTTGACCTTGGAGAGTGTCGGCCAGAGACACTGAGGTGAAACATGTCAGAAAACAAGACGATCTGCCACATAATTCACAGGGAACGTGTGCTATAAATGCACTGACTGATGGATCCACCACCACATTCCCCCCAACATTAATTTACTGTATGTCTTTCTTGGTAATTAAGGCAGACTAATGCTCAATTTCTTCTTAGTTGTGCCCCAGTGCTGAGTGGAAAGTAGCCAATCTATATGCTCAGAATGCGTTGCATCCGCTACGCGTTGTGAGCTTGTTATACGACAGAGCTTACATTTGCTATAATTAAGCAGGTTGATGCCAGATGCTGTAAACTTGCAATGATCTATACACTCATTGCGGCTTTCAACTTCTGTCTGGGTTGAAATCCAGAATCTCTGCTTGCACGTTGCACACTGCACCAATGCACCCTCTCTCTTTCTCACTTTCTCAGACACTCACGCTCGCACATACACGCATGCACGCAAGTGCGTGCACCCACACAAGCACACAAAGCCATGCTTACACATGTAGGCACTTCTATCACTCATTCATTGCACATCACTTTTGATTAATCCCCGTGGCAGGTGTACCAGAGACGACTGTCCCATTACCTGATTTCAGGATTCCAATGCATCGATTAAACCATTACTCTGATTAGCAGATTAATTAAGCACACTTAAGGTGCTCCTCCTGGCATCCAATTAGGAATCTGTGGTATAAACTAGTATGTTATATTCCTACTTGGAGACACATATAGGAACATATAGGAAATTAAACTGCGATGACCTGTAAACCAACCGTTAAACTTTCCACCCGTTTCTGTAGAATACGAATAAATACATCCTAACACGTTAAACCATTTGATTGGTTTATTCAGAGATTCACCGCAGTATTGTTGCTGAACACATTGGGAGAAATACTGGAGAATTTCCACAGCATAGACGGGAGAATTTTGGCCGATTCAAGATGTTAAACGAACTGTCCCCATCCATGTGAATAACATATTGGAAACACCTTGGGTAAACTATTCGTCTTTTGTGAGACCAAGACGGGTTGTGGGGGACTCATTCGTGCTGAGGTAGGGAAGTTTCATTCTGCCCAGATTTTTTTTTTCAGGTCAACCTCTGTGTGCATATACCGGTCAGACTGTGAATATACAGACAGGCAACAGATGAAAGAGATGAAAAGTGTTGTAGGTTATGGTGGCTCCAATCCATCCAGTCCCATGCACACAATGTCAACCTTAGCTTCAATGTGGTTTACTGTTGTAAGGAAGGGAATTGTAAATAATCAGTCCAGGAGAGGGAGAAGGGAAGTACATTTTTCAAAGTGCTTTTATGTGCACAAAAACCTTAGTGTTCAATACCTGAAACATCCAGGAACTGTGCCGCTTTGGACCTGCTTCTTAAGGAAGGTCACATTTCCTGTTTGCAAAAGAGAACTTATTGCAACTCTGAGGCGTTACAAGCCAAGTTAATCAGTGCATCGATCATTGTTGATCTGTAGCCTATTAATACATTGATTAAGTACTTAGGTTACCAACCCATCCTTCAACAACTACATTAATTTGTTTCCAGTGTTTGCACTATGTGCAGAATTTTGTCACTGGTGTTCATGATATTTCATTTTTGGAACAGATCCGTGAGCCAAGGAATAAGACGGCAGCATGATTAAAGATTGCGAGCAATTTAATGAAGAAAGGAATTAAAATGATGAAGTGAGTGCCATCCAGCTGCTTGTGGCCTTGCAAAATCTGAATGAGCCAAGTCCTCTGGGCCAAAGTCCTCTGTCTGGGTAGAAGTGATTTTAGAATTCTTCACTATCATGTTATAGCCTAATAGCTGCTACCTTTCATTTGCGTTATTTCATTACTCTTCTGCACTGTAACTAGGCTACCTTGCTTTTTAGAGATAAAAAGTAAAAGCTTCAGTAACAAATCATGTATTTCAATTGATGACGGCCAGGCATTAGTCCTGCATTGACAACATTCTCTAACCATAACCTAACCTAACCTCCCATGGGAGCAGTAGACCATTGTTTGAGCATGTAGGTTTAAGGGTTGTAAAACCCTTAACCCTTTCATATTAAAGTTCTGAGTTAATTGGCAGATAAAACATGACCTGTGCACATCACTGCTGCACTCCCAGTCTGACGATATTCAGAGATATTCATACTCTAAATTTCGTTGTGGTACATCCTGGTGGAACAGTGCTTTATTGAGCCATTAGAACAGCACAAGAACTTCTAATTTGAACATAAGGGCTGAATGTACCCTAGCTCTCCTTGAAAACGAACACACACACACACACACACCACGCGGGCATGCAGGCGAGTCACAACACAGTGGTATTCATCCACATGGATGCATGCAGACACATGAACAGCATGGTATAAAGTAACCTGCTCAACAGAATCCCCACCAAGGCTCTCTTCAATGAGGCCACAGCATCCTTACTGCTATAACTCTCTCCCTCTCACCGCCTCCCTGCAGGCTGACAACTTCATATTCCATCCCCCAGGGGCTCAGAATGCAACACCCTACTCCACAGGGGTTAGTTGAAGGAGAGCTGTTGCTTTTTTGTTTACCTCCAATTTCCCAATCCATTCAAACCGCTCTCAGCAGGACCGCAAGGCCCACAGTCCTCCTAATGCAATTTTACAGCCGGACTGTGCAATGAGGTGTCGCAGGGGAGAAACAGTGAGTGAAGAAGATTTGTTGCGACCTCGAGATAGAAAGTGACTGACATATTGACTGCGATGCATTGATCCATATGTAGATGGTTTATTGATTGAGGGTGACATGGGGCGTCTGCATCCGAGGTGTTTCATTTTGTCTCTGTTCAGCTACTGTACATCCCTGCTCATTTAGGGCAGCCTCATGCCACAGACTAATAAAAAACAATTTGGGCTTCGGGGACAGGTGTTCCGGTGATTTCATTATGCGAAGCGACACAAAGATCTGAGCAGCTTGCACCCTAAATCAGACGCAATGAGGTCTGACAGTAGGAAAAAGTCTGATATTGCATGGCATGCAATCCATAATATTTTATTCAGTGTCTGCGTGTTTTCCGGTTTGAAAGATATGCTTTAATATGCTTCAATGCCGTATGCCAGCCAGGTGTCCTCAAAGAAAAACACCAAGGCTTCCCACCTGCTGTTTTCAAATCCCCCAATATTAAACATAATGCAGCATGACTTATTTATGTTATATTTAACACACATATTACATATGAAAGGAAACAGAACGTGGAGTTTCTCCTCCAGGGGGCTTGTTTTCCAGCCGTGAAAAAGACAATTCTTTTGACAAACTGCTATGCAGGTACTTGATTTGGAGCTCAGCCGTCTAGATGGGAGGTAACAAAGGCGTGAATATGAATGAGGCTGCAGCCACAGAGTCGGAAAGCGTGGGGAAAGGAATTGCCCGGAGATGTTCAAGAAGGCTGACATGCCTGAGTGGCGGACTCTGTCTTCAATACAGCAGGGACACAGGCTCAGTGTTTGTTCAGCAGCCTGACGGTTGCCATGCAGGCGAGAACTGTGCAGTACAGTGCAATGGTTTCTGATATGCTCTGGTATCCATAGGTGTTTTTAGTCAAAAGGGCAGCAGGATTCTGCCATGAGGGGGAAAAAGAATATAAAAGAAACACCACATGCCACCTCTACTGTATATACCATTATAATCACAAATGAATGACACTGCATCTAGGCAGTACAGTCACCATGTACTCACGGTATGGCCAATTTTAGGTCCTCTGAATTCCTAGCCTTGGTCCCCATGCTCATCTGCGCTCCGAAGACAAAAGCCAGGGCACCATCTAAGGCAGTTTATCAATGCAAGTGTTTGTGTCACTGTTCCACTGACTCTACAGCAAAACAAAATGTAACAATACAGTTTAACAGCAATTCGATGCGTATCATGATACGCTACAGGGACAATATTGGGTCATTTTGGCGATCCGATGCGATACAATTCAATGATTTGAAATCGGTAGAGTAACTATTTGAAATACATTGGCATTGTCTTAAACAAAGTAATTAAATCACTCTTTTTCTTTCTTTTTTCGCTTTCTTTTTTCGCTTTTTTTGTCTTTTAAAAAATAATAAATTTGATTTAGGATTGCAATAAATTATCTGCAAAGAAAAAATACAGATTATTTCCATTACAAAACGATATGATACCATAGATAGATAGATGTTTTCATTTTGATTCTTGAAATTAAAAATCGATTCTTCGATGCAGTCACTATATCGGTACAACCCTAGCTACAGTACTTGGTCTTGTTGACAGTGAACAAGGTTGTCCTCCTGACACCACAGTATCAGTGATCTGATACCTCAATAGTCTAACGTAATCATTTCTGATCTCGTCCTTCCTTGTCACTCCTAATGAGAATCCTAGCATCCATAATTCTACCACCTTCACCTCCTGTCTTTTCGTGAGTGTCACAGTTTTTTTCCCCCTTATACGTTGTTCCTCTCACTCGTGTGAGAGCCCTTCTGTCACAAATCACTCCTGACACCTTCATCCGTCCGTCCCACCCTGACTGCACTCTCCTCTTTGCCTCTCTTCCACATGTCCCCATACTTTACATAGTGTACCTTGGGTATTTATTGAACTACTTCACTGTCACCACCTTTACGCCTCGCACTACGTATGCAGCGCAATGTCATCCACAAGCAACATTAGGGACTTTAAGCTGTAGGACGGTGAGCCTCTAGTACGGCAACAGGAACTCGATCCGTGCTCGATAGAGCCTGCTTGCCGTAGCAGCCGTTCATACTACAGCAGAAGGTACTCTCTAACGTAGTGTCCACAACGCCTGATTGACACACGCTCATAGACGTGTCACCATGGTACCCCGTTGCTGTTGTGGATGGCTGTGTGCTTAATTATTTTGACAGCTACGGTGATTGCGTCATAGCAACCGTACTTCCTGTGCGGGTTGCCATTCTGAAAATTGGGGAGCTTAAAGTCCCTACTGTCTATGCATCCTACTGCATAACGTCACATTTTGCGTATCAAAGGTTCATAACTATTATTACTACTACTAATATATAATAATGTAAAATCCCAATGCATACCTTAATTTCTTCTGCCACCACTGTGCCTCTGCGAGCTTTAGCCTATACGGCCCAAACTAACGCCCTCCTTTCCTTTCTCCATCCCACTCCCTCTCCCCCGGCCCTCCAACCCCTTGGCCTTGGAAACTAGAAAATTAATTAAAAGGACCGAAAATGACAGCCTCCCTTTGTCTTGGTGTTCTTTCAACAGCCACAGTCCCCTTCCATACGCACCCCAGGGACAACACATCGATTTCCCCACTGTCTTGTTTTCTCCACCCAAGTATTCCTGAGAAAGTTTTCTTGTTCTTCTCATTGTAGAGGGGTGTGTGTGTGTGTGTGTGTGTGTGTGTGTGTGTTCTGTGCACTCTGTGTAGGAGCACAGTGTGTGGGTTGAGTCATTTCATGGCTGCTAACCTGTTAACTTATTCCTTAGTGTTCAGCTGGTCGGAGTTTAGAGCATGAGTTCTCAAACTGAGGGAATTGCAGGGGGTCCCCAGAAAATGAGTTAATAGCTATAACATTATTTAGGAGTTTAAACTTTACACATTTATGAATTCAATTGTCGCTTAAATGTTTATTTACAATCTTAAGTACCTAAAATCCATATTCTGTTGTTGTTTTTCTTTCCAAATAAATAAATAAAAATGAAATGCGGGAACGGTGAGGTAGAACAATAGGTGGGCATCTGTTGAATTCAAACAAAGTCATCTCATCTGAATGCTGCTGTCTCAGTCTGCTTAATAAGCACAGATGGGCCCAATCCCACTAATTAGGGATGACACACTTGGGTCCCTTAAGGCCACAACATCCAGTTGAACAATATCGCAGTAAATTAGCAAGAATGTATGCATTTACATAACCTCTCTGCCTACATAGACTGGCAAATGTTTACATAGATTGAGAGATGCTGCTCATCTTAACCAGGCCGCATGCCTTTTATTGGCATTGAATGCTAAACGATACACCACAACAACAGAGCGTCAATATTGTTGTTTCATTGAATGCTTGCATACAGTACAATAGCTGCTATTCTCAAACAACTTTCATCAGGTATGGCATAAGTCTTCTTATTGGCTGCATAGCAGAAATCAGGTGGAATGCCACAAGGCCCCAGTGGTATGCTGGTATATATACCAGCATGCCTGGGATTACCAAATAATTATCCGTAATAATTAAATCCTGCAATTCAAAAAGTTCAGAATGTTACTGCACTCCCCTCCTTTGTTCAGCATGAGTTGAAGCTCTTGGTGACTGGTTTTAATTATTCTGGGTAATTATTTGGTAAGCCCAGGTACAGGTCTGGTGGTATAGGCTTTTGGCCTACCACAAGGCCCCAGACCTGATTTGCTGCCATGCAGCCAATAACCCTTTAACACCCAATGACTTACTTATAAGCATTATATATATGTATATAAGCATAAGCATTGTATATAAGCATTACTGGCCAGTGATTTTCACATTTTTTATTTATTGAATTATTCCCATTCAAAGCCTCTAAGAACATTGGTTCCACCTGAATGCTTTACTTTGGCAGCACTAGATCCAATCACATTCAAGTTTCCCCAATGTGATTGGATCTAGTGCTGCCAAAGCAAATCATTCAGGTGGAACCAATGTCCATGTTTGAATCACGTAATCTCAATGCTTTCTTTTTTCAGTGAAGTAGTCAGTCTATCCATTATGGTCTATATCACTATAACCAGTAGGTGTCAGTAAGTGGCTGATGGCCAGAGGTGGCAGGGGGAACCTAGAAGAAGAGCTTCTTCTTCTGGTCCAACAGGAACATGGAACTTCTGGGAAAGCCTAGCATAAACATCATCTGTCTGTTGGGCTCGATTGGCTGTGATTATGTTTATTATCAAGTCAAATCAGGCCTTATTGCTGCGGCGGTTGTTGGATTATGATCAGCGATGGACATACAGACCACACGCATGCATGTACGAGTGTGCACCCAAAGATGTTGATCATTTCTAGGTGAGTAAGACGTGATGGTAGTCGCATGCAAAAAAGGTAATAGTAATAAAAAGGTTAGGAAGACTTATGCCATACCTGGCTACACCATACCTGACAAAAGCTGCTCGAGGCTACCAGCCATTGACGCTAAACAGGATTATGATTAGGGATGCACATAACTATTTTGGTCCAGTACTCAGAGGAGCACCTGGGGATGTTACTTGGTGCTGCAAAAATGCGGCGACCCGCCCTGGGACCCCTTTTTTCCACTCCGTACAGCCCGATTAATGTACAGTATTACAGTACAGGGCGATAGTTTGGGCGTTGCAATAGTGGCTAACCTAGTAGTAGTACCTGCATTCTACATCCATTAAAATACTAGTAGTTTTTTAGACTTTAGTTGGAATTATTTCATTTTCAAGGCTTTTTTTACTGGCCCAGTCGGGCAGTCATTATGAGCTCAGCTGTGTGCTGCTCTAAGGAGCTTTCCACCCCTGGATTGACAGCTCATTGTAGGATTTTTGGTGCTCCTGAGCACCTGAGCACCACTTACAGTATGTGCACCCCTGATTATGATTTCCTGAATGTCAAAGGCTAGATGCCAGAGGATTATGGTTAGGTTTCCTAAGAGCACAAATGCTCACTAATTCTGCAGGCCAGCTCACAACTGAATTGAGTAATTACTGTTTGTGTGACTGATTGTATACATACATGCAAAGAAAGATTGAAAAACAATTACCTTAAGCGTATTGGGTGAAATGTTCCTTTAGCTAAGGTGCCCTCTATTTTACCACATTTCTTTACATTTCTTATGAAATGTAGTATTTTATTTTATTCATGTGCAGGGCTGTAATCATTAGCCATGCAGAGCCTACAGATTCCAACATGACTTTTAGGGATAAGACAAGGGCTGAGCGCTTGTAGTAGTTGACTTGAAAGATTATTTCATTTTCTGCCTGATGGAGCTCGGCTTCACAAATGAATAATGATGTGCTGTGATGGCCCCGTTAGAGGTAAAAGTTATAGATTTAACACATCTCAAACTGCATGGATATTGATAGAGTGGACATTTTAGTACTTTTTGAACAAACGAGATTCATGCTCTCCCGTTCTAGTGGAGTGAATTTACTTTAAAATTTGATTGTGCGTTTTATGGGAAAGCAGATGAGAGGGAGCTATAGGGTGTGTGTCTTGTGTGACCTTGTCAAGAGAAGAGTTCTGTTTGCCGTTTTGCTGTGTGAAGAATCTAGACGATTTGTGTATGAGTCTCACTTTCAACTGCATTCTCACTGCATTTTAACCATGACGCAGCCACTCACCCTTACTTACTTCGAGGCATTGCTTGGAAAATTGGATTTGGTTCTCTTTTGATTATGTTGAAAGGAAAGTGCATTTGGGGAGGGGGGGGGGGGGGCATTTTTATGGCATGGGTCTGCAGGATTGGCTAACTGTCTATAATGAAATATTTAACTGTAATTGCATAATGTATAAAGTCAACATGGCCGTGATCAACCTTACCCCATCTTTTTTTTGTATGACTTATGGTTAAACCTGTATAGGTAATATTAGGGTGGAGATTCTTTGTTGGCCTACTGTGAGTGTGTGCAGAACATAATCAGTGGAGATTTACTATGTAACCCTATGACTGAACATGCATTCAAGTAACTGAATTAAAACAAAACAGTGGTTAAGCTGGAAACATGGGAGTGTAGCAGAGCTGGTTAGTCCTTATTAGACCTTATCTAGTGTTTAAAGGAAGGACAGGGCACAATTTTGCCATCACATCTATTTTTACAACTGTTCCAAAGCTAAACTCATCTCTCAGAAATGCATGAATGAGACATATAGTGTATAGGTGCTGGTTATTATGCAGTACACAATATTTAGTGACGCCATGGCAGCATAGCGTTCAGGAAAATATGCGTTCCAAGAACATTATTGAAAGCAAAATCTCTCAAGACGAGAATTTCCTTTTAAACCAAAGAGTAGAGCAGAATGCTGAAAGCAGAAAACCTTTATCCCATGATTTTCACCTGCACTTTACTGTCCTTCCCATACAAGCTTTGAATGGCCAAAAATACCCACGTTTTATCAGTGGGATAGAAGAAAAGACGGACCTACACGATTCGCGACGGAGTTCACTTTCCTTTTCATCAAATTTAGATTGCAAATACAAATTGGTTTGATTTCTCCACAAAAGACCCTTTCACGATTATGTGCCATTACCTTTTATTTTGTTCCATCAAGCCATACCCCAACACCTTTTTGCTGCAGATATGGCCTTGACTTGGGCTTGGATTGAATTTTTGATCTCTCTCAATGTGAGGATTTCCATAATCTATCACCACACCTAGCAGGAGTGATGAGAAAATACATTGTGGAGCTTTTGACTGCGACAAACTGTCGTGCAGCCATGGGAGTGAGTGAGTAGTGTGTTGAATAGACTCAAGTATGTGGAACGTACAGTGTAGTCAAGCCAGCAAGAGAAAATGGCTCTCGACTGTGAAAAGGCATAATCGTGCCACAAGAAAAAAAAAGGCTCCTGGTGCTTTTCTGTATGCTGGGCTCGCTGGCCTTGAAAGGAGAGCACTTTTCCGCATGTAAATATCGGTTTTGCAACACGAATGATGAGGCCTCAATACTAAATCCGAGTTTGAATTTCAAACGCCGTCCCTGTCCAGATGATCGATGCGGTTTCACTTCATCATCGGTCAATTTGCCAATTTCCTCCACACAATCGATCAGGATTTCATATCATATACTGTAGGAGCTTTAATGGAGATAGATCATTTGATGTAATCAATGCACCCTACTTTATATAATTCCCTCTCTTCTTCAGTCTTCAGGTCCAAATTTGCATTTCCACTTTGTTTACAATGCCCACCATTGTTGATTTTGCAAACTGGCATGGAATGGAAACAAGCCTGGTTTTATTTAGCCTCAGTATTATCCTGACTTAAATAATAAATAATGTGCATATTAGCACCCCCACCACCTCAGGATCACCATAGGCTAAATGTACAGTAGAGAAATCTTCAAACATTTCAGAGGTGCAAACTCACATAAAATTGGCTCTAATGTCCTAATTTAATAACCATCATTCATTGACTAAGGTCTGTGTGTGTGTGTGTGTGTGTGTGTGTGTGTGTGTGTGTGTGTGTGTGTGTGTGTGTGTGTGTGTGTGTGTGTGTGTGTGTGTGTGTGTGTGTGTGTGTGTGTGTGTGTGTGTGTGTGTGTGTGTGTGTGTGTGTGTGTGTGTGTGTGTGTGTGTGTGTGTGTGTGTGTGTGTGTGTGTGTGTGTGTGTGTGTATGTATGTATCCGTGGGCACTGGCCGTGTTTCATGCTCGGTCAGCTGAGATAGAACATAAATTAAGCAGAACAATTGGATTGATTGCAATTAAGGGCAAGGGACATCAGTGTATGTGAGCGTGCGTGTGCATGTACGTGCATGTGCACGCACATGGTGGTGACTGCTATTTTTTCTGGCTAATGAAATTACTGGTATGGTGTCTGTGATTGTGAGATTACTAAATCACCTTAATCCTTAATCCTATTCCATCGTATCCAAAGACTTTTCGAGAAATGAGACAGACTCTAGTCACTACACTAAAGAGCACTGCAGAGGGCTAAAGAGACTCAAGAGTAATTAGTTATATTATTAATATACATATTAATATACTGTACAATGTATACTTTCTTTTTACTGTTCAGTCGGACGGCTACAGCATTTCAAAACAGAGGGGCACTGCTATTCTTTTATTTGCCGATGGGTTCTCAGATTGGAGGCAGCCTGATGAACTATGATGGAACTATATACAAACTACTGTGCATCCCTGTTATCTGTTGATAGCTTGTAAATCTGTTTTTTTTTTTTTTTTTTTACCCATTTTGGCAGAGTAATCATTGCACCACAGTGTAATGCTATTACCTCTTCCAGCAGAATTAGTGTAACTTAGACTATTTTTGCTGGAATTGGTAATGATAATATTACAGTAATATGTAATTTGTTACTGTTGATTTATACTATGTACCACTTTTGTATTTTTTACTTTAGTACTTGCAACTACATTTCGCTGATAAAACATTTGAGTTAAAGTTTTGTAAATAAGTAGTAGTAGTAGTAGTATTTTTACTGTACATTGTGGTATTTATACTTTTATTTTTGCATCTGAGTGCTTCCTCCAACACTGAAAGTCCCTATCCCCCAGTGTTAGCCTGCCGCTTCACATTTTGCTACAATCAACTGATTGCAGCAACTGATTGCAACAACAACAACAAATAATACACCCTCCACGGAAACAACTTTATTGGTATAGACCCCAATCACTTTCAATTTCACTTAAAAATGTTCCGAGCCTTTTCCTTTATCGGCTACTTTCACAGTAAAAGATACAAAACAACCTGAAAAGCATTCTATTCACGATTTGTTCAGAGGTTATCAGAGTGAAAACAAAGAAACTTTTTTTCTGTGAATCCTCAGGAAACCTGCAAGCATTTTCGCTTATCTCTGGGCTTAATTGTTTTGGCAGGTAGAAATAATAATAAACAACTTCATGCCCTGTTGCTGCCTTTTGCATATTTATTTTGGCATCACCTGAGTGGGCTGCTAAATTATGCAAAAGAGAGCTACAGTGTGCAAACTTGTGTTTTTCGCTCCTAATGTTACTGTAAGTTCAGCACCTGCCTTTTTAATGTATTTTTGTGGCTTTCGCCTTTGTAACGCCCGGGATTCGAACTCAGGTCTCCCTTGGGAAAGTCCTTAACCATAGACCAAAGGGACATCTGCTTGGTCTGGGGGTGTTGAGCCAGGGGCGGATGTAAAATTTCCCAATTGGGGGGGTAGCAGAAAATGGTATGGGGGCCGCACCCATACCGTTTTCAGTTACAGGACTTTTATTAGGCAAGTAAAGCGGCAATAATAACATCAGTTGTTGTTGAAGTTGCAACAGACACGCAGCATGCATAAAGCTTAAAGGTAGGGGAAGTGATTTGAAATTCATGGTGTAGTACCAGCCTGGTGCACTAGGGGCGCCCAAAAGTAGCTACACTATGTGAACCTGCTGCTCGATCCTGATTGGAGGAGAATTCACTCTCCACCTGGGGAACTTACTGGCTTCTCTGCTACCGTGGGGTAGGAGGAAACTCCATATATGGTCTGCACACCTTATAATAGAGCATTTTAACAGATTTTTTTGGGAGGGGGTGATATCTGACAAAAGTGAAATCACTTCCTCTACCTTTAAGGTCTGACTCAGAGAGTTTTCTGTTTTCAATGATGAAATGCTGTTGGTTTAGTGGTGCCACAGCTGTAGTTAATATCCTGGGCTGTTTTGCATGCCATCATGTTTGGTGGGCCAGACTGGGCATTTAGGGGGGCATCCCTCCCCCCCCATGCCCATGCCTAGATCCGCCCCTGTGTTGAGCAGTGCTTCTCGACCTGTGGGTTTTAAAAAATAAAATAAAAAAAGACCATCACTGCCTCAAAATGAATCAACAAAACAATAAATTTTGGGGCTCCCCGGTCCAATATGATTGTTTTGAGGAGACGTAGGCTGAGAAGGTTGAGAATCACTGGTGTGCACTTCTGGGAGAACTATACAGGCCTATGCCTCATATACTAACAACAGGAGTCTCTGTATTTGCAATCATCACAATGACAGCATCTCTGCAACCAAGCAAGAGAGTGTGATTTAGTGGCCTGGGTTTGCAGGGCAGCATCGTAATTGTGAAAAGCCCAAGATCATCCCAACATTGACCTGGCTGTAAAGGAGGTGTCCCTACGGACACATTTTCATGTTTTTTCAAGGAGCTGGAGTCAAAAAGGGCCACATACTGTACAGGGAATACTGTTGTTTACTGCAAATCTCAGGGTGTCTGGGTTTTCTTTTTTTTCCTCACCAAGTACAAGGTTGAAAACTAGTCGATATCCGTGCATGATGTTGTTGTTGTTGTTGTTTTTCATTGAGGTTCTGAAAACTCACCGAACATTCATAAAATAGTGCATGATGTTTTAATGGTGTCTATACCTGGGGAGGAATGCACCCAAAATATATAGCATGTGCAGACTTTGAATAATACACCAGTTAACAGTAGCGGTTGTTCATTAACAAACTAATGAACAGCTTAGATTTGAGCAAAGTTAAAGATCGCCTTTAATCAATTCTGGATCAATATTCAAGCTGAATGAGGCACCCTATATAGGAGAAAAAATGCACACTCAGAACAGCCCTGTAACTGTGTAAAAGCCCCCAGCCGCCTGATTGGTCGTTATGTGTGTGGGTTTGTTTTGCTGATCACACACAACTGATGAAACTGTTTTGTAATTCAGGTTTCTGCACTTTATTGACCACACACGCTCATGCCTGGTGCACCAAGTCTATAGGCTACTGTACATATAGCTCAGCCTTGCTGAGCATGCTGCTTGCTCTACGTTTAAATCAAAGTCATTTATAACATTGCACCACTGAACCAGCTCTCTCTCTCTCTCTCTCTCTCTGTGGACATGTACTGTATGTGTGTGTGTGTGTGTGCGCGTGTCATGTCCGTGCACATGCATTTTTCATAGCAACACCAATTGGCCTGTCAAGTAGTGAGTTGTTCAATAATTACTGATACCCCCTGATTTCACCACCCTTACTGGCAATACATCTGCAATAACGTGTGGAAGACTCACTGCACATGCATGGACCTGTACAACTGCCAGTGTCTCTGCTGCTACATAGTAGTGAGGCATGGACGGACCTGTTCTGTGGACCCCTGGGACAGAGGCTAAACAGTTCCCATATGACATACGGTCTCCTGGAGTGACCTAAAGGGCATTGGTTCTCAACCTTTCCAAGCCATAGGAGCCCGAAAGAATCATATTTGGTCTTGGGTCCACCTCTTTTTTGAGCTATTAAAAAGTACTTGAACCCTCAGGTTGAGAGCAGCATTCTCTGCCCTAAAAAACCTCACCTGTCTCTGGTGGCCAAATGGACATATTATGCAAGGCGAGGTCCATAACATTGATTTGGGGAAGAGGCTGCATGACGGATATAAATGGAGACAGAGTGGTTTAGGGCTCCTTGAGTGGCTTGCTCAATAACGGGAGCCTAACAAATTCCAAACAAGAAATATCTAATGTTCTGTCTTTTTTATGTGTAATACGGAGAGCTTGATTTTACAGATTCTAGATTGTCTAGATTCTTCTTGCCCACATGTGAGGCATAACAACGTGCCTATATGTGCAGTAAAATGCTACATGACACACACCAGTACACCAATGCAGAAACATGCTTGACGTTCACAGACCAGTATGCTGTACCCTCCACCGTAACATATTGTAAATGCCACCGTTCACAGACAACCCCTGCGTATCTGCGCGAATACACAGACGCACCCACGCACAAGTTATTACAATTTAATTAATTTGCAGCATTTTTGACATTCTGATCTTTTCAAACGGAAATCAAAATGTCACGACCCACAGAAAAAACCTTTTAATCAACGTCGCGCACCCATTCCTCACCGCAGGCTTGCTTTCCAGGGGTAAGCGGACCATATAATTAACCATTTGTATTTTTTTAATTAGCTGAGCGTGACCCTGGGAAGGCCTCAAAATAATAGTCTTCCCACCACGCGTGTCGACGACTGCTATCGGCGGCATGAGGAACACGCTATCGGTTAATTGATGCATTATGGGATCATTACAAGATTTCTGACTCTTGTTCCGTATCCCCCCCGCGCATCTGTCGAGTGTCATTTCCAGCCTGAAGGAACCCCCCGCTGTCTCCTCCTCAGTCATTTGACAGTTCATTAACAATCACACCATGTACCATAACGAGGGATAAGGGACAAGGACCACAGAGACATCAGTGGATGATTGTTCACGGGTGGCATTGCAGCCTGAAGCCTGAAATACAATGAAGAGCACTGTAATCTATAGCATGTCATTCTTAACATGAAATCAGTGTACTCCATATAGCTCTGAACTTGCAACAACATGAAAAACATTTGTGAAAGAAACCTCTGCCACGCAACGTCGTAATCATAAGACAGTGGTCTCAAGTCCTCGAAGAGGAAATGCCTTTTGCATCGTTTTTAGCCTACAGCCCCACATATCAAGGCAGACAGACGCTGCTAGGATAGTGTGAGGAGTGCGACTGTTCAAGGCCTCGCACATGTGAGGCCTCGGCAGCTATATGCGGGTTCCTTTTTTCTTTTTTATAGGCCTATAAATGTTAACAAAATCCCGTTCCGTCTCAGGCCTAAAGTGCAACCTCTAAAATACTGCCATGGCTAAAATACACTTAAAACAGCCAACTGCTGTGGTTGGAATACTGGCATGCAGGAAGACATCTTCTGAGCAGCTTTTATACCCCCTGCAGGCAGCTGGTGGCTAGGAGCCAATCACTTGTGAGGTTCAACCTACTAATCATCTGCCGCCATCATTTACACCAGCTGGTACTCAACAGTCACTCAGTCATCAGCACTTAGTCACACTCACACACACAATAAGTGTACTCTGCACATATGGCCCAGGGTCATAACAGCAGTATATAGGGCTTAAGGTTATTGAGTTTTTATTTTATTTTTTTAAGATGCACAACAGATTGAGACTAGACAAACATACTCCTCTGAGCAAAGGTCTCAGATCTCCGTCAGGCCAGGTGTCTTAGACAACCAGGATGATTGTTAAATTTAGGTTGGGTCCTGTCTCTTGATGGCATGACTATAGAACCCATTTGAACCGATTTGCGTGATAACATCTGTAGGTGTAATGTCAGAAATCTGCCTCCTGGTGGCAATATAACGCCCCCCCCCCCTTCCCAGTTGAGAATGAATACATTGTCTCGGCCACAGGTCTGCCGGAGATCAATATCACGCTGCCAACTGAAATTTGTGATTTGGGCATTAAAACTGAAATGAGCTTTTGTTTCAGCTCTACTGTATTGCACCATGGCCGGTATGGCTCTGTAAATCCTCCTGGGTGCTATCACTGTGTGCACATATCATGGTCATACAGTAAGTACCCCCTCAGTTCATTTCCAGCAGAGCCCTTTATCATTAAGAGGATTCTGCCTTGTTCCCAGGGTCGGCATCGAGGGACTTCCAAAAGGCTTGTCCACAGATGATGATGTCAGCTTTCAAAGCTTTATCAAAAAAGCGAACCGTTTCAAAAGCTCAGTGTGTGAGATTATCTCCAGCAGTCACAGTTAAAAGTCAAAACGAGGCTCAGGTGTTTAGCCGTCGGGGGGCAGAGGTGTACAGCTGTGTCCACATCAGCGCTTTACCAGCAAGGCTTGTTTGAAGTTGTTCTCTGTTTGTTTGGACAATGGAGAGAGATATAGAAAGCGGGAGAGTGGGGGCAAAAACTACATGAGTACTGTATATATGCATTATTTATCCATACACTGAGTGTGGCCTTTTGCTGTTTCTCCACTGGTACAACTTAAGACCTTGTGAATTCAGTAATGAGACACGATTCTGTGTGTTCATGCTAGGAGAGTGCTGTGTCTGTTCATTAGAAAACTCTTAAAACCATTCCCTGGAACAAGATGCACTGTATAAACTGTCTAGACCAGGGGTGCCCAACCTTTTTTGACCCAAGATCTACTTTTCAGCAGCCAACCCCTCCGGGATCTACCAGTCCAATATCAACATTTAAAACCACACGCATCGTTGCCAGCCTGCAGTAACTTCACAACAATACAACACTACTTTGTTTTACCACTTTACTTTATGTCCATATAAGCATAAAGTACAACAGACTTGTCATAAATAGGCCTACAACAGTACAACATAAGTACACCAGACATGGACAAACACTGCCATTGCAAATGCATCACACACACAGACGAAAATCGCTCTTTTTTCTTTTCCACCCCATTTTTTTCTTTCCCCCCCACATCTCCTGAGATCTACTTGAGATCAGGCCGAGATCTACCGGTAGATCCCGATCTACTGGTTGGGCTCGCCTGTATAAACTGTCAAGACCATAGCGTTAATTACTATTTTGTGACTCTGACTATAGAAATATGCTACTTGAAGAGTGAAATATTAGTCGTTTCCAACACATTTAAAATAGTATTGAAACCAAATGAATCTTTTGAGTGCAAACAAATGCTTTTTGTTTGTGTCAAAGGTTATCACGATTTCGTATTTGATCAGTATACTACAGCCTCTGAACTATGAAACAATGATAGAAATGCAAGTGGAAAACTTCACAAAACAGTTTATTTAACAAACGTGTGCAAATAAAATCCAAACTGCAGTATATGCATAAATAGAGCATTGCACCGTAAATGCTCAAAAGCAAAGAAATCACCAACAAAGCAAACAGCAAAAATAAATGCAATGCAAGGTACATACTACAACATATATACATATTATGGCACAAGGGGTCAAGTCCCTGCAGCTGCAGGGGAATGGTGTAGTAGTCCAGGGCAATATGCCGGCATCTCAACGGCGTGCACAGGCTGGCTCAGCATGCCAGGGAAAGCGTGATTGAATGCTGCGTTTGCAGCGGCCTCCTCTCTCCTCGAGGCCGCTTCCAGCTCCCTGGCCCACAACACATCAGAGGGCCATCTGTAAATGCCCGTCACTCGGCCCCTGGTTCAACTCTGGCTGCACCGCATCTGCCACCTGCAGCTCCTTGGGGACAGCCACAACATGCTCCTCTCCTCAGCCAGGTGCCATTTCCCCCTGCCAGAGCAATAAATAAAAATCACTCGGTTTGAAGTCCAGCGGTGCCTTTGGGGGGCACTAACAAAGTCCAAAGACTGCCACACACATGTTGTCGGCTAGAGCCCCTCTAAAAAGAACCAGTTAACCCCACAGCGCGCACACATTTGTTGCATTACTGTACATTTTTTGCAAGTATAGTATGTCCACTCAACACAGGCTCTTATTAGTTTTATAGCAGAAATTTTAATAGACTTGAGGTTGGATTACAGATTTTATTATTACCGGTATATGCACAAACAAAAGACATACAGTTTCTCAATACTCTAAGTTGGCAAGTTCCTTGTGAGTTCATACTTGCAAGTTGTCCTCATGAGTCGATAATTCCAAGGATGGGAGGACGCGAGTACAATGTGAAGCTAGGAATAGTACTTGTGATGTACCGGTCCGGAATTCTGTTGCAATTCCCAGTGAGAAGTCGACACAAGTCAGCATCGGAGTAGACTTGGGAAAGTGGACGGCTCAAGTTAACATCCGGGGATTTGACCAATGTAAACTTGAATATTGGAATTGGAAGGACACAAGTACGGGTATTGGAAGTGCCAGAGATACATACATGATTTATCAATACACAGATAACTTGCACCTCCTCTACAAGTTTTCTCATAGTTGTGTTCAGAGTACAGCTTCAATATTTTTTCAATAACGAGATTCCTCCTATACAATTTCTGTACTTCTATAGCCAAAGATGTACAGCAGTCAATATCCCACAGAATGTTTTGGGTGTACCATAATATAAGCTGGAAAGTGGTTGCCATACTTCCTGCCAATTCCTCTAATCATGTAGACAATCTCAAAAGCATTATGTAAAGTTTCAACACACATTCCAGAACAGTCCCTTTCCATCTGTACTACATCAGGAAGGATGATGGAATGCCAGCTATTACCGTTGAAACAGGCACAGACAGTGGTGCACCTGTGTGATCCATCAATGGCACCAGTACACTGCATGACTGGGAGCCTTCCTCCTATTCTCATTCCAGGCAGTCCTTTCGTCAAACTTTTGGACTGGGAAACAAACCTGTTCCAATACCAACGACAGTATCTGCAGTGGTCGAAAATGTGTAAAGTGTCAATGCCGCAATGAAAATATACTACCAGTATGACTCGACTCAGGGGCGTTCTTGGCATTAGGCAGACTAGGCATTTGCCTGGGGTGCCATCGGGGGGGTCACCGGGTGACCATTTTACTGTGACTGTCTGTCATACAGTAGGTATGACGTCACAGGAGGGAAAATCTCATCTGGGGCTCCAAATTGCTTAGACACACCACTGACTCGATTGTTACACAAATCAGAAATTCAAGATTTACTTGAGTAAATGTACAAAAGTGTCTTGACACACTGAAGTAGAATGTCATTATGCAGAATCAATGTCCCTCTTTACAAGTTTCCATATAAACATCCGAAAATACCAGAGCTACAAGCTCACAAAAATAATATCTGTAATAAAAGTAAAAAAGAAAACACCTCAACTACTGTACTGAAGGAATTAGTAAATACACAGTTACTTTACACCAGCACTGCACATAACTCTCACACACACTGACAGACAGTTGTAATGCTAACAGCAAAAAGATTGCCAGCCACTAGTGTGCTGGCCGCAGCCCTGACGCACGCTTCCACAGTGCGATGGCTAATCTCTTCTTTATAGGCACACACAGTGCTGTTTGTCTGCCTCCACGTCACTGGACTCAGTTTGTTGTACAGGTAGACAAATGCACTCACCGAGTGGTAGCAAAGCTGAGAACAACCCTGCCATCCCGTACTTGTGTTGTACACCCAAGCCGGTCTGCACAACGTGACAACTATGCAAAGAGTGAAGCTTTTTCAATATATTGGTCAATATTATTTAAAAAAAACAAACAAAAAACAAACAAACAAACAAAAAGACACTGACTCAAAATGTAACAAACAAACAAATACAGTACATCTCATATATTGTCTGTGTTCTTCATCTGGTCCTTGTATTTGTGCAGTATTTCTATGTACTGTGTTTTTGTTTTTGTTGTGGGTTTTATGTAACGGGTGGTTTGCCACTGAATGAATGCTTCTGTGGGAAAAATAAAAAAATGTGATATAAAGCTTTAATATACAGTAAATGCTAGTTTGAACAAAAGGCCATGAAGGCCAAAACATGTTGCCTTATTTTTATATTTCTTTAAACAGAAGCCTTTATATTAAAGCTTTTTTAAACTTTGGCATTGTTTTTTTTATTAAGGGACCAAGCAGTCCACATAGTGGACATGGTCCTTTAATTGTTCTTGTCAATTTTTTTCTTCTCTTCCTCCTCCTTCTTCTGCCAAAAATAGCTGTTCTGGCTGAACCGGGCAGTTGGTTTTCGCGAAACCTGGTAATCTGGTAGAGGGCGATGCCAAACGGTGATGATGGGATGCCCATGACCACTGGCCAAATGGTGGCGCTATAGCACTCAACTGAAAATCCAAACTTTGAACAATCATAACTCATGAACCATTTGACAGAGATGTAACTTAGAGTATACTCACTTATGCGTCTCCTTATGCCGAACAACTTTTGAATTCTGACGTTTGACCTCTGACCTTTAGATGACCCGCCATCTTGAATTATATGGAAAACAGTTAAAATGCATCTATTCCTACAATCTTTGATCAAAATGCATGAGAATGACCTACACATGAACTTTGTAGCCATACAAACATGAATTTTGTTTTTAGTAGGCTTGTTGAATGATTAAACTGATGGGAAACACTTTTGATTTATTATTGACTTGTGAAGAACACTGACTTTAAGAAGAATAAAATACACTGCAGGATTCCTTTTCTGCTTTTCAAAAGTAAAGTATTGAATCAAGCTAGACTTGATTTCATGCTTTTGTATGACGTCAAAGTAGCTGATCTACAAACTCAAAACACACCAAGTTGCGGGGTTGTACCTGTAGATGGGCTATTTTCTTATAGCCAAACTTGCTGAACAGGGAATTGGTTAGTATATTCATGACCAAAAGCTTTACCTTTCTCTTGTGCAAACAAAGTGAACGGGGAAAAAAAAAAACACGTTCACTTTGATGGCAACATACAGTATCTCAGGTGGAGAACAATAGTGTGTTGCCTACAGCAACCACACTAATTAAAGCTGTCAAATAATAGTCGTAGAGTAAATTGAATATTTACCTCTAAGATGCTTGCTAGTAATAAAATACAAGTGTATTTTAAAACTCAAATAATTTAATCAAGTAAATGATTTCAAAATTGTACCGGTATATAAGTTTTGAGTACTTTTATTTAGCTAGTTTTCACCACTGCCTATAGTATGTGGCTGAGTCTAGCCGAGTCAGTAGCCTATGCAATAGGAAGAAATGCTGCTATTGTGCAGGTGTTCCTCCTCTTTTCATTTCCTTTCCTCATTTCCAGTATTATTCATAAAATAAAGATCACTTTCAGTACAGCCCCACCGTTTTCATCACCATCTATCTGTCCACCTTCATCGATGTTCCTATCTTCATCCTCCCAACCCTCCTCCTTTCTCATCTTGTTCCTCTTCATCATCACCCATCATGGACACCACTATGACCTCCCCTAACTATGCTGGGCTGATGGGGCCCGGCTGTAGCTTTGGTGGGCTCATCAATGAGTAATGACCGTTCCTTCCAGAGGAGCCTCCGCTTGCCAATGGCTGCTGTAGGATCTCCCCGAGGACCACACTGATACATTGATTGAATCCATCACATCTCGTGTCGGAGACCGTGTGCACCTGCCGCTGTGTACGGCACAAGACTATACGAAGGAGGGGGAAAAGAAATGGTCTGGAAATGGAAGGAAATGACGAAGAGAGATGGGTGAAGTGCTGCGCAGATGGATGGGGAAAGGAGAGGGATGATGCATGAAGGAGATGGAAGTGTTATTATGGTGTGACAGAAGGCTAAGCCACCTGTAAACAAACATCAAACAGAGTTTGTCTGTATGTCGGTAGTGTCCAGCCCTCTCAACAGTACAGCGCTACAGTATGTGGATGTTACATCTCAAGAAAGAACCTCTACCTTGGAGGCATTTTTATCACTGGCGTCAAGCAGCATGAACCGTCTCAACCGTCTCAAGAAAGACCCTTTTCATGCTGTATATAGCAATGTGCCAGCACTCGCCCCACACTCTCCCGTCACCGAAGCGGATGCGTCTATGTTTCTTCCTTAGTCGTTGCTGGGCCACTTACTGGTACAGAGATTTTGATGGTATGGCATCCCCATCTGTATAGTGTACAGTGCAGCTTTGCTTCTGAATTCTATTAATTTGTATGTCTTTGTTCAGAACTTGCAGCGTGAAGTACCTGCGGCAAAGTGACGAGATGGATTGGACTAGGCTCTGTGTTGTCATTGGTTGTGCTGCAGGTTGATGGATACAATCAAGATGAGCTGGAATTAATTACTTCCTGTCAAACAACAGCGTGTACTTCAGCAGGCACCAATTATATACTGATGACATCCAGCCATCAGTCGATCATCCCCACAGGGCCATGTCTGTTATTCTACAGAATAACACGTCACAGGCACAGTACAAAATATCTCATTTTAAAGGAGTAGTTCACAATGTATGTATATGCAGTATATGCAGTATGCAAAGGTCTTTGGTCCATATTCTTCGGGCAATCATTTGATGACTGCCAGAGTATTAGGCACGGGCCTGATGGTTAAGTTTAGGTCGCTAAATGGGAATTGGTTCAACTGCGATCGGCTGAGATGCAGCTTCTATTTCACGAGGGAATACATCATGATACTCAACTAATACAATTTAAGCTCATCTATTACAGCCGTGCGGCTGCACTCAGTGCACCAACAGACTGGCTATTCCCACAGTGTGATGATGAAACACATTAATTCTCCCATGGGCTAACTGATGTCCTTGTGCAGAGATGTCAGCCAACACATTTATGGCAGCAGGCACCTCAGACTATGAAAAGGAAGTAACAAATGCAGTTAATATGTCTGGCACTGATCCTAAGAGAAGCATTTGTCAATGTAAGGAAAACCTCTGTGATATCTGGCTCTGAGCCAAATAGTTCCTGTATATATATTCCAGCTAGTTCAATTGGCCAGAATTTATGATATGGAAACACTTTGGATATATCTTGCCTTTATATACAGGATTATGTGTTTTGTATGATACAATTACTGTAAACTGTTGCCACATGTGGGTTAGATTTTTTTTTTAGATAATTTTCAAAATGATGAACTCAAGGTCGACATGTTTCAAAACCTGTACCTGTTTTCGTCCGTCCGTCCATCCATCCATCCATCCATCCATCCATCCATCCATCCATCCATCCATCCATCCATCCATCCATCCATCCATCCATCCATCCATCCATCCATCCATCCATCCTCAGCTGCTTATATCAAGGCATTCTCAGAACAATTTGGAAAGATGATCCCTCCTTCTTAACCTTGGTCTGACGGACGTCTCCTTCCAGTGGGATGTACATCTCTGGCTCCTTTCCTAGTGTAGAATCTCATCAACTCTCATGCATGACTGAACTTCTCACCCTATCTCTAAGGAAGAGGCCAGGACAGAATCCACATTGCTACCCTTGAATCTGATCGATATATCAGCGGGATCCTTCTCTCCAGTACCTTGGCACAAACTTTCCCCAGTAAGTACTGCGAATGCCTCTGCATTTACCATTTGGCACACACTATGATCCATCCATCCATTTGAAAAATGCCACCACAACTTTGGCATGTCACTTCTTAAGCACTGTCCTAGACTTTCACACAATGATGAAAAGACGTATATGTCAACCAAGACAGCCACTCATCAACACCAAGAGCCTTCAGCATTTCTGGATGAATCTCATCAAGCCCCTGGAGCTTTGCCACTGTGGAGTTGCTTCATAACTACACCTCAGTTACTTCCTTCTGGGAGATTGACGCCAATCCCACATCAGCCTTAGGCTCTGCTCCTGCCAGGGAGCCAAAAAGTGATCTGTACCTATAGCGAAAACAGCATATTATTAAGTTTGCAACATGTTGTGATGTGGCCTGTGCTGCTAACTGCCAAAATCCAAAATGCGCTAGAGGCACTTGCAAAATGCACTAGAATGCGCTAGAGCAGTGATTTTCAACCATGTTCATACCAGGGCCCACTATTTATTCTGCATTTTAGCCACGGACCACCATTAGATGCCGAGTTTAGTCTCTCTGACTAATTTAGGACAGATAACTGGCAAAAATGTTGATCAAAATAGCAATTCTTTTACATTTTTTAAATGTGTAGATTCTTGAAAATTAGGTAATTCAAAATTAGTTAAATATAAATATATTTAGTGTAAAATGGAACTCACGGGTCCATTTGGTTTCATTGATTTCAAGAGTTACAGATCTCTAAGGGTCCAGTTGGGCATCAGTGGTCCTTTCTAGGAAGGAATGAGGACTTTATCATAGGAGGAAAAATGGTGAAAAACGAGGATTTTATCTGTAGCGCCTGTCAATCAATTTTTCACTAATTTTGGCCCTAGGGGGGTCTGGAAAAAGCTAAATATAGTGACAAATGCGCCAAGTTGGCAACACTAGATGTGTCACTGGAGCTTGTGTAGAAAGGCTATTTACTCCATTCAATAAAGCACTATATTCAATAGTATATGGCTAACTGTAAGTGGTTAAAGCCTTTGACCTCTTCCTTACGTTCTCATGTGGCGTAGCATTCTGGCTATGAGAACATTGGTAAATGGAGAGAGGTAGGCAGAGGTAAAAGTGCCTGTGAAGGTAATGAAGGTGAGTAGATGGGATGGAGGGAGAAGTAGATGGAATAGAGGAGAAAATAGGAACCTGCGGAGACATGGACCTGATGAAGACAGAGGGAGAGTATAGGTGTGGAAGGAAAATCTAGAGAAGAGAGCAGAGTAGTACTGGAAGGAGCTGATGGAGCGCGAATCATTGACCCTGCCTCTCCAATTTAGCCCAGCCGTCAGCCAGGCCGGTGATAAATGGAGTCTAGAGTGCCATCTGTTTTCCCTGGGAATTTTCCTCTCTCCGGACCACGAGATTCCCGCTGCTGATATTCCCACTCCGTCTTTCTCTTTCCGCGCTCCACTCTACCGGACCTGGCAGCTGCAGTGATTTGGGACCGTTCCGCCCGCACCTTCGCCACCGCTTGTCCTGCCGATTGTTCTGCTTAATGAGACGTGCTGAAGAAGAGAGGGAGGGGGAATGCAATAGCGAAGGTGTGGAGAAAAGGAGATGAGATGGTAGTGAAGGCATGCTCAATGAAGCAGGGCTGAGAGCCATGGGCCATGATGATGGAGGCAGCCCAGAAGATTAGTGTCTGCTGTGGACAGTGCTGTCGCTGAGGCCCACTGGGACCACTGGAGCACACTGTGCTGTCACACTATGACAAGACCAAAACTGGGCTGTGATGTACAGTCTAGAGCAGGGGTTTTCAACCTTTTTGACTCCAGAGACCACCATTTATTCAGCATTTGAGCCACGGACCACCATTTGATTACATTTTCACACCAAAGACCTAAAATTAAAGGATTCTTTTGATTTTGTCCACAATTCCAGGCTGGACCCGCAAGTGTCCATTTGGTTTCATTTTTACATTCTCAAGAGTTACACCTGGTTAACCAACTTTCCATCATTTAGCCTGGGGACCACCTGGGACCTTCTCAAGGTCCACTGGTTGAAAACCCCTGGTCTAGAGGGAAAATTAGTTGTTGTTGTTTTTTCGTCGTCATGGCATGGCCGCAAGTGAATCTATTTTGGGAGCTTAAAGTCTTAAAGTTTATGCCGCTCCTCCTGTGCCCAGCTTTGTGCGTCGGTGTGCACGAAAGGGAGTGATTTGATTGGTTGAGCATGGAAACTGATGTATGATTATGATGATCCTCGTGTAGTCACAAATGGTGACATGCAAACGGTGCGTGCAGCCCTTCATGCGGCCCCTGCTGTACTGTATTGTTTAACAACATACATACAGTCATTTGTAACTCTCGTCACGGACATTTGGAGGCCAAAGTGTGGCACTTATTTGCACAGGCTAAAGTGAATTATGCCAGGGTGATTGTTTATCAAACAGGAGAAGGGCAACACACCAGTATTGATGAGGTGCTGCAGCTGACCCTGGTAAAAGAAGTGAAGAAAAGTTTGCACAGCCAAAGCCACGATACAGGATACAACACTGTCCTGCAATGCTGGCCCTATGTGTGTGCATTTGGTGTAGAGTCTAGACAAAAGACAGAATCTGACTATACGGTATACATGGTGTAATGTTATTGCATGGCATAAACCTATTCGTAAAGCATGGCTCATTAGATTGGACTAGCCTACTGAAAGTTCATTGCCACATAAAATCTCCTTTCAATGTCTCCAGCCGGGTCACCAGTACTTTAGTAAATGTAATTACTTTGCACCACTGGCAAGTGTCCCACACCCTGATATGCTTACATTGACTGCCCATGTAATGGGTAGGCCGTTTAATAATCCACATGTCAAATGAACTGTGTTAAAACGCAGTTCATTCTCTTTTATGAAGAGTGTGACAGCTCTGTTTGTCTCACTCTTGGTCTATATTATAAAAGTTATAGTGAAAATTATATACAGCACTCACCCCAGTTATTGTACAAAAGAGCTCATTTGTAAGACACCGACGCTCAGTTCAATACTTCTGTAATTCAATACGATTTTTTTTTACCAGGTTCAATGTCAAACCACTGGGGGGATTTATTTGTTTGTTTGCAGTTCTTGTTCACATATCGACAACATGAAAAGTATTTGCTCTAGGTTACATGTTGTGTTAAGCGATGTTTTAGCTAAAGAAAACATACAGTAGACTACACAGTAATTATTGATACACAAACCACGGGGCTGATAATGGTGAGTCATCCACAGGGCAGACACCAGGTTATTATTTTCTGTGACAGGGGAGGAGACAGCTTATCTACTTTAACTTGATGAATGCCCTACAGGGCCCCTAGCCCTGGCCGGCCCTCGGCAGCGGTGCATGTGTCAAATGCATCAATATCTGTTCCATTCCTGGGAGCCTGTGTGCATAGTCTGGCATCTTCAGGCCTCCATCATCACAGTCCTGTTAACCCTGCAGTGTTTTAATACCTGATGCAGAGGAACACTGTTTACTTGCTGTACTGCTGCTATATGCTTCATGGGACTTGGGAAAAGGTACACAAATACCCTCAGGAATACATGGTTTTGCATAGGTACTGATCCATTGGGGAAAAAGCAGTGGGATGTTATCAATATTTTTAACAGTAAATTGATACTGCAGAGGCCGTAGATTTATTGATCCTGCAGGGAAATTGAAGTCACCCAGAGGCACCACAGCAACACTTATTTTGCCCAAAATGTCACCCAAATGTCTTTACAATTACGCCTGTGGAAGGACGTGTGTAGATGTGTTTACGTCCTTTTCAATAGTATAAAATCATTCAAATTATTTTTTGACAGCTCCCGTTTCTATAGGCAGAGAGTATGCTGTTGTGTATAAAAATCATAAGCCAGAAAAACAATCAGAAGCAGTCAATAATGTAAGAATATACAACTCTATTGTATGCACTATGCAGGAAAACAGGAATACATACAGACCTCCTGGTATCACACCCCCAAGACAACTACAGTGTCCATTACAATCAGTGCAATGCCAATCAAACAAAGTGCTCATTTCAATCAGTGCAAGGTGAAAGAAAAGTGACCGTGTTCACACTCATGGTGCAATCAGTACGACAACCATACACTAACCGTGTCATTAGAGGTCAGAGTCATACATTAGGAGGGCAGACCCAGGGGAGGGGGTTAAACACCCCCCCCCCCCCCCCCCCCCCCCCCCCCCCACACTCCGTCTGTTGTAGGTAAGTTTAATTTCTGTCGCATGTGATTACATGGCATTAGCCGATGCAGCTGTGGCACAACAAATAGTACAGGAACCTTGCATAATGTAAATGCCGACGTATCACTGTACGCCTTTTTCATCCCAGGGCCCACCATTTATTCAGCATTTGCGCCACGGACCACCATTTGATGACATTTTAGCCCCACAGACCCCCAAACTAAACTTTTGCTTCTGTCCATGACCATTAATCTTCTAGTTGTGTAGATTAGGACTAATTCACATGATGAATATTTTAACTCTTGAGAGTGTAAAAATGAAACCAAATGGACCCGCCAGGGTCCATTTGGTTTCATTTTTACGTTCTCAAGAGTTACATCTGGTTAAACAACTTAGCTGGGGACCACCTGGAACCCTCTCAAGGACCACTGGTGGTCCCCGGACCACCTGTTGAAAACCCCTGCTGTACGTCATCATTTTATTCACCAAATCTGTTATCAGCCAAGTCAGCATCAGCCTTTATCACAACTTCTCGATACACCGACCTTCAGGCGTTGGCAGAAGATAGTTTTCTGTGATATTTCTGCTCAGTGTTTTGTTTTTGTTTTCCGAAACGTCTCATGCCTAATTCAAAATTCACATGAGAAAAACTATTGAATTGGAAAACAACCTTTGCTCTCTTCTCTACTGCTCTCTCTCTCTTTCCTGAGTAGTTATAGTGCTTTATGCTGTTCTGATGGCGCAGAGCGCTCATCATGAATGCAACCATGGAGCGGAGCACAGTCAGGGATGTCAGGTTCATTTAAGAGCTGGTCACAGGCTGGATCGGTCAAAATGCAACTTAAGTTGGCATTTTCTTTTTATATTTTATTTTGAGCGACTGCATGCTCCAAATGCTGAAAAGGCAGTGACGTAAAGTAACCATGTCCATTTACTCAAGTACTGTAATACTATGGTTAGAATCAAAAGCCTGCTGTCTATAAAAGTACTGAAATGTTGTAATGTCAATATTATGATGTTTTGTTGTACTATCTACACCACCGTGGTTTTCAACCTTTTTGATGCCAGGGACCACCATTTTTTCAGAATTTGAGCCACGGACCACCACTTGAGGACATTTTAGCCCCACGGACCCCAAAACTAAAGATTTCTTTTGCTTTTGTCCATCTTCTAGTTGTGTAGACTTGGGCTAATTCAGATGATGAATATTTTAACTCTTGAGAGCGTAAAAATGAACCCAAATGGACCCGCAAGGGTCCATTTGGTTTCATTTTTACGTTCTCAAGAGTTACATCTGGTTAACCAACTTAGCTGGGGACCTCCTGGAACCCTCTCAGGGACCACTGGTGGTCCCCGGACCACCTGTTGAAAACCCCTGATCTACACCACCTTGATTAAAAAGAAAGACAATTCCAACCAACTACAAATCAACTTTCTTCCTCTTTTTTTCCTCTGCCACTGTCGCAAGAATTGTTGGGTCTCCGTTAGATTATGGTCTTGGTCCTGATTTATTTGTAAAATGTTGTGATACTTTTGCACGGTATACATCTATCTTCGCTGTGTGTTCAACCAGTAGACTTGGGTCCGGTGTGCCAGGGTAGGTTGTGGAAGGTTTTTCTGTTATTCTCAGACAAAGCCGAGTGTCACAATGCTGATGGTTGTGCCAATTGGCAGTAATACGATTGTCTTAATACACTGGCATTGTCTGATCCATTTCCAGGTTTTTCAATATACGTCCAACCATGGACAAATGTGTCCTCAGTAAATTGGGCATGTATATTGCACCATTATCCAAGGTGCTTTACATAGATGTCCATTACATTTGATCACCCATTCACACATATCCCTGCACTGATGGCAGATGAATGACAAAATGATCCAATGTCAGACTCCAGGGTTTCTTCACAACAACTACGTACTGTGTATTTGTACACAGAATCAGGCACGCAATGGTCCATTTGGACTATCCTCAAACAACCCCCTAGGCTCCCTTAACCCACATAGAGAACCACAACACCATGGTAACATCCATGGTAAGAATGTGATTTGGACAGAAATATCCACCACAAGCCATTCACCCTGCTTTACATTGCATGTATTCCACAATCTCATCAGGGATGAACAAAGATGCACACAAATTCATCGTCCTTGTTAAATAACATTAATAACATTATTAATAACATTAATCATGACAATGCTTATGGAATAGTCTTTGAACCATATGGCAAAGAGAAAATAGAGCTAATTTACTCTGCAATTATTATAAATAATTATAGCAATGCCACTAAAGGCTAAATGAAATTTATTTAAATTCTTGACTGAATAAACAGCAAATCTGCTATTTTTGACTCATTAGTTGTAGTAGGACAATCAGCCTGCCTGGCAGCAAGAAAATTCTATAATTTCACAAACTAATCTGCGAGTGCGCTCACGCTGCACATGTCCAAACGCACCCTTAGTATGAGCTGACAGCTTGTTTCTGAAGTGCAAATTTTGATACCGATTTCCTTAATCCATTCTTCTCCAATCTGCAGATCCACAAGATTGCAGACTACGCTGATATTAGGTCTTGTTTGTAAACGTGAGAAAAGTTGGGAAATGTTGTTGAATGGCCATAGCTATGTAAACAGTCAACTTGGAAATTGAATTTTACGAACCATGAAATTGTTTTGGGTTCTGACTGTTGTTTTGGAGTGTGTGTGTGTGTGTGGGTGTGGGTGTGTGTGGGTGGGTGTGTGCGCGCGCTCACATGCTCGCAGGATGTGTGGATCAAGTATGAGTGTGAAGGATTCTACTTAACATTCAGCATAGTGAATTTTAATAACGTGAACAAGAGTTCATCCCAGCCATACACACATAACCTGCACACTTGGACATATAATATAATTTTATTGTAACGCTGTTTCAATCAGGCAACCTTGGAAAATAAGAGTTTATGACAATCTGTGAAAAGAATTCTTTACAGCCCCCAAATCCATTTTGCAATGCAGATTTAGTTTTATACAACACGGCTAGATATTTGAATACCACAAGCACTTTTTTATGAACATGAATGAATGGGCCTTGAGACTTCCTGCAAACGGCGTGATGATAAATGTTTGCTCCTTCCGATGCTTCTCCATAAAGAGCTTCTAATGACAAAGAGGAGGGGTGGGAAAAAAAAGATCTTTCTTTACCATTACAGCCTGGGCACTCAATTATCCTCGTAAAGTCACCTTACCTCTCACTTCCCTCCCTATAGAGTCCTCGCTTTTCAATGGAGTCCCTACTGCTTTGTCATGTTCATATCGCACAAGGTTAAATAGCTTTAATGTTCTTATTCATTCATCCAATCATCTGTACATCCATTATTCTTTATCCATTAATCCGGTATGCGCGTACGACGCATGTATTTGTGTGTGTGTGTGTGTGTGTGTGTGTGTGTGGGGGGGGTGTGTGTGTGTGTGAGAGAGAGAGAGAGAGGGGGGGTGAAGAAGGCTCTGGAGGTGTAGTTGGGAGGTGAGGATGAGGAGGATGCTGGACGTCAGTGGTGTTTCTAAGCAATTTGGATCCCCAGGCAAGATTTTCCCTGGAGCCCTCCTTACCAAATGGACCCTTACAGGCCCATTTGGTAAGGGGGGGGGGGGGGTCCAGGTAAAATCTCCTGACGTCATACCTATGACAGGCACAGTAAAATATGAAGTATTTTTTTAAACTAAAGAACATATTATAGGCCCTATTTTGATTGTCTTAAGTCAAAACTTGGAGGTGAGGCAAAGAACAGCTTTGCCACACCTCCAAGTTTTAACGTAAGACTTAAGACCTGATAGGCTGATACTTAAGACAATCAAAATAATGCCCTGTGTGTTTTAAATGTTCAATTCTAGTTATAGCGAACAAGTATAATGTATTCATCCATATGATACTTATTAGCCTGGGATCCTTTTAAAAGCATGTCTGGTGGTCGCCCTGGTGCCCCCCCCCCCTCCCCGGCCCCTCATGGTGCCCTAGGCAACTAACTGCCTAGTCTGCCTAATGACAAGACGCCCCTGCTGGACACAGTCCTGGGAGTATCATCCCTCCCATCCATCCGCTCTGTGAGGAGATAGATAGCAGGGCTGAGAAGAAACACATCCAGCCACACACTCCCTCCTCTACACACTGCAGCAGAGTTTGTGCCGGTAGACACTATTATACAAACAGCGTTCAGTAACTAATATTTCAATATTTCCGCACTCCACTGCGTCCTGCGATTTGTTTTTGGCCAGCGATAGTTCTTAGTGAAGACAGACAGGAAAGTGAGAGGGGGGGGGGGGACGTGCAGCAAAGCTTGTCGTGAACGGGACTCGAACAGGCGACACATTATCCAAAGGCCAGAGGCTGTATGTGGCATGCACATGGCCCACTAGGCCAGCGGGTGCCCTAGAGTTGAGGTGTTTCAGGTGTTTCAGAGGTGTTTCACCAATGTCATCAAGTTATGTTTCACCATGTTAATGATTCTTTTCAGACCTCCATTTTAGAAACACAGAATGGGGGGGACCTTTTTTAAAAAGTGAAGTAAAGTATTAACTACTGGTTAATAGTGTATAGTTACTGTATTATAATGTGCTACACACATTTCTCCCTAGAAATAAAAAAGGTCTGTGTTTCCCAGGCTATGTGGGCACAGTACTGCAGATCAGTTTTAGTCATCAGCAGGCTCCTCCACCATGCCTCACCCCCATGTGAAAGCGGAGGACCTGCACCTGTTCACAAGGGCAAATTATCCCCCCCGAGGGCCAATTTGTTTGCACAGCCAGCTTGCAGTAAATACAGTCATCAACAATCAACACACAAATGATCACAGATGCAACGTATAATTACATAGTGTGTTATTTAAAAGGCCAACAGTAGTGCCTATTACACGGCCGCAACTATATCGATTTATTTTCTTAGCAATCAGGTCCAAATTCTTTCTACTGTCGTTAGATCCTGTCTCAAAACAATCAATGGTTAATTTAAGAAAATGGTTTGGTGAAAACTGTTGTCAGCCAGGGAGTGTGAGTCGAGGTGAAATCCTCACTATATGGTTTTCCTCATGCTGGAGGGAAAATATGTAAATTTTCACAAATATAATAAAAGAGGACTGCGCATGCATGCACACGGTATGCATGCACACACGCATGCACTCAAGTGCGCGCGCACACGCGCGCGCGCACACACGCGCGCGCACACACACACACAGGCACACACACACACACACACACACACACTCACTCACTCACACACACACACACACACACACACACACACACTCACACACACAAACCGTAATTTAGCCTCAGAGAAACACATGATTGACGAAAACTTTCCCCACTCTCAACTTGAGCACAACAGAATGGGACAAATGATTATTATGCTAATGTGTGTCGATATCCATTCTCTCTTTTTTTTGTTGCCTTTCCTCAGTTACTTCCTTCCCATCAGCTCTCTGAAGCTCCTGATTTCTATCATCAGGGTTTGGCTGTGCTCCAACAGCATAAATCACTGTGACAAACACACAGAGAGAGGTTCGGAACTGGGAGATCCACTAGCGGCCAGCGACAAGTTTGCGGAGGCGGCAGTGGCGCTGCAAGGTTGCCGGTTCGAAACCCCGATTCCCTCAGAGTTAGTGTCGTTGTGTCCCCCTAGTTACTCCCAATGGTCTGTATGGTCAGCTGGTCAATACCTTGCATGGTTTCTGCTGCCATTGGTGTATTGTGAATGGGATCTACTATCGGATGTAGATTGGATAAAGGAGCTCAAAACGTACCGGGCAATTTTGTCTCAGAGCGGCCCTCTGAAGACCCTTATAATTAGCGTTGCAATCAGGCGTGCAATCTTTGTGGGGGCTCCGGGGCCTGAGCCCCCATGAGAATTTAAGACATAAGGGGCTCTGGGGCTCGGGCTCCCCGAGTCCCCCGCCCCCCACCCCCACCCCAGATTCTCTGCGCCTGTTCACACATCGGGGCCTAGGTTTCGGGGGTGGAGACTTGCCTATTGTGCATTGACGTCACCTATAGGCAACAGGGCCATCAATGCTAATCAGTCTTTTGTTTACCTGTAGGGTATAGTGTGTAAATTTAAGCTAGGGCTGTGTTGTGCTTACATTTAGTTATTTAGTTTTTATTTAGTTTCAGTTAATGGATATATATATATTTTTAAACTTTAAAATACATAACACAAGTATACTGGTGTATCGCAGGGTTTTTATAGTTAACTAAAACTAACGAAAAAAACGATAACTAAAATTAGTTAGTTAGTTTTAGTTAACTATAAAAACCCTGCAATAGGCAGTCTCATTTGAAGAGGACAGAGGGCCGCCAGCACTGATTCGTGGGCCGGTTTTGTGCAGATTTTTTTTTTGATTCATTATTTATTTTTATTTTTTAAATTAAAACACGACATTAACGGCCCCCGGGGGGGTCGGCCCACCGGGAAAATGCCCTGTATGCCAGACTGTCAGTCCACCCCTGTCTACTATCGATGTAGATTGGATAAAGGCGCTTACTGTAAATGCACCATTTATCATTTGTGTGCGTGTGTGCGCGCGCGTGCGTGTGTGAGTGCGCGCGTGCGGGCGCTTGTGTGTGTGCGTGCGTATGTGCACATGTCTGTATAATACGCATGTACTGTATATTCATAGAGACATCAAATGTCTCTTTTCGGCTTATATTAGGGAACCACTTGTAGCCCATTACGCATATTTGTTCAATAGTATTGCTTAGACCTCTCCATAATCTGTGTTAGCTGGGAATCAATAAGATGCAATCCAATCCATACAACATACTGTAAACATTCCATTTGTATATCACATGATTACGTGTGAGGGTGTTCCAATAGAAAGAACACACGCTCGACAGACAGCTGACGGTGAAGGACTCTCTCACAGCCTAGTTGATCTCCTCATATTAGAACACACGTCTACGATGAATGATCATATCTGGACTGGATGTCATCAAAGCTGATTCAATCACCAGACAATTCTCTCTGTGCCTCTTCGGGTTAATGAGGTCGAACTAGATGTAAAAATAATAAAAATATTATGACTTTTATTCACCATCTGGCTACGTTGTTAGAATGTTGCAGCCACTGGGCTTGTCTGAAGCAGACTCTGGTGTTCACAGCTACAGCCAAGACAGATTATCATTGTCACAGTAGCCTCCACACCCAGGCTTTCATTTGCGTCCGCATTGCACGAAAACGGAAAGCCGGGACCAGTGTTGGCAACTGCCAAAATGCGCTAGTGGCACTTCCAAAATGCACTAGAATGCACTAGAGGCTTGTCTGGAAGGGAATATATGATGAATATTTTAACTGTCATAGGAGGAAAAATGGTGAAAAATGAGGGTTTTATCTCTGGCACTTGTGAATCAATTTCACTCCAGCTCACCAGCCATAAAGCACTAGTTTTTCTGCTTTTCACTAAATTTGGCGCTATGGGTGTGTGAAAAAAAGCTAAATATAGTGACAAATGCACCAAGTTGGCCACACTGGCTGGGAATAATTTGACCCCCAAAAACTAAAGATTTATTTTGCTTTTGTCCACAATACCAGGGTGGATTTGGGTAACAAAACAGGCAAACGTACAGATCAAAATGACCATTAATCTTATGTGTAGACTAATTAAGATGATGAATATTTTAACTCTTGAGAGTGTAAAAATGAAACCAAATGGACCCACAAGGGTCCATTTGGTTTCATTTTTACACTCTCAAGAGTTACATCTGGTTGACCAACTTGGCTGGGGACCACCTGAAACCGTCTCAAGGACCTCTGGTGATCCCCGGACCACCGTTTGAAAACCCCTGTTTTAATGTAGTGATCAGTTCAAGGTCAACCTTCATTAGAGTAGTTTTCCCTCTGGTCCGGTGATGCGATCTGCCACCGTCGGAGTCAACTGATCACACCCCCTAGATTGGCCCCCCTGCTGTGTCCCAACCTTCAGGCCCACCACCAGCGCCAGGGAGGTTAACACTCTCCCTGTGGAGAATTGATTACTGTGATATAAGGTTCACTGAAGGGATTTCCACTAACCTTTGAAGCCTCTCCTGCCGTTCTCTCGCATCCGTTTCACCAGGATCCAACGCAGCATGTTGTGATCGTTATGCCGTTATGTTGACTAATCTTTGTCTCGCCTTATGCCTTGTTGTATAAATCCTCAAAAAAAAAAAAAAAACAGAGAATGAAACATATAAAATAAAAGGCAGGTTTAGACAAAGAAAGACAATGGTTTAGCATATTTTCTGCTGTTAAAGGGGAACTCCACCCGTTTTCAACATTCTAATATGTCATTAGTATACCCTCGACGTGTTGGGTGGACATGATAAAAAAAGTTCTCCCATTCTGTGTTCCCAAGAAATGGAGGTCTGAAGAAAACCACTAACATGGTGAAACATCTTCATCATCAAGATGTATTTTCACCACGTTAATGGATTTCTTTAGACGCTTCTTTTTTCTAGAAGAGTACAAATGGAACCAAATATTAAGAAATAATTTAAAAAAATTGTTGTCATACAGTGGTACAGTGCTCAAACATCTTCATGGAAAAGACGCCCCAAAATGTATGAAGGAAAGGTTTGCATCATGTGTGTGTGTGTGTGTTCAAAGATTTGTACACATTTTTGTTTCTTCAAAAATAGCAGATCTACAAGCCCAATGCCTGTCACCTGAGAGGCCTAAAATCAGCTCATTGACCTTCTCGATCTGTTATTTTTGTGTAAAGTAATGGTTAAGTTGTACTTCATCTGTGCTTAAAAATTAAAAATTAAAATTGTGCTATTAGGCCAATATAGCAGATGCTATTGAGTATCCTTATCCATATTTACATCATCACACATGTAGACTTTTTTTTTCTCAGACACATGCAGGCAGGAGCAACCGTGCAGAAATCCCATGAATTCAATACTCCCAGACAGATTTATATAGTTACAAGGTAATTATTTATACATTATTTGCAATGCCACTACGAATACCACCAAGTGAATTTAATTAAAGATGACAAATCAAATTTAGTTCAAAGGAAGCGTATTGATTGTATCCAAAGAAAAATGCCAACGATAGCACACACGCGTGTGCACACACACACACACACACACACACACACACACACACACACACACACACACACACAAGGTGACATTCCAATCACCGGCTGATTTGCTTCTGTCGCCTCCACTCATGTTGCTCCTTTTTTCTTTATTTAGTGATTGCACCATCTGTGAATGTCAGTGAGGAGAAACTCCACATTATCTGATCCAATATAGACTTTAAAAAGCATCAGTCAATCAAGACACAAAAAGTAGTTTTTCATTCTTTTTTTTATCTTGCATATTTATTTTTACTTTGCTTTTATAATTGCTTGAGTTTAGTTTAATTGTTAGTTTTATTATACTTCACTATAGTTATAGTGAAGTACTTTTATGTTTTGTAAAACTGAAGTTCTGAAGAATCACACTTAAAAGGATTATGACTTTCTCAGCCCGAAAGATATTTTGAAAATTGATTGATGTCTGGATTGATTCTACCCAGAAAAAATAATAGAACATGTTCTTCTTCTACCTTGTTTCTACTTTCAACCATCATTGTGGGAATATACAGTATGTAGCCAATTTTCACTATTTCCCGAAATAATGAAAACAGAGGTCACGATGCATTGCAATGTGACATGGTGTGAGCTTGTACATATATTCAGCTTATATGAATTAAATAGTTCATTAATACATTTTTTTTGTTTTCATGATAAAACGTTCATTCCACCATGCCCATAGAGCCAGTGATTAATAAATCAATTATTTCATTAGGCTATTGATTATTATTCTAATAAGCAAGTTAAATTGTTTTCTTCTATTGAACATTCCTTCCTTAATACCCCCCCCCCCCCCCCCCCCCCCCCCATTTTAAATTGATCATGCAAGATGCACTTGGTGTTCATGTTGTGTTTCGAAGTCAATCATTTGGTGACCAGCTGGCTCTGCCCCCCCTATACCACATGGAAATGCAGTGGCTCTGCTCCAATCTGCCCCTATACCACATGGAAATGCAGTGGCTCTGCTCCAATCTGCCCCTATACCACATGGAAATGCAGTGGCTCTGCTCCAATCTGCCCCTATACCACATGGAAATGCAGTGGCTCTGCTCCAATCTGCCCCTATACCACATGGAAATGCAGTGGCTCTGCTCCAATCTGCCCCTATACCACATGGAAATGCAGTGGCTCTGCCCCAATCTGCCCCTATACCACATGGAAATGCAGTGGCTCTGCCCCAATCTGCCCCTATACCACATGGAAATGCAGTGGCTCTGCCCCAATCTGCCCCTATACCACATGGAAATGCAGTGGCTCTGCCCCAATCTGCCCCTATACCACATGGAAATGCAAGCAAAAATCAAAGAGGTCATTTAAGCAATTCATTCCTCGTGTCATTTAAGGGTAATAGTTATCTTTTCTTCACATAATGACCACAATAACTCACTTAATCACCACTATTGGGCTTGGTCTAGAAATTGCATCGATGGCAATTTCCTTTATTTCTTCTTTAGATCCAGAGTGCTTAATTGACTACAACAATGCCACCAATGAGCACTATGCAATTATTAGCTTTATGCTCATTCCAAATTGTATCATTGCGTTGTTCTGTGACGATCACTTGCCGCATAATCACCAATATAAACCACAGCTGAAAAGCAAAGCCGGGGTGTATAAGCACACCACTGAATATACATAACGTATTAATGAACTGCTTACACATCAATTCTAGCCATTACATGCACTATCCCTCAGCAAAACGTACAGTATAATAACGATTATTTCATTCATCAAAGTCTGACTAACAGTAACACATCCCAAAGGCTAACGGAGAAATTATGCAGCTTCTCTCTCACCCACATGCAAGCAGCATGTTGGCAGTGGTGGAACTTAACAAAGTACATTTACTCAAATACATACTTATTAGACATTTCTGAACTTTGGTAGACCTATGTATTATTTTGATGCCAATACTATTTTTTGTACTTTCACTCAAGTAACATTTTAATATAGGAATTTCACCATGAAACAAAGTGTTTTTATATTGTATGTAGTATTGTTACTTTTATATTATAGGTTAAGACAGCACTGGCGGAACTGTCTCTATACATTTGTTGACTCCTGTATGAATTTGCTCTCGTCAGATTATACTGTATGTCATGTAATGTGTTCTGTTATGATGTATTTTACACATTGTATATATTTATATACTGTCTAACTCTTTATTCTTTTCTTTTATATGGATCCAAGGGTCTGACTGAAATAAAGTTTATTATATATCTAAGTACTTACTTACAAAACTTTTGCAACATTGAATTGAGGTACTGCACATCCCCAAATCCCATCCTAACCTTCTGAAACTTCTGTAAAATCCATTTGGGGACACCAATTCTGCCCCCAATTTGACATAAGGACCCCAATCAACTGCTCTTCTGTCCAATATTTGTCTCTAATTGCGTGTCAGGAACACACACACACACACACACACACACACACACACACACACACACACACACACACACACACACACACACACACACACACACACACACACACACACACACACACTGCATCTTCCGCAGGGAAAGTCATCAGGAGAAAATCCATGGGGTCAACTTCAGGTGCTTATGGACTTATTAATCAATTAGCTGTAGAATCCCTGCACTAGCTGTCTGCCCACATTTACTCTGTGTTTCATCATCGTTGCGCCAGCTGACCCTGCTGCTCACAAAGCAGGAGGGCCAGCCATTATAAAACACTGCTGTCTGCTTGTTTGGCAAGCAAGCAAAGGCAAACCATGCATCCTCCACCTGTCTAACGGGAAGCACAGCGATAGCAGAGGCCAATTTAAAACATGTCTTATGAATAGAACAGTTTTCAGAACAATGGCTGGTATTCTCGAATGCTATTGTGTAGCCAGGTATAGTATAAGTCTTCTTATTGGCTGCATGGCAGCAAATCGCCTCTGGGGCCTTGTCTGTTGGCCAAATGCCTGTACCATGGGCCTGGGCTTACCAAATAATTACTCATGATAATTAAAACCAGCCAACATGAGCTCCAACTCATAATGAACAATGCAGGGGAGTACAGTAACATCTTTAATTGGGGGTCAGGTGATTTCTGGACTTTTTGAATTGCAGGTTGTACTTTGACTTTTGGTATACACACAAGGCCCCAGACCTGATTTGCTGCCATGCAACCAATGAGAAGACTTACACCATACCTGGCTACGCCATAGCGTTCGAGAATACCAGCCAATGTCTCAAAATATGTTCCAGGGACACAACAAACAAAGAAACAGATTTCGCAGATTTTCACGTTTTTTTTTTTTTTTTTCTTTTTTTTTTTTTTCTAAAATAGCGAACCTACTACTACACTAAATGTTTTCTGTCGGCATGAGATGCCATGAGAACTGATATTGCCATGATATCTTGTAGCTGGTACAATGTAGATATACTAGTTTGTTGAACGTTCAAGGGAAGCTGGTATAGAAGTGCTGCACCTCACTTAACGTCAGTTAAAGTTTTGCCTAATTTGCATTAGATGTTACATCATGTGTGTCATTATGGCTCTTTTGATGCCAAGGCAATTTTCATGACATTTTCAAGACTGAACACATTGTATAGATGATAAAGTGTACTATAGACTAAGACTAGAGTACATGGTTGATGGTTGGCAACGTTTGAGGAGTCTTACCCCAAATGAAGAGTTTGATTGTTCTGAGTATTTTCAGTCATGATTTCAGCAGCCACTATCCAAACAAAATTTGTATACATGAACGCACTTTCACTTGGCTGAGAATTACAATTAAGTCTTAAACACAGTGGAGCACTAATTTAACATGATATGGATTCCCATTAGGGCTCCTTTACACTGTGTATTTTATGAACAATTAGCTCTGTCTAGAGCTAAGATGCAACTCGGGAGTCCTTCAGTTTCCAGGACTTTTCTTCCATGGTTGAGACACAATCGGATGCATTGCATTGTGAGTGTCTGAAAGGCCATTTGAGACAGTCTCCTTCAACGGTTCATACTTGTCCCAGACTGAGCAGAATGGTGAAAAGATTGCCCTGGATTTCTACACCCAAGCCATGAATTGCAAATGATGTCAGAATTGAGGACCCACTAGAATTACAGCATTCATTTGCATTTGTGGAGATAGTTCCAGTATGAGCTATGTTGTGCCTATAGTGCAGGCAGAGGCTGCACTATATAGGCCCTATTACTATTAACTATTACTCAGGGATGCAACACTCTGGAGCTGTGAGGACCTGCATCACTCCATGTGAACCTTACATACAAGACCATTTATTGATTCATTGATTGAATACTTTATTAAAAAGAAATGTAACCAGCGATTGGGGCCAATGTGGCACAGTTGGTAGCGCTGTCGCCTCACAGCTTGAAGGTCCTGGAATCGATTTCCGAGTATTCCCACTGCTATGCATGCGTCATCAGTGTCCATATCCAAGGCGGAGTTGGCGAATGAGCCTTTCTGTGTGGGGTTTGTATGCTATTCCTGTGTCCCCCATGGTGTAGGCACCCTAACATGCAGTAATCCTGGTCTCTAAACTACCACTCCTTTCCACTGGAGGGGAAAGGAACTGGTCGAAATAGTGTGTTCCGTCCACGTGCTACGTCCCACCTGGGAATCACTTCCTCTCTCAGGGTAAATTGTTCTGCCCTTCCTTTGACACATGACGAATAAACCTAAACCAGAAACCTAAACCCTGAAACCAATGAACAAAGATGATCCAATTTGATGTCCTAATATTGGAAGCTTAAAGATGTCCCCACAGTAGCCAGGTTGTGAACTTTGCTTTGATTTCTGCAATTCTTTGTACACTTAAAAATTAAAGGCTATATCTTTTTTCCACCCCTTATCCCTAAAACAACTTTGTACATTTTGTAATATTTTTTGAAAAACCTTTTAAAATTGTTCAAATAGCTTATCACTTGTTATGTGAAAAGAGGCACCTTGGACGCCTCTTGCATAGAAGGGAGCATAAGGTCAGTTTGTTAATAATCACTATCGCTGTGAGTGAATAAATTAATGAATAAATACATAAATTAACACATCAAAATAAAAAATATTTTCATTATTTGCACAGTCATTTAGATAATAGACAACCAAAACGCTATCAGGAAGGTCAAAATCAATCGTTTCCTCTCACCTCCCCCCACATAAAGAACAAAGACAAAATAATAAGCCAACAATGAAAAGAAAACAGAAGAAATCACTTCAGTATACATCACATATGCATTAGACACTGACAATGGAGAAATAATATAGAATCTGAAATATCAATAATGTCGTGTCTTGGTGTGTAATAAATTAAAATAATATTATTTAAATGCACCAAAAGTGTAAGGACAGAAGGGTAGAGGCATGCACAGAGGCTGTCATGAACAGGGTTCGAACACACAACGTGCTGTATGGGGCGTGCAAGTTTTCAAATGGGTAAAATCTAGATCTGCAAGCCGATCTACAGGCTCACTATGTGTTAGATTGCAATGCATCATAGATCGGATATTTTCAAATGGACGAAATGTATGCATATTGTGTTAATGTACAGTATATTTTATAATATTAATCAAAATACCCAAAGCAACTAGTGACTATAAAGCATTCAAATCATTGTAGCGGATTACAAACACAGTTGTTGCCTCTGAGATGTAAACTTTAAAAGGGAGGAGACCCGCACACCACCACTTACTCGTTCAAGAGCATTTATTTAAAGTGAGCAACGTTTCGGCAACGTTGCTCACTCCCTTCTAAAGTTTGCTGCCCTTCTAAAGTTTGCTGCTTTGCCTGCACTAGACCAACGCACCTGCCCAAAACTAGATCGGGTGTGCAGAAGTCGTCTCTCTCTAAATGCCTCTGAGATGTAACCTTGTAATAGTCAAAGTTCTGACAATTGGGAACATGTACAATGACAATGTAAACCGTAAAGGCTCATTCATAGTTAGAGTTTTCACTGGTGAGGTAAGAGGTAAGCTGGTTCATTTCCTATTCTATTTATGTCACTGTCTCTGTTATTTAATTATGTTCTTCCTCAGTTCGCCTCCCGTTGTTCTATCGCACCTATTTATTTATTACGTATCGAGCTGTCAAAAAAAGTGGCCTCCACTCCAAACTTCTGGACCAATCACATTGCCCGGAGGCTCCGAGCAATGTGATTGGTTTGACTCTGTTGGGTGAGCGTTCCTGGTGAGCTCCGTTTTGGTGGTGAGTAAAAACAGAGAGGAGGGCTGGAGAGAGCGGTGGTTGCGTACGCAATCACCACAGTGAAGTGACGTCATGCTGTAGTAGTTTGCGGTGAAGCGGTGACCAAGCAGTGACCACCGAAAAACCAAACTATGAATCGTCCTTTACTTTACACCAGTGGTTTTCAACCAGTGGTGCGGGCCGGGGGTCCACCAGTGGTCCTTCAGAGGGTTCTAGATGCTCCCCAGCTAAATGATGGACAGTTGGTTAGCCAGATATAACTCTTTGAGAGTGTAAACATGAAACCAAATGGACCCTTGCGGGTCCATTTGGTTTCATGTTTACACACTCAAGAGTTAAAATTTTCACCATCTGAATTAGCCCAAGTCTCCACAGTCAGAGAAGGGAGAAGATTAATGGTCATTTTGATCTGTACATTTGCCTGTTTTGTTTCCCAAATCCTGCCTGGAATTGTGGACAGAAGCAAAAGAAATTGTTAGTTTTCGGGTCTCTGGGGCTAAAATGCCTCTAAATTATGGTCCATGGCTCAAATTCTGAATAAATAGTGGGCCCTGGTGTCAAAAAGGTTGAAAACCCACTGCTTTACACCAGTGTTGTAGTGGTACTTTTAGAAGTGGGGGGACGCCTCTTTTTTTTCTGAGAGCGTCCAAATGTGAACCAAATGGACCCTAGCGGGTCCATTTGAGTCCAAACACAGAATAGCGGGTCCAAACACAGAATAGCGGTAACTTTTTTTTATCATGTCCACACAACATATCTAAGGTGTATTAATGTAAAATATTGAAAATAAGTGGATGCACACTTGCATGCACACTGGCATTTGTTGTAAGTATAGCATATTGAGAAAGATTGTTTACAATGCCGAATTGTATCCATAAAAGTAAATGACAACACAAAAAACATAGGCCTGATTTTGCTCCAAAAATATTGTTAGATGTGAGAAGTGGGGGGACTCCGTCCCCCCGCGTCCCCCCTCCACTACACCCCTGCTTTACACCACTGCAGGGGATCAGATGTGACTCTGGCGGCAGAGCAGCAGGTGTACGCTGCAAAGTGGACCAGAAGCCGACATGGCTGTAGGCGTGGATGGGTCTCAGGGGTCCCCTGGCTTTTGGACAGGGCATGGAGCAGCTAGCGGCCTGCTGCCAGGTGTCACTGCCAATGGCACATGGCTGGGGCTGTGTGTGCAGTGACAGGCCGTCTTCGTCACCACAGTGGGAACACGAATAGCGCTGTTCTGAGTAATGACAACATAAACACAACAAGACATTTTTGACAACTGTCGGGACTTGGGAGGTATTTTTAGTTGTAAAATTAACAAAAAAGGTTGCTGATAAAAGTAGTAGTCTCGCGAAGTTGCATATGGTATACTGTATGTATGTATGAAAGTGTACAGCCTGCACACTTAGTGTATATGTAATTAACTGTAGTATATATGTAATTAACTGTATATGCTACAGTTAATTACAGTATGTATACTTGTACGTATTTTCTCTACTGGCTGTTACAGTATGCAGTATGCAGAGCTTGACACTAACACTTGCCCGCTTGCCCGGGGCAAGTAAAAAAAATGGTGGGGCAAGTGAAGACTGCTACCTGGTTGCCCGATCGGGCAAGTGTGCAACTTAGTGCACTATAACACAACACAAGATAAATGTGTCTTGAAGGCAGTCATTGCACTCTGCCTCTGTGTCTTTCCCTGCTTTCTAGCTATCCACAATTCCAGGCTGGATTTGGGAAACAAAACAGGCAATTTAACTTTCACATCAAAATAACCTAATCTTCTACATTCTCTAGTTGTGTAGACCTGGGGTAATTAAGATGATGAATTGTAACTCTTGGGAGCCTAAAAATGAAACCAAATGGACCCGCAAGGGTCCATTTGGTTTCATTTTTACGTTCTCAAGAGTTACATCTGCAAAATTTACAATATATTTTAGGGGGCAAGTGACCATGAGCTGAGGGCAAGTAGAACCTGACTGCAGAGACTCTGTCCGTGGTGCTGAAATGAGCTTTCTGTTACTGTGTCCGTGGTGCTGAAATGAGCTTTCTGTTATGGTAGCTGTAGTGACTCTGTCCGTGGTACTGAAATGAGCTTTCTGTTACTCTGTCCGTGGTGCTGAAATGAGCTTTCTGTTATGGTAGCTGTAGTGACTCTGTCCGTGGTACTGAAATGAGCTTTCTGTTATGGTAGCTGTAGTGACTCTGTCCGTGGTACTGAAATGAGCTTTCTGTTACTCTGTCCGTGGCGCTGAAATGAGCTTTCTGTTATGGTAGCTGTAGTGACTCTGTCCGTGGTGCTGAAATGTATATTTACTGAAATGTATATTTACTTGCCCCCTATATATTTTAGGGGGCAAGTGACCATGAGCTGAGGGCAAGTAGAACCTGACTTGCACTTGCCCGATGGGCAAGTGCCTCCGAGACCTTAGTGTCAACCCCTGAGTATGTACTGTAGCCTATACATGGCTAGGATGGAGCCTAAACACAGCCAATCTACATTCACTACTTGGATTTATTGGTTTTCGTTGCTTTTGGATTATGATCTATATTCCTGATATTCTGGTAAGCGATCATTTTTATGCGTGTCCTAATCCAAAAATACTATAGGATTCCAATAGAAAAGTCCTATCAGATTTTGGAACAATCCTATTAGATTTCCAATAGGATTCCAATAGAATCCGATTTTCCCCAAGATCCTATAGGATTCTTATAGGAATCCTATTGGATTCCTATTGGAAATCCAATAGGATTTGTTCCAAAATCTGATCTATGTATTTCTATCTATCTATTTCTATTCGACTTTTCTAAAATCCTATAGGATTTTTGACTTGTCTTGACTCGCTGAACACATACGTTTGCGCGCGCGCGCGTGTGTGTGTGTTTTCTTTTGGTAATATTGGCAGTTCAGTTATTTCATTATGATAGCAAAATCTCCATCCTGGAACATGAGAAACCTTTTTTTTTATTAAGGCCAACAACCCCAGGTTTAAAATGATATATGGTACATGGACATTTGGGTAGCGGACGTGAGGCAGAAACAACAAGATGAAACTTTAAGAGCAATTACGGTATCTCAGAATGCCTCCTAAAAAAATTACCATCTGGAAATACAGGCTTTTTTTGTCAAATTTATTAATAAAAATCCCCAAACATAGTATCAACTCAGGTCATTTTCTTTCTTTAAAGTGGACACCTCAAGCTGTCTTTACACAAATTCACAGAAGAACAGAGGATTTTCCATTGTGTTAGTATTGAGCCTAATGGGAGCCAGCCTAGCTTTTCTTCTAATCAGTTAAAGCGCTAATAGCCTTTGGCTACAGGAGATCTCCCAGAGAGCACTCTCCCATGCATCCAGATTGGGGCTGATGCTGTGCAAAGGGACAGACACTTCTAAAGCTTGTGTAATTATGGAAGAGCCAAGCCATCCCAACTGCAAACTGATGCTGCCGCATGGAACATCTTTTCACAGTCTCAAGGCCAGCTGGAAATAGACTACACAAAAGCTTATGTCCCCGAACAATCACATACATGAACAAAGTGATAAGACCCAGAAGGAAATAGGGAAAAGGAAGAAGCTAGCACTCATCTCCCTCTTATCGCATAAGTCCAGCGTTGTATATACTGTATGTATACAGTACATATACATAGTGTGTGTGTCAGGGGCGGATCTAGGCATGGGCATGGGGGGGCAATGTTCCCCTAAATACCCAGTCTGCCCCCCCAAACACGATGCCATGCAAAACAGCCCAATATATTTAAAATTAAAGTGCTTATATTTAAAATGATTTGAAACACTAATACTGCAATTTTGGCACCACTAAACCATCAGCATTTTATCATTGAAAACAGAAAACTCTCTGAGTCAGACCTTTAGCTTTATACATGCTGCATGCCTTTTGGAACTGTGTGTGTGTGTGTGTGTGTGTGTGTGTGTGTGTGTGTGTGTGTGTGTGTGTGTGTGTGTGTGTGTGTGTGTGTGTGTGTGTGTGTGTGTGTGTGTGTGTGTGTGTGTGTGCATGCGTGCGTGCGTGCGTTGTTTTGAATGTTATTCCACTATAAAGACCGGATGAACTCGCTTTGCCATGAATATTGAAAGTGAGAGGTCATACGAAAATTTCTGTGAAAATAATTTGTCACTCAATGCCACTGAAGTATTTAAATCTTAAATTATTTTCCATTGCTCCCATGCTAATAGAAGATCAACTCACAAATCACAAAGTCACAAATACTCCCACATTATCTCTGTTCAAACGGTTATATTTCTCTGTCAGCTTCTCAAATGTGAGATGATCATGTCTTGAAGAGGTCTGGACCAGCCGATCACTGACAGATTTCTTGTGCCAGTGGTGTCCCACCACAGTATGAAGTATGAGAAGCCACACTGTCATTGTCACGTTGTTAACATTAAGCATTTAAATGATTAGACGTCACACGCCCCTATACTACTCACCCAGTATAGGGGCAGAGAAGACACTCAGATGACTCCATCATCTTGGCAGGTGGATTTGACGAAGGTGAAGAGGTGAAGATCATATGCAAAATGGTTGTCAGCGGTTTGACAGTGATCAAGAGGAGCTGACACAAGAATGATGTCACGTATAGTATGCTTGCATCATTATGAGGAGTGATGAAACACTTGGGAAAGTACCCAGGCCCAGGTTTAAAATATATTGTTATCCAACAATATATTTTAAGCCAATATTTAGAACCAATAAACTTAATCTTAATTGCTCACTCACACTCACATGTATGTGTTACCACAGATACTTACTGTGCTGGATAGATATCACAATAGCAAGTGTAAATATGTAGATTTATTGACTGTTATGGTATGTGATATTTAGACATTCGTTAACTGTCAATGTGTTATTCATAAGACCCTTCTTATCCTTATTATTTGTTAATGTACAGCATTTAACAGACATATAACTACATGTGTATATTCTCTGTAGGTTTGTACGTACGTCTGTATGCCTAATTCACGTAACTCGGGAACTGTTCACCCCACTGACTTCGACAAGCAGGTCCCACCCTACTGTGAGCTGCATAGTGCCCAGTGTCAAGTTGGTGTCTGGTGACTGGTGTCCAATAAGCAAGGGAAGGATTTTCAGAGATGCACACATTGTGAAATAGTGATACTTGGTTTTACTTAAGTATCACTGTATTACAAGTAAATGGCTGGTTTTACACATTTCCTTCCTTAAAGTATATATAAGCAATAAATCAAAGAATTTTATTGGCATTTATTTTCCCCCTTCTTTTTCTTCTTTATCTTAGACCGTTCCCCTATTAGATCACTTCCTGAAAATATCTAGTATCTACAGTATAACAAACATAGGAGCCACAGTGGCCCTTTAAATATCATAGTCCTCCATCATCTCCACATTTGACACATTTGTCTTCCCTTTTTCCTTAATCAGAGGCAGCTCAGCAAGGCTTTTCCTGATTGGCTAAGAAATACTCCTGCTGTGACTATTTCTTAGCCAATGCCAAAGCTTATAGGGATTTCTTTGGAGGCCTCCTGCAACCTCTAGAAGACAAAAAAAGATATTTTTTGGAGATGATCTAATTAAAGGAAGACTAAAAAACATAAAACAATAAAAATGAATTCATTATTATTTTGACCATAAAATACATATAGGAGCTTTAAGTAAAAGTAAAAAACATATATATTGGCATCAAAATATAGTTAAATTACTTCTTTAGTTTTTTGTGTAGCGTATAAGATGTTTACAACTATTTAGGAAATAGCACATTTACAAGCTCAACATTAGGCTGTGCTATTTTGAAATTGCCGAAATCTAAAGTGGTTGATGTATGTTTTGTAATATTGCTCCAAGTCTACAAAGTAACTAGATAAAGATAAAGTGAGTGTGTGTGTGTGTGTGTGTGTGTGTGTGTGTGTGTGTGTGTGTGTGTGTGTGTGTGTGTGTGTGTGTGTGTGTGTGTGTGTGTGTGTGTGTGTGTGTGTGTGTGTGTGTGTGTGTGTGTGTGTCTGTGTGTGTGTGTCTGTGTGTGTGTAAATACTGTACCTCAACACATTTGTACTTGAGTACATGTAGTTAGTTACTATACACCACCAGTCCTATTTTAGAAACCCCAGCACTGGCAGCACCTACAGATAAACTCGTATTGCAGACACATAAGCTTGCTTGCTGTGAATAGATTGGAAATTGCCAAGCAGCAGCTGCCTCTTTGTTGTGCACTTGCTGGACAGAATGTCAAAAATGCTCCCAAAAGGTGTCTGGAAAAACCTGGTGTCTGACATTCTGGTGCTACCTCTTATATTTCATATCTCATCAACACTGATGGTGGCTCAGAGTCACTGGATGGTAACCGCAAGGTTGCCGGTTCGAACCCGGGCTCCCCCAGAGTTAGTGTCGATGTGTCCCTGAGCAAGACACTTACCCCCAAATTGCTCCTGATGTGTTGGTTGTGCCTTGCATGGTTTCCCCGCCATCAGTGTATGAATGTGTGTGTGAATGGGTAAATGTGATGCACAAGCTATGTAAAGCGCCTTGGATAAAGGCGCTTTATAAATGCACCATTTACCACTTACAGACACACACAATGTTTTCAATCTCTCTAGATCTTCATCATGTCAGACCTGACATCTAGTAAGATCTTCATCAGGTCAGTAAGATCTAGTGAGATAAACAAAGGATTAGAGGGGGCGGGCCAGAGTGCCGTCCGATTTTGGACGGCAGATGAGCTGATATGATTTAATCTCACCAACGTGTGGTCATCCCCCGCCAGTCCATGTGCTACGTCACATCATTAAGGTTGACTCTGACTTCTAGGCCACTGTGGCTAACAAATTAGTCCAGGCTTTCCATTTTCGTGCAATGTGGACGAAAATGAAAGCCTGGGTGTCGAGGCTAGTGTGCATCTAACAACCACACAAGATAGGGCCTAATAACAGCACGGCTTCCCTGTGCAAACCATTGCTATCGGGAGTGACCAAAAACAAAACTATATTTTTAGAGACAGAAATATTGGATTGTCTTCTGCGAATTCTGATAATATGAGTCAGTGTCAGGGGAATGGACATTTTTCCTTGCATATACAGTAGTCCATGTGTTGACAGTGATGGCTTACAGTACACCCTGGCATGCTTTCCTTTTAGTCTGTTCAAGATCGGTACAGCCACGGCTGCCTGCCGACTTCTCTATCTGCATTCTAATTGTCTCTCTTGGTAGTGCTGAATGTGAGAGACATATGGGCATGATGGCCCCAGAGACAGGATCACTTCATTGTCAAAAACGCACACCTTTCTAGGTTAATAAGGTTAGTCATTGTAGTAAAGAGCATTAGTTCACATTTAACAAGCTTAGGGCACTGCTGTTTAGGGGATGGATATTAAAGGGCATCAGCGACTATACAACTTTTCCTCTCCATGGACTCTTGACTTTTTAAAAGTCAGAGGCTGATAGGAGATTGTTAGTTGAGTGAGAGAGAGAAAGAAAGACAGAAAGGAGAAGATCAATTAGGACAAAACACCCTCACTGGGAGGCTATTTATCAAAACAACTGACTGGCTCTTGTGTGTGCTCAGAGGTGAGTGGGATATAGTGACAAAAGGGGTCATATGAGATTCCATTCATCCCCGCTCCATCTGTGATGGAGGGAGGGGACGGGACGGGACGGGACAGGGCTGTCATAAGGCCATTCAGCAGGGTTAATCAGACCCCAGCCCAGGCCTGCAGCTAACGCACTAGTCCCAACGCCACAATGCATTCTCACCTCCCCATTTTCAATTATCAAGGGCGCCTCTTATCTCTGCTCACCAGGGGGTTCCAATACAAATAGTGGAGTCCAAGGACCCGAGCGACACGCGAATAACAAACAAGAAAATTCCTCAAGACGATACGGATCTGAGAAGAACGGTGCCGGGAGCTGATTCGATCAAACTAAAAGGCCCATTACCAGAACCCCGATCAGTCCATAAAATGTCCTCCGCAGAGGTTTACGGGTTTGTTTTCTTGCACTTGTGAGAAAGGCTGTGTTATATTAGGCTACAGGGCAGATCGGGGTGTTGTGTTGTTATATAACATACTGTATATAAACAAATGACTGCAAATGGAATATTACACATTGTTTGATGTTACAATACTGCCATAAATGTATATATACAGTATGATGTATAAATAGAGCTGTGCAGTCCCGCCCCCTTGTGACGTCGCCCCTGTTCCAGAAATGGATTCCTCATTTATTTTTCTCATAGCCTTTTAGAAAATGATTCATATAAAGATAATTACACCACGGACAAAGCCAACTCGGGTCGTGACAAATCATGATGACACACACAATCTTTTGGGACAGTCAAATAATTTCTAAGATAAAAAACGAAACAAAAAGTGTGCTGTTTTCTACTTCTTGCTAATTAGATATTGCATGATAATATTGTGTTTGTTGTCATGATTTGTCACGACCCGAGTTGGCTTTGTTTGCAGCGTAATCGTGTTTTTATTAACCATTTTCGAAAAGTCTATGAGGAAAATGAATGAGGATTCCGTTTCTGGAACACGGGCGACGTCATGAAAGGGGCGGGACTGCGCAGCTCTATTGGGGTCAGTCCTATTGGTACAATTGGTTGAGCATGGTCTGACGAGTGGGAGGCCCAGGTTAAATCCCTGTTTCTGGCGTAATGCTACATTTGCATGTTTTCCACCACCACCGTTGTGTGTGAATGGATGAATGTAATGCACTACGTAACACGCCTTAGATAAAGGCACTAAATGCACCATGTAGGACTCTATTGAAGATGTTCTACCAGTGGTGGCCACATACCTGGCCACCAATATATAAAAATAAAACAATTTGTTTATGTATCATGGTATTTATTAACTTCATTTTGTTCCTTTAGATACGGGCCTTCAACTATGTTTTGCACTAGTGTGGAATTGTATTAATCTGCAGATACTGTATGATTGCTTGGCACTCTAATATCACATGTCTTCATTTGAACTCACACTTCTCCACCCTCCCTGCGTGGCAGCCATAATATTATGTTCTGTGTGTTCTATTCCTTTCAACGGCGCAAGATCCCCCTGAAAAAGTTGAAATGTTGAAGCATAAGTATAGAAATCTGGAGATTACGGTGAAATAGCATTGGAACAAAGTTTTCATTCCCTGGTTTTGAAGAGAAGTAGGTTCAGTGAAGCATTAACAATTTTCAATACCTTTACTTCTACTCCGCTAGATCTTCGAGACAAATGTTTCACTTGTATTATAATTATTTAAAATCTTTAGTAGTTACTTTGTAGATTTGTGTTGTTATTGCAAAATAATAATCCTATATAGATTATGACCATTTAAAAACACCCAATTGACATATTCATAGTGCTCACAGTGCCCTCCATTCCTTTCTAAACATCTCATTGTGAGCTTGTGGATCTGATATTTTCAGTTCATTTGAAAAATATATGGGACTTTCTGGCTGCTGCATAATTAGTATGTTCTACTTCTCTTACTTCAAATTGTGATGCCAATGCTTTTGTACTTTTACTGGAGTACATTTTTAATACCAGACTTTTACAACGTACATTTTTTTCATTGCTGTATTGATACTTAATTACTTACCCTAAGTACAAAATGTAATGTAACTATGTAATGTAACTACATCCGCTGTCTGTATATAGAAACAGGCTCTTACCATCATTTCATCATGCCTATAAAAAGACACAAAATATTATCTACAATAAATATAATACAATGTAGTTTTACAGCATTTCTGCTTTTATTGGAAAGTATAATTGAAAATGACAAGAACAAAAGTCTAGAGAGGTGAAATAACAAGGCATGAGCCAGGTTGAAATATGGAAGTCTCCAGGCCATTCCAAGAAACACTTTTTAACCGATTTTAATTCAGGGTTTCCGATAACAAAACATATGTTATCGGAAACCCTGAATTAAAATTGGTTAAAATGATTATGATGAAACATGAAAGAATCATGTGAATGCATTCACAGTTGGCCAGATTTTGTTGCAATTTTGGTCCTAGTTCAGAATGTATTACCAGCAGTATTTCCTTACCACCTGTGACCTTTCTGAAACTGCAGTAAAGGGCCTATACAGTATGTGAAGACGTGGACACAGCAATGATCTCATGTGATACCAGTGGTTATACGTGATTTATTTCCATCATAGACATAGGGAGTCTTTGTGTAAAATGTTCCAAGTCCAGGCCACTTTTGGATGCAAGCACCATGCCCGAGTCAACTAGAAGCTGTTCATGTGGGAGTTATCTTCCTTTTGTCAGAAACTCTGTGTTCTGCTCAGCTCCCTGCGTACTATTGGGTTTGGACGTGTGTGCCTACGCCTAATCACAAGTCCAGTCTTTGGCAATTGTAAATTCTACAGTAGCTGAGCCACTCTTGTCAGCATATCAACCAATGAGGAGACACTCACTGTTGAACATGGCATGATGTTTGACAAGTAAGATTGGTGGTATTAGGGATTTTTTGTTTGTGAGTGGCTCGACAGAATGGTTGGGAGAGTACAAACAAACGAATAAATAAATACTGCAAACCCCCAAAATGTATCAATATCATACAGGTCTTGGCAATCAACTTCTGCACAATGGAGTAGAAAATGTCCTGACTATCATAAACAGTTTATGTGCCAAGAATAATACACAAAGAAATATTCATGCCATAATCCTGCTTGGGGATTGGGCAATATAAATATCACAACAATAACACCTTTGACAATTTATAAAGCATTGATCGAAGGCCTTTAGAAGCCCTACAAGTACTGTGTAGCAAGCAGAATACAGAGCAATAAATTGAATAAAAATTCAACAAGATGCAAACAAACAACACTGTAAACAATACAATATTTTTTAGGTGCTTGTTATTTTCCCCAGCTAAAAACTAATTTAAACTTCTAAGTTTTAAATGTTACACCTTTTAGCCTTTTTACAGCATCTGGGTTTCAAGTAATCAGATATACATACAGTATGTGCAATAGTGTCAGACATAGTAGACCGGTGGTTGAAAACAATTTCATTACCGTCTCTGTGCTGTTGGACAATCTTTTATGCTGTTTCCCCCTATCAACAATCCCTCTTATAAATAAAGTGTCTAAAAAGTACAAAATTTGATTTGACAGCCAGCTTTATTGAATTTGTGCTTGAAGCAGATGTCTCAGTTCCACCGAACTCTGAGAGTGTAAAACGTTTTTTTATGGTGTACGTGTCGTGGAGTAAACATCACAGAGGTGGTCTGAGTGCGAGGAATGACTTTGCTTTCATCAGATCTTTACAGGCAGATGGCTGGTGGATAACCCTCTCAGCTGATGTGTTTAGTTGAAACGCGGTGGAAATTGACCTGAAAGAGGAATGGCTTTGATCACTAGTTCACTAGTTTGTCTCCTCAAGACACAACTTGACCTGAACTGCCAACAACGCAGAGCACTATCTGTAAAAATTATTGGTGCTCCGTTCTCTGAAGGTGTGTGTTCTCAAAACCATCCAAGATGCAGGTCTGGTTAAACATCATTCACATTTTAGAATACCCCCTGCATGACTTTGGAGACATCAGCTTCCGTCTTCCGGAGGTGGATGACCCACGCCTTCATGCATGTGCCCTTCCCTCGCACTTTTCGCAGAGCCAATGAGCTCCTTTCAGGTGCTGTTGCTAACAGTGTTGTCCAGGCTGCTGGACAGACTTGTGCCATGCTTGGAGGTGACCACAGCTTGGCTATTGCATCAGTGGATGGCCATGCTCTGCGGCATCATAGCCTGACCTGGGTCTCACCTGGCCTATGTGGATGTGAATACTCCAAAACTGCCATTATCGTTAATTATGAATTGATTGGCAATCTTAAGGTTTTTAAGACCAATATAATTTATATACAGTATGATGTACTGTATAAAACTGGAGTGCTTTGGCTTTTCTGCCTGTTTGGATCTTCTGCCTGTTTTTTGGCTCACAAAGGTATGACAAATGTTTTGTTGAAACATTTCCAAATTGTCTTGCAAAGGACAACATCCCCTTCAACCTTTCATCTGAAAAGAAATGTTTTCAAGTATTCATTGGTGCCGGTGCATGACGGGTTTCCCCGTGGAAATCTAGAATGATGAGATGACATATTGTGAGTGACCAACACATAGTTTATGTCTCCTGGCCATAGTTTATGTCTCCTGGAAACATCAAATTTAATTCAGGGTTTCCAATACGAAAGAAAATATATAATTACGATGAAATAAAAACAAAAGAACACTGTGAATGGATTCACAGTTGGCCAAATCTTGTTGTAATTGTGGTTCTAGACCCGAGTTTGAATCCTGGGCGTTACACTGGGCATACATAATCATGCATCATTTTATTCTGGGCCAATCACAATTTGCATCCTCACCTTCGTTCATTGTCAATGATTGTATTATGATTGTATTATCACAATCTCAAAGCTCAAAGCTGGACATAAAGTAGGACCCATAGGAAAAATGTGATATTTACTCGCAGCACATACAAATTGATCCGTAACTCAAACAAGGATCCTGATCCTCTTTGGGAAACAGTTCTCTATGGAAGGCAGAGCCGTCATCATCAGGTCTGTGGGTTTGCATGTAATCTTGCAAACCGCTGGACCGATCAGCAGCACTTTTCTTACCATTGACAACTTCAGATTTACAGCATGTAGAGGTCTAAATGCTATTAGCCTATTTAGACAGTGGCATGCACACAAATTCCAGGTTAATTTGTTGTCCTGTAATCCTCTAGTATAATTTTTTATGGCACAGATTTTTTTTCTTTGATAATAGCATTTAGTCTGATGATAGGTTATGGTTTACCTATGGTCATCACTTACGCTACATTACTCTGGATCAAGAGCATCTTCTAAATGCCTAAATTGTCAGGCCAATGACGTACATGTTTCCTTCTTAGAAATATATACTGTATATAAATATAAATACTTTGCCTTAATTTTATAATCATAAAAATGAATGGGGCTCTAATGGGGCTGAAAACCCTAGCCCAAAATTGGAATCATAAGTCATGTTTTCGTTCCACATACGTTACGATTTTTGTTGCAATCTTCAGAGTTCAAAAGTGACATATGCACTCGTCGTGGTTATAATGACATCTTATGGGGAAGAATTGTTTATTATAACAGGTTCCTAAACTTTTAGAATTATTAAAATCTCCTAAACTTGCATAAACAAACGTGCTGATGTTTTGTTCACAATGACAATATTGTGAATAAAACATCAGCAGCGCAGCACATCAGCACGAAGTCTGAAAGTTTAGGAACCTTTTGTAAATTCTATAAATGGGCTCCACCATGTATTTAAAATCTAATTTATTGTACAAATTTTGCCCTTTAATACAACTTTATACCCACTGTAGCCTATACAACCACTCAAATATTCATTTTCATCCTCTTTCTGGATGCTATTCCAAGCCATTTCAGCTGCAGTACTAAAACTGTCCATATTTAGGGGGCACCCTCGCCCCCTCAGTCTCGGTTGGAGGGGGGAATTGAACCACAGTGGAGGAGGTGGGGACTGACCTATGCATTACAATGACTTAAAGCCATTCAGTAAATTGCAGAATTCTCAATGAAGGTTTGAATGTTTAAAAAAAATACTTTTTGCAGTATAAAAGCTCCAGCAGTCTTGAAAAATGTCAAATTCATGGTGGAGCCCTCTAAAGGATCTTTACATTTCAAGTCTACACACCTCAAGAGTTGAGTGTACCATTCCCTTGAAGTGAGCTGCTTTGAACATCGTTATCATCAGCAGCAGCAGCAGCAAAAGTGAAGCCAGGCAAATGATTATTATTTGATAGTTTGGCCTGAGGTTATCCACATGTTTCCATTCAAGCTGCTGCCCAAGTGCCACAGAGCAAGGCATTGAATTTTGAAACGCTTTGGGGGACTTTGTGTAACTTCCGGAATGTGTTGTTTCTATTGCTTTAGACACGATGTGTCCAGGCTGAATTTAGATATTTAAGATCTTCCTAGATTCACTACTTATGTCTCAACTTTTGTTTTTAAAGTTAACCTTTCAGAGTAGACCTTTTCATCACAACAGATCCATATAAACATTGCACTTTTTGTTCAAATTCAGTGAGAAGAGCCAAACATTCATTGTACATGCAATTCTTTCTATATGGCCTGATAGTTACCAGTCAGAAATACAAATTTACAAGCAGCTACATTGTTTCCCCCATTCTTTGTTTTTGCATAATATAAATATTTACATAAATCCATGTACCTTTTCCATTTTCTTTCATTGTACATCATGCTAACATTGCTAGAGGGATCAATATTTCTTTGTTTACATTCCTATCCTTGTGCTGAGCTCCTCATTTTGGTATTTATTGTGCTGGCAACTCGAGGAAGGGGAAAGTTGGGATCTAGAATCAATAATAGATCAATAGAAAAATGTAGTCACGCATCCCTCTTGCTGCATCAGGCGGACATTCCTCCCAAGACGTGAGAATAAAACCTTTGAACTGCACAAAGCAATATCAGGTCATGTTTTTTCCTCCTTCTTGTGACTATTTCACACACTCTCTCTCCTAGCAATGTCTTCTAATTAGTATGTGACAAACAATACATTCTTTGAAATGACGGTGAGGAGAGTTTTCTTTACAAGCCCCTTTCTACCCAGACAGATTTACAATCATCCTCTCCAAATAGACATCCCTAAAGTCTGCTAGCTTCTGCAGATTTATTCACCCCCATCCACCCCGTTTCTGCTTTTTCAGACTGCAGAGCCAATCCAAGATTCCACTTTACTCTTATTTCCTGTCCATCAACCCCTCACAATTTGCAGGCGCAAATCTGATGCAACAGAGGCATTCAATTCATCCAGGATGTTTCCTCCTTCGTGGCCTCAACAACTATACACCTCTGTTCTCTTATCTTGTCTTGCTAGTGGACCGTCGTCAGCCATTGTAGTAGGCCACCAGTGACACCACCACGGGGGTTACTGGTTCTGACGGACCCTCGGACGGTCCCTCTAACGGCCCCTCGGATGGGTCCTTGGATGAGCCCTTGGGGGCACTGACTGCTGGTTCCTCTTCAGATGTGTCCAGCTTTGGCCACGTGCCGCTGGTTGGTTCTGGTTGATCCAAGACAGTCGGTTGGTCCGAGATAGCTGGTTGGTCTGAGACAGCCGGTTGCTCTGAGACAACCGGTTGCTCCAAGACAGCCGGTTGCTCCGAAACAGGCGGTCGCTCCGAGACAGACGGTTGGTCCGAGACAGTCAGTCGGTCCAAGAAAGCCGGTTTGTCCATGAAAGCCTGCTGGTTCAAGGTGGCCACCATGAAAGGGAGGTTGTGGTCGTTGGTTCTGCCTCTGAACACCTTGGTGGCGATCTTGGAAGAGCTCCTCAGGCTGGAGCCATGTTGGGGATGCGATTTGCACTGCCACAGCGCCCAGAAGCACCTGTAGAACTAGTGTCCCGCATTCACATGCGGTCACATGTACACACAACATGCTCACGCACACATTCGCACATGCACACACACCCATGAAAACACACGGACGCGCACATACACACGCACGCACGCACGCACACACACACACACACACACACACACACACACACACACACACACACACACACACACACACACACACACACACACACACACACACACAGAAATTCACACAATTAATGTAATACAGTATATGAAAAAAGAAATGCATTTAGAGAAAAGACAAGACATAATGATCTGGGGAAAATTAGGGCTGATAATATGTCACCTGATAGGTACTGTAACTCTTTCACATTGAGCCTGGTCTCACAAAGGAGAAAAAATGTATCTGCCGTAAGATGCCCCCCCTCCTCCAAACCCCCACTTTGTATAGTGAAGCCCAGGAAATAATTATAAATAATTAGGACTGATTAGACTTCTTCTCTCCTCAGTCATTTCAGTCTTTAGTTCCCTTTGTCTCATCTCTCTCTGTCCTGCTGGGCCGCTCCAAATGTTGTATGTCTGTCTGTCATATAATAATGGAAAGATGACTGTCATTATCTACTTTATGCGGACAGTATATTCTGTTAATGTCATTGTAATGAGGCTCAAGGGCAGTTCACAAACTTATCAAAGTGCTCCGGGATATTCTTTTTATTCTGTTTTTTTTTAAGATTTTATTCAAGCTACTCTTCTTTTCAGAGAAGCTACAATAATATAGCATTGATTGTTTTAATTGAATTGATATTCACAGTTTTCATTTCATCAGAACATTTAGAAATCTACAGATACACCTTTGTGGAAAAAAGGGAAAGTAAAACATGAAAAAAAGAGGGAGAACATGTACAATATGGAAAAATTAAACCGGAAGTCTGAAGTACGGTATGTGGTGAAATGAGCGCACCTTGTTGGTAGGCTAAACATAGTGACATACAGGTAATAGATACGGATGGACAGACATGGGGACAAAGGTTGGCCTTGGAGTGGTTGCACCCCTCAAAAATAAGAGGGTAATTTACTGTTTTACAGGGGCAAGTCTTGAATTGTAGCACTTGTAAGTGCTGTTGTTCCTGTTTTGATGGATTCTATCAAGATCATATTTTTCTTTGGCCATTGGTATGGCATTGCACATTTTAGTGGCACAGCACAGGGCTAAATGAATTTGTGTCACACATCTAAATGATGTTTTGCGAAGCTGCGTTGGAAAGCTACAACAAAGAACAAACATGTTGAATCAAGTGCACTGGTTAGAGTGGAAATGGTCAAATGATGCATAATGCATAATGTCCAACAGGCACAGTATCCTACAGACACAGTATCCCTGGTTTCCGCTCATGCACAGAAGATCATCTCGCTTCGCACCAAAGCGCCAAAACTCCCAAGGTTCCTGAGATATACCCAGCTCAAAGTCCAGGGTTCCTAATCTCACTGACACACAGAAAGGCAAGATGCTGAATAATTGAAGACATCGGGAGCAGGTTGAAAGAATAACAATGCACCAAAGGCACTATTGGCTCTGGTTTGAATTCCGAGTGCACGGATGCACACGCAGAGGCAAGCACATATACCTGTACATACACACACGTGTGTGTGCGCGCAGTCGTGCATACAGTGCACACAGTCACTCTAAAACATGCACACACGGACATACTGTATACACAGTAGCACGTGCTTGCACACAATCTGATTGTAGTTCGGTGTGTCTTCTTCTGGCCTTGTCTCCCAAATTGCTGTCACTGCAGTCGTCTCTCTTGAGTAAACGTAGTGTACTTAGTATACTTCAGAAGTTTCATGTATACTTATAGTCTACTACATTTTCTCAGGGGACACATGACACTGATGACTCCCAAGTCATCTTCTCTGTCTTGTATTGACATCAACCCAACGTTGAACAAATCTGATGAGAGAATAGGTAAGCAAGTGATTGATGGATTGATTGATTGATTGATTGATTGATTGATTGATTGATTGATTGATGCATCACAATAGAGAGAGATGTTTAAGATGAGATGAGAAGGTGTATTCTAGACACCACGGCATGGTGACATCCACTTTTTTTGCTGTCGGTGTACACGCACGCACATGCACGCACACACACACACGCACACACATGCACGCACACACACATGTATGCATGCACACCCGCGCGCACGCGTGCGCGCATGCACGTACACACACACACACACACACACACACACACACACACACACACACACACACACACACACACACACACACACACACACACACACACACACACACACACACTCATCAGGGCAAATCAGCATCCAGGTGTCAAGGTTAGTGGGAGGGGGAGAAGCATTGATTGCCTGGGCAGTCACCCCCCCCCCCCCTGCACAGTCCGCTGCAGAAGGAGGAAAATGAGTGTACTTCCCTGCATCTGCGTTAGCTGCGCTGTGGCAGCCCACTGTGGTTCAGTGGTCCATTGCCCACGGTTGAGGTTAGGTTGAGGGTTTGGTTAGAGGGTTATGGTAAAGGTTGGGTTAAGGTTAGGGTAAGGGTTTGTATTGCCGCATAACCGACCGACATGACTGTTCCACGGCAGTTGACAGTGCCTGAAAGTGCTCACTCTCTCTCTCTCTCTCTCTCTCTCTCTCTCTCTCTCTCTCTCTCTCTCTCTCTCTCTCTCTCTCTCCTCAGCTGTCCAAAAAACAACTGCTTAGTGTAACTCCAAGCTTCACAGCAGGTTACAGACACCGTTGAAAAGATGGAAGAGACAGGAGGGAAACACAGACAGAGAGGAAAAAAGAGAGACATTGCCGGAAAGAGGAGATGTGAGAGAGGAAGAGAGACCCAAAGGAACAACAACAATAAAAGACGACAGACAGAGATGGAGGAGTGATAGAGGGAGGAGGGTTGCAGGGAAAGAGATGGAGAGAGTGAGAGAGAGGGAAGGGAGGAATTGTAAGGAGAGAGTTGGACGGAGACGGATAAAGTCAGCATGGAGCACACATAGAGGAACGGAGACTGCAGAGGTTAGCATCGAGGTGGGAAGAGTGACAGATAAATGGATGGAGCCTGACAGAGAGATGGAAAGAGGTGCGGAGCGTCTGTACATATGGAGAGAAGGGGTTAGCGCGGTTTCCATCCGTGTCCACTCAGACCGATCAGATCGAGTTTGGGGAATGTTTCTAGGAGAGATGGAGCGACGTTCTCCTGCCCCCTGGAATCGACAGTGTGAGGGTCAAATGTCAGATATCATCTCAAACAATAAGGCATTCATCCATTTTTAAAAAGGCTGGCTGGCTGAGTTCAGCTCTCCACCGTGTGCCTCTGTGTGGACTGCACTGTACAATGATGCTCAACTTCTCAGACACTGCCAACTCCTTCTTTTCTTTATGAGTCAGCTGCACTGATTGTGTGTATCTTATGTAAGGCCAACCCTTTGGTTGGTTTACTCATCGTTACTCACGTTAACAAGTAAACAGGACAGAGTAGTATAGACAATAGACATACCAGTAACTCTTAAAATCTAGAACATTTGAGTTCAATTGCAAAATATACACAGTATATTCACAGTATATTCAATGCTTTACATCAAATCTGCAAAGCCAGATCAAGCTGGATCATCCCCAAATAATGTTTTAATTGAGCTCTTAAGTTATGGCAAAGTAAAACTCAACATTTCTTATATGCTGTTCGCAAGGCTCAATGATGTACAGTACTTTAAAGTTGCCATGATTTGTTTCCACCATAAAACATGCTCATCAGCTGTTATTGTTATATAAGGTTCTTTTAAAAAAGTGTACAGTATTTGCTGTACACTGGTTTGCCTGGTGGATGGTGATGGTTGGTGATCTACTTCAGGCAAGCGACGCCCATAGCTTTAGTTGTATGATAAAGGGGAGGAGTTAGGGACTGATAATGTGATGTTACACTTTTTTCATTGGCACGTTTGACTGGAAATGTTCAGGCCCCAGGAAGAAACCTTAAATACAAAACAAAGACATCATTGCATTGCACGAATTGTAAATAAATAAATAAAAAATACAAATATCACAGCACTACCTCTTTAATTGTCAGTCGATATAACCTTACTACTCTCACACAAGTATTTAAAAAATATTTATATCACAGCGGTGCCTGTAACGTGCTGTGTATATATAAAAATTAAGGGCGGGACTTTAGCGCGTTAATTGAGACTAATTAATTACAGAAAATATAACGTGTTATAAAAAATAACGCATTTATTCGCACCTTTTCTTTATCCACCATTGGAACGGAACGTTTGTCACTGATGGCCCATTCACACCATTGAAGTGGAACGTTTCTCACTGTATCACCGTTTCACACCTACCCAATACGCTAACGCACACGGAAGCGGCAGTCCACCCGGAGTCACGACATTGAGGAGTCAGAAACTGAGCGCTTGAGCGCTGTTCAAATGGCCTGAATAGGGACAAACTGCAGTTGAAGTCAATGTAGAAGAATCGCCATTGGTCTACTAGCTCTATGGAGTAAACGTAACTCAGTCTATACTCTAAAGCTCCGTCCGCCTCCTCGTCCTCTTCCCCCGCAGCAAAAACAAAACAAAACAACTCGCAACATGAACGACAAACCAGATGAGCAAGCATTACTGGGCCCCGTTGATGGCAAATTTAGATTTAAGCAAAGAACGGATGGAAGCGTGGACAAAAAGCAGTTTATGCAACAAACAATTTGCATACCATCGCAGCAGCTCGAACCTCAAATCACATCCAACATGTTGGAGCTAGTGTTACTGTCCCCGTTTCGTAGAAATCTATGTAGAAGAGCCACCATTGGACTGACCCCGTGAAGAGAAGGGAGCTTGGGTAAGTCTTTCTGCATTCTGGCTAGTACCAGAGCGACGTTGAGGTGTCCGACATTCAATGGCTTGAATAGGGACAAACTGGAGTTGGCGACCGGCGCTCATCAGTGCAGCTGGAGTCGAGTTCATATTGGCTGTAGCCGTGTGTGTGTGCTCAGATGATCAACTGACGTGGGCTTTGGGCAAACAAATCCTCCGTGAGCGGTTTGATCATAGTAGCCTAGTTCAGAGTAGTTCACTTCACTGTGTTTATCTGACGCTAAATTGCATGATAATAATGACTGCTAAATGTACGCAAATGTATGCTCCAGAACAATCAGCGCTGTGTGTGTGGCACTGCCTTTCTTACCAGCTAGTCTTCCAAGTACCACTACCAGTATTTTATTTATTTTGCCCCAGAGTCAATTATTGTACTGGACTGACTGAGAAATGCTAACGTTTGTACTTGAATTTGGTAAATAAGAAGGAAAAAAGAAAAGAGGAAAGCTTTGGAATTGGGGAATCTTTTTGAATCGAGAATTTTAAAAAATCTAGAAATCTAGTTTTTGGATCGAATCGTGACCCAGAAAATTGATACTGAATTGTATCGTGGGACACCCACAGATTCACAGGCCTAGTATTCAGTTCATTGCTTCACTCATTCAGTTCATTGCTTCACTCGTAATATCAAATTCAGTTCAAAAATGTGCTTTCTCACTTTTCTCAGGTAAATAATAATATGCGATTAAAATGAGATTAATTGAGATTAATTAATTATTGAGCCTCTAATTAATTAGATCAAAATTTTTAATCGAGTCCCACCCCTAATAAAAATATTTATATACTTTTACAGGCATCAGCCTACACCCATTCATCACACACAACTTTTAGGCAACTTTATTTAAATCAATAGACCATTGTAAAGTCTCTAAAGACAGGGGGAACAAAATATGAAAATTAATGTCTTGAGATTCCCCTGAAAAATAATGAGTCCCACATAGAGGTTATGCAAATAGAATGACAATCTTCCATTTCCGCTTCGGGCAGTCCGTGGCATGTAGATTCAGCTCTGTGTGTGTGTGTGTGTGTGTGTGTGTGTGTGTGTGTGTGTGTGTGTGTGTGTGTGTGTGTGTGTGTGTGTGTGTGTGTGTGTGTGTGTGTGTGTGTGTGTGGGTGGGTGGGTGCATGCATGTGGTCCTTCTCAAAATCTTCTATGCAATGGTTAATACTTCACAAACCTCCTCACATGCTTCTGGTATAAGTGTATACTTCATGCAGACAAGCCAAACTGTAGGCATTAGGTAATAACATAAGTAGTAATACTAACAAAGCATACCATCATGTAAAAGTTAGTCAGGAAAGCTATTGATATTCATATCTCTACCTTAGGTGATGAGTATTGTAAGTTGTAACCTCCCCCAAGCTTTATATGCTCACTCACACTCCTGCGTTGGACTGTGTTTGGATTGTCTGGAAGCAACGTGAGATAAGCTTCTTTTAATGCAAAGTAAAAATGAACTTGTTATCAGCCGCTATGTCAATGAAAATTAGGAAGATAAAAAATAAGCCTTTGGGTGACACACGGTTCTGTATGATAAAGTTATCTGGGCTTATTTCTGTTCAACTTTTATGCACACCCACACCCAGGGCCAAATTAGCCGTTGGGGCAGTGGGGCCAAAACAAATTCCCAGCCCAGGGGCCCTGGTGGGGGATAATCCTTAGGAAGTACTAACCTTCCCTTTTCGGATTGGGCTGAGACTTTACATATGGGTGTCTTGTGATCAGAGGAAGGTTACATGTCCATGAGATTGTCGACTGTTCTCTGTTTAACACCAATGGGGTCATTTAAGCAGATGTAATGTCTGAGTATGGTTTCATTTTCCCAATCAATCGTTCCATTAACTGATGATAAAATAAGATCTGCAAAAATCAAGATGTCCTGCCTAAAGGCTCCCCCACATCTTGTCACAAATGCATTGGCCCATTTAGAATGCCCTGATTTGAGTTAAAACTAGTTCATAAAATGATCATTGTCCTGCAAGGCCTGCCTGGTCCGTCTTGAACATACAGTATACAGGTTTATAGCACCTGGGAATCCTTGGCTAACTTGGGTCTCCCCATGCCAATGGCTTATTCACTAGGGACAGCTTAAATGGGAATTCTCCATTGGCCAGAGGAGACGTAAGCATTATTTTGGTCATCAGGCAGAAGCTCTGAGCCGCTCTGAGCCACAGTGTGCTATATATACAATCATAAAGATTGCTGTAGACGTTTGCTTCTCAAGCATAACAATACATTGGGGGGCACTTAATAAAACATTGTTGGATATGACAGCATCGTAAATGGAAAGATTAACGGGGGAGGACATGGCTTGATTGTATGTATTCCCAAGTGTACTACGTGGATCTTATTAATGACATGACATTATGTTTTGAAGAGCAGGAATGTGATAGCTTATCTTAATGATTAACAAAGTTCCAAGCCAAGGATATAAAGCAGCGTATTAATCAGTGTTGTTGCCCTTTAATGAGAGTGGTGTCATGGTGAGATGAATGCATTGGCCACAACTGAAGTAGATGGAACTCTTTCATTAGAGCTAGTCTGATACTCATATGCCACGATACTGGTTTATTTTTGTCTTACCAAATGATACCAGCGCACACACACACACACACACACACACACACACACACACACACACACACACACACACACACACACACACACACACACACACACACACACACACACACACACACTCACACACACACTCACACACACACACACACACACACACACACACACACACACACACACACACACACACACACACACACACACACACAGTATATACTGTATATAACACTTAGTATTCAGTACAGGGACAGTACAGGGACAATTATACGAGTTATAATTATAATTATAACTCGTATAATTTAATCTAATATATCTATTTATGTTAACTACTCAGCATTAATGAGTATGAGAGAAGAAATCCAGCAGCTACTGTACATTAAACAGTTTTTTTGTCGAGTATATAACCTACCATCAAGGCTCAATCGTTTTGGAAGTACTACTACAACTTTCTGAAAATGTAAGGTCTTAGAAAGCCAATTTACAATTAAATTTAGGTATTTAGCAGATGCTCCAGAGTAACTTACAATATGTGCACACCTTGTATGTACATATTGTGGAACCCTGGGGTAGGTCTACAATATTTTCAAATGGTGGTTTGCGGCCAGAAGTACCAAGCTGCTCTATTTTTTGAAGGTCTATCTGTTATGCGACTGCATGCTTGAGTGCAATGCATGTCCCTCAGCCCCCAGAGGAGGAGAACTCATCCGGGAGTCAGACAATTTGAACTGCCTAGTAGTGCCTAATCAAATCTTCAACCTCATTGACTCCACGAGACAATTACTGTGGACTCCTTGACACCAAGTGGAGAGGTGTTTACCACTTGAAGACTCGCTGGGAACTCACTGGTTTCTCCCCTTGTGCTCACGTTTTCAGCCTCATATATGCTGCTTTGGTGCACGTGTGGTCATAAATCTAATCAGTGATTGGGATACGACTGGAAAATGATGTATGTACAGTATACACTATACAGTATGTCCCACCTACCTACCTACCTACGTAGATTGATGTTTACTACATTTGCAATGCACCTAACACCGCACGATACTACTTCTGGACATGGGGGTTGATTAGCCTCTGTGTGTGATTCAGTAACATGCTCCAAGACGTGTTCCACTAGAGGAAACTCACAGTTTATTCAGACACTTGTGACAGAAATGAATTCAGTCAGAGCACTTGAAAATGGAAAGGTAGCATTGCGTAAAAAATCACCTTGTCATGTTCTAACTGGCCAAATATCACCACAGTAACAGTACCATAATTAGACGCAAGTGGTCTGAAGTAATGGAACATTAGCTCAGATGCAGAATTTCTACAGTTTCCTTTGCTTATATCTTCTTTGGTTCTTTGGTATCTTCTTTGGTTTTTTAATAGATGAGTTATATTTGAACGTTTTGTTCTCGAATTTGCACACTAGCAATGCTGAAATCTCAGAGAAAGCTCAGCTGTATTTTTATTGTGATCAATCAGATCTTCATCATCATGACATACTGTATTTGTCCCTTCCCTGGATCATAACACAACTATGCAAATTGTAAGGTGAATTTGTCCTTGGGTGTAGGCGTTTGACCACCAGGTCATGATTGACTGCTGAATGAAGAGCATGGTGTTTCAAATGAAACAAAAAACAAAACAAAACAAAACAAAAAATAAATTGTTGTTTCAAGGTTGATGGAGTTTGTTCATAGGAGATTTAGACACTTTAATGGTCATTAGAATGCCTTTCACTGGAAGGCTGACTGTGCTGTAAAAAGTGGCAGACACACAATCCTTTTGTGTGGTTCTTAATTAAAAGTCATCAAGAAAAATAACGATGCACCATTAACTTTATCAATTATCCCCAAGTTCAAGCGGTTTCTTCCTCAGCCACGAGACGTGTTTTGGAGGTGAGAAGCTGTAAAGTTCTATTAATTTGCATCTGGTTGACCGGGCAACATTCAGGATTTGCAGAGGTGATTTTACATGCACATCCCATCTCAGCCATTTGTGCAATGCAACAGGAAAGGAATATAACTCCACAACAATGTTGCTCCACTTGTTAATTTGCTTCCATGCTTTGCATTTTGATTCCTGAGGAAGATCCAGGAGGATTGAATCAGTAATGCCTTCCTCAAAGGAGAAAGGCACTGGAGCAAACTTAGACAAATCTAGGCTATGTTTACATTTTCTGAGAAATAAAAAAGCGTTGTGTATTTGCTCCAGTAGCTTTAGTTTCACTTTATTATTAAATGAATTGCCAGAACATAGTATGTGTTATTAAGTGTTGCTATTCAGATTCAGGTGCAGGGCTACCAGGCTACCACTCGTCTTCCCCATTATCTACATCTGTTCTATCTGTACACATACCAGTCCTGTGATATACAGGACCAGCCTGCATTTGGCTTGAGGCACTTTATGATTCATGTTTGATAATTTACTGTTAGGCATTTTACTTGACCCAAATTTGCAATATTTGCTTACTTTCTGTTCTGTAAGACTGTCTTATAAAGAAGACATCACTGTTGTTTCTGTGCTCTCTTCAAGATAGAAATGGGGTCTGATACATTCAAAATAATTAATACAGGATCAGGGTGGTATTGCTAGTGCTTTTCATTTGTTCAACATATAATACACGATTGTAGATCTAATTTCATAACTTTGTTCAAAATGTTTCTACAGTAATGTAGAGCATCAGTTTATGAAAAAACTAAACATAAAGAGCTGAAATATGGGAATATATGATAATAGTATATATGTATTATATATAATATATTAAATCTGCCCAACATACCCATAATGCACTGCCCTTTACTGTACACTCCTTTGTCCCTTGAGTCCAGTTGGCCATCCACTGACCTCTTGATGCGCGCTGGAACAGACATGCAGCAGGTGATATTCGTATCTGTACAGCATTTTTAGTCTTCAACTCGCCTCAACTCACAGTTTCCATAGTAACGGGCTGGGAGGAATTGAAGACTGAAAATGACATACAGGACATCTCTCTCTCTCTCTCTCTCTTGCTCCCATTGCTCTCTCCCTCTCTCTGTCTCTGTCTGCATGTCTCCGGTGAGGACAATGACGCGTGGGCTAAACAATTCCTGGGAAGGTTAGTTAGTTCAGTTGTGACATAGAGGTGAGAAAATGACGAAGGTGTTCTTGAAGCTGACAGGATAGGGCAGCGCATCATCTGTTGGCGCATGGGCTCAAGATCAAGTTTCGTTAACGGACAAATGATCACACGTGTATCAGAAAACCGCCCTTTTTTAGACAATGAAATGATCCCAGTGATTATGTTGGGTGCTGTATACTGTAGTCACAGTTCTGAAACGCACTTGCAGGCCGTGCATGTACAAGCAAACTACCTGACAACTCATCGGCTACAGTATAGCTGTTAAGAATTAAGGCAATATCACATTGTGTTTTCAATAAAATATATTGTATGATATGCTTCTTACATTATTGGAAGACATTATCAGCAGTGAATTGTAAAGAGAAGGCTTGTGGTCTTCAGGGAGGAACTGTGATAGAGGAAACTATGACAGCTGTTTGCATCCTCCTGCCCACTAACATGCAGGTTATTTTCTGTAACTAAACAGTCCCACAAAAATAGAACCATTGTCAAACAGAGAAATGATTGGTTTACAAATGATGAGACTGCATGTTACATGTAAAAGATCCCCAATAGATTCCAAAACCTGGAGTAACTTATTTTGCACATCAGTTCTCTGACGTCTTTTCCATAGCATCTTATAACATACATGGCATCTTCCACAGCATGAGCGTTCTATTGGATTTTGCATACTTAGAATCAGCGAGGTGTGTTCTAATAAGCGGTTTATTCCATTTTACCTAGCTGTGATATTCAGATAATTCTCGTCTGTATGTCCTTGTGCAAAATGTTAGATAATATAAGATTCATGATTCAAAGTTACTGTATGTAAGAGAAATTACGTGTTTTAAAGTGACCCTATACTCAACTGACATTGGGTGCAATTCTGAATCGCCTTGGTGTAGCCAAGTATGGTGTAAGTCCTCTCATTGGCTGCATGGCAGCAAATCAGGTTTGGGGCCGTGCTCATTGGTTGCATGGCAGCAAATCAGGTCTGGGGCCTTGGGTAGGCCGAAAGCCTATACCACCAGCCCTGGACCTGAGCTTACCAAATAATTACCCAGAATAATTAAAACCTGCAAGTCAAAAGGTTCAGAAATCACCTGACCCCCCCAATTAAAAATGTTACTGCACTCCCCTGCTTTGTTCATCATGATTTGAAGCTCTTGATGACTGTTTTTAATTATTCTGGATAACTATTTGGTAAGCTCAGGCCCAGGCCTGGTGGTATAGGCTTTCGGGCCTACCTAAAGGGCCCAGACCTGATTTGCTGCCATGCAACCAATGAGCACGGCCCCAAACCTGATTTGCTGCCCTGCAGCCAATGAGAAGACTTACACCATACCTGGCTACACCACAGCTTTCAGAATTGCACCCATTGTCTTTAGTATTTTACGACTCAGCCATAAGTATTAAAGTTTAATCATGAATCGAAGAACACTTTCATGAATGATGCCCAGTAGTTATATTCAGGGCTCTAGTGTCTCTGTGAGGAACTTCAACTTTAATTAGTTTTGGGAGATCAATGCGACTTGATAAAACTTCCCATCTTTGTTTGTCTCTTTCTTGTGCAAAGAGTACTGAGGCGAATATAATAATAGTTTAAAACCCTCAGGCAACACTTCTGTGCCTCACCAAATTGAACAAGGGAGATGAGTAGATTATGTTGAAGTAAATGTTTTCCAAAACTGCAGCATCAATGTGAAAACACAAGTGAATAATATTATCATATTTTTCTTTAATGACTACTGACTCTGCATTGGTAACGTATTTTGCAGAAAGTGTGTTGTAAGAGTTGGCATGTAAGAGGCAGACGCAACCAACTGAAATATGCACATTAAAAATTTCCAAATATGTTCTGTCTCTGAGAAAAGGATATAGGGCAGCTGGAAAATTATGCAATGGTTAGCTGGAGAAAAACAAAATCAGACATTCTTACAGCAATTAAAAAAAATCATTTGGCAATGATGAGACTGGTGTGTTTGCCTTCCATCTTCATTCATTTTTATTTTTGTTTTGTATATTTTTATTTTCCTGAGATATGACACAAAGTGATCTAGAACCGTGGGGTTTTCAAAATAAGTCACACTTCCACTTGAACCTTTCTGTCAGCTCAAAAACAATTAAGAAAAAGATCAGAGAGTAACAAAAACAGAGAGTAAGCGACAGGCAGCTATATTGAGCCAGGCAAAAATTACTATAAATGCGGACAAAATGACAATTACATAGTATTAACCAGCAGTAAACACCAGATGTTTCCTAGAAAGGAATAAAAATGTCAAAAGTTAGGCACTCGGATTTTCTTTTCCTGTCACAGACTATATTTCACCCTGTCCTCTGGCACCTCTTCCCTCACACCAGCTAACTTCATGTCCTCTTTCACCACATCCATAGATCTTCTCTTTGGTCTTCCTCTAGGCCTCCTGCCTGGCAGTTTCAACTGCCAATATAGTCACTATCCTTCCTCTGTACTCTCTGGTGTTATCTCCAAAACATCCACTGTCCCTCTGATGTACTTGTTCCTGTCTGATCCTTTCCATCCTTGTTACTCCCAGAGGGAACCTCAGCATTTTAGCTTTGCTTCCTGTCTTTTCCTCAGTGCGACTGTGTCTAAACCAGAAAACATAGCTGGTCTCACCACTGTCTTGTGCACACCTTCCCTTTCATGACTTTCACACCTGGCACGTTTCTCCACCCTTTCCAATCTGCTTGCACCCGTTTCTTCACCTCTTTTCCACATTCCATTTTCTCTACAATGTTGATCCTACAGTAAGTCCTTGAAGTCCTCCACATTCTTTATACAGTACTCCTCTCTGCAACCTCACTGTTCCACTTGGGTTCCTCTCATTCTCACACGTTAGTCTGTCTTGCTGCGGCCAACCTTCCTTTCTCATCTTTCCAGGGGATCTCCACCTCTCTACTAAAGTTCCCTCTACCTGCTCACGGCTCTCACTCCAGATCACATTCACAATGTCATATGCAAACATCAGGGTCCATGGGGATTCCTGTCTAACCTCATCTGTCAGCCTGTCCATCACCTTTGTGAGCAATACGGAGATCAGCGCTTGTCCTTGACGAAGACCCACTTCCACCTTGAACTCCTTTGTCACACCGGCTAGCACTCCTCAACACTGTTTTGTAACTTCCATACAATCGCACCACTCAAACATATACTTCTCTGTCATGCCAGACTTCCTCTTCCACGCACCCTGTCTACGGTTTCTCCACATGTACAAAGACACAACATCCTCAAAGCAAATATTGCATCTGTAGAACTGTTCCTTGTCATAAAACCATCCTGCTGCTCAGCCTCACCTCTGCCCTTCTGTCACCTCACCACCTCTGTCTGGCTTCTACTATACTATACTATACTTTCCCATAACTCCATTCTACGGCTAATCTGCATGAGTAATGCTCTTGTTGAGCACTTTACCTACTGTGTCCAAATGACAATACCAGGATCTATTTTTTGATGCAGAAAGAACACTTATATATTCCTGGGTTTTCAAGTTAAGACACAAGATCGGTGTCTGGGTCTTTTCTTAGGATCTGACATTTGTTCCACCTCATTCTAGCCACTATAGAGGCACTGTGGAATACTGTTGAACCTGATGGATTCAATGTTTGAGCCCGCCTCAAACTCCTCATCCTGCAACATCCTCAGCCTGTAGTATTTTCAGACAAAACACAGCAGCCTGTAGCGTTTTCATCATCCCAGCACAGTATTCTGTTGAATTTTCATCATCCTAGCACATGGGGTCCGTTTAATCTTCCGATTCCTAACCCAGAGGCCTGCAGTGTTTTCATCCTTCTAGCACAGGTATCTGTTGCATTTTCATGTTTTCCTATTCCAAAAAGAGCAAAGAGAAAAGTGTGGGGAACAGTGCACCAAAAAAAAACAAATCCTGGCATTATTGTACACTGTGATTTCTTTCTACTCTGTTGTATGTGCTAATAACCACCACAAAGCTTTCAACTCTGGTCGGGAATGAAATCTAATCTAAGAACAAAGGCTGCATATTAAAGCTTTATGCAGAAGTGTCAGAGGAGGCAAGCTGAATTAAAAGGTCACAGGGGGCGTGATGTTCAGCATAATGTTGTTGTTGTTTATCATCTTCAGGAGCTTTTATATTTACAGTATATACCCTATGTTCTGACTGGAATTAATCACAAACGGACCACATGCCTAGAGGAAAAGTGGGAAATTGATCAAATCAGTCAAAAATCAACGTCTGGCAGTGCAATCAACGTTAGGCCAGTTTGATTAAGCTACAGCGAGATTAATGTTGGTCTCACCGTTGCACACATCGTCCCTCATGTCCCTCACTCTAGGATCTCAGGCTCCACTTCCTGCAGACTATTCCAGATTGTAGTGATATGCAGGTAGCAGGGGTTGAACCCCAGTCTCCAACTAGCCAGACTGACGCACAAGCTGTAGTGCCAATAGGGCTGAGTCAGATTGGCAGGTCTAGACTGTTAGTGGGCCGGGTCTTGTCTGGGGGCTACACTCGCAAATCTTAATCAATATTTCATGGTGAAAGTGCAGTGTGCAGGTAATATATTTCCTTCCTATTAAAGCCATTCTGTGTGTTTCTCCTAGAGGTCCGTGAGGAAATAGCGTTGTTTAGGCACGCTCACCATCACTTTATCCTTCGATGCCACATATATACTGTATATACAGGTACAGTATATGTTATGTTAGTCATTTTCTCAGATGACCAGAAACACAAACATTTTCTCAGATGACCAGAAACACAAACATCCAACACAGTGCGAACGAGTGTCCATAACCAATTAAAATCAGGAAAGCACTATATTCTTTAACATAAAGGATAAGTAAGTGATTGATTGGATGAAAGGCTTTTCTCCCAAAGCCCAAATTGAAAATAGGGTTTTATGACCCCAGAGGTTCACTGGGGAGAGGGAAGAACTCATTATGGTCACCACATTCTGTAAAACTATAGTATTAGCCAAAAAAGAAGAAGAAAATGATAAGTGCAATCACTTACTATACCTTTAATAATTATTTTATACTTTAGCTGTCCAAAAATATAATATATTGTTATTTGCACTGAAATAGTGCTGCTCTGCCCCCTTTCATGATGACGTCTGGCCCAGCAAATACTGTAATGGATTCAAGCCTTTTAAGCGTCATACAAAGACAACAAGGATCGTGACAAACATCAAACAAACAAAATATGTTGGACAAAAAAACAAAAACAACAAAAACAGTGTTGTAATGTTCTTTCTAATTATTGTTATAGTTAGAATTTGTCACAATACCAAGGTTGCCTTTTCTCTGTGGTGTGAGTGTCTTTATATAAATCCCTTTTGAAAAGTGTATGAGGAAAATGAATGGGGAATTCACTTCCTGGGCCACTCGTTGTGGGGGTGGGACTGCGGTGCTCTATAGTAACAGTTTTTTTTTTTTGTATAACAGCGCCTGGTGCTCACCTGTTTGTTCATGAAGATGTAGATGACGGGGTTGATCACCGTGCTGGTCTTGGCCAGGATGGACGGCACGATGCTGGCCTGGGGGGTGATGAGGCCTGAGGTCCCGAAGGTGGCCAGCAGCGCCATGATGCCGTAGGGCATCCAGCACAGCAGGTAGCACACCACCATCACCACCACCATGCACAGCACACGCTGCTCACGCTTTCTGCTCACCGCACGGTTGATCCCGGTCACCTGGAGGGAGACAGAGAGAGAGAGAAAGAGAGAGAGGTGTTAGGGACTGTACGTTATTTACCGGGGGGGGGGGGCTGGTGCGCTGGAAGTCCGGAAAAAATAAATAAATCATGCCCCCCCCCCCCACCTCAATTTTTTCCCCATGGCCCTCCCCCCACTTCAATGTTGTTTTCCCATGGCCCCCCCCCCCTACAGGTACAAAAATGTAATATGTAAAATTGATAGTAATAATAATAATATTATTATTAATACCGTATTTTTCGGGCCGTATTTTTACCGTATTTTTTCTTGTGCTTTGGACCCTGCGGCTTATTCAGCGGTGCGGCCAATGTATGGATGTTTACAGCTAAAGTCAGTCGAGCTGGTTGAAAAATAAGGAAATCTGCTGCACGTAGCCTTGGGATCAATGAATCAATGGTTAGACGGCGGACCAACGCGAGGAACGCCGTTGCGGCGGAGACGCCAGCTCCTCGGAACGACGGCGCGCGGTGGTGGTCCGCGCGGTGGTGGTCCGCGCGCTGTCGTTCCGAGGAGCTGGCGCCACCAGCGCGCGCACCATCAAGGCAAGGAACATGCTGGAAACAACTTTTTATCAAGTCTGCCAGTGGATCCTTACTGCGTGGAAAAGTGTAAAAAAAAAAAAAAAAAAAAAAAAAAACATCCACGAACGGGTTTAGAAAGGCTGGCGGCGGCAGCAGCAGCAGCAGCAGCAGCCGCCGCCGCGGCCGCGCGAGGAGGAGGAGGAGAGGTCCGTGGAGGCGGCAATAAAGACGCCTCGTCGAGCGTCTTAAACATTGAGAGGATTCCTGGTGGTCCCCAGCTAAATGGTGGACAGTTGGTTAACCAGATGTACGCTAGGCTACCCTTTTTCATGAACCAAATGGACCCGCAAGCGCTCATTTGGTTTCATGAAGTGATCGGAGTTTGCATATCTCCGGCTACACTCTATGGCCACTGGCCAGGCCTGGATGTAATATTTCTCAATCGGGGGTGCAGCCGAAAATGGCAGTTGGTTTAGTGGTGCCAAAATTGTAGTTAGTCAATGTTTAACTACCGCTATAAGCATTTGATTCGAAATATCTTTGAAGTTTTCATTGTTTGCATTCCGTCATGTTTGGTGGGGCAGTCAGGGCGTCTAGAGGGCATCCCCCCCCCATGTCTATGCCTAGATCCGTCCTTGGTCTATGGCTCTACCGTTAATTACATACAGCACGTGCAGTTCTGTAAAGGCAGATCATACCATTTTTAGGGATGACTACAGATGCACGCTTCAGTGCTAAAGTATGCACCCGGGACGCAAAGCGATGTGTTTCAGAGAAGTATTGCATTTTTTTTTTATTTAAAAAAATAAAAAATAAAAACTTTTTTTCCCCATGGCCCTCCCCCGAACTCCGATAGTTTTTGCCATGGCCCTCCCCTCCACCTCATTTTTTTTCATCATGGCCCCCCCCCCCCTACGCACCAGCCCCCCCCCCCCGGTAAATAACGTACAGTCCCTTAGTTTGACCAGAACTTCTACTACATTGTTCTCAACCTGTGGGTCGGGCCGCCCAGTGGCTCACCATACAGTATGTTTTTTGGCGTCCCCAGTTGAAAGTAAAGTGATAATCCAATAACTTTTAAGACGTTTTAATAAATGGAAGAAGGAAAAAAGGGGTGCCAAAGGCTGTGTCTATTTGGAGATTGTGTGTTTAAACATGTTGAACACCGATGAAGGCTAGACAACCTTCACTTTGTTTAACTTTGTTTTCACTTTTTCTCTTCATTATCCAGTGAGCCCTTTGCTAAGTCCCTCCCCAATCCGGCCTTGTCCAATAGGCACATTAGAAGGGGAGAGCTTGACCAGGAAAGCTTGACCGGCTTAGCAACAGTTGCTAAATTGCGTGGATTGGCTTTGGACAGTGAGCAAACCCCACTGTTTCGAGAAGGGCTCATTATTCTCTTCAACTCCCAAAGTGAGTTCATGATTCCTTAATGCATTGAGGAGCAAGCAGACCGCTTCTTATCCCCTGACAGGGGAGAGTTTCCACAGTAGGATGTACTGCAGCATGTAGAAGGAACATGTTTATTCCAACCAGTTCCTTGGCTTTCCCCCTCCATCAGGGAGGCAATATAGAGAGCAGGATTAGGAGTGTAGCTACGTTACTCTACAGGGGACACGGGGAGAACATGCACACAGAAAGGCCCTTTCGGGTCCATGGGGTTTGGATCCTCATGATGCAGAGGAGAGACGGCAGAGTGGGGAACCAGAGTCACACGTGTGATTGTGTATACAGTATGTGGGGCTCTGTGTATGATCCATGTTCTCTCCAGCTGCTCCTATCAGGTGGACATCAACATGGAGATGTGTCACTCTGTGCAACGCTAGCTTTAATAGTAATTGGAGACCCATTGCTGCATTGCATCCTCCCTACATGTTTTATGACTCTGTCCAGCTTGCTCGCCAACGTATTAACAAGCTGTGCAAAAATCATGAATCATAATCTAACTCGAAGATTAATGGAGCCGTAACTTAAATTAACTCGCAGGGTTTTGCTGTGCAGTGGCATATATGCTGATTTGCACCATCTAAAAAACTCCATTAGAGAAGTGTGTGCGTGGTTTTGTGTGTGTTTGCCATCTTGGTGTGTGTGCGCATGCGTGCATGTGTGTGTGTGAACGTGTGTGTGTGTGTGCGTGCACGTGTGTGTGTGTGTGTGTGCCATGTGTGTGTGTGTGCGTGTGTGTGTGTGTGTGTGTGTGATTTGAAAGGGTAATATAATGACTCCTCACGCACAAGGAGAAGAAGCCAGCAAAATGAAAAAGAGGAGATGAAAGAAAAGGAGGGGAGGTCACACAGAGATTGAAGAGAGAATATGACAGAGTGACTGAAAGGCAGACAGACGGCGGGCGGTGCGGTGGGGGAAAAGACGAGACGGATAAAGGAGAGCAAAACCTCATCACCCTGCCGCCAAAGAGCGTCCTGACAGTAAAATGACACTGGGAATAAAAGGGAAGTAAACAGAGCACAATCATCAGCATAAGCATCTCAGAGATGTGAGAGAGATGTGCACATGGCTGGTTCCCATACAGGCACCTGCTCACATGTGGAATGGCTTTATGCTCCTCTGTTTACGTAGAGGCGTGTGGCAAGATTGCTGACTTCTGTCTGGATGTTTTGACAGTAAACAGCATTAGCAGACTGAGTCAGACAGAATGTCACTTCCCTTGAAGCCTGACTTGTGTTTTTTCATGTGGCGCTAACAGACCCCCACGCAGGGGCGGATGTAACTTGTCCCATTTGGGGGGGGGGGGGCAAGAGAACATGTTGGAGGGGCAAGAGAAAATGGTATGGGGGCGGCTTCATCGCCCATGTCGCGAAGCGACACGGGCGATGAAGCCGCCCACATACCATTTTCGGTTACAGGACTTTTATTAGTCAAGTAAAGCATCAATAATAACATCAGTTGTTGTTGAAGTTGCAACAGACATGCAGCATGCATAAAGCTAAAGGTCTGACTCAGAGAGTTTTCTGTTTTCAATGATGAAATGCTGTTGGTTTAGTGGTGACGCAACTGTAGTTAGTTAGTAGCAGTAGTAGTGTTTCAAATCATTTTAAATATAAGCACTTTAATTTGAAATATCTTGGGTTGTTTTGCATGGCATCGTGTTTGGGGGGAGGCAGACTGGGTATTTAGGGGGGCATTGCCCCCCCATGCCCATGCCTAGATCTGCCCCTGCCCCCACGCTCACTATAGGCAACACTGTCGAATGATGGGGCAAAAAATGTGTCATTACATATCATTACGTTTGCAGGATATCACAATTCCAACAAGTCAATTTCCAATGTACTGTACACAGAACATGCAAAGGTAATATTAACTATATGACATTAGGTGGCATAAGACAAAGTAAACGAAACATTATAGTTACAAAAATAAAAAGGAAAAAAGTTGCATTTTAGTTTAGTTGCATTTGAAAAGAAACTGGGGCATCTGATCAGTTTTCAGGAGGGTTTCTAGATATGTGCTGCTGCCCCAAAACTAAAAGCTGTTTCCCCACGTTTATTATCAGTTTTAGGGACAGAAAGCAAACCCTTTTCAGATGGCTTGAGATATGTGGATAGTTCATGATGTCGCACGAGATCAGAAACATATACTGTATTGTCCCACAACTACTCAAAGCTATAACAGTTATAGTCATTTGAAACGCACACACACAGGTATGCGCACGCACAGACACACACACACACACACACACACACACACACACACACACACACACACACACACACACACACACACACACACACACACACACACACACACTTACAGTCGCATGCACAGTGGCTCACAGCATGCCACACACAGATACGGTAGACAGATCCAATCCAGGTGGACACGGAGCTCAACCAGAATCAGGCTGTGTGGATTTCACTGCAGCTCTGTCTCCTTGTAGGTCACAGGACTGCAGCTGTCACTCTCCTCCACACACAGTGACAGACACAGAGTCTTTCCAAAATCATATTTATATATGCTGTATGCTGCATGCTGCAGCAGCAGCACTACTTTTATACTCATATGCTGGGCAGGGAGCGTATCAATATATAATACACATGCAGTATGTAATATAGCTCCACGTAAACACACACACACACACACACACACACACACACACACACACACACACACACACACACACACACACACACACACACACACGCACACACAGCTAGCTAGGGAGGAATAACATAACTAAAACATTAAGAGAGGGAAAACTTCCCAAGGTCAGCTGTCAATCATGTCTCTCTCTCTCTCTCTCTCTCTCTCTCTCTCTCTCTCTCTCTCTCTCTCTCTCTCTCTCTCTCAGTCATGCTCACTGGCATATTCAAACATGGCATACAGTAGTATGTGTCCATACGAGTTCTGAGGGTCTATGAAATGTGATACGAGGAAGCAGCTCCTTCCCAACCCGAAAGTCTGCCATGTATTATTCAGTTCACAGCGGGCAGCGCTGCAGTGGACTGACATGTTTCCAGACATTTTGAGGCCATTTCGTGACTGACACTATATACTGCGAGTTACTTGAGTAAAACTGGTACTACCACTATTTACTAATTGTACCCTGTTACCGCAATACTAAAGTATTGAGTATCAAAATTAGCCTATTATAATTGAAATACTTTTACAGTACTAAGTAAATTGGATTTTACAAAATAATTCAGTAGATGTGAGATCTAAAAGCTCAAGATGTGACAGGTTGTGACCTTCTAGGTTGTAGACCAGCTACTTTTGAATATGAAGTATAACTTAAGCAGTTTATGTAACATATCTTTAATGGAGGCAAAGTACGTTATAAATAAAGATTTCAAATCATTGTAGTGGAGTTGCCTCGGGGGTTGTTGGGTAGTACTGTAAAAGTGACTGGGAATACTGGGAAAAATAAGTAAAAAAAAGAAAACTCAATAATGTAGTACTTAAGTACAGTTTTTTGAGTACATCTACTTACCTTTCCAACACTGCAGTTTCTACACATGAATTGAGCGCTCCACGCCACTGTACGGTAGCATTGACCTGTCTTGTGATTGATTGACTGATCAAGCGATGCTTCTGGAGGAGAAGCTCCGTCTGATTCTCACTCATTTAACCTTCAAGTCAGTCTTTCTCCTGGCTAGACGTCAGAGGACTGCCAAACGTGACTTATACCCACTTAAAAAAAACATCAAAAGCTTCTCAAAAACGAAAGTCAAACTTTTTCCACATGCATTGTGAGTTTGCTATTTTAAGAAGAGCCTAGACCAACTTTCTCTGTTGTGTCTCAATTCAAGGCATGGTGGGGACTGGGGAGTTCGCATGTTTTGCACTCTGTCCGTCTGTCCATTCAAGAATGGCCTGTTATAGCGCCACCAGGAGACTGATCTTTGTGAAACACATTATTTCATAATGTTTGCAGGATTGCCTCGTTTTGAACAAAAGCACAAAGTCATGAACGCAGTGTGCAATTTACAGTAGGGGCTCGATTTTCGCTCCCCGCCTTATCCCTAACGTTACCTGAAACCCGCAACGAATTCCCTTATTGGTATTTTCGTCACCTTTCCTCTTCCCTTAGCCACTATTCTTTATGCTGACACCTTTATTTGTGACTGGAGGTGTGGTCATAGGCGTGTTTGTCGCGCAGTCCCTTAAGTTGCTAATTTCGTCAAATTAACTAAATTTCAAAGCACCCGCTAATCCACGTGGAAAGGCGCCAGTTCAATTCATCTCCTTATTTATGGATTGTCCTATAAACAGCTGTAGATTGCCTGCTGTCGGTCACTTAGTTGTGTTTAGGTAATGTACAGTATATAATATAATTAAATACATTAATTACCTTGTGACGCAATGCTGTAAATTGCAAAAAAGTCGGGATTTTTCGGCAAAAACCGACGTCTTTTTGATCATTCATTTCTCGGTCGTTTCTGGACCATTTTTTACAATTCAAAATGCAGCGTGACGGGAAAACATCACTCTCTCTGATGCTGTATAGAATATGTGGGTAGGTCTTCTGTACGTAGCGGAATCAAGCAAAACGTAAATGTCGGGGATTCGGTGGAAACGGTCCACCGAATCCCCGACAGTTACGTTTTGCTTGATTCCACTTTGCTTGATTCGTACAAAAGACGTACCCACATATTCTATACAGCATCTGAGAGAGTGATGTTTTCCCGTCACGCTGCATTTTGAAATGTAAAAAATGGTCCAGAATTGACCGAGAAATGAATGATCAAAAAGACGTCTGTTTTTGCCGCGAATTCCCGACTTTTTTGCAATTTACTTTATAACATTTCGCAGACTTGGGATAGCACGCCACATACAGCAAAAAACATGGAACATGTTTTTTCAACATAACTGATTGACAATTGACCGAGCTATAATTTTTTGAAAATAAGAGCTATAATCTTTGAGAATAGGCTACTCATGCATGTGTCTGTGCTAAGCCGCAGCCAGGCTGCGGGCTTAGGAGTAGGCATAACAGTAGGGATAAGGGAAATAGATATGGGATGAATTAAAGGGAATGGCAAGACCAACACGGATTGGATGAAAGCTAAAAACGCCCAAACCACACCTATGCATAATGTAACGGGTATAGGAGGTGTTTAAGGGAGATAGCATGGTAACGAAATTAACAACTTTAGTGTGGGAACGCCTCTTCCCCAATGCTAAGTGCGTTAATTGCGTATAAGGGCTAATGTAACCAAAATTGACCTTGAGATCTTTAATGCACTTTCTTAATAGGCAGACAAATATAACCACACCCTTTTCACATTGACGTGTTATAGCAGGTGGATTTTTGCAAAACACATTTTGGGGGGAGAAAGCACCAGATCATCCAATTGCCATCAAAGGCATAAGAAAGAATGCAACCCTTCAGCGACGGTTATAAAACCGTCGCACATTGATTTCGCAGTCTCTAAAAAATGGAAAGCAAAGGTATCTAAAAAATGTAGGAGTTAAAGCTATTTATAGTTGTTGACTGACATCAACCACACATTAAATAATATGTGGGATTTCATATGTAACCTGTAAAAGAAAATACAATACAGAAAATACAGACAGTCAGTATGCCTCAAGCTGGCATTTGGAGTTTTTCTGCTGACAGCTGGATAGAGTTCATTATTACTTTGTGACCCTACAGGTCACCCATCATCTCAGCTCACAAAAAGCTGCCATTTTGGCTCTTAGTTTGTACGTCTTGCCTTCCCAGCTGTATGACTCTATCAGCCCTGGGAAATGGACAGCTAATGGATTCGATCAGAGCACCCATTGGATACATGCGACGGCTGGCCTGGACATTCAACTGGAGGAAACGGAAAATAAGTGTGGAATGATTGCAGTCAAAGCGTGGGAGAGAGACAAGCTGTCCACACATGAACCCACTGCTCTTAGAACCTCGATACGTTAATTCCAAGTAGCTGTCAGCAACGCTTTACCCTTCTGACTTGGATCTGTGTTGTCTTCTCAGATAATAGATTATTGTAATTAAATTAGAGTAGCCAATCAGTTTTCCCCTTTGCTCCCCACTTAGACGTCGTGCCAATTCTCATATTCGTGCGTGCGTGCGTGCGTGTGTCTTGCCGGCACAGCTTTAGGTTTTAGGCTGTGATAGGCGTTGCTGAGGCAGACGCAGCGATCACTCTCCCTGCCTGGCTTTCTTCCCACTAGCCCACCCAATTATGCTCCAATTAAGCTAGAGGCTTGCTTAATTCCTCTTGCAGAATCTGGCAACAGTGCCCTGCTGTGCCACCAGAGCACCCCAGTTATTCCCGACGTTGCATCAGCCTTAACCACTTAAAGACCTAATTTACAGCACATTTAGCCATGAATGGCATTCCCCCAAATAGGGACGCCATGGTTGAAACAAGCAGTTAAAAATGAACAGTGAGTGCAGCACTAAACAGGCTCACTAAACAAACCGAGAACACCATGTCCCCTTTATTTCAACTTGATATGGCAGTGTGTGTGACAGTGTAACCCAAGCCTGTCAATGTTTGTTCATTCACGTGCCTTTTATAGTGCGCACGGGAAGGTAGGGTATGGAGAAAACAAAATAAACTACAATCTTCAAGGGTTTTATTGGGTCCTGTGTCTTTAAATTAGGGAGATGCACAGCTGAACACTAATTGTGCCAATTTGGGCCAGACCAACTATTCTCTGTGGACAGGAGGGAGGATAGTGTGTCACAGAGGGACACTCAACTATAAAAGACTTATAAAAGACTATAAAACTTCAGAAAGGACAGATCTACAAGCTGTGATGGAGTGAAATGTATGTGAAATGTGGTTGTGTAATGGTTTTGAGCTATTGTGACATGTTGTGGACTATGTTGACCCCTTTCCAGTTGGTCCTGTCTTGTGGGTGGAGTGGTTGGGGGTATATAGCTCAGAAAATTGCAGCTTTTTTGTCGTTTGTGGTCAGCTGCTGTTTGGTGCTGGTTTGTCAGTCTCTGAGGAGGTGATGTTTGAGTTTATGGTTTAACCATGGATGCATTTTCTATTATGATCATGATCTTCTGATCTGTGTTATATTTATAAATAATTATATTACTTATATTAATTGAATTATATTTAAATTTAAATATTATAATTTTGTTTAAGTGATTTAGTTTAACATGTATAATGAAGCTAAATTTGGGTTTATATTTTATTTTCACACTTTTGGTCTCCTGTTTTGACACATTTCGCATTTGGGAATAAATAAACTTGTAAATAAATAAACTTGTGTCAGACTGCCCGACTGGGTGCCTTGCCATCTCTGTGAGGTAAATCTTGTGTCACTACAATCACCTGAAACAGTGGTGTGACAGTGTGATGTACACATTATTAACAGTGGGCAGTGTACAGACCTGGCAATCATATGATGCCTTATTATGCCTTTAAAAAAAGAAAATACGACTTTGTTATGGTGATCAGCTGCGTTTTCCCTCGTATCACTCCTGTGTTGGTACAATGGAGGAAAAACGGGACAAACAAGAAATGGATGTATGCTTTCTAAGCTTCTTGGGTTGTACTGGGATGTACAGGTATATCTATCTCAGATTAATCTTTTTAGACAAAATGAGCTTTAGATGCGTTTAGTGTCAATGAGTTTGCTGCAGTGTGTTGTGGCGACGTGCTGCGTTCGCTTCCGCCTGCCTTAATTAGTCACAAACTTAAACACCACAAGGTACCCTGGGACGGCTCTGGGGGGGTCCTTTTTTTCCCCTACACTTTTATATACGGCATAAACGTCATGTCTTTAAATTGAATGCATGGGACCTAAATGGAAACGTGCAAGGACTTTTTTGGTATTCCTTTTGACTACTCTGTTGCCTTTTTTTTTTTTTTCTTTTACATTCAATAAACTAATCATTCGGCAAGACACCATATGGTACCATGGTCAAAAAGGAATTAATGAGAAATGATTTTAGCTAAGAACATGAATCTTCACAGCCTCCTCTGGCTCAGTGTAATATTCTCCTGTTGACAGCAGAATCATTGTCTGCAGTGCAATCCTAGCAGGCCGTCATGCTCAATTATAGTCTTACAAACATCAGCCGACCTGAAGTCTTCGACACTGATGTTAAAAATAACTTAAAACGGTTGCATCACAAGCCGGATGAAAGTGTTCCAACTTGCATCTGTGTGTCCTTACACACACTGATATAATGGAATTAGCTACAGTATAACTGTATTGTGTGCACGCACGTGTGTGTGCGTGTGTGCGCGCGCACGTACCTGTGTGTGTCATTCTTGACATTCTTGTAATTGTAACTATGATTTTCTGAACCTAACCACACCTGTATGTTTGTGTGCTTGAGAGCTTTCTGTTAGAAGTTTACCGGTAAGTTTAAAGCCCACACCGTATAAGGGTTGGGACAAAATGTTTTTATGGTAAACCTCACCAATGCAACTCATTGAGGTGCAATGAGTTGCATTGGTGTGGATTTGTCCCGACCCGAGTCTTTGGTGTGTTTTGGGCATGAAACGGAAGGATTTGCTTGTGAAACAATCAGAGCATTACATTCCTTCAGGTTATGGGTGCCGCAATGCGTGGAGTTGTTTACAAAAATGTGAGCTACAGGCAGCAAAGCATGCACGTATTACATTTCTTATTTCTAGCCGATCATATTTTCACTTCAGATTCACATTTTGAAGATTAATTTGTGCCCGGTAAGCACGTCAGGACCGTCTTGATTATGGCCAGATTAAGGCAGATTTGATCTATACAAGCCCAGGTGTGTCACAATTATGATGATTTTTTAAAAAGAATTGTGATTAGGCAGTAATGTAATTGACAAGCCTACTAGCAAACCTCACAAATAATTCACCATACACTGCTTTATCACTATACACTGAGCCCACCATCTTTGTGAACGACCAAAAGCTTACCGACACTTTACTTACCTCGAATATACAGGTAATTTTGTTTCCTGCGGGAGGTTCCCTTTGCTGTTTGGTTCAATATCCGCACCACTCACAGAGTTACAGACCTGTAAGGGTCAATTTGGAAACCCTTTAGTCACTAGCAGTCACTAATTTGTCCCAGTCTGTGTTTACTGGGTATTCGTGCCGGACTCGATAGGTCATCTCATTTTCAATTATAGGAAGTATTTCAAAGTGGATTTTTTTGGACTTAGATATGGTCTAAAACAGTGTGAAAAACATATTTCATCTTTAAGATGTAGTTCAGATTTTTGGAACCTATAGTTATATGAAATACTTGCCATTAATCACCACTGTATTCATTTATTGCCAGAGTCCTTTGTTGGGAGTTCTGCTTTGGTTTTGGTGAATATTAAGTAGTTCTGTTCATTTTGTGGGCGTCACTGGGGCCATGCAGTAAAAGTAAATTAATCCACAAAACTAACATAATTTGAATTATTTCTATTAGCACAACCTGTTAATTTTTGACCCTCCCCTATCACATGGACACAAAAAACATAGTTCCCTGTGGAGACAAAAAATAATGAAGGCTGTGCTAATATTTTAGAAATGGGTCAACAATAGAAATGACAAATGTTTTTGGATTCATTACGTGGCCCCAGTGACCCTCAAAATTGAACTACTTAATATTTCATCAAAGCTAGAGCAGAACTCGACATCAATTAATATAGTTGCAACCACTATAGTATTATAACTATGAAATATAGTTATTTCATACAGCCTAACCAAGCACAGGAGGAGCTAAATAAACTTGTGACTGTGGCAGATGGCCATGGCCACGGCTGATAGCAAATGTGTCGTGGTTGATGGTAAATGAGTCCCGACCGATGGCAATGGTCCACCTGTCCCGAAAAAGGTCGGGTGGGGGACTCCCTTCTCCCCCAACTTTTTTTTTTTTAATTTGCCGTAGCAAATAAAATCCTATCGTTCCCACAAGCTGAAGTAAACTGTTCAAACTTCCAAAGGGAAACCTGCGAACACTGCTTTTCGATTCCTACATGGCTGGCTTTGGCACTCCATCATACCCAACCTGTTATAGTGTTCCAGCGTTACTGTGTGGGGACCGCCCCAGAAATTGGATATAATTTATATTCAGCAAAAGATTAATCTACAAGCCAAAGCACAAGTAGATCTACAGTGTACTATACACACAGGCAAATCTGCTCACTCTCTAATGCAGTGGCAACATGCTGTGAGCGATTTTGTAGAACAGCCATTTTCAAGTGGGATTTGCTTTAGAGCCGAAAAAGCAGGAGGTCTGTATGGGGGCCCTGTGTCGTATAGTATAGGTGCATATTAAGATTTAAGAAGATTGACTTCATCCATCTCTCCGTGACTAGCCTGCAAAACCCACAGCATTACTGTATGCCTATGAATGTCTGGCAAAAGGTGTCCACCTACTGTATATCTCTAGTCTGAATGGCACCGTTGTTTCAGAAAAGAAACAACACTAACATTCAGCAGTAGAGCACCCAATTCTTTTTTATGACGTTCATACCGGTATTTAATGACTTTCAATGAATAGTCGAAAAACGGATCTACAAGCTCAGGTGTGTCACAATTATGATGATTATTTAAATAGAATTGTGATTAGGCAGTAATGTAATTGACAAGCCTACTAGCAAACCTCACAAGTAATTCACCATACACTGCTTTATCACCATACACTGAGCCCACCATCTTTGTGAACGACCAAAAGCTTACCGACACTTACTTACCTCGAATATACAGGTAATTTTGTTTCCTGCTGTAGGTTCCCTTTGCTGTTTGGTTCAATATCCGCACCACTCACAGAGTTACAGACCTGTAAGGGTCAATTTGGAAACCCTTTAAGGATCTCTGAGGGTCCCTGTGGGATCCCACTGGCATATTGGTTGCACTCACCATGCAGCAGACAAACCAAATTGGAAACGAAAAGCAATCAGAATGGATTTCTAGAGGATTTGGTCCTTCTGCTGCTCAACCCTACTCGAGTCTTGACGCTTTTGGTTGCAGGTTCTTTGTTTTCCTCTGCCGATAAATTAATGTTGTTGTATTTTATAGCGACATGCAGCCTTAAATCTGTGCAAGAAAGTGCCATTGTTAACTTATTAGGAATGGTGGCTTGACTGGAAGAAAACGGAGCAGCCAGCTCAATATATTGATTGATTTCACAGTTATAATAGACTAGAGCTATGGCTACTGGGCAATAGTTAGTCTGTCCCTTTAAACCCAGAATGGAGTTCTCTGTCAAGCATAGCTGATTCTGTCTCATGCTGCATGTGCATATAAGTTTAGCATGAGGCTTGTTGTCATTGTCAAGGCTAGCTGCAGGCTTTGGACTTGCCTCCACCTAACCCGGTATGGGGAAATGAGTAATGACTGGCATCAAGTACAGTAGGAGACAAAACTGGCAACCAGGCCGTGCAACTCTGCGCATTGTGGGTGTGAAGCCAGGACAGTGTACCAGCACAATGACGAACCACATCCAACTGATGCTGTCAGAGGAGACTGCAGAGGATCAAGCGACGGGACAGAAGACCTCAGCGCGGCCAATGTTCCCTTCCTGCTTGTGAAGGCAATGCTCAGATGAACTGGCCATGTGCCCAGGACACTCCCGCAGAAGACCGCCAAAACAAGTTTTCTTTGACGAGTTGAAAATAACAACAAAGTGAACACAAGGTGGCCCCACAGAAAAGTGGTACAAGGGTTTCCCCTAAAAGCCTCCTTAAAGATCTTTGGAATGGACGAAAAAAGGCTAAAAGCAGGTGCTGTGTTAATGAGACGCCAGCATGAATCTGCCAAGCGAGGAAAGGATCTTGTGGCTGTTAAACCTCAGAGCTCTACAGCCTCCCTGACTTGGCCATTGTGCCACAGAGAAATCCTGCTCTGTTCAGCCATGTGTGAACTCACAAAATCCCAGTGTAATGGCATGGTCATCATTGACTTTCATGGATAAAGTATAACAACTGTGTGTGTTCTTGCATGTGTGCGTACTTGTGTGTGTGTGTATCTGAGTGCTCACACTGAGCGAGAGACAGGCAGACAGACAGAGAGAGAGAGAGAGTACACTACAGCTATATTAGTGAGCATTCCTGTGAGATTGTGCCTGTCAGCATGCATGTGTGTTTGCTCTCCTATTGCATCAGGATCTCCCTGTCCCTTTGGATGACACAGTATTGCCATTACCTGCTAACAGTCAATGTGTGGCAGCCAGGATGTTTCTGTCTGGGAATAGAAAGTCTGTCTGCATGGGGTTTTATTCAGCTAGCACACTGACAGCTGTTATTTGCCTTCCTGGCTGGTCCTTGTATTCATTACCGAAGGATATCTCATAAGGCCAGAATAATTGTGTGTAGCTATGTGGTGTGTGTGGATTACTAAGCATGGTGTGTCCGTGGTTACTTACACTGCACAGTAGGTTATAGTTCCTTGTTACTTTGGTTTAGTACAGCCTATGTGAAATAAACAACAGCATTTATTTATGTCTATTAATTTAGATCTGTAGTATCTACCAGAGAAAAATCATTCTGGTGGATAATACTAAACTAATGGAGGATTTGACTAGGATGATGTTTGTAAATTATATATTTTGCGCACTAGTTCTCAAACAAGTTCTCAAACGTTTAAGTCCAAACTTCACCATAACTCTGGACATAATGCAGCCATCAGGTTCCCTTTGCTGTTTGGTTCAATATCTGCACCACTCTCAGAGTTGCAGACCTGTAAGGGTCAATTTGGAAATGCTTAAGGATCTCTGAGGGTCCCTGGTATATTGGTTGCACTCACCATGCAGCAGGCAAGCCAAATTGGAAACGAAAAGCAATCAGAATGGATTTCTAGAGGATTTGGTACTTTTGCTGCTCAACCCTACTCGTCTCTTATCGCCTTTGGTTCCAGGTTCTTTGTTTTCTTTTTGTTTTCTGCAGATAAAATACAATGTTGTTGTATTTTATGGTGACATGCAGCCCTAAATCTGTGCAAGAGCTCACCATTGTTAACTTATTTCAGAATGGTGGCTTCACTGGAAGGAAACGGACGATCCAGCTGGTTGTATTGATTTTCACTTTTTTAGAGCGATGGCTATTGGGCAATAGTTATGTCTGTCCCTTTTAAAATAGATTCAGGCATGCCTGAATCTGGAGTCTATGCAGATGCAAGAACATATTGTGATGTCAGAACAGGCCAGCTGCATATATGGAGATCAATTGTGAATGTACGATGAGGATCAAATCGATAATTTGGGTTCTGGACAATGTGTATCCCACAGACTCCGGCTGCAATAAAGATTTTTATTCTCCAAGATTTGGAAATGAAGACCGAAGGAGAGAAGGAACTATCCAAAATAGGGTGCATTTATGACGTCACGATGAGGACAAAATCAGAATAGTGGTTCCTGGTAGTAATTCCCTTTAAAGCAGACACGAAAACCTGATTGTTCACACCCACAATTATTTGTGGGTTTGGAAACCCTAAAAACAAAAGAAACAGTTGAATTTCATGTTCATGTCATTTAAAAAGAAGGGAAAAAATCCCATCCATTATCAGCTTGTATATCTGCTAGTTTTGAATATTCAAAGTATGTTCATGTTTAAAACCCAGTATTAATTGGTTAAGTAGTCAGCAGTGCTTTCACATCTCCTTTTGGCATAGCATCAGCTCAGGCGACACCAAAAATAGTACCTGGTACTTTTTATTTGCATTTTGCTTGATGGAAAACCAGTAACAAGGCTGAACAGAGCCCAGTGGAGCCATGCAGCTACCATGTAGTGGGAAAATTTATTTCCCTAGCTTGGAATTCTTGCATACTTATCTCCATTGCCCTGTAGGGAGCTGGCCATAAAACTGATTTTATGAGGACTGGCTAGAGACAACTAGGACATTGGGATTTGCTATTTCTGTGTGGAGACAGCGCCTCTGAAACGAGACGCTATAATTTAGTGTAAAAGCCTGGCGATTATGAGGGTCCTGTCTGAGGTTAACTGCTACAGCCTCACAAATACTGTGCATTGTGCTCCCCCACATCTCAGTGATTCCTGTCCAATACAAGCAATGATTACGAGTGATTACAACGATTCCCAGACCCTTAAAGTGCACCTTAATACATGTTCACATGCAGAAAAATGCTGGCAATATGCCATTATGTTTATACATAACAGCTAAACCATGCTTTGTTAGGGGGAAGAGAAAACAACAAAGACATCCCACTATCACCTAGATCAGATGAGATTAACAAACATCAGATGGGACATGAATACAATGTTGAGAAACATCTTTCGCAAATGTCTAATACCTCTGCAGTGATACTGTATGTACGCAGGTTTGCACACACCCAATGCCTCACTAGTGCTGGACAAAGGTATATATCCTACAGTTCAAAAGAAAGGGAATCTTTCCAGTTTAACTTTAAACTTTCACGGCCTTGCATGAATCTTTCCAAAGCGGATATTAAGTGAACTAACTATATGTTATGGGATCATACCTACACCGTGGTGTAGTTAGTGGACCGAAGCCTTTGATCCTCATCGAAGCGCAGCGTTGTCCAGGTCAGAGATTACAGATTGGACTCCAGATTGGATTCGCTTCCTGGGTGGAAAAACTACTTTACCTCGTGCTCCGAGATGGTCCCAACTGTATTGCACATGTTAATCAGAATGCTTATTAAGGCCCGGTGTGCGGGGGGGAAGAGAGTGGGCCCCGTTTGAAATTCGATCAGAGGTTGAGCGGGGAGGTACTGTACGTGTGAGATAAGTCAGCCTGCGTGCGTTCCGAGCACACACCACATTGATTAGCACGTATAGGGGGAGGTAGGAGACTTGCCACAACATATTGACAGCGTGCTGCATGAGGCCAGACTGGACTGGATCAATTGGGTCACGTACTGTAAAGCTTCCCTTCGTGTGATCACCAGTGGGTGAGTGGGGACTCACTTTGCGGCGGTGTGAAGCGACTCATAGTACTATATAGTTTGGGTCCCTCATTATTATTATAAGGTACACTCTGTTGGTATGGTCATAGGTTGGACTAGGGTGAAGTTGTTCTTTAAGTCAGGGAGCGGCAATGGCTCAGGAGGTACAAGACGTTGTCCAATGATCCATTGGTCGGTGGTTTGAATCCCTGCTCCTCCTGTCTATATGTTGAAGTGTCCTTGGGCAAGACACTGAAACACCAAATTGCTCCGGATGTGTTGTTGCCTTGCATGGTTTCCACCACAGTTGTGTGAATGAGTGAATGCACTATTTAAAGCGGCTTGGATAAAGGCACTGTGGAAATGCACCCTTAAGTCAAATGAGGCATTTTTTAAACTACAAATCTGCTATTTTCAAATGATTTGTATATATTTCAAAACTGAAAACTTGTGAAACAGCACATTCTACTTTGTACTTTTGATACTTTAAATATATTTCAGTTAACAATACAACGTACATCTACTCATTGCCAATACCACTACTTTTTAAAATGTTTTTACTTATTTATCTGCCCCCGCTTTTTATAGAATCTGTATAGCGATTTTTAGGTCTTTTTAATTAAGCATCATATCGTTTTTGCATTTGATATTTATTCTTGTACGAGGATGTGCTGTCTTTTAACTAGGAGAAACATAATTTTGCTTTTTCTGCTGCTACAGCTGGGAAAAAATGACGAAGCAAACTTGAACCTTTGTAGTTTCTACAGTATATAATATATGACCAGACCTGCTTTACAGTACTTAGGTAAAACATTTGAGTAAGTTTTTCCCACCACTGATGATCCCTACATTATAATGCATTATGAGAGCATTTATAGTGCATTATAAATGCGTTCATAATGCCTCATAACTACACTCATAAACAGACATAATGGTCTGTGATGCACTATATCAGTAGTCATGAAACATTATAATGTCACTGTCGTAAAGAATTATAACAGCTTAAATTCCAAGGATTCTATGGATGTTCTTGAATACTTATGAAGACCACATCTATAATGCATGATGAGGGTTTATAATGCACTCTTGACTGACTGCTTATAATAGATTATGAAAACCTATACATGCAGTTCATGTGAACTGTAGTAATGACTTATGGCATGCTATAATGTCCCATTCATTATCATGAGTTATCATTGCATGGGTTAAGTAAAGTGAAAAGTTTAAAAAAGTAACGCACATCCCTATCTGGTGCTGAGCCCAAAAAAACTGCGAAAGCACAGTAAACGTGGACAAAAGAGAGAGAAGGGGCTCGCAACTCACTTTAAAGTGCTCCAGGCTTTATTTAGCGACAAGGGTTACAGGCAGCGACGTTTCGACCTGACGTTCGACGTTTCGACCTGTTCAGGTCTTCATTAAGTAAAGTGACACACATGTATGCATTTATAATGCATAATTGATCATAAAGCGTCATTGTTGGGGCTAAGTAAAGTGTGATGCATTTGCTTGCATTTAAAAGAATCTATCAGAGAGTCAAATTGTCCAAAAAGGGAGTCAGATTGATTGAGGCCAGACTATTTTAAAATCCTTCATAACAAATGGGGATGGTCTTTACGTCATTTCCAGGACCGCTTCACCAGTTGAAATAAAGCTAAAAAAGGCAGATGTGACTAGATATGATTTTAAAATAGTCTGGCCTCAATCAATCTGACTCCCTTTTTGGACAATCTGAATCTCTGATTCATCCAGGGATGTCAAGTCTTTAGTGGATTGTGTGTTGATATTTTGGACCAAATTTTACTAGTCTTATATTGCCTTGACCTGGCCACTTATTGCTGTGACCATGTTTTCTGGGTAACCTTTAGTGTCATGGACACTGCACTTTAGAACTCCCTGATTTTATTGGTGAGCCATGCTTTTATTTTAAAAGAATTGAACGATTGAATTATGGTAGCGCTAGTGATAAGCAGATTTGGCCAAAATGCATTTCAATGGAGCAGACGAGTATTTTGGTCGAATCTGGCTATCCGCTAGCAAAGCAATCATTTTATTTTATACTCTGCTTTTGTGTGAGATTTGTTCTGTAAGCACCCAGGTTGCTCCAACACCACCCACCCACTCAGTTTGCACTGTAATTGTCAAAATAAATGTGACAAATGTATTTGGTCTCTTGTCCATAAATTCCCACCATACACATTTTACTGTATTTGTCTTGCATAATAATCACTCAAGATGCAGCATAGATTCTTTTAAATGCAAGCAAATGAATCACACTTTACTTAGCCCCAACAATGACGCTTTATGATCAATTATGCATGATTATAAATGCATACATGTGTGTCACTTTACTTAACCCATGCAATGATAACTCATGATAATGAATGGGCCATTATAGCATGCCATAAGTCATTACTACAGTTCACATGAACTGCATGTATAGGTTTTCATAATCTATTATAAGCAGTCAGTCAAGAGTGCATTATAAACCCTCATCATGCATTATAGATGTGGTCTTCATAAGTATTCAAGAACATCCATAGAATCCTTGGAATTTAAGCTGTTATAATTCATTATGACAGTGACATTATAATGTTTCATGACTACTGATATAGTGCATCACAAAGCATTATGTCTGTTTATGAGTGTAGTTATGAGACATTATGAATGCATTTATAATGCACTATAAATGCTCTCATAATGCATTATAATGTAGGGATCATAGAAAGTGTTACCGTAAGGTTTTCCCACCACTGATGATCACTGACAAAATTGCATTGTGCTGGTTGTTTTCCCCTATTGGGATATTTGGCGCAGTTCCAATTATCCCGACACTGACCTAATTTTCTGCTCACCATTAAATACACCGGAGAAGAAATCACACCTTGGTGTCATGGAGGAGAAAGCAATATCGAGTGTTTCATCTCGCCCAAATTCAAAAAACGATTTTGCCATAACAATAGAGATAATACGTACGATAGTAGCAGGTATTGTACTGTGTGTAGCATACATGGCTCTGATATGAGATATCGACTAGCTCATGTCTTTTTGTTCAGATCAGCATGTGGAATCTAGTTGTTCGCTGTTTTCTGCCTCGTTCTAGAGAGCTGTTTCTGCCTGTGTCTCTGTCTGGAGAGTAAGGGTAGTTTAATTCATGACACATACAAAAATGTAGGAGCAACTCTGAACGAAGAGGAGAAATTAAACGAAGCAGTTACACTAAATGATCAAAGCTCAATGTGCTGGCCTTGTCGGTTCACTCGTGAGGGGCGGCTCACCGATGAAACAAAGTTATACCTCTATACCCCAAGCGACCGACCAACATCGGATGCCATGGTGCAAATTACAACACTTGAAATGTTCTTAATTAATCTGCATAATCGTCCAATCTATCTGAAAATCACCCCTGCTCTTGGGAGAGTGGAACCAGTCAATACTAGGCGCTCTCCTCCCCATGCACCCTGCTACCATCAGAGCCAGCTGACAATACCCAGCCATAGGTTATTAGACAGCTAGGTTATTAGAAGTAGGAGCGAGAGAGAAACAGAGAGAGAGAAACAGAGAGAGAGAGAGAGAGAGAGAAAGAGAGAAACAGAGAGATAGAGAGAGAAAGAGAGAAACAGAGAGAGAGAACACCTCACTACTGTATGTCTTCCCCTGTGACTCACAGCTCTGAAACGCTGCCTAAGCCAATGTGACTGCCTGCCTCCTAAGGCCTGAAACGATGCACCACGGAAGTCTTAACCCTGACTCTGCAAGGCTGCAGTTAAGCCATAGAGTAAAACTTTATGGCCACATTGCAGAGCCAGTGAGAAAAGCGGCTAAGGTTATGAGCGAATTGATGCTACAGAACAGCGATTGAACCAACAGAAGAACGTTGGAAAATAATTGCGAACAATGGCCCGGAGGTTGTCACAGGGGAACATATGCTTTGAAAAAAAGGGGCACCGTTGCACAGTGTTAGTGCTGTCGCCTCACAGTGAGAAGGTCCTGGGTGCGTCATCACTGCCCATACCCGAGGCGGGGTTGGTGAACAGGCCTTTCTGTGTGGAGCTTGCATGTATTCCCTCCGTCCCCGCCTAGGGTAGGTAAAAATACCTCCCCCTTGCCAGCCAGTTGCTGATGCAACTGGTCGGCAAAACGTTTGCTCCACATGCTACGTCCAACCAGGGAAAGTCCCTCCTGTCAGGTGAAAAGAAGCAACTTGGACTTAATGGACTCCCCATGCATAGAAGGAGGCACAGGTTGTGTGTGACAACAGAGAGCCCTTTATTGTGTGTGTTTTTTTCCATTGGCAAAGAATTGTGTGTCTGTTTAAATGCTAAGGAGGAATATTGCTTTGGGAGAGCATAGCATATACAGTGCTGTACGATAGTGTAATCATGGAATGGAACCAAAAAAAGATCTTTTAATGAACATAGATCTTTACATTGTGAATGTGTCACACTGTGACTGTAACACATACTGTGACACATTTGGTTTTACTAAACAGGCCTTTGGTGGTTGATCTACTTGTATGCGAGCAGAGCGTGCGACCGCAGAGGAAGTACCGCAACACCACCGGGAGATAATACTCATGAGTACTTTGAGGGACGACAATGGCCGGTGCTTTACTTGCGCCCGCTTGCTCTGCTAGCGCAAATAATTTTAATAATTTGATTTTAAATTTAATTTTAAAGCTCATTTTAAAGATCAGACTGTCTTTGATTCATCCAGGCATGTCTGCCTTTAGTGGACAGGATGTATGTTTAAATCAGGTGATATTCTGGGCCAGATTTCACTATTGGTTTGACTTGATCTGGCCACATTCGGAGACGAATACTGTATATGTATCAACCTTTTATTGCAGACAGTCAGTCGGTTCATGAGCTGTATGGATGGTCTATTGAGTACTATCACCGTTTCTATAGCACTCTACCATATCCCCATATTCCCCACTGCACAATTCAGCCAGAAATACTATTTTCTGCACAAGGACAAGAAAAACAGACAAATAATAATAATAACACCACTGTATTGTCAGTGGTGGGAGCCATTACGGTTGTTCTGGAATACATGGCCGCTCGGCTCAATGGGTTGAAGGTGCACTACACAAGCAAAATGGAGAAAATGAGTGGCCCATTGTGATTCCACTCTCCTCACTGTGAGGACACCCTCAAGAATAAGGGGAACTACCGTAAATCAACTTCTAACAAAGTGCTTTTCTTTCAACACTCCTGGAACTCCTGGAAGAAGAATGCTTTCAAGACCTCTCCCTCTCACCATTTGAAGAAAAAAAAAACTATTTTCCAAGTGCAGTACATTTCAAATTCAGTATCTTTCCCAATTGCTTTTACAAACTTTTGTATTCCATGTCAGTAAGTCTCATCTAACTGTATGTGACTTTGATGTGCAGAGAGAGCCAGAAAGGTTTCTTGTGACTCTCAGGACTAAATGGAAGAAGTGGAACAGTAGTTGGGGTTAGTGGAAGTGCTGTGATTGTAGTGTGTCCAAACCGAATAACTTTCTCTGGTGAGATTTGCCAACATTTACTTGTACTCTCTGCAGTTTTAATGAGGAAGAAATGGTGAGCTTCGTTATGCCACTACTGTTCTGTTCTGAAGTCTGAAAACTGAAAGCTGTAAAAAAGCAGCCAGGCCATTGCAAGAACCACCAAGCTAATTATTTTTTATTAACATATCTCTTGTCACTAGAGAGAAAGACACATCTTCTTCGTGACCAAAAAATGAAATCATTACTTGAGCAAAAGCTCTGAGGAATTGAAATGTGACGGAATAGAGAAGAAACTGAAAGACAAAGTGAGACATATTGAGCTGCCATACTAATAGGTCTAGATTTCAAAGCTTAAGAAGTAAGCTTCGACCTAGCTTGGCATGAAAATTCTTCTGTGCAATTTTTTTCTCCCTTTAGTGCATCTTTGACAGACAAAGCTGTGATATCAAAGCAACGTCGATATCTAGCCGCAGAACACAAAATGCCTCTGAAAGCTACAGTGCATCCATGCTGAACTGATGTCGCTTTTCTCCTTTCCGCCATCCACTGCTCCACTTGAGGGCGAAACAACAGCTAGGCAGAGACGAGTCTCTCTACTAAAGAGGAGAGTTGCACACATGTCGACTCCCTATAATTGATAGTGGAGCCTCTGGCCAGAGGGGCGGAATAGGGCGCAGTATAACGTTAGACTTAAGTAGAAACTAATTACTCAAGTCACCCCTGAAGTCATAGTGCAGTGACTCTCAACCTTTTTAATTTCAACAAGGACCCCCTGGTCTAATAGACATTACTCCACAAACTCCAATTTGACATATTACAGGACACGGAAATTGCACTGTAAAATCCATTTAGCTCCTAACGACCAATCATTTAGCTGGGGACTCCCTGGCACCCATCAGTCAAAGGACTCATGGGGATCTTGTGCAGAGCCCAGGCTGAAAACGTTCAAACCGTGTATTAATAATGACATGCCCATGTGACATGCTATTATACACACACAGTCACACCACACATGCACGCACTCACACACTTACACTGCAGTCAAGTATATTAAAAGGCACCTCCAGACAGACAGATCAACAAATGCAATTGCAGACACTCACAGCCAATCACTGGAAAGACACACACGCAGCACTTCTGGCTGTCTCGTTGCGCCTCAGCGCTCCGGTGTGCCTGAGCCGTGCCTGCTCGCCGTTGCCCCCGTTAAATGTGATTGATCGCAGGCATTGTTGTCGACTTGCATTAGCGCTGGCACACTGGCCTCCCGTGGCCCGGGCCGAGCGCTACTCTGGGCTGCCTGTCGGCTCCGCCAAAGGGCCTCTCTCAGCAAGAATGCCTGATGTACGTTCCACTGAGCACAAACACTCATGACACCCCCCCCCCCCACCACCACCACCACCACCACTATATACTACTTCAACGTCAATCCCCCTGTTCCGGCTTAAAGTGGTCACTTCACCACTTTTCAACCTATCCTCATATAATTGGTCCTCACTAATGTTCCCGATAAAATACCACACTATTTTGTACTCAGTTTGTGTCTCATATAGGGCAGTTCAGAACCTGTTCACCAGTGACATAGCGGCATCATCAATGGGAAATCCAAGATGAAAGCTTTCTATTCATGGAAGCGATAATGGGAGCCATCATTGTCAATAGCTTATCTGTATCTATATCTGTCTGTCTGTCTGTCTGTCTGTCTGTCTGTCTGTCTGTCTGTCTGTCTGTCTGTCTGTCTGTCTGTCTGTCTGTCTGTCTGTCTGTCTGTCTGTCTATTAGTGCTGGGCCGATATGGGCAATATCGTGCTGCGTTAACACACGACTCATGTCACGCGATAGAAGAAACGTCGCCGTTATTTGCGCTCCACAGACCTAATGTTTGTCCCTTTTTGCAATCTGTTTCTTACGCCTCAATGTCGCAACTACTGCGACTGGTGATGAACCAGGAAGTAAAAGTTTATTCGGTTGCTGATCATGTAAACAAGTATGGTGCTGGGTGATAACATGCCAAAGTTAAAAATATGTAAACAATGTAGGTTACACACTTTTGGGATTATGTTAAACATGGTAGATCCTCCGCTCTGTGGCTACTTATTAGGTGAGTGTTTAATTCATTGTATTAAGTTTCACTTTAGTAAGCTATGAATCATCATTCAGCTGCTGTTATACTGCATCTTACTGTCTGTCTGCAGTTATAATGCCATCGTCTTATAAACGTTCTAGTTCACGTGTTTAGTATTGGAGTGTGGACTGTGATGTGATGTTATTTGGTGTGTTGACATGCTTAGTATTTCATGTTTCATGGAGACGTGGGTTTGTTGGTTGGGCACTGCAGTGCGCGAAGTAGCACTATTTATTCATGAATGAGTTGATTGAAAGGCGATTCTGATAGTCTACTGTGAGATTTGCTACACTAAGAAACAATATTCTAGATTTATTTATTGTATACATTGTCTTATTCTCCATTGAGTATTGTGCCTGTATAATTTCAAAACTGCAGTTGTTGGCTTTGTTAGGAGGAAGATAGATTGATAATTAAATATATTTTATTGGTTGTAATTCATGCCGTCACAATCAAATCAGAACTCCTTTGTTGGTGGTTGTCCAGCACAGCTGGCAGCACGAGGTGACATGCCAGGTATATTGTCGTATTGTCCAGTAAATGGTTCATTTAATAGTAGTTCTATTAGGCTATAGTTACTGTCACCATAGTCCTATATGTAGCCTACTACTGAATGAAACATATGGCAAACCATAGTGGTGGTATGTCAAGGGAAAGAATATAAATATCCAAATAGGAATAGAAATGTTGTTATTTTTAGGTAGTTCAGGAAAGAGCTTTGTCAGTGTTGTCCACCATTTAATTGAACAAACAATGTCAACCACATTTACAACCACATATTTAACACAATATACGTTGTATATACAGTATATGGTCCTGCATTGACCATTGGTCAATGACCAAGTAGGAATCCTTGAGGAATCCTTCTACTCCACTGCGTCTCAGAGTGAATATTGTACTTTGACTACATTTATGTCAAGCTTTTTACCCACTATAGTTACTTTGTACTTTGTAGATTATTATTATTATTAAAAAATTCTGCCCTAAATATATTTCGGCCATGATGAGTACATTCTACTGTATTTTTTCATTCAGAATAACTTGGTACTTTTATACTGAAGTTGCATTTTGGATGCGAGTAATTTTTCCACAGCTAACCACCACTGCTTCTATGCTGCAGCCGCAATCTCTGTTCCTGCACCACTTTAGCCCTAATTCCCTCCACCCCTCTTTCCATCCCTCCCTGTCACAGCAAGGTGTTTGCTTTTTTTTGCAGCCTTATGTGAGAGCAAAGCGGCATCGGCATTTATAGTGTGACGGGGGAAAGGGGCTACTGGTGTAAATCTCTCTACTGTAGCACGACGGGGACAGAGGTAGGGGTGGTGGGGGTGGCAGCGCGGGGGCTAAGCATCACCAGACAAAATGTAATGTCAAGGCGAACAACTTGTGAAGAAGATCAGAGGAGAAATTGAGGGTGAGGCACTGGCTGTGGCAGGCTGCTGAGGGAATTCACAGGCAGATGAAGTCAATATCTCTAGTGTGTGTGTGTGCGTGTGTGTGTGTGTGTGTGTGTGTGTGTGTGTGTGTGTGTGTGTGTGTGTGTGTGTGTGTGTGTGTGTGTGTGTGTGTGCGTGTGTGTGTGCGCGTGTGTGTGTGTGTGTGTGTGCGCGTGTGTGTGTGTGTGTGCGCGTGTGCGTGTGTGTGCGCGTGTGTGTGTGTGCACGTGTGCGTGTGTGTGTGTGTGGTTGTGTGTGGTTGTGTGCACAACATACAGACAAGAGTCTGGAAGCTACATTATAGTATGCTAGGACAAGTACTGTTTTTAAGGCACAGGTGCCACCAGGGATGTCCTTTAGAATCGAAAAATAATGATAATTTCTGCAACTTCTAGCAACATATCAACCTGCCGCAGCCCTGAACATAGCTGCTGCATAATGTGTGAGGTTTCCAGAGCCTGCTTGGGCTGGGGTCAATTTGCCATAATATTAGGAAGATCAACAGGCATCATCTTCACTTAGTGGCCACTTTTGTGATGTCTCTGAATGAATAAGCTGTAGCCCAGACTCAGACTCCATTTTGTATAGACGAAGATTACATGAATCTATATTTATTTTGTCAACCGTGAAGAAGATATGGGATATTATCGCTTTCTGCGGTACAAGCTGTATACTTCTTCGGAGGGCACATTGCACAAACATTACCACAGATTGATGTGGACATCTTCGGGCGCAGTGTGTTTGTCATGGATAAAGTTGCAACCTGCCTGCAGTTTCACACAGCTGTACTCATAGTAGATGTGTATGTTGAAGCTCAAGGGACTGTTTCAGAGGCAAAGTGCAACCACTCAGCCTGTGTCTGGGGGAACGTCATGTATCGAGGACAGGACACCCCGCTGACAGGTTATTGCAGACGCTCACACATTTAGTGGGAAAAAAAGGTGTGAGATTGGCATCATATTGGCGCCAAGTGGTGGTTGTCCAGTTCAGTCTGGACCCCTGCCAGCTTTGCGTAACCATTCTAATATTACTGTGTGGACATATTAGCATTTTTTTCCCACAAAGGGGTGATTCCAAAAATATTTAAGCTGATTATACTGCTTAGACCTACTGTACTACTACCTATCAGAACAGCGCAGCCTACTTGACTGAGCACTCTTGACCCCCCACTGGCCAACACCACAAACCTTTTGTCCAGCTTTAGCCATCTCAGTGGGGACACAGGGGACATGGTGACTGGGTGTTAACGCAACAGTTACTCTAAAAAAGTGTACAAGGACAAATGTCCCTGTAAATGTACATTTACTGCTATGGCGGCATATTTGTTGTGAAAAGGAACAAAGCACTTGAAATGTCCCACCCTGTATTTGCAGGAGCCTTGTTAACAGAAACAGTTAACAGCTATAGTTAACAGAAAAAAATGGTAGGTCCAATGCTACTTCCAGTTTGCGAAGTCCTGCCACAATTGAGAGTGGCTTGACTTTATCTGCCTGGTGCAATTTGCATTGCAAAGGCATATTAAGGCTGGTATATGCAAGGTTAGGACCCTATTCTGTATCCTAAGTCTTCACATTCTCTTTCTAGCCACACATATGCAGAATTCTAAACACCATAGGGAAATTGATAGGATTTAAGCAGGAGCATTTAGGGATTGCCACTTTCAGTAATGCAAGTCCTTGAATGCTCCTTGGGTCAATATTGAATCAAACTCAATATCTGGCTGGCTCATTGAAATCATTATGACACAGTCACACAGCATGCACACACGCATGCATGCGCGCACACACACACACACACACACACACACACACACACACACACACACACACACACACACACACACACACACACACACACACACACACACACACACACACACACACACACACACACACACACACACACACACACACACACACACACACACACAGAGAGTTTAGAGCATCCTTGGTTAATCAAATTAAGTAGGACAAAATAAAATGCTAAATAAAATGCGGTACAAACCTGACCCCATTGCCAGTTAATCTTCACTGTGAAAGTGTCTGTCAGTCTTAACAAAATACGAAGCAGAGGTTTGTATCTCAAACACAACATTTTTAATGTTTTGACTGCACACATACAGGCACGCATGCATGCACGCATTTATAGTGTAAGTAGGTCTGTTATGATGTGTCCTTGCATGTGTACAGCAGATGTCCAGTACATAACCATAATCATCCTGACAATCACGACTGAAGTGGAGACTTCGTTTGCAGATGTTTTGTTTTGGATGGTCTGTCAAGGACACAAGTTAATTGGTCATCCCCCTTAGTGTCCAATTAACACAGCCTACTCATCACAGGAGAAGGTCACCAAGACCCATTAGCAGTTGTGCACAGTAACCTTGGGTATGGTATTACATTTCTTTTCCATGTATTGAGTATTTGTAATTTGGATGCTTGTGCTTGCTGCATTTATGAAGTGTACATGAAGTGTCCATGACATTTAAATATACTGTACACTATCTGACTATCCAATACTATCTGACCACAAGTGTCGCAGTAACAGTGTAGGCTTGCTGTATTGAGTATGACACATAGTATAATACACAATAGGTATACAAAGTACGTACACACACACGCACACACACACACATGCGCACACACACACACACACACACACACACACACACACACACACACACACACACACACATACACATACACACACACAGCAAGTCTGTTGGCTTTGACCTTGCATTTCATCACTTAGCAGTGGGGGGTTTGCAGTCCATCACTCAGTGTGTCCTCAAACTGCCTAAATCTCACAACGATGCACACACACACGCACCCACCCACACACACACACACACACACACACACACACACACACACACACGCACACACACACACACACACACACACGCACACACACACACACACACACACATGCTGTTATAGTTGAGAGGACTTCTAACTAACTGGTTTCAAAGTATACATTGATTCTCAAATCGCTAAGCCGAAGGTTGTGACTCTACAGGGAACGTTTGAGTGGAATAGAGCTTGTTTGAACAGTAGTTCTTCACAGTTTACTGAATACAAAAAAAATCCCACAATGCCGAGGCACGTATGTGTTTATGTGTTATGTGGATACAACAACAAAATATACGCAAATGTACAAATTTCACGCTTCTACAAACAAATTTCAGTCAAGTTTCAGTCAAGTCCATTGGGGTAGTGGTTGTCATTCTCAATCCGTTACTGGCTGTGTCTCGCTCCACCATCTGAAGTTTTAGCTTGATTCCACAGATAACATGGTGAAAATAGCGGTTCTGCAGACTCTACAATAGTGTCGTGAGGTTTTAGATTGGCTGTTTTCACCATTGTTCCAATTTGTGTAATAATGAGTGAGCAGTTTTTATAGAATAGTTTGTTGATTACCTGTGATGCAGTAATGGTATTTTTCTCCTGGGGTCATCATCTGTGAGTGGGACCCTCCTTCTCATCAGCCGGACAGGAGGTTTCCCATTCAATTTAATCTGGCCTCTCTCATTTGATGAGTAACACTGCAAAAAGTGTGGGCTGCACGCCCAAAAAACTTTGATATGGGGTCATAAACAAAGTTTATGAACACAGCTGTGACTGAGTGGCACTCACCTTTGACCCTCACACATCTGCCAGCACTTGAAATTAAAAACAATGTGATTTCATTTTGGCACATTTTTTGAGAGTGCAACGTACATGTTTGTTTAGCAGTGTTACTCGTTCCAAGACTGTAAGATACAACACAAATTGTTTTTTATTAAGGCAGAGAGATTCCCAAAGTTAGGTTCCCTGAACTTAAGTGGGCCAGTTTATATATTGTAGGTTGTACTCACGCTGCCCAGCGGGTGCTCTGCCCACATATGCTGCATGTCAAGAGCTCTGATAGTCCATGCCTGGCACTGGGGAGAGGAGCGCTCTTCCTATCATGTCTTTACCATGGAAATGCATGCTGGCAGCACGCATTCTCCTTGACCATCAATCATTACCTACCTACCTAAACTTAAGTCATTAACGTCACCTATTGCAGCCCTAAAGTTTTTGAACATTTTTACTAAACTTTCAAAAGACCCACAGAATGTTTCACTCCATGACAGTGTAGACTACAGTACATACGAATGTCTCGAAATAAAGACTAGAGTCTCCAAAATGCTGTATGGCAGCAGAAAACAAAACAATATTAACCTCAACATGACTGAGAGTGTTAATGCATGTAATCTTCATGGGAGGTTCTGGATTGCCTCACATGTTGTGGAAGAGTGCCATCTGCTGTAAACAGTAAAAAAGCCAAAATGCGTCAATGGCAGTCTGTGCATTGGGTTGAACCCAATATTATGTCAGGTAATGTATGCAGTAATGTCCCTAAAACAGCCTCCTGAATAGTGAGCACCAATAACATACATACAAACGACTACATAAAATCATACATACCGTAATGGGGTCCATTAATCTCATGGCAGTACACACACACACACACACACACACACACACACACACGCACACGTGCGTGCGTGCACACGGCTTACCAGGCGGAATCTCCTCCCTAAGGTTTTAAACCCATCCACTATTCTAGGATTATTATTATTCATCTCCCCTCTATGGCTCCAGTTTAATATATCGAGGGACATTAAATTCCTACAGCAAATTAATTACCAGCATGAATATTTTATCCAAAATAGCAATTGAGCAAACACTAAAGGTAAACGGTGAATGCCATTAGAATTACGTTTTGAATTCCACCCCCGGCGTCTTAAAACAACATTTGTGCTGATTTCCCTGGCATAGTGTATGCGTTACAGTGCTCTGATTTACCATTCAACGGTGGCTAGTGACTCGCAAGAATGTTAAGATCACTGAGTATGTGGAGCAGACATATGGGAACTTGCTGTTGATTCGGGTGACCGTGTTGAATCCCACCCTGAGGCTACAGGCGAGGGTTAACGACTACTGTCACAAGTCCCCTCTAGCTACATCTAGGGCTACCCAGGGGCGGATGTAACATTTCCCTATTGGGGGGGGGGGGGGGGGGGGGGGCAGGAGAAAATGGTATGGGTGCAGCTTCATCGCCAACACCCATACCAAACTTTTATTAGGCAATTAAGCATCAATAATAACATCAGTTGATGACAGTTGTTGAAGTTGCAACAGACACGCAGCATGCATAAAGCTAAAGGTCTGAATCAGAGAGTTTTATGTTTTCACTGATGAAATGCTGTTGGTTTAGTGGTACAGCAATTGTTGTTAATTAGTGTCATAGTGTTTCAAATCATTTTAATTATAAGCACTTTAATTTGAAATATCTTTGAAATTTGGGTTGTTTGCATGCCATCATGTTTGGTGGGGCAGTCAGGGCATTTAGGGGGGCAGTGCCCCCCCATGCCCATGCCTAGATCCACCCCTGGGGCCACCGCTCCTTCTACCAGTGAAAAATACACACAAGGCAATCATAGTGAAATGAGATGCGCAGTGCCGCCGAGGGTCAGTAATGGAAACCTAACACGGAGGATACCTGCCAGACCCGTCAAGATGACAGAGGTTCAGCCAAGGTCGGATGAGAGACTGTGCATCCAGCTGAGATGAGATGAGACTGAGGACTGAAGTGGAATATATCGCAGCACACAGGGTGGGGAAGTAACATGTAACAGGATTACGTAATAAGATTTGCAAAAAACAGTAACTGCAACCTCTTAGAGTACATTTTGAATCTGGATTACAGTAACATGGTTATTGTAACAGGGGTTACAAGGTAGATTACACTAAAGCATGCCTGATGACACATGATCAGCTCACTCACTGCACTGCTTAAAAGTAACCGGAAATATTTTACTTTTAAATTGGGTGACCCGGATTGCGTTACTGACTACAAGTTTTAACAAGTAACTGTAGGGAATTACTTTTTAAAAGCAACCTTCCCCAAAAAACTGGCGGTACAGGGCTGGCAGTGTGGTCTGGGCTCTGCCCGCTGCTGTATGTATGGAGATAGGTGGGAGAGGCTCCCAGGAGCTCTGCCAAGGCTAGTTAATTGGCACAGGTGTTGCAACTTGATTAATTATGCTCTCCTCCTGCTAATAGCGCACACGCGGACACACGCTGAAGTTTACATCGTCAGGGGCGGCGGCGGCCATAGAATTTATGGCGCGAAGATATGCAGTCATATTGGACTTTAAGGCATGGCAACGAGAAACACCGCAGCGCAGCTGGGCTGGTCTCGGCTAATGAAGCATCGGCAGAGCGATGTGGTCGCGGCAAGCCTTTTAACGGATGTTTTTGGCACACCTTCCATATATCTCTCTCCTCGTCTGTCATTGTGGTGCAAAAGCAACCCACGGGTGGCAGGTTCCCTTTATAAAATATGGCTGAGGGAGAGGGGAGAGAATAGTAACGATATACTATAGATTTGAGCCTTCAAGGTTGGTGCATTTCGTACACGCTTCCTTCTGGGATTGTGTGCTCCAGCAGGCGGTGCTGTCATTAACATTAACATTTATGTGAACACATGGAATTGGGTCAGGAGCATCCCATCAAGCAATACTCGTGTGTGGCCACTGCTCCATTTCCAATACGGCATCCTCCAGAGGTATGTTAGATTTATGTCCAGAGAAGAAGGACAGACGGGGGCGTGTTGGGGCCAACAACATTTGCATAACAGCAGGCAGCCTCCATAAATAAGCCACAAGGTGTGGCACCGATATGAAATATGCCACGGAAGGAGTGCTATAACTTCACGGAGGGCAGAGCCGTTTGACACCTCCCCGCTAGGAGGAACGTGCGTTTGAGAAGCGGCCATCGATGAAGTGCTTGTTTGGGCTGTGCACAAACAGATGGCTGCTGAGGCCGCCTCTGCCAGAACAGAAACCCTCTCTCCCATTCAAACGCCCAATTAGGCCACGGCTTAACAGGTCGCGACAGACGGAATGCTCTTTTTCGCCCCCCTTGCAGTGCAATTTGTTGCATGCCGCTCCACGCACAGATCCAGTAGCAGCCAAAATATTTAAGAGAGTTTATGCCTACCCACTCACACCAGTGATTCAATTTGACTCAAGTTGCACACATTTGGCAGAACGTTTTTTTTGTTTTGTTTTTTGTTTTGTTTTTACAAAGAAGACACCCAGCTGTTAAATGAAGGAACTGTATAAAATATAGAAACATTTCTGTGTTTTGCACTATGCGTTGTGGCTTACAATGGCTTTGTTGTGTCTAGTTTTTCAGGCTTGAACCGACAGACATGACCATCCTCTGGGTGTTTGTATAGTGTTGCTATGAAGCAGACACGTGACATCATATTGGTTTTGGGCACTTCAGAGACTATTTCCTTTTCAAATTTGAAATAATGCTGAGCAAATATTGAGATCCTTTCAAGGCCACGTTTCCAAGATGACAGATGGCCATTCCTGTTAGTTTAGAATGATCATTTCGTACTGCAGCTCATTTAGTCACCATGGCCTTGTAGAATGACAGTGGTGTAAACTCAGGTAATTAGGCCTTATCTAAACCCCACCCTTTAGGGTGGGCTTTAGCCACTGTCAATCCAAATAGTTTAGTAACTGTTGCTATGCAGGTCTCGTCCCCCCACTGCTAACGTGGCTATTGGACAAGGACGGATTGGGGAGAGACTTACTGAAGAGCTAATTCCTTCATGGAGAGCTGATTTATTGTCTTAATCTCTTGCAATGTAGTAGTCAATATCCTTAATAACTTCACTTAACAATAAACAGGGGGGAACATTAGACAAAATAAGCAAAATATGCAGCTTGCACGCTTGACATGTTGTGAGCTGATATAGCAGCTATTTGTGTACACAGAAAAACACAGCACAGGTCTATTTTTTTTTAAAGTCGACAGGGTTTATATGGTTAAGTTTTCTCATATTACAATGCCTCTGTTTGTGCTGTACAGATCCACAACAGCATTAATCCCTACAGCGATATTGTTTGTCTGACCGTTTAATTTTCTCTCTGTCAGTTCTTCCTAACACAACTAAGCAAACTAATTACCAGAGCTTGTGTTTCATCAGATGGCATCTGGACTCAGGACCAGAAGGTGTGATTCACATCATGTACTGTATGGCTCAGCACTATAGCTGACATATGGCACAAAGCGGAAAGTCATTGCAGAGTTGACAGTGTGATGAGTGTAATGCAATCCAATCTATTATAGGGTATGGTCCACTCAGTTTGCCTGGCAATATGATCTGCATTGGAATGAGGAATCAGCAGAGGTTTCAATCATGATTACACATTTTTGTGCAGTGCTTGCAGCATGGCTGCAAAACCCAAAGACCTGATTATTTCATTTATTTATTTATGTTTCTAAATTGGTAGTACTCAAGTGGTGGTTTGTCCCTGATTGTACAGTGACTTTAAATAATATCACAACAATGTAATGTGGTGATATTATTACATATACTATATTGTCTTTCAGTATACAGAAAGACAATATAGTATATGGCACTATAGGTGCCTCTGTTCAGTTAGACGTTTAACCTACAGACATAAAACCAACGGATGGCAGCATTAAATGACATGTGAGAGTATTTTTGTGCCCACTATTATTTTGTAGGCTAATATTGGATATCTCATTTTGGAATATGACAGAAAATCTGGCAAAAATGGACACTTGGGTAATCACTGCAGGAGACCTGAGATAATTGAATTTCAGACGGTCCTAGAGGAACTGGAAATGATTTAATTGGTTGGAAATGAGCTAATGTGATCCGTTTTTAAATATTATCTATTTCCAAAAGTGTGTGTGTGTGTGTGTGTGTGTGTGTGTGTGTGTGTGTGTGTGTGTGTGTGTGTGTGTGTGTGTGTGTGTGTGTGTGTGTGTGTGTGTGTGTGTGTGTGTGTGTGTGTGTGTGTGTGTGTGTGCTAGAGAGAGAGAGAGAGAGAGAGAGAGAGAGAGAGAGACAGACAGACAGACAGACAGACAGACAGACAGACAGACAGACAGACAGACAGACAGACAGACAGACAGACAGACAGACAGACAGACAGACAGACAGACAGACAGACAGACAGAGAGATAGAGAGACAGAGAGATAGAGAGACAGAGAGAGAGAGTATCGGTTTGGGCTGTAAGACTCCGCAACTGTAACAGTACGTTTTAACAGCGGGCGATGGACAAACAATGTCGGCCAACATCCATTATTTGTCTATAGGAGCCAATAGCAGCAGACAGTCGAAAAAGTGGGCGGGGCAACGTCGACCGAAAAGATGAGAATTGCTTAGCTTTTCGGCCAAATCGGCTGATGCTCGCCCGGGGATAGCCAATCAGAGTCAAGTGCTGCTTCTCCCCCCCCCTCGACCCCGAACCATTCGGTGCAGTTTGGTTAATAGGGCCGCCCCACTTCCTCCTTTTTTTCAGTGCACAACAGCATTGTTGTTTACGGTACTCATTTTGCATGCCATCCTAAGCGAGAATATATGGTAATGACCTCCCTCGCCGCTGATGTCGGCCGATGGCGTTTGACCATCACCGGCTGTTAAAACTATATAATATGGTGAATAATACAGATACAGTATAGTACTACCATTACAGTGCTTGGTTGTGTGGACGGCCGTTCAAATTGAGGTCAACGCCAGAAGGTTGCGCAGGTGGCACAGTCACCGGGAGTTGCATATTTTGCACCTGAGACGAGAACCTTTTCTGTTTCATAACCATTACGGTTACTATCTATGTAGGATGAAGTAATTGGTATGACAGAGTCACTAGAGGTTATAGTGCGAGTACATACTAAAATGTCACCGTCAACATGCAGTATTCTACCAAATAGACTGCGATTGGGTGGCATATATCTGCGTTTATATGCAAATAATACATGCTCGGCCCCGGAGAGCTGCTTGGCAGTACGCCCACAGCAGCTCATCACCAACTCAGTTGAGGCCAATTACAGATTTCCAGGCAATCAGAAGAAGTTTAATGCTGTCAGGGAAGCAGGGAAATGAATGAGCGATGAGGGGGAAATAGATATATACAGTATATACAGTATGTATATGTATATATAGAAACAGAGGGCGGGCGGTGGGGGGTCCAATATGGCCCAATTGCAGAGTGGGCCCATGGGGAGCTGGGCTCCATGTCACCATTAAGGCTGAATAATGCCTCTGCGTTGAGGTGTTGCTCGTGGCGACGTTGTGTGTTAACGAGTGATTTATTGTTGTGCACGCATTGGGGTTCACCCAATACCCTGCTGTATCGCAGCCGCAAAAGCAGATGTTGCCTTGGAATGTGTTGCATGGATGACTTGGAGCGGAGGATACATACTATACTGTAGCACTAGTGCAATAGTGGTAACTTCACACTAAGAATTACTTATTTTCCATCAATTATACAAACCCCATGAAGCATCATCACCCAACAAATGATTGGTAGAGGAATGCAACATATGAATGAATGAATGAATGAATGAATGAATGAATGAATGAATGAATGAATGAATGAATGAAATGGAATCCATGAAATCAAGGCTCCATATGGTGTGTAAATAATCAAAACTAAGTATCTCTGGAGTGCTCAAAATGTCTCTGAGTTATTATTATTAGTAGTATTTGTACTATACTTCTGTGTACAACTTAAAATCATTCTAATGGAAGTGGCATAGAGTAATGAAATAATAATAAACTGCATGCTCTTCTGCAATGTAATTTATTGACAATGTTTTGTGGCTTAGCCAAGGCTCTTGATCAGGTCAAATCTGTTTCGATCTGATGTAGAGCCTTGGCTTAAAACCTTGTCAATAAATTACATTGAAGCAGATGAGTGTGTATTTTAAGTTTAATCATTTTCTTTTTGTAGTTAAAACAAAAAGAAAAACTTTGTGAGCATGTTGATTGGCTATTTTGAAAATATTTGTATACATTTTAGACATGATAACTTGAAACGGGACATTCTGCTTAATGAGTACTTTTCACTTTTGGTCCTTAAGTACACATGACATAAATACTTTTACACTTTTACTTTAGGTATAAATGTTACAATTCCGGACTTGTTTATTTATTTACTTTCCTACATTTTTATCCCTTGATTTTTTTCACCCGGTGCCAATTATCTAATGTGATCCTACTACACACCCTCCGCCAACCTGGGGAGGCAGCAGACTTGTTTATTTCTACATTGCAGTAATAGGCCTATTGATACTTTTCCACCCCACTGGAATTCACTGAGCTTGTTCATCAAATGAGAATCGATTTGATGATTACATCAGTTTCACCCATTTGTCTTTCACGAGTCTACTGACTCACACCGCTGCCATCAATCTCACCCATGCAGCCATGGAGCTGCCCCATGCACTCTTCTTTTGCCAGTGCAGTGGATCCACCTAATGCAAACACACTAGAATCTTATAGTCCAGCAACTGCAGTGGACCCACCTACAGCAAACACACTGGGATCTCAGGGACTACCTAGTGCAGTGGACCCACCTACAGCAAACACACTGGGATCTCAGGGACCACCTAGTGCAGTGGACCCACCTACAGCAAACACACTGGGATCTCAGGGACCACCTAGTGCAGTGGACCCACCTACAGCAAAAACACTGGTATCTTATGGTCCATGCCATAGCAGTAGTTCCCAAAGTGGGGTCCTTTGACGGAATTCCAGGGGATCCCCGGCTAAATTAGAAACCAAATGACCCTTGTGTGCCTGTAAAATATACAAGTGGAACAAACCAATGGGTTCATTTGGTCATGCTGCCCTATATCAATCTGTCATCATCAGACCCTCCACACTCAAGGCACGTATGGGAATTATTGTCATTCCCATATTGTGAAAGTATCATGATAACCAGTGTGGTTGCAGCATGGTGAGTCACACTTGCAAATGTGAACCAAGATGGCACAACGCAATACACATGGATGTCCATATGTGGAGCCGACTGTCATCACTAGCAACTCTACATCTGACCTCACTGACGCCACTTGACCTCACTGACACCAGATTAATTGCGAACGCAGTGGGTGAGATTACTGTTAGAGCCAGGCAGAAATGTCTGTGTGTGCATGCGTGCACGCATCTCACACTCCATTTTTGGGCATTATTGACCGATATATGGAGAACTCCATATAGAGTATGTGAAGCAAACAGCGTTCACTTCCTCCCACACGCAAGTGCGTTGTAAGACGCATATCGCTTGTACATGTATAGTTTAACAACTGTGCCGCCTTAAGAAACTGTTGTTTCAGCTTCTCGCCCTTTAGGGCGTGGTCGCCCTAAAGGAAAAATATGGAGCTGTGGAGCTCAGGGTCTCTCATGAGGACTGCTGCTTTCTACTGCAAATACTTTGCACATGTGCGTGCGTGTGTGATAACTGACCTTTTGGAAGTGTAGATGCACACAGAACAGAACCATTAACGGTACATTACATCCAATCTAATCACGTCGGTGTTGAATGAAGTTTTTAATTATCAATGAGGTTATGCTGCTGTGCCTTGTGTGTGAATGTGCATGGCACACTGTGTGGTAATGAGCCTAATCTCCTGTTGTAGACGGGCGTCTTAAGCTCCATTGTGAGACATGCAGGCTTCACACATCACGCTCCCAACAGTCTGTGGCTTATAGTTGTAAGTAATTAATTGTTCGAAATATCCTGTAATACCAGCTGTATTCCCATTGCCACTTGCCTGGCCAGTCCCCTTCCTATAGGCTTTCTCCTTTATCGTATCGTAGTTATCGTAGTACATACAGTATATCGATTATATTCTCTTGTGTTTCCCTTTGCACTTTTATTATTTAAATAATTGGCTTGAGCCAGGTCTGTCTGTCTGTTTGTCTGTCTGTTTTATTGCAACCGAAGTCGCAGTTAACTATGAAACTTTGTCTGTCCCAAACCACACCACTAGTGCCGTCTTCTGATCAGGGAACCCCAGAGTTGCTGCCATCAGAGACTAGCAATTCCTGATACCCGGTATGTGCCTTATATTGAGATCCTTGACTGCGATCAATATACAGTAAATGTTTTTTTTTAAAGGTAGGGTAAGTGATTTGAAATTCATTGTGTAGTACCAGCCTGGTGCACTAGGGGCGCCAAGAGTAGCTACACTATGTGAACCTGCTGCTCGATCCTGATTGGAGGAGAATTCACCCTCCACCTGGGGAACTTTTATTAGCTCCTCTGCTAACGTGGGGGAGGGGAAACTCCATATATGGTCTGCACACCTTATAATAGAGCATTTTAACAGAAAAAATGTTTTTTGGTGATATCTGACAAAAGTGAAATCACTTCCCCTACCTTTAAGATTTGTTTTTGGGCTTTTATGCCTTTATTGATAGGACGGTAATTAGACAGGAAAGGGGGAGAGAGATGGGGAGTGACATGCGGCAAAGTCCGCCGGGCTCGGGAATCAAACCTGGGGCACGCCGTCAGGCAGGCGGTTGAGCTAACCGCCTGGGCTGACTGCGATCAATATAAAGCCCATAATGTGGGAATGCCAATACTGTAGCATGGTCATATTGAGACAGCCACTGTGGTATATAATTTTTCTTTCAGTATACTGAAATTCCAAAAATGAGAGATTGACATAGTGTGACACACTGCCATAGCAGCACAGTGTGAGGTTCCATGTGAGATTCCTGGAGGATAAGTGAGGAAGATTGTTTCTCTGTCTCTTGGTCTTTGTCTCTCTGTCTCTGATAACCAGTGTCGTTGATGTGTGAATTACACTTGCAAATGAACCAACATGGTATAGTACAACACATTACACATGATCTCCATATGTGGAGATGACTGTCATCACCTGGATAGTAGCCATACATAGTATAGGCATTCCTGGTTTGATCTACTAGGTGTGAGGCTTGGGCGATTCCAGGGGGATAAGGAAATTTACTGGTATATTTCTTTGTCTTTGTCTGTCTGTTCTTTGTATCTATCCGTCCGTCTCTCTCTCGTGCCAAATATAATTTTGGGTGGTCCTTGAAATGGAACGCTTTGAGCACGCCCAGCGACATCACAACATGAAGGCATCTCCAGAACGGGCTTCGGGTCTTAATGCATTCAAAGTAGTCATAGCCACGTAGTTAAACAGCGACTTGCAGCCTGTGTTAGTTCTGGCTGCGCTGCGCTGCGCTGCTCTCCCCTCACATGATTCACTGGAGTTCACATTCAAACGGCGAGCGTGAGCGTGATTGGAATATGAATGTATTGTTTATGTCTGGCTTTTTCAAATTGCTTGGTGATCGACCAAAAGGCCTCCGGGGATGGGCTGGTCGATCTTAAAGACACGGGTTACAAACCCTCTGAACTATTATAGACAGCATGTTGTTGCCTCGCAGGGATGCACATCAGTGGGAAATAGAAAAAAAGGATCCTGCAAATGGGAGGCCGCTACACTGCAAAGAAAAACAATGTTCACATCGTCTGGTAATACAGGCTGACAAAAACACATTTTATAAAGAGATAAACATCCCAGACTATCTTTGATTTACAACCCCCCCCCCCCCCCCCCCCCCCCCCCCCACACACACACACACACACACACTCAAAGATAATGTATGCTGGTGCATGGCAAGTTGGCTACATCCTTTGGGACCCAAAACAAAGTGTCTAATTGGTGTGTGTGTGTGTGTGTGTGTGTGTGTGTGTGTGTGTGTGTGTGTGTGTGTGTGTGTGTGTGTGTGTGTGTGTGTGTGTGTGTGTGTGTGCGTGTGTGCGTGTGTGCGTGTGTGCGCGTGTGTGCGTGCGTTCATTCGTTCATTTGTGCATGTGTATTTTGTTTTAAACACACTGCACTCTTCTTCACAGTGCACAGCAGCTGCCGTTCTCTCCAGCAGGCCCCTGCTTCCCTGCCAGAATCACATCAAACACAAGTACCCGCCATCCTCATTCTCCATGATTGACAAGGGGTGCTGCCACAGCTGTCTTGTTCTCTCTCTCTCTCTCTCTCTCTCTCTCTCTCTCTCTCTCTCTCTCTCTCTCTCTCTCTCTCTCTCTCTCTCTCTCTCTCTCTATCTCTCTCTCTCTCTCTCTCTCTCTCTCTCTCTCTCTCTGCTAAAACATCTCTGCAAAATAGACTCTCTCTGTCTGCCGTCGCCTCGATCATATCTGTCTTAATTGAGTATCAGAATAGCAGTGAGTGGAGAGGGGCTTATAGTCAGATAAGAGTTTTTCACACAACATTTAACATTGATTTAAAATCAATTTCCTCTGTGGAAAACTCTAGCACTGTGTGTGTGTGTGTGTGTGTGTGTGTGTGTGTGTGTGTGTGTGTGTGTGTGTGTGTGTGTGTGTGTGTGTGTGTGTGTGTGTGTGTGAGTGCGTGTGTGCGTGTGTGCGTGTGTGCGTGTGTGTGAGCGTGTGTGTGTTGCCACTCCCTCCGGTGAGTTCCTCTCAACTTACTGTTCACTATCAAATAAATTCAGATAAAGCCGAAACAATTATATAAGACATAAGCATAAAATGTCAGTGTGTTGCACATGATGGGATTAGGTGGAAAATTACCGTGTGTGATCCCCATGAATTAACATTGACGTAATCCGTAGATAGGTATGAGGGGAAAAAAGCCACCAAGAGTCTAGACACTTCGACAGATAGAGTCTAGACAAACTACAGTGTTTTTGTCCCGACACTGCACAAGGACAGAGCACTTAACTTGGATGAATGGCCATCACATAACTCATCTCTGATGACGACTGAAATCTATAGACCCTGAGGTTCCAATTGCGCTTCTCTTATTAGAAAGGCGATTGAGCTTGCACTAACATTTTCTTTCAAACGATACAATGGCAGACGTCACAAGTGTGGTTCAGTAAATATAGTGACAAGAGAATGGAAAGTCTGGCCAGACAGTAGCAGAATAAACAGCACAAGTCCAGATAGAAATGGATTTAAACGTGGGAACAATTCTAAAAAAAAAAAAAAAAAAAGTCCAATTCAGGACTCATGAGATAAAGCACACATTTACAGGTACCTGTATGTTACAGCAACTTCGCAAATATAGATCCAGACACACAGACAAATACAGTACAGTACATATTGTGCTGTGCTTCATTCTATATTTCTTTTGCCAAACCATAACCCATACAAGATACCAATATGTGACAGCATCTGACGCTTTGTGCCTCAAGGAGGCCTAGGTCAATTTTCTGTTTTTTACAGATTATTAAAGTATACAATGTAAGCTTTCATTTGATGCATCACTCAAGGAAATTGGAGCATTTTTGTAGGAGTTGTGAGCATTTAAATCTGGGTGTCCCAAAATAGGAAAACTGAGAAAAAGGCATTTTAAGTTTGAGAAAAGTTCACACCTACAGCAGAGTAGAAGTGGGTGTTAACAATGGGAGGTGACAACGGTCTTCCACTCCACCCATAATGCCTCATTTAAATACCCTAACCACCCCCACAAACTGTAGGCTAACTGTATACAGTATATCAGTGGTTTTCAACCTTTTCATACCAGGGCCCCACTATTTATTGAGAATTTGAGCGACGGACCACTATTTTGATAGACCCCAAAGCTAAAGATTTCTTTTACTTTTGTCAACAATGCTAGGATGACTTCAGAGAAAACAAAACAGTTCAACATACAGATCAAAATGACCATTAATCTTCTACATTCTCTAGTTTTGTAGACTTGGGATAATTCACATGATGAATATTTTAACTCTTGAGAGTGTAAACATGAAACCAAATGGACCCGCAAGGGATTTTGGTTTCATGTTTATACACTCTCAAAGAGTTACATCTGGCTCCTCTCGGGGACCACTGCAGGGACCTGTTGAAAACCCCTGCATTATAGTATAGATCGTTTTGCGGGCAAAAAAAGAAAAAGAAAAGCGGCTGATAGCGGTTTTATATCAGACATTTACAGGCAGTAATAACAATGATCAAAATAAGTCATGTTAAACACATTATAAAAGCCATGGAGGTTTACTCTTTATCGGGACAAACAACGTTATAATATAAATCTTGTGGGGTCTCGCGCTCGAGTGTTGTTCATTCAGCCTGGATAGGGACACGTTGGAAATAGCCTACATTGTTTTCCACCACCAGACCACCCGTCTTTGAGGGGGAGGAAAATAGCCGGCTCACGTGGTTCATGTTCTCACTCAAGCCATAGACAATGCATTTCGGTTGTCCCTATTTGTTGTCCCCATTAAATAGAAACCTATGCAGAAATTCCGCCATTAGACTGGCCCCATAAAGTGAACGGTAGATTATATTTTGGCCTTCGCCTCATTCTGTTGTCCGGGTGAAATGCATGATGGGTAGCCAGTTGTATCTAGTAGAGTTGCGACATTGAGGGGTCAGAAACTGAGCGCTCAAGCGCTGTTCATGTAGCTCAAATAGGGACAAACTGGAGTTGGAAATTAATCGAAGGCGGTACAAATACGAGCTGTTTTATGGATGTTTTCAACATGTCAATGGTACAGTTATTGTACAGTAGCCGTTTTACTGTACGATAGTGTTTATGTTGTACTATTACTAAAACGATCTAAAATAAAGCAACTTAAGACCGTTAAAGCTGGGCTGTTGCCGTATGCAGAAAATCCTCCATTAGACTGGCCCCATGAAGTGAACGGAGTTTACTTATCTCTGTCTGTAGGCTAAGCTAACTAGCTACGTCACCGCATGGACGGGAACAGGACAGGTTTTATGGGGCTGATTTTGCCGTGGCCTGGGCAGGGGCAGTTGTTTTACAGACAGGCAAATGGGCAGAGTTGGATTCCTCCTTTAATATCGATGTGTACACTGGAGCGATTATGACAACAGAGCCTGCTAACGTTGTTAGCAACAGGAGAACAACGTTGAGAACGGTTGTTCTCCGCACTCTTTTAAAAGTATACGACGGAACGAGCCGTCCATCGCTCATTCATGCAATGCAGCCATGCGTCGCACGCACACGCACACACCATGCAGGGAGGACGAACTACTTCGGAAGTACATCGGGAAAGTGACATTATTTGGATATAAACAGCGCAGCTCTGGCTTAAAAACAACATCGATGCGGTCTGCGGGGTGTCTTGTAATGCACTGGGACTCTGCTGTAACCAGAGACCGTTCCTCTCAGAGAGTGTACTGTGGATGACCAATCACAATCATGTTATTCATGTATGCAAATCACCGAGTCGCCCCTCTCCCACCCACACAAAGACGCTAAACGTAGCGATTATAAGTCGCGTTTTTGGCAAATAAATACACACATTTAACTTCTCCAAATCATCTAACTGTTCGGATGAATAGTAAGATCAAAGTTCGAACTGTATCAATATGTTAAAAAGTGAATTTGGGTAAAAAATAAAAAAATACACTTTCGTGGCTCCCAGGGGAAATTAGTCTTGCCGAGTTGAGGACGAAAGCATCAGGCGCGATCACATATATTATACTTTCTATAAGGATTGTATTTGTGATAGTTTCAACAGAACCGTCCACACTGTTCATATAATAGCAGGTTTTTGGCTGTTCTTCTCTGCCTTTGAAAATCAACTTAACCCATTTAGACTAATGATGAGTCCACAGATCTTCTACAGTCTACAGCCTTCTATATCCTGACAGTTTTCTGTAAAACCTTGCGTTTCTATATTAGTCGTCCTCAAACATTTTCATGTCAATGACCCCCAAAACGCAACAGGCCACTGACCCCCATCTGAATATATATATGTTGTCCTAGGGAGCCCAAAAAGATTAAAAACAACAAAGATTTGAAGTTAAAAACATTTGCCCCAAAAGAATATGTAAGATTTGAGCCACATTCCACTTGTAGATCTGCTATTTTTCACTAAGTTTAATGCTTAAAACACCAAAAGGGATTCCCTTCCGGAAAATCAATCCTATAATGGCAAGTTTTGACTAACCCCATGCCAACTCACCTCACCTCGGCTCATACAACCTTCCTGCAAAGGCAAAGTCATAAACAAGGGGGCCAGTATGGACCTTGTGGTCCATCTGTCTGGATTAACATGTCCCCTGGATGTCTGTCTGGGAAGAGCAGGAGACAGAGGACAAAACACCTCCACGTGCCAAATGCCAATAGGCATTTAAGGTGGATTGGACGCAACAAGGCAGTTAGACTCCAGCGCCAACGGTCACTCTATGCGCCAGGGAACAGAGACTGCACTCTGTCCCAGACACCCTTCTGTCTGAAGGGACATAAATAGACACCTATGCCAGGCAGACAGACAGACAGACAGACAGACAGACAGACAGACAGACAGACAGACAGACAGACAGACAGACAGACAGAGATGATGGAGACAAAGCATGGCGTGGACTCATCCACCCTCTACAGTCTCAGCAGTGCACCCTCCAGTGCAGTCATTGGTGGTAAAGTGAAATTGATTCTGGTGTTCTGCCCGCTGGGGGAGCATCGCTTTATTAGACTGGATAGAATTTGGCTGTGTCACAACATATCCTCTCACTATTAATTGGACGATCTCCGCGGCCCCAGCCCGCCTGATGGGAGACGTCTGCGCCGCCGTTTTTTTTTTTTTTTTTACAACCTGGGAAGCCACCGGGAACAGCACGGAACGGCGGAGCGCCCCGGTGAGCAAGAGCAATCTGACGTGTGAGATGTTAGAGAGAGAGAGAGAGAGAGAGAGAGAGAGAGAGAGAGAGAGAGAGAGAGAGAGAGGAGGATGGATGACAGACTCCTTTTACTTTCCATAAAGAGGTGGAAAGTAAAATTATAAGTACAGGGGAACTAAACTACTCAAGTAGTGTACTGTACTGTGGATTATTTCCAATTTTCATTTTTACTCATCCTCCACTACATCACAGAGGCAGTACCTGTTTGCTGTACGTGCAATTAGCACTGCAAGTAAGGGCAACAACAAGAAACAAGGGGAGAGCAAATTTGCCAAAAAGTGGCAAATCGACTTGCAAAATAACAAATTTCTCTCCGGCTCCACCACCTAATTAACAAGAGGTTACGTGAGCGTCCTCGCAAGTGGTGAAAATAGCCGATCTGCATGAAAAAACAAATAACACAAATATCCTACGAATATAGGGCTATGTCCGGGGCTGGCTCACTAGTGGCTCATCAACCTATTGGTTAGCAAAATACAAGATAACTCCCCCTACATGCGACTTTTTCTGCCTCTTTCACCCATAGGGCTTTCTTTTCTCCTTTAAAAACAAAACACCTGCATGCGGTCACCAAGGCTATTTCCATCATGATCCTTGGAGGGTAAATGCGTGTAACCCGAGTGCCGGCAGGTGTTGGGAAGAAACATCTTGATCAACTTGAGACGGTGCTTTTCCCTCGACGCTACATGGTCACAGCTATTGACAGACGGCTGCCCCAACCCCTGAGCCACACAGATCCCCTGACACAAGGCTATTTCTCTGTTACTGTATCTTATCATACTGACTTGCAGTGAGATGTCCGCCCAGATTTCTGTGTAAGGTCACCTGCTATAGTCAGTTTTTGTATAAAGTCTCTGACTAAAACTGGCGCTTGGATTTTTTTCTCCTTCTCTCAGGGGGAAAGACCATGGCATTTCCCATTTCTTCTACGGCTTCATGTGCATGCGTCTGTGCTGATGCAATCCCTGTACTCCCTGCAGGGATTTCACCACCGCTCTCTCTCTCTCTCTCTGTCTCTGACCTCTCTTTCCAGCGCAGCGATGGCACCACCAGAGCTGTTAAAATGCTCTATAGTGTTTTATTTCCGAAAGGCACATTGTACCAGAGGATGACCTCAAGGAATGACCTTACGTATTCTGCCAGGCTTTTTCCTGTGAAAGTCGTTTTGCAAACAGCGTTTCTCTGACACATGATCTGTGAGTGCTTTGAGAGGATCCGTGACTTTGGGCATTTGATAACACAGCACTTTTACACTATCAATTCTACCATCGTAGTGGTGGAGATTGGCTTGAGCGTCATATATTGTATCACGTCTATCATCCAAATCTCCCAGCGATGCACAGATTATGCCTATAGCATCTCAAGATAGATGGTTGTCTCAAGCAGTGTTAAAATGCTTGACGGACAGCTTCCTGTCAAAGTATAGAGATCTGAGCACTCAAAAGAGTAATGGAGTAGAGGGCGTAAAATCTAGGCGCTTTCATCATTTTTGCACAAATATTTTAAAAGTCTTGTTTGATAGTCACTATTCCATAGTCACAATTTCTATAAAATTCAACGATAACATTATAATTGGTTCAATTGAGCTGCTATAACAAATTCAACCAATTCATCTCAATAGCAAAAGGAAAAAAATAATTAAATAAAGATATTGTGTAGAATAACAGGTATGACTTGGTCAATTAATTCCAGCCTTTTCCCCCGAGATATAGTGATATAGAGATATGATATAGTGATCACAGTATTCGCAAGTATTCACCCGTTTCTGGATCAAAGTGTGCAGGGAGCTTAACAAAACAATCTCCCACTGTGAGGATCACACAGGTCATCTTTGTGTCCACTGAATGCTTGGTTCCACTCCACCAGAAGACAAATGACTGTATAGCTATACGGGCCTTTTTCATAACACTTTTCCGCTGTGTGTGTGTGTGTGTGTGTGTGTGTGTGTGTGTGTGTGTGTGTGTGTGTGTGTGTGTGTGTGTGTGTGTGTGTGTGTGTGTGTGTGTGTGTGTGTGTGTGTGTGTGTGTGTGTGTGTGCGTGCGTGCGTGCGTGCGTGCGTGCGTGCGTGCGTGCGTGCGTGCGTGTTTTCAAGTGCATCTCCAGCTGGTGCCAGCTCTCCATGTTGTTGGAGCACAGTGCTTTTGGTCTGTTCATTATCTTGCAAAATGACTTTCTCACCCCCACATTTTAAAGCCGCCTCTTGAGAGATGGTTTTCTCACTTCCCCAAAAAAACTGAATCCAATGACTGTGAGGAGAGCCATGGAGTTCTTCTCCGTTTTTTCCATCTAATCCTCACAAAAGAAACAATAGTGTCCTGGGGGGGGAGTACAACCCTGTAGTGGATAAGGGCAGCCCTCCTCACAAGATGGCATGCAGCGCTGCTCGTCGCTAAGTTGCTGTGGCCAAAGGTCGTTCTGTGTAAAGGGTAGATTTGGCCACAGTCGAGTGGGGACCGTGACAGCTGAGCTCAATCAGATGAGCTTTGCACGGTGCGAGGCACAGCATGCAGCACAAGACACGTACCGATGGAGGCAATTTGTTAAAGCCGTATGTCCCGCTTGGAATGAAGAGGAGCAGTGACGGAGCTGACCCTTATGTTGCACTACTCGTAGGACATTTGTGTTGCCCCCCTCCCGACAAGAACGTTGTGTTTCCGCATGCAATTTCGGCTAATGTCACCACTTGTGAAAATGCACACGTGGTTACTCGTTAATTACACGGCAGACGCGCAGAGAAGATTGTTATTTTGAGGGTCGGCTAGGCACTTTTGGACACATTTTGTTTTCCTCCCTTGGCGTGTTGCCCTACTCACAGTGCGTATTGAGCGTATATGTAGCGACAGCACTGAAGAGGAGTAATAGAAGTAAGAAAATTGGACCCTGAGGCGTTCCAAATCCCTCAGGCAAAAAGAAAAATTATATTGACAGTTAAAGGAACCATATAAGCCCTTACAAATCTGTTACTCAGAGACTAAACATTTTGATATTTAGTCCACTAAGACTAGACGAAGACTAGACAAAATAGGAGTAAAACTACATGATCTGTTAACCAAAAAGACTACAAGACAGAATAAGTCAGAAATGGTTGTTAAAATGTACACTGCCTCACCAAGCCATGATGTAATGATGAGTTCATCATGTGCAGAGCTGTCTGTAGCCAAACAGGCCGCTGTTGGCTGGAGAAAACTAAAACTGCCCACGGGGCCCCCTGGTGGCTGACGCCCATTGCACTGGAAACCGCTGAAACGTAGCTCTGCTAGGAGGAGAGAGAGCACACCAGTAGTGAATATGTGCTGCTCTCTCTCTCTCTCTCTCTCTCTCTCTCTCTCTCTCTCTCTCTCTCTCTCTCTCTCTCTCTCTCTCACACACACACACACACACACACACACACACACACATACACATGTACGCGCACATGCACGCAGCATGCCTGCACCAACTCCCTGAGCTCATTCTTTATCAGCAGACATGATGCAAACAATTTCAGAGAGCGGTAATCCTGGAAAGATTGCTCAAGGACTAGCTTTTGCTCGTGCACGTTGTACGCGCACTCGCACGTGTGCTGTGCTGTGCACGTGCGTGCCGTGCACGTGGTGTTCCCCAGAGAGACGGCGGAGCCTTCCAGCCAGTCTCACCTCGTAACTCCTTGGGTTCTGTCAGCGACGGTGTGTGCAAACCAAACAACGTCTCCCTCGCTCACACTGCCCTTCAGGGCCTTAGAACCCAGCAGAACACTAAACTATACACTCTACACTCTTCTTCCTCACACAAAGAAAGCAGGGTTGGACTGGCCATAGGAACTGAGGGAGCTCTCCCAGTGGGCCGCGACCATAGGGGGCCACTAGGAGGAGCTAAAATAATAATAATAATAATGATAATAATACAGCCTGTACCTGTATCAGTGAGTAAACCCTGTTCTACCTTGGAGCCTTTTGCTAGAGAATAATTCTAGTGAGAGCAACAAAGGCTTGTGTAGGTGTCTGTTGGTTTGCATCATTTATGTTGTTTTGTAAAAACGGTGGTATTATGGCTTTTTGTTTGTGTGTGTGCTGACAGAGCGGGGATATCTGCACGCTGGTTGTGGTGAGCCAGTCTGGGCCAAATTCGTGCAAAAATGGGCTAGTCTGGGCCAAATTCACACGTAAAATAACCGGGCCGAATTTTTGGCCCAGTCCAGCTCTGAAAGAAAGTCACACATAGCCAATAGCATACTAGGCCTTTCGGGCCTATTGGCCTTCACCAGTGCATAAAACCGTCTCAGTGCTAGTGACCTATATAGTTATATTTCCAAAAGTCATTAGTTATGTATGTAAATCCCTTTGCAAGTGCAATACCAAACTATTTTTGACACACCAGGCTGCAGCGGAAAAAATACAGAGAATCCATAACCAGAGAAGCAATTCAATGGTATTTTCTCATTTAAAACTTTTAGGCAATACATGCAGAATGAATTCAGTGCACTTCTCAATAGCCTTTCTATGTCTCCTCCTGAGCTTAATGGATTGGCTGCATTCATTCCTTGAAATCTAAGTGTACAGTTTTCATAACCTGTGGCATCAAAATGCCTATAGCATTTCTCACTTTACTTTTGTGTTTGGTGATCCAGATTTGAAACTCTCTGCTTAGGAAACAGACAAAAAAGAAAATACAAAAACAAACAAAAAAAAAAAAAAAAAACGCAGACAATTGTGCCACCTCTTAACCACTGCCTGTAACACACACTACTCCTGTCTTGCTAATGTCACTACTAGCAAACTAAATCTGACCCATTCTTGCTCCAGAAAACTCCTATCTGCACCATCTGATAATGCATGTTTTAGTCAGCAGTTAGAATGGTGGTGGACTGCAGTGCACATTCGCAATATATACTGTACTGTATATATTTTGGTTGTTTCGTGGATATTGTCTCTGTTGGGTGGAAAAATCCATTATAACTGTTCCAGATTCAAAAGCACCAAAAGTAACAGATCAACTCAAAACACTAGGGTGTTGATGTATCAACAAAACACACACACACACACACACATAGAGGTCTCTTCCCTGACAGCAACGGTATACAATATGAAACCCCTATACTCCTCCACAGCAGTGGATCAGGGCATGACTTTACGCGTAGACACAGAGATGACGTACAACAGCCAGGGTGGGATGCACTGTTATGCCGTTTATGAGCCATCACTGTTACAACAACTACTGTAGTAAAGGTTTAATGAGTCCACGCGGGTCTGGGTAGCAGCACAGTGGTGTCAGAGTGCTTTACTACTCTGGCTGCAGCCTTGGTGGGGTCTTTTTAGAGATCATGAGCCACCATGTCGCCGTGGAACAGGACAGCATAGTTTCAGGGTCGATATGCACTTAACGAGATTGATTCATATCAATGGAGGTTCCCTTGTGACTTTAGTTTGCTTGACAGCGTGAATTAAGCAGCCAGACGAGGTATACGCGCGGCAAGACGAATGAGGCAATCAGTCGCCATTATGTCAAGGAGCGTGATGTACTGTGAGTCAACTCGGTGCACACTGACGGAACCAAATGGACCCTTCAAGAGTGTCTTAAGTGTGAGGGTTGTTTATTTGGTTCCATTTGGGCCTACTGAGGATTTCACAGCTTTGAGCATCAATGATACAATGTTTGGATGCTATATCAAAAGATTTTCAGGCATTTGAAGATTTTATGATTCTGTGAAGCCTTGTTATATTGAAATTTGCATGTTTCTCTCTGTGTGTGTGTGTGTGTGTGTGTGTGTGTGTGTGTGTGTGTGTGTGTGTGTGTGTGTGCGTGTGTGCGTGTGTGTGTGTGTGTGTGTGTGTGCGTGTGTGCGTGTGTGAGAGAGAGCGACAGTCTGTAAACAACAATGTGCAAAACACAACAGCCACTACTTACAATAATGCCCCCCGGTCACACCAGAATTGGCAGGATGAAAAATGGCAGAAAGGGGAGTTAGTCGAGTCAATTTATTCAGGGAACATAAAATATGTTGAACTGGAGGCTTTGTTTGGAAGAGCTGATCCAGAACAGAGACAGGTGTTCATGTATTGGCAAGTACTATCACCTACGCTGCAGCCAAAATGGAGGACAATTAGCCCTTCACTAAGTCCCTCCCCAATCCGGCCTTGTCCAATAGGCACAATAGAAGAGGAAAGCTTGACCAGGAAAGCTTGACCTGGATAGCAACAGTTGCTAAAGTATTTGGATTGGTGTTAGAAAGTGAACAAAGCCCACTCCAAAGGGTGAGTTTTTGACTAAGGCTCATTACCCAAAACGCCAAAACACTTTTCACTAAATTTACTTTTAAGTGATTGTGAGGTGAATGGGATGCTATATGCACAACACAAGGAAGCACATTCATTCCCTGGGGTCATTAAAATGAATGAGGGGGCGAATCAGTGATTCCACCGGTGCGGCCAATCCAATGCAATCCAATCTAATCCAATCCAGGAGCGTGTCCCTCAGCCCGGAGCCATTGACAGAATGCCCTCAGCTATATGGGAGTGGTAACCTGTCCTCCTCCACCAAGCAATGTCGGCTGTAATCATCGTTTATAAATCATAATCAAATAATCATGAGTCTCTCGACATTAACGGGAGCCTCTGTCATTAAATCAAAGGCTCATTTGTTGCATGACAGGACCATTTTCATATTTGTCACTTTGACACGGCAATCAAGCGACATTGTTGAGCTATCATGGCTGCCACTAACCCCACCCCCAACCCAAACTTTATTTTCATCAGTGACTGAGTCTGTCTGTCAGCCGTCACTCATTATGTAACATTATCCACTCAATATACGTTTCTAGCACATGATGTTGCGCATCAAAAATTTCAGATCTACAACAGAGTGTGCCAAGCTTGTAGATATGCTATATGTTTGATGTGATGTAACGATTCCGGTTCCTTAACGATCCCCTCCTGATGATTCCAATATTTAATTATAATGACTGATAAACACAAATTCAATCACACCGTATATATTATTGTAATGTGAGGACCAGGGACGCTATGGGCTCTGATACCAGGGTCCATTATTTATTTTGCATTTGAACTACGGACCACCATTTGATGTCGCTTCCAATACCCAATAATAAGGAATATTTTGTTTTTGTCCACAATACTATTGTGTATTGATGGCACAACACATGAAAATATCAATTCTTCTATATTATCTAATTATGTTGACTTATGTAGACTAGAATTATGTATCTAAATCCCGATCCAAAACCCTACATGCAACAACCAAACATGAATCCTGCATCACCTGTTCAGGATTCAACTTTGAAAACAAATGAACGAGATCAAAACATGCTGCTGCTTCATACTGTTTAGAGATTGTGGATCTGTTACTTTCGCTGCTTTTTTGCGATGTGGTAGCATGGACAATCAGGGCGTTCATTTACGAAAGTTAAGAAATACAAATAGTATATGAATATGGAGAACGCTGCAAACGGACGCTAAGAAAAGTTGATGCTAAAACAGTCTTGACCCTTTGGTGTGGTTTGGTTCATTGGGTTCCACGCGTTGAATCACCAGGGACAATGCCCGTCAGTGTGCATGAATGTGAAACAGGACACATCACACAGCAGAGATAATGCTAAAACCGCCTTGACCCTTTGGTGTGAAAAGGGTTTACAACTCCTCCAGCAGTAGTGGGTCAGGAGGATGTACAGTACAGTAGACTTAGAGACAAGCAGCACCGCCATGGGCAAAGACTTTGGCCCTGACACAGCCGGTCGCAGTTTACACTGTGTTCCAACTTATTATGCAAATCATGTTTTTGTTTGATTTTCCAACTTATTTGATGCAAATGATGATCAGCATAATTTTCAAGTCATTAGCTGTCAATTTATATTTCAAATGTTATTGAACAAACCTCCTAATGAAAACAGAATTTAAAAAATAAATTAAAAACTTGGAACAGTGCGTTTCGCACTGTTCCAGATTATTATGCACATCATAGTTTCAAGACATTTTCTAGTTTGTAAAGAACTGAAAATAGTAATTTGTTGAATTCATAGCAATAAGGAGGTCATATGTACTGGGAAACAAAAGCTATTTCAATCCAAAACATGTTAACAGGTCCAATTACATGTTAACATGGGACCCCTTGTTTGATAGCAGCTTGCGTCCATAAAACTTGTGAGTTTATGAAGAGTTTCTGCTTGAATGTCTTTGCAGGATGTCAGAACAGCCTCCCAGAGTTGCTGTTTGGATGTAAACTGCCTCCCAACCTCATACTGTACACGAAGACCAATTTTCAAACAGTCTTGTTCACTGATGAGTGCCGTCCAACAAGGCTGCGACATCAGCAAGGAGGTGGCGGAGTCATGTTTTGGGCCGGAATCCTAGGGAAAGATCTGGTTGGCCCCTTTAGGGTCCCTGAAGGTGTGAAAATGACTTCTGCAAAGTATGATGAGTTTCTGACTGACCACTTTCTTCCACGGTACAAAATGGAAGAATCATGCTTTCTGAAACAAAATCATCTTCAAGCACGACAATGCACCATCTCATGCTGCAAGGAATACCTCAGCTTCATTGGCTGCTATGGGCATAAAAGGGGGAAAAAAATCATGGTGTGGCCCCCACCCCACCCCCCCTGACCTCAATCCTATTGAGAATGTCTGGAGCATCCTCGAGCGAAAGATCTAAAGGGGCCGACCAGGTCTTTCCCTAGGACTCCGGCCCAAAATATGACTCCGTCACCTCCTTGCTGACGTCGCAGCCTTGTTGGGACATGGTGGCCAAACTGGCCATGCACCAACCATCCACTACTCCATCCATCTGGACCATCCAGGGTTGCACGGCACTCATCACTGAACAAGACTGTTTTGAAAAATGTGCAGTATGATGGTGGGAGGCAGTTTACATCCAAACAGCAACTCTGGGAGGCTGTTCTGACATCCTGCAAAGACATTCAAGCAGAAACTCTCCATAAACTCACAAGTTTTATGGACGCAAGCTGCTATCAAACAAGGGGTCCCATGTTAACATGTAACTGGACCTGTTAACATGTTTTGGATTGAAATAGCTTTTTTCCCAGTACATATGACCTCCTTATTGCTATGAATTCAACAAATTACTATTTTCAGTTTTTTACAAACAAGAAAATGTCTTGAAACTATGATGTGCATAATAATTTGGAACACTGCGAAACGCACTGTTCCAAGTTTTTAATTTATTTTTTAAATTCTGTTTTCATTAGGAGGTTTGTTCAATAACATTTGAAATATAAATTGACAGCTAATGACTTGAAAATTATGCTGATATCATTTGCATCAATTATGTTGGAAAATCAAACAAAAACATGATTTGCATAATAAGTTGGAACACAGTTTATGCAGTTCATGAGCCGTAAACCATCACGACGACCATAACTCTGTCGTAAAACGTTTACCTGCTTGATGGCCTGCAGCAGCTTTCCGTAGCACACCACGATGACCAGGAAGGGCACCAGCAGGCAGAAGACGAAGAGGCACACGATGTAGGAGATGTTGTTGGCCGTCTTGGAGTGCCAGTCGACGGAGCAGGTGGTGCCGGGCCCCTCGGGGCCGTAGCGGCTCCAGCCCAGCAGCGGCGGCATGGTCCAGAAGAGCGAGTAGGCCCAGGACACGGCGATGCCCACCGACACCTTGCGGTAGTTGGACACGTCGGCCTCCATGGAGCCCATCATGGTGCTGTAGCGCTCGAAGGACAGCACGGCCAGGGAGATGAGCGACACGATGCCTGGGGGGCGCACACACACACACACGCACACACACACACACACACACACACACACAGACACACACGCGCGCACACACACACACACACACACACACACACACACACACACACACACACACACACACACACACACACACACACACACACACACACACACACACACACACACACACACAGTAAATCCCATTTTTTACTCAAGGAAAAGAATCAATACCACCTTGTACAAATGCTACCTCGTAAGTACAGTATAGGCATGGTGTAAGTATGGTATGTACAAAGTGTTGGCATAAAAATATACACAGTACTCTACTCAATAGCCAGAATGTCCCCATTTTGTAGGTTTTCAAATGTTTCAAAAGCATTGTAAATACGAAGTACTTCAGCAAAGTATAACAAAATGGTTCTTTAACTACAATAATTGAGCAAATGAACCTAGTTATTTTTCCACTACAGGCACACATGAGCGCGCACACCCACACACACACACACACGCGCGCGCACACATGCACACACGCACACACGCACACACACACACACACACACACACACACACACACACACACACACACACACACACACACACACACACACACGCACACACACACACACACACACACACACACACACACACACACACACACACACACACACACACACACACACACACACACACAGGCACCTAGTCACACACAGGCACCTAGTCACACACGCATGCACACCCCAGCATGCACACACAGTCACAGCAGACTACAGTGTGCAAGTGCAACGACACACCACTGAACTAATAATGCATTTAGCAGCAGTTACGCCATGCGTGCAGTGTCAACCCCTATAATGAAAATTTCACGCTTTATGGAGCCATCAGACGGAAGACAAATAGTCAGCACTCGTCCAAATGTTTAGCCACCTTATCTTCAAAAGAAAATAGAATAAAATGAAGGCATGGCATTGATCGTCAAATATTTTCAGTTCCCCTGCGGCCAGCCCCTCAGCAGATGCACAGTGTAAATCACATCGCAGTGCTATGCCTGCTTGACAGAGCCCATGAAATGTAGTAGGAGATAACAGAGACGCCCTCAAACCGCACAGAAGTGTCCTTTCCCGTCATAACAACTCAATAAACACAAGCTTAAAACAGTTTGCACTCTCGCCCTTCTCTATATCTACTTTATGGCCCTTTCCTCGGTCCCTGTCTGCTTTCTCCTTCGCTGTCTCTTTGTTTTCTCATACACTTCATTCTGCCATCCTAGCTGTCCTTTGCTTGTCACCGCGCATGGAGTCAGAATGCTTATGATCAGAGTTTCATACGGCATTGCAGAGCGACTTCAGGTCAAGGTTGGGCGATAGCATACCGACTAAAGGAGATCTCTCATGTTTAACTAAAATATTCAAAGAATGCAGATAGCACCCCATGAGCTTGTGGATCAACTATTTTAGCTTATTTAGGAAAGTAAGAGTGGAGTTTTCGGTTCGCGCTCAGGTGGACTGCTTTTTTGGCTGTTTTAGTGATAATAAAATGGGAATGTAATTTTGTGTGCTTTGGGGTGAGCGTTCTCGTATGCATCTGCGTGACGTGCGTTCCAAACGACTATCCCACTAAGCTTTTGCATATTGTGTCAAAAGTTGACCAATTACAGCTCATGCCACTACAGTACAACCATGTAAACTGTGCAATATTTCATAACTATCAATTGCCAAAGAGTGGACAGGGAGGCTATGCCACTATCAGACACAGGTCTTTCCTTTTAACCTGTTGGCTTTGAAGCCAATTACAAAATGAATTTGCAGCTTATATAAAGGTAACGTGCCCAGGGGGCGCCTGAGGCCTCAAGCAGTTTAGCGCACAGACCATATGCTCCTGGCATGACTCTCCTCTATGCCCTTGGTTTCATGGCTTCCTTCACTGACCTATCTGAAAGAAGGCATAAAAATGCCAAAAATAAACCATTAAAAGAGAGAGGAAGAAGAAAAAAAAGATTGCTGCAGCCAAAAACGCTCTGTGCACAGAGCGGAGAGTGAGAGAGTGGTACGACAAGGGAGAGGAGTGAAGGACGGGAGGGAAGTAGTAGTGAAGGAGACGAAGGAGGATAAAGAAGGATAGAGTGGTACTGTAAGATGAGGAAGGACTGGAAAAGGGAGGAAGGGAGGGAGGGAGGAATGAACAAATAGTGTGGTGTAAAGGTGATCGCACGCACGCACGCACACACACACACACACACACACACACACACACACACACACACACACACACACACACACACACACACACACACACACACACACACACACACACACACAGAGTCTTACAGCAGCCACGCCTTTCAACAACACATCTTTTCTTCCTGTGCTTTAGGACTGATGAATCTCCATCACGTCTCACATTTAACCACTTAAGTCCTAGCCTGGATTCAGCCCACAGGCCCCGCCCACTCAGAGTCTGACATTTAACCACTTAAGTCCTACAGTGCATCTACCAGCTCACAGCGCCATGCAATTACACATACACAAACATGATACATTCTAGATTGTCGCTGCATGAGAGGTTTTGGAAATGTTATACCACTGACATGAACAAGAAGGCTAGGTGAATTAATCTCGTAATAATGTAGAATGAAGACATCATACACACATAACATGTCAGTTCAGTTGAAATGTGGTTTATATGTTTTCTCATGGTGCATAACTTATTTCATTTTGAGCACATTGATGGACTTACATTTGGATAGATTACACTTGGACATACTATATCAAGTACAGGTGCAATAACATTCAAGAGAACAGTCCATGGACCACCTGTAATCACGCCATAGACCACTAACATCTGTTTACCACTGGTTAAGAAAGGGGAGGGGGTCTGCATTATTATAATTGCTTTTTCCTCCTCTTGTTGATTTCTGAACACTAGCTGTCATCAGCACTAATGTCATTTTGATCTTTAATGATTAGTGCCGTTGCCATTAATTGATTTTCTTGGGCTATCAGGTATAATACCCAAGGGGAATTAAATAATAATGACTGTAATATATACCGTAATAATGATGAGAAGGTATAATAGTTTTGAAGGGTTCACGATGGTATCCTGACCCTTTTTTATTTTCTGCTGCAAGAAGTCTAGTGCAGGGTACATGCAAGCCATCTCAGTAGAAAGTACATCTCCAGGGTTTCCCAGCAAAAACGAGGCCACGTGTGAACTTTATGTTTACTTTGTTTTTGTTTTGGGCCTAGTGCCCCTCAAAAAAGCAACATCAAATATTTCCATAGCCTGCTTAACACTTGAAAATTGCATTTCAATTCATTGGTGAGTCTGGATTCCTGCAGTGCTAATCCATATTTGGCTGTGGAAGTAGCCTTCAGCCATGCATTCAGTGTAACAAAAAGTCCCAATAAATAAAAACAATTGTATAGCTCATTTGAGAACTTTTTTCTCTTGGCCCTGTCTTATCGCTGCTTGCAGCTATATTTGTTTTTAAATGTGTCCTGCAGGGGTTCACTTTAAAACCTGGTCGAGTGTCTATATCAGCATTCCTCATTGAGCAGTGAGCAGGTGAAGGTTTCCTGACTAAGCTTCCTTTTACTTTTCAGAATGATATTGTCGCAAATCCAATTGCTGCATATGAACCCACGAGTATGAAGAATCTAATCAAAATGCAATTCCCGGAAAAGTACATGGCGTCTTTTCACTGCGAGTGGCATCAGAATGTGAAATCTAATACATTGTCTCCATCACTGAAGAGGCCGCCGCCCTCGGACTGCGTAGTACAGCAATCTGCTTTAATAAAGCTGATTATGACATACAGAATAGGACCTACAGGTAAATTGGTTATGTGGGCTACCATTAAAATAGAAATAAAAAAGGTGTTCATTTAATGCTGAGTGGTACATTTATACACATTACATTTAATACATGGTGTAGTATAAGTAACGGCCCCATCATTGACTAGTCTAGAAACCAGGGGCGGATGTAACATTTCCCAATTGGGGGGGGGGGGGGGGGGCACCAATACCATTTTCAGTAGTGATTCAAATACTTTTAAATATAAGCACCGAAATATCTTGGGTTGTTTTGCATGCCATCATGTTTGACTGGGCATTTAGGGGGACATTGACCCCCCCCCCCCCCCCCCCCGCCTATGCCTAGATCCGCCCCTGCTAGGAACCCCTCTCCCCTCTCCCCTCCTGGGCTGCCAGTGACAAGGGACTCCACTCAAAGCAACACTGAGCGATACCCACTGCAGTGCAACTTTGAGGCTGACATCACAGAATTTCTCTCCTGGTCTCCCAGAGGGATCAACTGGTCCCCTAGAGGGATCAACAGCATATAGTGCATGCATGGCCCCCCGAGAGGGAACAACTGGTCCCCCACTGGGATCAAGGGCAGTAGCTAAATCTAATATCCTCAAAATAAACGTCTTGTGATCTGATAGCATTTCAAATGAAATGAAGCAACCCGCCCCCCCCCCTCTCTCTTTGTATTTTAGGAAGCATTGATCTGATCATTATACTGTATATATGTGTGCAGGTATAATTAATTCCAATCCGGTTGAGATCCCACCACCCCTCCCCTCCCACCCTGCCCTCCACATAAAAAAATCACTCTGCCACTGCAAACTCTGTAGTTTTTTTTATTTTTTTATTTCTGTAAAGATCACTTCCGCAGGCGCTGCCGCGACACACCGCTCTGACAGATAAGAGACAGACCAAACGATAGCATCTACACCAGGGGTGTCAAATCCAAATACAGAGTGGGCCAAAATAGAAAAATTGGTACAAGTTGAGGGCCAGAGATACCGTCTGTGTTTCAACACCGGATTACAATGACGTCCCTGTCAAACAGCAAAAAAGTAATTTCCCTTCAAAAATCAATGTTTCTTAATGGCAAGATAATTGTAAAGATGAAACTGGCTGCATTAAAAACTGTTTTAAGTTTTAATGAAAAACAGTAGGTGTTCACGTCTCATAGCGTGCCACGGAGTGGTGCGCTATTTGACGTGAACACCTGCTATTTTTCGGGATTTTTTTCTTCTATGATCCTCACCTAGTGCTGCTTTTATTGTTAATTGAAAAAGTAAATTAGACTGAGTTGAGGAGGTAAAACAATTAGTTGCATTCATTTCTTATCATGGTGTGTGCAATATACCAGAGGGCCAGTTGTAATACTAATTCAATGTCATCCCGCGGGCCAAAGATAATTCATTCACGGGCCTGATTTGGCCCCCGGGCCTTGAGTTTGACATATGTGATCTACACACACATTTTTGGGAAACCTCAGGCGGAGCGGAGCGGAGCGTTCAGCCTTGCCCACCGTGAGCAAGGCTGTGCATTGATCCAGCTAAAGTGTTTGAAGCCAGATCTCCATCATCCATAATGGATGTTTTTTTTTCTCCCTTTTTTTTTACTGCGCCTCAAACAGACCTTTAATTCACTATTTATTACGTGGTCTCATTAGCAACACACTCACCCCGACCTCTGTGGTCAGAGCAGCATTGTTCTGGTTGCTTTGTCCCTGATGACACGTCCACTGACCTTCCTGCAGGAATCAGCATCGTGTGTGTGTGTGTGTGTGTGTGTGTGTGTGTGTGTGTGTGTGTGTGTGTGTGTGTCAGGGGCGGATCTAGGCATGGGCATGGGGGCAATGCCCCCCTAAATGCCCTGTCTGCCCCACCAAACATGATGGCATGCAAAAGTTCACCCAAGATATTTCAAATTATAGTGCTTCTATTTAAAATGACGTGAAACACTACTACTGCTACTAACTAACTACAGCTGTGTCACCACTAAACCAACAGCATTTCATCATTGAAAACCGAAAACTCTGAGTCAGACCTTTAGCTTTATGCATGCTGCGTGTCTGATGTAATTTCAACAACAGCTGATGTTATTATTGATGTTTTACTTGCCTAATAAAAGTCCTGTATCTGAAAATGGTATGGGTGCGGCTTCATCGCTGCCCCTATACCATTTTCTTCTGCCCCCCCCCCCCCCCCCCCCCCCCCAATTGGGAAAGGTTACATCCGCCCTTGGTGTGTGTGTGTGTGTGTGTGTGTGTGTTAAAATAAAAATGCAGGTCTGCATTCATGTGTATTTCCATGACACTGAGCATAATGTGGCATGACCTGCAGAGGCAGAATCTAATGCCTTCTAAATCCTTCTCTAATGATTTATGTGAAGGACCCCCCCAGGCCAAAATTGTATGTAGGTATTTGGCCACCACCGACCTCCATCTAAATATATTTTGTTGCAGCGACCTCCAATACCAATGTGCACAAGTCTTCATGTCAATCTACAATCTTGAATTTGTGGTGCTGCTATTTTTGAATCTCCTGAGTACAAAAGGACGCAGATGCTTGGTTGGTCTCAATGGATTGAGGATACATGATTGATTGGATATAATCAGAAGTGGTGATTTATTACCATTACCATTTCAAACTGAGACACTCGTTTGTTGCACCTACAGTGTCCCTCGTCATATAGTATGTCCCGCAGGGCTTAATAAGCGGAACATTGTCCGTATCCATCAGCCTTAATAAAATCACAGAGGCCATTACATACCATATGGTGTTACTGCATACACCTAATGCTTTATGATGCCTATGAGCACAATGAGCCGCTGACAGACACATAGACAATTATAACGACATCTTTGAACACCAAAAACCATCCCTACATACCGTGATTACAATATTACACTATGTGATCTACAACGTACAAACACACCTGTAGTAGTGCATGTGTGCATGCGTGTGAGTTTTATTTTTGCATGTCTCAGGGGCACGCACACGTGTCTACAGTATGTCTGTGCAAAGCATTGTCATGGAGTCAGTGTGTGTATGTGTGTTCAGTGCATGTGTGCATGTGTGCGCGCACACACACACACACACACACACACACGCGCCTGTGTGCATGTGTGCGCAGTCTAACTTCAGTAGACAGAGCGGTCCAAGGTTAATCCACTGGGTGTGCACATATAGTGCACTCTGAGCAGCAGGCGCTGAGACTACACACTATACCCTATTATGCGAGGGCATGAGGAGCTGAAGGTGGCATGTCGCCACACACCCCCCTCCACACACACACACACACACACACACACACACACACACACACACACACACACACACACACACACACACACACACACACACACACACACACACACACACACACACACACACGTTTCTGCACAGAACTACAAGGACAAGATGCTAGAAGGTTTTTTTTTTCTTTTTCTTTCTTTTTTCAGTGATGCAGAGACTAGATCGCTGCAGAGAGATGGCAGCAGAGGTGAACCACACAGTCCTGTGCAAGGATGATAATAACAAAGTTTATACTGTAGCCTACTGTGTTTGAATATAAATAAACAATGCAGTGTATTGTGTTAGAGCGTGCATGCGTGCGCCTGTGTACCAGTGCAGGATTCGAACCAGGATTCGAACCTGGGGTGGGGGGGGGGGGGGGGGGGGGGGGGGGTGATTACCCAGAAATCCTTTCTCAGGACTTAAAACCGCTTCAAACATCTTACTTCAAATGTAAAAAAAAAAAAAAAAAAAAAAACTTACAATACAATAATCCCTCTTGGGGCATTTACATACAACGTACATACATTATAATCTGCAATATAATTATGACCCACAGCATATGACACTGCTGAGGCTTCTTTGTCTGTTTCCACTGCCGCCTCTAAAGGCTTCAGAACACACACACAAAACCTAAGGACACATAGGTTTAGATAATAAAACCAAATAATAAAAAAAACAAATCAAAAGGAATGCTGTGAAACATTTTCAATGGCCCTTAGTCAGTACAGTGCAACAATCTCTCCTTAGCTATCTCATGAACAATGAAAGTTCTAATGATGTCTGCAAGCCATTGTGTCACACGCATAGGCCTACACAACTCCATATTTGGGCACAAACAGAGCGGCGGATACATGCAGGGTTGCTCTGACTCTGTTGCTTTTTCTGTCACTCCACACAGCAAAGTCCTCTGTGTTCATTTAGCTCTTGAGAGTGCACAAATTGACCCAAATAGATCCTTATGGGCGCACAGAGGGTTTTCCTCTGCGCCTCCCTATGTCTGGCTGCCTCACTCGGCGTACCTCCAGGGTTTTTTAGCTCGTCTTATCAGAGGGTTTTCCACTAAATTGGCTCCTTGTGGAACGACAGTGTGATGCTATAGAGGATAGCTTCAGACCTGTTTAATCTGCAGCCCATACGCTATGGTGTAAAGCCATATTGGCAGCCATGGTGTAGGGGGAAAGTCACTCATATTGTATGGGGACTAATTATTTGCCCTCTGCATACTTGAGAGAGTTCACCTGAGAATATGTATTTTTTTTCTCGGTTTTGCGACCGCAGGTCAGTCTGTCATGACTCCTGTCACGCCTCTACATATGGTCACTTTGTGACATCACATTATGACCCGTGCAGAATTAATTCCGTGTATACATTAACTTCGTATATTGATCTGAACCCTCAGCCCAAAGCGCCAGCCCTACTAGGGTGGGCTGGCAGAATGGCAGGGTGGGCAACTCCGAAGTTTTTCATATGAAGCAGTGTTTTTCAACCTTTTTGACACCAGGGCCTGGTGTCAAAAAGGTATTTGAGCCTCAGCATTTGAGCCACGGACCACCATTTGATGACATTTTAGCCCCACAGACCCCAAAACTAAAGATTTCTTTTGCTTTTGTCCACAATTCCAGGCTGGGTTTGGGAAACAAAACAGTGAAACATACATATCAAATGACCATTAATGTCCTACATTCTCTAGTTGTGTAGACTTGTGCTAATTCACATTATGAATATTTTTTTTTACATCTGGTTAATCAACTTTCCACCATTTAGCCTGGGGACCACCTGGAACTCTCCCAAGGACCACTAGTGGTCCCTGGACCACTGGTTGAAAACCACTGATATTACCTTTCATTGGGTGGGCAGGACGCACGTTTATGTGGGCCCTGCCCACCCGTGTCCCCCCTCTAGATCTGGCCCTGTCGCCCAGCCGTCTGCCATCACCCAGCCTCCCCTGAAACGGTGGGGTCCCTCAGCATTAGAAAACACAATAGTGTATTTTCTGTTCAAATAGCAGATCTACAGTACAAGCAACGCAATGTGTCGCGAGCTTGTTCTGCTAAGCTGCAAAACCATTTCACTTGAGTAAAAACTCTTCCACTGTTCAATATTGGCTATAACTGAGGAAAACTGGAAGAGTGGTTCGTTCTTCATTCTCTGTGACTGCAGTGAAGTCAGCCTGTTCTGAACATAATGTGCACTCATGAGGTCTTCTATAGGGTGGGTATAGGCTACACTAAATACCACTGCTGTAATGTCTGACAGATACAAGTGCAGCTCTTCAGCAGAGTGAAACTTGATTTAGATCGTACCAGAGATTGTCAAAGTAACACTTCACACGGCAGCAGGCTGCAAGGCCTGCAGGGATGCAGTCAGTGATCAAAGACACAATCAACCCCTTCCATCTCGCTATAGCCCCCGACCCGCCCAAAATAAGGATAAGGGGAAAAAAAAGGTGACATCTTGTAGATCAGTCACTTTCACTGCATGACACTGTTATATGTGATGGTATAAAAAATACCTTTTTGAAGCTGGTAGTTTGCTGCATTCTGCATATGTTCAAAGGATTGACATAGAGTTTTTCTACTGAAAAACTGCTTGTCAGGCTATACCACTTGAGTTTGAAAACTGGTTTGACGTGAGCATGCAACCTTACCCTGCATTATAATGCCAATCAGAGCATCCTAACTAGCATCCATAGCATATCATGCACAGTGTAAAATCTGTTATGCTGTAATATCTGCTCGGGCACCTTTATATCTAATAGGAAAATTTGGTTCAGAGTTTTGCTCGAGAACAGAATGGGCTCATCCCTGTACCTGTAACATGCCCATCTTTCATTGGCTCATGGAAAGCCCAGCCCTTACCTACACTGTATTTAAAGACTTCCCCAAATGCTGCCACCTTTATGATGAAGACTGTATGGGTAGAAATGTTAGACTAAGTGCAAATGTGTAGATAATCGTTTTTTCTTTGTTTTCTTTGGTTTAACTCTTTTCCACATTCCCTTCCCTTCTTCTTCTATAATTTCTTTTTTCTTTTATGCAGTACCTGTGATGTAACAACAAAGCTAATTCTGATCCTGATCCACCATAAATGCAGCCTTAGTGAAGAGGGAATATAGACAATGGAGAAAAGAGAAAGCAAGTGCTCTCCCGTAATAACACATAATCTATACATTCTCAGTGGACATACTTGATGGATAACCAAAGCCATGAGGATCAAAGGTATGAAAGAAAACAGCAGGCTACATTTTCCCCGACAATGAAACAAAAGGGGATGTGGTCTTATAGTGCTGTCCACCAACATTGACCATTATGCACCCTGCAAAATGCAACCATTTTGTTTAGTCTTGCCAGTCGTTACCAGATAGAATAAAATGGATTATTGAATGAACCCAACAAACTATTCCAAGATTGGATTCATACCGGCATGCCACATCATGGTTGTTATTTTCCCAGGCCAATGCTGTCCACTTACAGTATCACTGTCTCTCTGACAATGAGCAGTTATTCATCAATAATGGTCTAGTAGTACGTGTCAGCCAGGTCTAATCCCAGTGGTTTGTTCAAATGTAAATGGAGAAACAATTAGGCAGGATGCCCTCATGATGGGACCCCGTCCAAAATGTTATTGATTTATTAAGGCAGGAAAATCTATTCCTTACCCCTTAACAAGGATTGAAGCTAACTGCTGGACGTTGCAAAGGATGGGATAGGGTGGCTGTGGCTCAGGAAGTGTCCTTGGGCAGGCACTGAACCCTATACGTTGCTTCCAGTGAGTTCTGCCATGCCACTATTGCCGTCCCATATGGAAAATGTTATATAAATGTCATCTATGCAAACTCTTAAAAAGTGGCACCTGTCATACAAGCCACACAGCAAAAGTACTATGGATCTGTTTTGTATGGTATTTCATGTAATTCTAATAAATAACAAAATTATGTTTCATTTTACAAAAAAATATGCATCTTGTATGAACTTTATTCTCTTGTATGAAAGGTGCCACTTTCAAGAGTTCGCATATACAGTATAAGATTTTCTAAAATGGAGTGTGAATGTGAGAAATGAGTATACGCTGTATGAATATATTAACCATCGTAAAGCTCTTTGCTGTTCAGAAGCAGACCTGTTTTACCATTTAAAGAGGTTTAAATTGTTTGTACAAAAGCCCCATGCCATGCTAAATGTTCAGTACAGACCAACACCTGTAACATTTTAATGGTGGCCCAAGGGAGAAGGGCTTGCATTGTGAAACGTTTTATATTGTGGGCTGGCTTGGCTTACCTGCTGCTCTGTGTAAAATTCACATATTAAGATGTCTGACCCGGAGCCACTGCTGGGCACCAATATACGTCCAGACACATTATACAGAGGGTGAGAAGGGGACCTTTTATGCAAGCTTTATGGGACCTTGCATGACAACTTTACGAGGATTATCAAAGAAAGCCGTAGCTGTTAAGCGCTGATGTGCACACACTGCATGCAGAGAGACGTGTGGAGGGTCACAGTGGTGGAAGCACTTTTACTAAGTGTGAGTATATGTACTGTACGTGAGTATTTACAATTTACAATACTAATTTCCAATATTATTTTTCTGCACTACATCTCGGATCCAAATATTATAATCCATAGCGATTACTTTCTTTACAGTAAGCAAGAACAAAAACATGGTAATACACATAAAAAAGTCATCATGAATCATACAGGTATAGGCTAAGAACCTGGGCAACAGGAACCAGGAACACCAGAGCAGTGCAATACCTATATACTGTACATTTATTGTACCTTCATTTACTCCACTATACGTTTATTTGAAAACTTATAGGTTTTGATTATTATTACAACAATTTAACCGTACATCAACCACATAAGATTTACATTTATTCCCGTAGGTAAATGGTTCTTGTAAGACAGCGATTCTCAAGGTGGGGTCTTGAGGAAGCTCCAGGGGTCCTCAGCAAAAATGAATGTGGGAACCAAAGAGAATCTTATGGGACTGTAATTCTGAGAGTCTATAAAAGCGAACCAAATGGACCCTGATGGATCCATTTGGTTCCATTTTGACAGTCTCCGAGTCAAATTAACCTTTATGTAAATGGAGTCCCATATAGAAATGTTGTCAAATGGCCACCCATATAGCTTAATGCATGTCAAACTGGTGTCCTTAAAATGAAAACGGTTGAGAATGACTGCTAAAGCCGTACAAATGGGAGTCCAGGCTGAAAAAATGTGTAATTTGAAGGTCCTTGACATGAAAACATTTGAGAACCAATGCTTTAAAAAGACTGTTATGACAGCCTCAGTAGCAGCGTCTGAAACGACTGCCCAGACGGCAGAGATATGCATGCTGTTTTTAATGTGCAGTTAGAAGGAGCCGGCGTAAGCGTGCAATCTGAACCCAGTGTGACGTTTATATTGCCCAGACGGTGTGAAAATTATAGGTATTAGCGGGATTGGAGGGCCTTTGAGGCTGGCTATGTGTGTGTGTGTGAGAGCGAGAGAGCGAGAGAGAGAGAGAGAGAGAGAGAGAGAGAGAGAGCTTCTGCACACACTTGCACAGCATGCTATACACCAACACTACACTGTAGACATGCATCCCCTCCTGAGATAGGCACACTATACATATCCTGCACGCACACACACACACCCACACACACACACACACACACACACACACACACACACACACACACACACACACACACACACACACACACACACACGCACACACACATTTACTGTTTTTTGACTATTTTAAGTAACAGAAAGACAGTTGACGGACAGACAGAATCACATCACAGTCCCAATGTAACCCCCAAGAGTCTAATTGTATTAGTGTGTATTCTCAGTAATATCATTGAACATGAGTGCGTGCCTCCATAATGTGCATCATGCATCAGCACTACACAATAGCTACACACAAGGGTCCTCTCATTACCATTACACATGCACACGCACGCACACGCACGCACGCGCGCACACACACACACACACACACACACACACACACACACACACACACACACACACACACACACACACACACACACACACACACACACACACACACACACACACACACACACACACACCTACTGATCAAATAAATTGGTGATGGAAAGTAGCCTTCAAGTACTGTAGGCTACACACAAATGCATTGGATCATTCATCCAAATGTCTTTATAGTTTTACTACTACTCCACCCAGTAGCAAATATATAATTATTTGATAACAACTTCTGTTACAGAACACATCATACTGCCCTTTACAGAATATGGGCATATTCATTTCAGGCAATTGGAAATAGAAGATCTACAGGCTCACAGTGGTGATCTTGTAGATCTGTGATTTTCAAAAGATGTGTTATAAATTTGACAACTTGCTAAATGTCAGACTCCTGCACATTGTAGCAGCGTGCCATGCAGGCTCAGTCAGTCAGTGCGACAACTACCACAGCATGACTCAAAACCATGTTAATGAGCTATTAACAACTCTCTGGTCTAATATCGATGTGCTCTCTCGATCCTGAACCACTAGAAAACACCCACTGCTCTTTATACATTACAGTTAATTAGTAGGCTGTAACATTTGGACCGCACAGTCAAGAAAAGTCTGCAATTTGAATGAATAGAAACGAACCGCAATGCCCTCCATACATTTTTTAGGTGCAATTTGTATGGAAATGCGCACAGTCTGGCTGGTCTATAGCTGCGGCTTTTGGAAGCAAGACTTATACTTGAAAGTGATTTTACATGCAGCCCATCGCGAAGCTAGACAGTGTCTGAGTCTGGCACAACGCGCTTGAGACAAACGAGCACTGTCACACTTAAATAATGATAACAATCATAAAAAAATCAATTAAAAATAACTTGTGCTTAATTGTCTTAATAGATCTCAAAACGTGCGCCGCCCATGTACTATGCTCATATTCGTCGCCGACACAGCACTTTTTATATATACATTGTGAATTTTAGAATGTACTAGGCTGGGCTGCAGTATAAAGCATGCCATGTGCGCAGCTGTTTGAGTGTGTGTCTGTCCACCGCATTTAAACATTTATACATTTTCATACCAAAGATAAATTGTGATGGGGAAAGGCGTATAATATGAAAATCTATTCATTCATGTATGAATAAATACTGCGATAGCTAATTATAGGCTACTCACCTGCACGGCATACGCTGATAACAAAGAGACAATAGCCTACATCTAGTGCCAGTTGCAGGCATGTGGAGACTGGACACCTGAGTCTGTTCAGATAAGAAAACTAAGGCGTTTTCAGATTCGGAAATTTGCCTATAAGGCTACTGGTTTGTGTACATGTACCATTATGAATATTGCATTTGAAATCAAAGTTTAGCCAAGACGTGATACCCTATTGCCAAATCATAGAAGAAAAAAGAACACACGTGCTCCTGAATTCTTATTGTCGTCAATAGAGAAACTATATGATCTCTTCAACGCAGTGCGCTGGCAACATTCCATAATAACACCATCGATCCCTTTCCACCCCCCGAAACGCATTGAAACGAGAACGGGCAGAATGTCGATGAACACCGAATGATCTCCTCCAACTCCCAACTATAGCCTCCAAAAGATACACGCCAAAAACAATTTCATCCAAGTTACTCACCGAACAGGGAATTGACGAAGCCGTACCACACGCAGCCCGCGTCCCCTATGAGCCATCTCCCCTGCGTGCTGGCCGCGAAGCTGAACGGAGTCCCCAGGACGCACACGAGCAGGTCGCTGACGGAAATGTTAATCAGCAGCATGTTGATGGGCGAGCGCAGCATCTTGTAGCGGCAGAAGAGCACCAGCACCAGCAGGTTGTTGAGCAGACCGAACGTGCCGATGACGCCCAGGCACGCGGCCACGACCAGGTGGCCGCCGGGGCTGAGGCTCGCCGCCCTGTCCGAGCCTCCCCCGCCGCCCTGCTCCAGCTGGCCGCCCGGCGTGAGCGGCGTCTCCTCCGTACTCACGGCGCACAGCACGGCGCTGTTGGCGTCTGCAGCCGGCAGCGCGCAGTCGCCCAACAGACTCACGTTGGGCGCGATCATCGCAATCCCGGCGGCGGGTGATGTGTGATGTGAACGGGAGCTTTAGTAATAATATGACATTGGCATTTTTTTCTGTTTGCCTGTTTTGGTTTAGTTTGTTTTGTTTGTGGGTGCGAGCGTTTGTAAAGCAAAAAAAAAAGTCCGATGTAGCTATACTGTATGTCTATAAGCGACTTGTTGCTTCTATATGAATGCTGTCAAAGTTACGAGGGATGACAGGGATGGAATGGAAAGGACCGGCTCGGCTCTGGGAGGAGCGGAACTTTTAGTCACTACTATAGGTTTAGGATTTAGGTTTAGGATCAAGTCTAGGTTCAGGGGGGGTGGAGTGGAAATCAGGCGCAAAAAGTTTGGAGAGGCTGCGCTCCACCCCGTGGCAGTTAGAATTCCACGCACACATACTCACAATACTAAACAACTCTCTCTCTCTCTCTCTCTCTCTCTCTCTCTCTCTCTCTCTCTCTCTCTCTCTCTCTCTCTCTCTCTCTCTCTCTCACACACCACACACACACACACACACACACACACACACACACACACACACACACACACACACACACACACACACACACACACACACACACACACACACACACACACACACACACTCCTATGGAGCCCCTCCTGAATCTTCCGAGCGCCCCCCTCTCTCCATCTCCCTCTGACGGCTGGAACGGAGCCCGGGAGCAGAACACACGTCTGGTTCGGTAGGAGCAGACAGAGTGACAGCGGAGAGGAGAGGAGAGGAGAGGAGAGGAGAGGAGAGGAGAGGAGAGGAGAGGAGAGGAGAGGAGAGGAGAGGAGAGGAGAGGAGAGGAGAGGAGAGGAGAGGAGAGGAGAGGAGAGGAGAGGAGAGGACCATTTGACTCAACAGACCTCCGCCACGATTCCGAAGCGCAATTTAAACTCCACCATCTAAAAGTTGAGTCCTCACTCCTCTGTCTGTCTGCAGGCTATAGAATAGATCAAGATCAGTGAATCTCCCTCCCTCTTCTCGGCTTCCTCTTCGGCCGCTCGGGTGCAACCAAGTGAACCAACCACGCAGAGACGTGCATGTATAGAGTGTTAGAGAGGCAGGGGCTGAAATCCCAAAGGAGCTAGGGCAACTTTTGGAGAAAAATGCGAAAATTGCAGATCTAGCCCTTGCTGTTGCAGCCAGCTTGTAAATCAGTTATTTTCCGGGTGCAACCCAGAACCCTTCAGCTATAGCCGAGATTTAACAAATCTGTTCAAGGCAAAATACTTCAGGAGACTTCGGAGGAAGAAGAAAAAGAAGAAGAAGAAACAAAGAAAACGTTTTTTTTTTTTCCCTGAATGCTGCCTTCCTGGAATGGAGTGGCACTTGCATTTCTTTCACCATATTAAGTTTTGCCTGCGTTTTTACAGGCGGGTATAAAAGGGCAGCGGCTGAAGCCCCATTTGTGTGCACGTCCCTGCGACCAAGTGAACCAACCACGCCTGGCGTTCTCTCACTGCTGTCTGTGTGAAGTGTATGGAGGGTCAACAGTGTCCGCAGCCAGGAGGCGCGGCGCTGTCCCTGGTGCTGAAGTCTAGTATACTGTAGCTATGCCAGAGTGCCGCTGTCCTTGGTGCTCAAATCTAAGCCAACTGCCGCAGATGGCCGCTCAGTCGCTGAGGATGAAATCATTATTATCACACATGAAACGGTTTGTGCTGTGTGTTTGTGCTCCGCGTATTATAATAACAGTCATGAGCTTATAACAGTCATTTAGATATTTTATCTTTAATCACGTTGGCACGCATACTCACATCTGAAGGGAGCTTAGTAGTAACATTGTATACACAAGCAGGCGAGCCACCCCCCCCCCCCCCCCCCCCCCCCCCCCCCCCACACACACACACAGACAGATGCTATTACATTCTGGTTGCGTTGGTCAGTACAGAGTAATAACAGTCATTTTATTGGTGCTCTGGGGATATCATTTGGTTGGGAAAATAATCTAATGGTGAAGTAATGCCCTGGAAATATGTGTTTTCATGCTCATGCAGTATTATGCACTTAAAAATAAAAACAACATTTCGCCCCCATCAAATCAAATTAAAATTGTGTTAACATTTGTGCCCAGTGGCTATGGCTGAGTTAATAAGTGATAGATTTTTGCAGGCAGGAGGTATATAGGACCCATACACTCAATTTAATCTATTCCGTCTAGTTTGGCATTATTGTTAGCATGCCCTGGGGAGTCAGACTGAATGGTGCAGAAGCAAAGCAGAATGCTTAAGGTGATAAGTGTTAGCACCTACGCTCTTGTAAATCCCACCACAGGCTAAGACATAATCTCCATGTTCAGAGGCACAGCATACATGCTCATCCCTTTGAGTCTTGACTCCGTGGCAGCCAACACAAATAATGTCACGGAAAGACGAACCCACTTGAGTACATGAGTATCTCTGAGGTCGTGTCAACCTGCGATAGAACAAGGCAGGCTACTGCTACTAACTAACTACAGTTGTGTCACCACTAAACCAACAGCATTTCATCATTGAAAACAGAAAACTCTCTGAATCAGACATTTAGCTTTATACATGCTGCGTGTCTGCCTAATAAAAGTCCTGTAACCAAAATGTGTGGTATGTATGGGTGCGTCGGGCAATGAAGTCCATACCTGTTTGGACTTTGACCTGTTGATCACCATATGGGTCATACTGTGTCATATCAGCTTTGACTCACAAAACATATACAGCTAATCTTCGCTTTGATCTGCAGTATTTCAGCAGTGCATGCATGGTTGTGAAGCTTTCTTTCCAGGCTGCATCCCCCGCAAAATAATCATATTGGATTTAGAGGGAGTGCAGGGACAGGGTGATGTTTGAAGGGAGGCATTGCAAACATGCTGTCAGAGCCGTTGCCATTGCAGTATATCAGACGTTTTGGGGGTAATGATGACTCCAAAAATGGAACAGCTCTATGCCTATACCTAATTTATGAGGAGGGACAGGATGTCCTAATTTAAACAGTGTTTTTCTTGGTTGGTTCTACCCTCGCCTGAAATGGAAACGATATGGAAAACCTTGGACGCAATGATGGCCATGTGAACACTCCCTATAACAAGCCCTGTGCACGCACATACACAACCATATGCCACAGCAGAAGCACAGCGACTTGAGACCCAATTTAAGTCCTATTTGTGCCACATGTCGGATTTCTCATCATCATTTTTATGGTAAAACACATCTTTCCAGTATGACCCTCGAGGAACTGAACTCCACGCTATATCTCAAGTAGTGCAAAAGATAATAAATAAATACATCAACAATCAATCAAAAGGAAATCCTTTTGGTCCTTTTGGATGGTACCGGTATTTAGAGTTCTAAAGCATTGTTCTTAATTATGCACAGGGGCTTAGAATGTGCCCTCTGCTACATGAGCCTTCACTTTGCACAGCGAGGAAGGGGGAAATTACAGAATTGGATGGCAATCACACCGGTTCCCTCTCCTGTTTTCACTTATCTTCCTCTCACCAAATAGTCCCCCTTGTCATTTAGGCAACAAAGTAATTACCTGTGGAAACTATGGCGACATTTACTCTAACAGCATCTTCTCTCACTCTAATTGGACTGAATTAGGACATCTGGGTTCTGGTTCTGAATAGCATTTCCATTTAAACATGCCAGCGCCTGCGGGGCCTGTGGTGCCACATTTGGTATTCAGCGTGAATTGTGGGTCAGCATGCGATGGCTGGGCCCTGAGGAGCTCTTCTCCTATGATTAAAAGTATAACTAAGGCCAAAAGGTTATGTGTAGAGAACCTACATGTAGTACGAGTCAAAGGGGGAGGCATTCGATATCAATATTGTCCATTTGTGAGTTCCTTTGTTATCTTTAATTTCACAGTTAGCGCTTTGTTCTTTTTCCTCTCAAGCCTCAAGTACAGTATTTGCATCTGAGATGTAGGCTAGTAGAAGTAAAAGTATACTGAAAACTGGAAATACTACAGTAAGGTAAATTGTACTTACTGTAAGTGTGCTGTTGACTGAAATTACATAAAGACTCTGCATGCAGTAGAGTCTGATATACTGTAGGCCAAAGATTTATATACAACATAAACCTACGGTATAGAGCAATATCCAGAATCAAATTTGCAAGCAAAGTTAATAGCCAATTTTGCACTTGTGTGATTTCTTGTATCCTACAACGAAATGATTTGCTGACAGCATGGGAAATCTCGAAATGAGTACAATCTTTTATGCTTGTAATTGGTTTATGATGGCAAGTTGACCTCTTGGTTGTTGCTCCAGAGACAGCCACATGGGTTGGCTGAAAAGAGATTTAAAGATGATCTACAAGCTCACAAGGCTGCAACATGTTGTGAGCATGCTGATTTATTTATATATGTTTTATTGTAATTTGTTTTCATGACACAGTCGCATGATATAATAGTAGTGGGAGGAAAGGGGTGTCATGCACAACTCCCTGGAAATATACTTCTAATCAGTGTTTCTACATTTAGAAAAAATGTGTACAAAAATAATGATGAGCCATCAGAGACAGCGAAATCATTTCTCAATGCCGATCGTTGTGATTGATATAAATCAGTTGCAACCATTGGGCCAATAGCCACGACTGTTACTAACGGTCGGCTGTTATACCACTGGCTGCAACTGCCGCTGGGCCAACGGCCACGACTGTTCTTCAGCGTTCACTACTAAACCTACCCTAACCCCTAACCCTAAACATAACCTCAGTAAGCCTTAACCCCTGAGCCCAACGGTCGGCGTCAGGAAATGATTTCACCTCTCCTGGAGACAACATTTCAAGTTGTCAAAATGTTCCTTATGATATTTACCGGTATGATGCAAATGAGTGCTGCCATTATTGACAGATCTGTTTTCGCTCTAATATTTATATTTATATTTATTATTTATATTATATTTTGCCTATAATATTGCATCTAATTGCACTATTAAGGTGTCTTGGATGAGTTACGTTTTGGGGCATGGGTGATTAAACTGGTTTTGATGATTTGACTGATTTGAAAGGCACTGATCCCTGTAATATTAGTCTTTCTTGGTAAAAGCAGGCCGTCACATTTGCAATGACAGGTCAATGGCCTACAAAATTAAAGTGCAGTGCTACTGCACTTTGTTTTAGACACTCTTTTCAGCAGTTTAATTATCTCAGTTAACTTAACAAGGATCAACTTCAATATCAGTATGATTGTACAAGAGACTTACCAGGCCAGCTGGAGATACCAGCTGGACATGCATGTGTTGCCAGGTATTCTCATCTTAAATCACTGTGGGTTCACAACCACCTTCTCTAGGCATGCTGTATTGAAAGACCAGATGCGTGGGTCCATCTTGACAAAGAAGTCAAGAGCAACGTTCATCACTTGATTTCCCAAGTTCCCAAATGAATGCCTTGTACAGTATTGTTAGGCCCGATAGGCAGTTGATAGGCAGTTTTGTTTCGTTTGTTTCTCTCTTTTTTAAAACATCTACAACTGTATGAAGTCCTATAATCTTATCATTTCCACTTTTATCTGTAGAACTTTAATCCTGGAATCGTAACGCTTGAAGTGTTTACCAAGGCTCGCAAAAAATGCATTATGGCAGCCTTGGGACTTTGTTGGTGTTGACATTATATCGGTCTCACAGGGTACACAACTCAAGGCACAAGTGTCATCCAGTATGCGGTGGTTCTGCATTCAAATTAGCTTTCAACAGTGTGTACAGGCTTTTGTATGCAAGAGGGCGATCCAGTGCTGCATAGTCAGAGACAAAAACAACAAAACATAATGTCACCTCACCGATTCAAGGAGAGGAAAGGAATGAATGGATAATGAAAAGAGGAGCGAAAAGGCTTGAAGGCTTGAAAAGGCTTTTGAGAGAAGAGGGTATGGTTTTTTGGTGGTAGGAAAATACATTTTTGAGCAAGGTGGTAGAGAGAGAGAGAGAGAGAGAGAGAGAGAGAGAGAGAGAGAGAGAGAGAGAGAGAGAGAGAGAGAGAGAGAGAGAGAGAGAGAGAGAGAGAGAGAGAGAGAGAGAGAGAGAGAGAGAGAGAGAGAGAGAGAGAGAGAGAGAGAGAGAGAACTGCAGAAAGCTTCTGCAGTTCAGTTCATGACTTGGGTTCATTCTGTTTGCCGTTTAGACATCAGCCAAATGTACAGTACAGTGTCTGTGAGTAAAATGAAGAAAATGCATCAAGAAATGCTGAGATGAGACGGCGAAACATGTAGCCTACAATTCTACTTTCAGATGTAACACATGCTGTACCATTTCCAGTGTAACCACCACACCACCGCTACTCGTTTTCCTGCTATAATAACTACATGCTCCTTCATCCCCAGCCCTGCCCATGCACCCCCAGAACACTCGTTCATCCACCACCACCATCCTCTGTGACGTTGACCTTGGGACAGAGGCGGCCGCTGTTGCACTGCAACCTAATCTGCTGGAGGCTCCAGGAGAGCTCAGATGAAGTGTTGCAGCCGTGGATCATATGGATTTACTGTCCACACGGCTCTCCAACGCCTTGGACACCACAGACAGCCCCGGTTTGGATGTGTGTCACTCGAGACCTGTGCTTTAAATGCTTGACATGCAGTCCGTCACAACATGGACCGGGAGGATGGGAGGATATGACTTGGATGATTGGTGGGAAGGGCTTCTGTGGTGCAGGGCTTATAGCATGGGTGATGTAGGATTAAAAATACCGGTGGAGAAACAGTCAGGTGTCAAATGGAGTGCTATAGGGATTGGACTCAGTTGGCCTCCATATATAGCAGTGGTTCTCAACATGCGGTTTGGGACCGGCCAGGGTTCAGGCTTCTGTCTCACAGGTGATTTTATTTTTCTGTCCTCAGACCACTGTAAAGTGATCTGGAATTGAATTGAATTGGATTTGAAGATCTAGATCTAATATCTGAAAAAGAAAGTCCATTGAAACATTTAGCAGATAATAAAACCTTTGTCAAATAATACTTGAAGGAAATGTGAAAATAGATGATTTATATGCATGCTCACATATGCTTTTTTCACAAGATGCACTGCTTCCATGGGAACTATGTCAAACTAAATGTACCTGTAATGCCCTACCATCCTACCATCCAAGGTGCTTGACCCCAGTTAAAATATGATTATTTTGGGGTCCCAGCCTTAACATTTTGATAATCTCTGCCATAGAATATGGCTAATTGGCTATTGAGAATATGGGTCCCATATGAATTGAAAATGCCGAGAGATCAATTGATACTTTTGATTCTTCCTCTTCCTGTGTAGCTCAACGTAATCTGTGGGAAGAGTCGCCAAGTTTGCCACCTAAGTTCAAGTAGTACATTACCGTTAAAAAGTGTGAGAGACCAAAAGCAGGGGAAAATGATTGAATATCCTACCCAGAGCACTAAGGTTTATTGCAATCTGTTTGCCCAGGCTGAGTGGCTCTCATTGTGTGTCGAGGTTGATCGATGCACCATCTACCCACTGCCTTATTGCACCTTTATCCATAAAGATATTTTGTATATTTGTATATTTGTGTTCTGTTCGGTTGTCTCTTGTGAAGGATATTGAGGGATGCTCAAAATGAGAAGCCATCTGTTTGTTTAGACAGGATAATTATGTTCAATGACGGTTTGGCCCCTAATGCTAGCCAGCAGCAACATGACTACTGCTTTGTGATCATCAAATTATAGCAACATAAAAATGCATTACACCAGATTGAGCCACAGCTGATTAAGTGCCACGATGTGGCTGGTCAATCCTCCACATAATTAGCCACAATGATGATGATGATGATGATTATAATAATAATAATAATTCATAATATGCAGTACTAAATACATATACTTAAGTACAGAGGTTCCCAAGGGGAGAGCGTATGCAGTAGCTAACTCTGAAACGTAGGTTGCAGATATAAAACAGGCCTGGTATTGAATGTGATAAGTAAAAATTTTAAAAGAATTCATTTGAAAAGAATGCTATGCTGTAAGAAAGCTTTCTGTAAGAAAGCTATATAGTATATACAGTTGGTCAAATGTGTTGAAAATCCATTATGCAAATAAATAAAGGGAACCGTCCTTGGACTGCATTAGTAGAATCAGCCTTGGATCTTAATGGGTTAAAAAGCTGAGCTGCAGCATTCTCAAAGTATTGAAAATATGGAGGGAACATTTGGGTGAGGTCAAGAGTTATAGCGCATGTGAAAATACAGCAAAAGCATGAACCATTTTCTTGAGGTCAGAGATGAACAGAAATGTTTCTCACATAATGAAAAGAGATACCCTGGGCCTAGTGCCCCCCCCCCCCCCCTACTGCCGTAATGGCGCAGGCGCAGAAGACTCTGCCAGAGGTGGATCTGACTCGTCACGATCACGAACCCTGGAAAGCCAATCAGAGCGCGTTTCCCCATAAAAACAAATGACGCAAATCAGCAGAGACCCAGTTTGTAGTTTTTCGAAGCTAGCTGTGTTATATGTGGCAATCAGCGCTGCTCTGATTGGTTAGATTCTAACCAATAGGAGTTGAATTCCCATCCCTGGAAAGTCAAATCCCATCGCTAGCGAATCAGAAACCTGCCCGCAACTCCAGACTCATATACAAGCTTGTAATGCTTGTAATGAGGGTGGGGAAGCCAGGTTAGAAAAGAGATTGAATACCTACTCTACACGTTCATAGCTTGAGGCCAGGACTGAATCTGATGCCCAGATTTCTGGAATTTACATTTCAAGACAGCTGGTCCAAGGTTGTTTTCAATCTGGGCTCCAGGATCTGAGCTCCAGGACGGCCAAACAGATTTCTCAAATTTGTTTAACCATTAAGACAGAGGAAGTTGTTATACATCCAACTTCTGATGTCCAATACTTGACTTGATCATAGGTAAATAATATAGCTGTACAACACACATGCATGTGATATGAGTGTTACAATGCTTTTTATTCTGAAATACTCATTAATTGATTTGAGTGTTTGCAGTGACAGGGGTCTTGTCATCCTTCCAACAACATTGCATTTTCAGGTTGTGATACCAATTTTGATCAAATCAGGAGAAAGAACTCACAGGATAAACAAGTGAATTTGGAAGTGATGACACAAAGACAGAGAGCAGCCCAAATTGGAAGCTGATAAATGGATACTTTCTCCTTATTAGATGAATAAGACCTTAACATTTATGGCATGTTTAGAGACCGATCACATAGAGACAAACACTCTATAGCAATATCAGAATATAATACTATACTTTTAACATTATTATTTCTTTTCTTGGATCCCAGGCTTACCCGTACATTTTGAATTGAGTATTTATACCTTGCATTATTGAAACTCTTACCTCAGTTTGAAATGTAAGCACCAAAGCCTCATTAAGGAGGCTGAAATCATCACATCACGTCTCAGTGAGCAGGGAAATATCGATATTGTTTGACATGATAATAAATTCTGTGCTGCTGAACGACTTGTTATTGAGTGACCTAACTTTATATACAGTATACACATTTATAGTACAGTGGAGATCTGACAGGAAATATGCAAAGAGCCAGGCGTGACATGCAGCAAGTTTCTGCTGGAGAATTGAGCCCAAGACTCGCTGTTAGGCAGAGGCAGATCCTATACATGCCTTAATCACTATAGGCACCCTACACGGACCTTTTAAATTTCCTGCATGGGATCTGCACTGTTTGTGGATGTAATTCAGGGGAGAATGATGGACATCAAGTTAGTTCTGGTTGTTTACACTCACTGCACGTGAATTTGGGGTATTCCACATCCTCTGTGAACATTTTAAAAGGAATGAACGTTTAAAGAAGCAACTCAAAATGTTTTTGTTTTGACAGTGTGATGAAGGAAATTTAAATAGCGGACTGTACTGTTCAAAATCACACATGCTTCCATAAAGCGGAGTTAGTTACAAAAAAGTTGCAATTGTTAGGAGGTTAGGAGCAGTGAAGGCAGTTAGGAAACTAGAAGTGGAATTGTAGTCATAGAGCGCAACTCAGTGAGGCAGATGATGAGAGCAAGGGCCATCAAGAAATGTGATGGTTGCAATGTGGAGTGTTTTGATTTTAGACCTCAGAGAGGTAAATCAAGCATGTGTGTGATAAGTGGGGTGCCAGTGACTCTCAATGGAGTTTCTCGAAACCATCTTGAACCATTTCTCTCGTCATAGTGAAGAAAGTAAAGAGACTGAATCGATTCAGAGAAGGGAAAAAGTTGGAAAGCCAGTGGTTATGCATCCCTAGTGGAGATCTCCTAGAAAGGATATGTTGGATATGTGACTTATAAAGTCAGGCAATTTGAGATAGGTCCTCTAAGGTGTTTTTGCTGCCAGGCATATGGACATCCTGCGGCAGTATGCAGGGGAGTTAGGAAATGAGGTTAAGTGTGGAGAAGAAAGGTGCAACTTGTATGCATTTCAAAAGGCTATAAGTCACTATACGCAGGGTCAGCACGTTTTCCTGACGCAAAACACATAATATTTGGGTGGGCATGCATTTCCAAACTTGCATCTTTCCAAGTAGTCCAGTGTTTTATTTCTATTTTCAATTTTTTCCCCTTTTTTGGTTATCTGATTCTCTATAGTTTGTTATATAAACACACAAGGCTGTTAGGTTATACAGGACTGTTAGACAAAAGTCAGCTCCATAGCTCTGGATCAGAGCTAGTTCTATGGAGTTAAACAATATTACAGTGCAATATCATCCTGGCCTGTTGAGGGCAGTAATACGCCAATCATCAACACTGTCAGAAAACAAAAGAAGAAGAAGATGAGGAAATGCTAACAACCAGGCATTTCATGGGATTGACAGCACATCTTGCTGTAGGTTAGCCACATAAAGACACATGGCTCTATACCTAACTTGTTATCACATGCAAATGATCCCCAGTCCCAAAAGAAGTAAAACCAATGAGTGATACATAAAGACTGGACTCAGATGTGAAGAAAGATGCAGCTACTGAGTAAGTCACCCAAATCCACTATCATAACATCAGCATAAGTAGAATGTGCTCATAATGCTATACCTTTCCACTACTGTCTGATAGTGTTAGTTGTTTATTAGGGAGTTTCAACAGGTGGTCCAGGGACCATGCACTAGTGGTCCCTGAAAGGATTCCAGGTGGTCCCCAGGCTAAATAATGGAAAGTTGATTAGCCATGTGTAACTCCTTGAGCCATGTGTAACACTCTCAAGAGTTAAAATATTGATCATGTGAATTAGCCTAAGTGTACACAACTAGAGAATGTAGAGGATTAATCATTTTGATCCGTAGTATGTTCGACTGTTTTGTTGCCCAAATCCAGCCTGGAATTGTGGACAAAAGCAAAAGAAATCCTTAGTTTTGGGGTCTGTGGGGCTAAAATGTCATCAAAAGGTGGTCCGTGGCTGAATTCCTGAATAAATAGTGGGCCTTGGTATGAAAAAGGTTGAAACCCCCTGGTTTATTATGCTGTCTGGGTGAGGCACATGAGGTGAGGAGGTGAGCAGAGTGGAGACATGACCTACATGTCTATGAATCCTACAGATTCGTAGACATACATCGATCCCATGACTTGCTCTAACATTTAACTGTGGGCGCTCTTTGCGTGCTAATCATTCAATGTGCACTCACCCATTAAACGATTCCAAAGACGTGTGGTCTCATATAGTCCTCTACTTTCATATCCATGTCAAAGTTGTGGCGGAAAACGTCTGCTTAGTCAAATATATCCACTTTTCGCGAGACGCACACCGACATCTCTCCCTTCAGACAAAGGGGATCATAATACCGGCTGCACCTGATCGCTGCAAACGTCATCATCACAAAAGGTTTGGGGAACACAATTGGCAGGTGGTGATGACGTTTGCGGCAATCGACAGGAAGTTTACATGAATCTGTCCATCGATCATTCCGGGCCCCTTGCTTGATGAGACAGTCGCGTGTGTGGACGTCGTGAAAAGTGGATATATTTGACTAAGCAGACGTTTTCCGCCACAACTTTGACATGGATATGAAAGTAGAGGACTATATGAGACCACACGTCTTTGGAATCATTTAATGGGTGAGTGCACATTGAATGATTAGCACGCAAAGAGCGCCCACAGTTAAATGTTAGAGCAAGTCATGGGATCGATGTATGTCTACGAATCTGTAGGATTCATAGACATGTAGGGCTAAGTGGAGACATGACATTTATGTGTGTGGTCACTGGGGAGAGACAAACAGAAGGAGGTCATGTCAGGAGGAGTATAGTGTTAGTACCTTAGGTGGTGTCAACATCCTCTGTGAGGCCCAGGGCCGGATCTAGAGGGGGGTAGTGATGGGCAGAGCCCACCCAAACGTGCATCCTGCCCACCCAATGAAAGGTAATATCAGTGGTTTTCAATTTCAACCAGTGGTCATTGAGAGAGTTCCCACGTGGTCCCCAAGCTAAATGATGGAAAGTTGGTTAACCAGATGTAACTCTTTGAGAGCGCAAAAATGGAACGTACAAATGGACCCTTGCGGGTCCATTTGGTTTCATTTTACACTCTCAAGAGTTAAAATATTCATCATGTGAATTAGTCTACACAACTAGAAAATGTAGAAGATTAATGGTCATTTTGATCTGTGTGTTTGATTGTTTTGTTTCACAAATCCAGCCTGGAATTGTGGACAAAAGCAAAATAAATCTTTTAGCTTTGGGGTCTGTGGGGATAAAAGGTCATCAAGTGGTGGTCCGTGGCTCAAATGCTGAGTAAATAGTGGGCCTTGGTGTCAAAAAGGTTAAAAACCACTGCTTCATATGAAAGCAGTTCTATGTTCCAGCCCACCCTAGTAGGGCTGGCTAAACCCGGGCCTGGTGAGGCCACCACAAGGACCCCACAGCGGTAGAATGGCCCAATGTTGCCTTTTAGCAACTTTAACCCCTTAATTCATGAAGAAAAAATATATTTTTTCACATAGACATCGCGGTTGATGTTCATTGTTTATTATTTCTTTGCAATTGGTCATATTTTTGTGTCTGCTGGCCCCATCTCAAAATGTTTTATTCCAGGTAAAACGATTTGGATATTGGCTCTACAGTATATCTAGTAACAAAATGGCAGAAAACGGCAATCTGCAGCTGACAATGTGTTGCATTGCAGTGGTATTGACAGCATGACCCATCCAAACAGCCAGTAATTAACCTCTAGATCCAGAATCTATAACTGTTGATGGGACTGCAGTAGATATACTGTAAAGGTCACTTTATGACCTCAGACATATCACACACAACACCAGTAGTGTACATGCATACTTTTATTAGACTACATCTACTGCATACAATGCTTATAGCAATACTAATGTATGTTTACGCTCATGGGAGCTAGTTGAGAGTTTTTTTTACTCTATGGAATAGGAACGTTTCTACAGAGAGATTGGGGGTGGCACAATTCATTCTTTATAGATGTGTTTGCTATTGAAAATTATCAAACAAAAATATTTATCAAATTATCATAGTGCTCATTCATGCTGCACAAGGAGCTTGTACATCTGATAGTTTTTGAAAAATCTTGAAAATGTGTCTAAATCTTTGAAAAGATATTTGTATATACAGTACAATTCAAACTCACATCTTTCCTTCTGGGATTGCCTGAAAGAAAATATTTTGAGATCGCGTGTGCCGCCAGTAATACAGATGGATCCCTCATATGAAAACATTTGTGTACTGTACCTCTCTCTCTCTCTGTAGGTGGTCCTCAGATGAGCCCTCCATCCTCTCCATACATCCAGTCAGCTCACTGGTGCTCTGTGCTCCTGCATCCTTCTTCCACCCTTCTGTACCACTGATATACTGTATCACCGTAAGTATTTACAGACTATACTTGTGGATTTTTTTGCTTTATGGAGTGACAGGAAGTAGAGAGGAGACCCTGTACAAACCTGAGCAGACACTTCCGGCTTCTGGATTTTTTTTTTTAATTAAGTTAAGCTGGAACAAGCCGGAAGTCCCATGAAAATCTGCAGATGTAGATGCACCTTATCAGAAGGTCCCAAGCAGGAAATCAAACCTGCAACCATATACTTAATAGTAGCCAATACATGTTGGGATTAAGCTGCGTAGTCAGACCACTCTGTTCTATTTTTCGCTTTGAATCCCTATTGTTGCTGTTTTGTCTAACCACAATGTGAACATGATCCTTGTGATTTCTCTCAATGAGATGTTTGTTTTGAGCATATTGGATTTGCACACACACTCGCATGTCACACACTATTGACACCAGTTCCCATCTTTTATGTTAAACTACCAGCTCACCATGTCTCCTTTGACAATTTATTTTATCTCTCTTATTCATTCCAAGTAGGCCAGCCTCCAGTGTAGAGGCTCCAACACATAATATCTGGGGGGGTCCAAGGTGGGGCTTGCATTTGCAACTTGCATCTTTCCAGGTTGCTCAGCGGCAATGGACATCGCTCTAGTGTTTGAAATTCAAAGACATTGTTGCTGTCAAGCTAAATGCTAAACTTTTTCTTGGTTATCTGATTGCTTACTTTGTCATACAAACGTACAAGACTGTCATACAAGACGGTCATACAAAAGATTTATTCAGTCACTGGGGAGAGTAGGCGAGGCCCATTTTGCGAACAAACGACTATTGGGCCACCGGCCGCATCCGTTTCATAGCAGTCACGACCAGTGGTCACGGTCGCAAAATGATTTCGCCCCTCCTGATCTCCTGGGTCTCTTGTTCAAAATTGCAAATTTGCCCGACAGGCAAGGACAAGTCAATTGCCTCGGAGAGAGTTGTCCATGAACAGACATACTGTATCAATATGTACAGAAAAGAGGTAATCTGCACCACAACGACAATATTCAAGCCGAGTCAGTCAATGAGTGGGAGTGGGAGAGCAGAGCATGCATGTGTGACCCTGAAGTTGTACTGCACATGACACTCCTAGCGTTACCTCCTGCTAATGATTGGGTGTACGCATTGACTACTCATTACATCTCTTCCAGAGTCCCACAGAGAATGCATTTGAAAGGTATGGATTATGCACCTGGATTGATTTACTTCGTCCTCCCACGTACCTTAAAGGCCATAGTCACTCACTCAGGTGGATGTGGCCGTTGGAACCATTGGGGACCAACGGTGCCCCCTCCCACAAAGTCCATAATCAGAGTACTGTAGCTCTGGCCCATCACACAGGTCCCCTTGCACGGAATCATTTTTCAAAATAATGATAGTACTTGCTTTTATCAGGGTTAAAGGTTAATGGTCAAAGGTAAAAAAATCATACTGTCCAGAGATTTTGTGATTTCAGACTCTGTGGGGGGTATTTATATGCAAATATCACGACCAAATGGCAGTGAAAGTGTCTGTAGACTGGGTAGAACATGATGTACAGTATATGTATGATACTGTTCTGTGCATTACACCGTTTTCTGCCTTTTGAAGCACTTTTCCCAAGACAAGAGGACAATAAAAGATCCCATTACAGTACTTCACGTTAAAATGTGTTTTGAGTGGGTGATTTAAAAAAAAAAGGTCTGTCAGTCTATCTAAGCTCTGTTTTACGGTGATGACGACGGTGCAGAAAATAGCCATTCTACAAGCTTGCAAAGTGCTATGAGCTTGTACAGTAGATCAGCCATGTTCAGCCAACATGCTGTACATCGTCGTACTCTTTGTCTATTATTTTTCTTTAAGATTTGTTTTTTGGGCTTTTATGCTTTTATTGATAGTTGCAGTGAAGATTCACAAGAAAGAGCGAGAGAGAGAAGGGGAGAGACTTGCAGCAAAGGTCGCCATGAACACAACTTGGTCACGCAGCGCGCTGTCAGGCCGCAGCCTATACTGGTATGTACCACTGGACCACTAGGTCAGCAGGATCCCCTGTCTCTTCGTTTTCTCAGAAAACTCATGAAGAACTGTTGGTTGCTGCATGGTGTATATTACAAAACGACTCTGCTTGAGAGGATCTCAGCTAGAGCTGGCTGTATAAAAGCAATCAGCAACAGCCCATGCAGAGAAGATTAAATAGGGATGATGCAGCAATGTGACTTTTTTTTTTATCAATAACTAACTGGTCTGGTCTGCAGACTTCTGCACAATCTGAAGCCTAACCATGGCCTGCTCTCTGAGAGAGGAAATGTGCAGATACAGTAAGTGGTGCTCAGATCTTTACAAATCCTAATTTGTTTAATCCTTGAGAAGCATTGCCAAATAATGGTTCTGAACCCAGTATAACAATGCAGAGAGCTGTATGTATAAAAAAGTACATCAATATTGGCACCAAAATAAGTACGGCATGTGTGGTGGAATAAAAAGGGAAGTAGGCCTACCATTTAGAAGAGTAGAAGAATAAATCATATAAAATAGAGGAGAAATATTAAAAGCAAATTAAAAGCCAACACAAATGTGTACTTGGAGTGAGTACAGTGCTTGAGTAAATACAGTATACTTGTTCATTTCCACCACTGATGGGGATGAATGTGCATAATATTATACTGTATAGTCAATAAGTGGGGTAGCAGTAGGGGTACACTATGCGGCTGTGCCATTTGAGTGAGGAACCAGTGTGAAGGGTAGGAGGTGATGTGCCTCGTCAGCAAGCACCAGTATATGAGGAAAATCATAAACACAATCATGCTAAATGCTACCATTATGGAATTATTGAGTCGACAGAATTTCTGCCCAGTTTGTCTGTTTCTCATCAGGAATGTGCATGCGTGTGTGTGTGTAGCTGTGTGTGTACATCCGTGCGCGCCGTGCACACGCTGGGTGTGCTTACATGTGCACGGGAGCACCGAGGCGTCTCCCCCATCGTTGTGTTTCGCCTTGCGTGCGTTCTGTGTGTGTGCGCACGTCTTTTGCAGTCCCTCATGGGAGACGCGTCCCTTCCTGAAACATCATCTTTTTCTCTGACGGCCATTAGTTTCTGTCAGCGGGCATCTGGGAACGCAAGTCAAGAATATAATGCGATGTGAGAGCCCTCTATCAGTACCCATGGAAACATCACTGACAGACAGGGGTGGAAAGTAACCAAGTAGTATACATTTCTCAAGTAAATACTTACAGTACTTAGGTATTACTTTGAGGTGTTTATACTTTACTTGAGAATCTCTAATTGCCAGTACTTAATTCCACACTCTATCTCAGATCCAAATATTGTATTTTAGTCAGAGCTCCACTCCAAAGGAGAGTCAATATGGGGTCCTCATTTTGGCCCACTTGCACAGAATACGGGTATGGTACACCCACAAACATTTCTTTTGGGTCGTGATTTTTCTCATTCAAACTGACCTTCCGCCCCAGGTATATACCTTGTGACGTTATTCCTCCATCTTTCTGCTGTAGAATGCACTACCTTGTTAAAGAGGTAGTGCCTTGATTTTACCCTTAGTAGGTTGGTATGTGTCTATGGGGTTAACAACATTGTAATAGACTCGTGGTTAGAATATTGAAATATGTCTTCCCTGTATATTGTTGGTATCTCAAAAGGCCCAATTTGAAATGGCAGCGACATCACAATATCCCCCCTGCCGTCCCCCTGTCAACAGCTGTGGGACTACAGTTCAGATGGACACCACCCATCACCAGGCTTATAGCACAGTATTCCTACTTTCCTTTATTGATACTTTTACTCAAGTGAAAACATGTAAGTACCTTTTCCACCACTGATCGCTGACAGACAGCGGCTGTCACGGCTGAAGGCTGAGCGAGGCACACATTTCTGGTGTATCAATGTAAGGCAATCATTCTTCATTTTCCCAGAGGGGAGCCTCTTTGCTATTTAATAAACACACTCCAGGGCCTGTTATTTGGGAGTGTGCAAAATTACGGGGGAAAATGCTGTTTTCGTGTTATTTGGCAGCGTGAGTGCGTGATCGACGGGAGTCGTGAATGCAAACAGACGCTGATGAATAGCCTTGATGGAGGAGTGGCTGGCACTGCTGCTCCGCGGAAAAGCCAGCATGGTGGCTAATCATCTAAAACCGTGGCTCTTTCACTGGCGAGAGAAGTAGTGGTGGTGGGAGGGGGGGGGGGGGGGTAGGCGGTCTCCTGGGGGGGTCTTCAGAATGTAATTACTACTGCAGGGGCTGCCAATATGCCTTGCCCCCCCCCCCTAAATGTAAATGACTGAAAATACATATTAACATGAATCCAATATGTTATTAGGGAAGATTAGAACACTAGTCACTAATGTTCATATTATAGGGGACAGTATTTTTTGCTCGTCCAAGTCAAGCAGCTTGATGGTTCCATAGATTCATTTGACACCACTTAGTCACTAGTGGTGCCAAATGAATTCATGGAGCCATCAAAAATACTGTAGCTTTATAATAGGAATATTTCCAAAACGTTTCGTTTGACACACATGATCAGCTAATTGTCGTGAGCTACGTAGCATTGAAAGACTCTCATCCTGTTGCATGGAATGGCTTTAAAACAAGTTGAATTTGCATAAGCCTAAGACTGACGTCCTTGACCTGAATATGCAAGGCCCCTGAGACTTGTAAAAGCGCGATAATTGCGCCCAGAAAACCTTGTCCTGCCGGGCCGCGTATCACAGACCCGGAACCGTGCCCCCTCGGAGCCGTGAACCATCGGAACCGTGCCCCCTCGGAGCCGTGAACCATCGGAACCGTGCCCCCTCGGAGCCGTGCCCCTTCGGAGCCGTGGCCCGTCGGAACCGTGGGTGGACCCCGTATTCCGTTCCGTTATACAAGTTGATTATTGATAGCAAAATGCTGTCCCGTCCCGTCCCCCCATTTCCCCCCGTTTTTTGGCTTGGTCTCTCCTTCAGTGCTATACCATATTGCCCATGCACACTGCCGCTCACCCTGGCCCTTGTAGGCTGATTTTAAAACTGAATAAATCAAAATCTAGAGAACTCTCCATGATTTGGATAAAACATGCGATGTGCAAAGGGCTTTGTTGATTATCCGATGTAAAACGAACGTATCGGTTTCATCTGGCTTCTTTGAGAGGGAGTGTGGAACCAAAGTGTCCATTTTTGAGAGTGTCCATTCATGCGCTCTCATTCAGACACACACACAATCTCATATGTCAGTATAGTTCTGACTGTTTAAAAAAGTGGTGTAAACATACACTGGGGAAAGTAAAATTCCCCAAATCTTGGAAAAAGTGTTCTAAATTATTATTATTTATTATTATTATTATTTAAAAATTTTACAGCTCTTGCTTCAGCCATAACTGTATTAGTAGGTCACCGATTTCAATGTAAATGCAAAAAGTGATTTGTTACTTGTGTGAATGGCACATTTGCCCCTTTTGATTTGGTCAAAGGGGTTGATCTGTCACTGAGGCCTTTGAATTCAAATGAATTATTTAAGCAAATGTTTGCATGATTTGTAGGGTGGATCTTTGGACATAATGGACCCCATTAGGGTCCTACCTCCTCGTTTGGGAAACACTCATCCAAAGTAAACCCATACAGAGACTGTTTCAGCACTGCATGTTCAGATATAACCAGTATAGGTAGATCTTTCATGTCAGAATGTATGTACCAGTACTTTTGTCGACAATGTGAGGGGTAGATAGAAATATGCAAATGAAACCCCTTCCATGCCATGCTGATTTTCTTGTGGCCGAAGAAGAAATCTAGCTCCACAGCAAAGTCAGTAAATTGTCACAAAGATTGCAAAAGAGCAAATATGGAAATTTATGCAAAGATGTGTGGCCATGCATGGTGACCATTTGTTAGTTTCTTGGACAGAATGCTTTTGTGGCTTATTCTCGTCTATGTTATTGCTGGCGGGTTATAGGTAGGTAGGTAATCAGACAGAGGAATGGACGGACAGACAAACCGGTGCAATGGGGAGCATGTGCACTGCATGGGGTTGAAAGAACTGAGAGTGTGGAGCAGCTGCTGGCAGACAGACAGACAGACAAACAGACACACTGACCGGAGCATGTGCAGAGTGGTGCTGGGAAGAGTAAGGGGAGTTGTGAATGAAAACACCTGCGGCCCTATTTTCACCTGTACATTACAACGCTTATCCCTAAACTTCTTTCTGCTTACATCAACATCTCACACAGGTTTATTTGTGATGTCTTTGACTTTTTCACCAATAAAGCCCTATACAGTATATCAGCAACGTCACATTTGTACAATGACAGTGGGTGCATGTGGGGGCGGGAGGATGTACACGCATGGCACATGCACATGTACACACATGCACATTCAATCATTCATGCATGTGCACAGACGAACTGACAACTCACAGATAAAAAAATATATATATGGACCTATATGGACTGTTCGTCATTTACAATTTTAGCCCTATACATATAAATAGTAAGAGCGTTTTATAAATCTTCTCAAGGAATGCATTGAATTAAAAGGTTTAGGCTATAATAGTTTCATGTTGTGAGTTTTCAGTGTGTAGTTTCATTTAATTAAATGACTAAGTATAATGTTTTAGACACAACAGAAGTAGCGTTAAGGAAGCCCTAAAGACAAGACAAACTGTTCGGCCGTAGTGAAACTAAAATGTTTTCTTTAGTTTGTAGAATAGATGGAGGAGCCATACGTTGTTGGGTATGAGAACACCACAGCAGTAGGCCTATATACTGGAGCCATATGCTGCTTACAGTGTGTGAGAATGTGTGTTCAGGTAAACAAAGCTGTTGTTATGCAAAGTAGGCTATAGTTGGCTATCCTTTTGACATTGGCATGGTACTTGAAAAGGCGTGAATATAGGCTACTTGGTGCATCTTGGAGTCAACGCCGTTGCAGTGTATAGTATATACCGCACATAGTTTGTCGTCGGATGGTGCCGGATGACAGAACATATACTAGACTCAAAACACTTTTACTTTGCAGCTCAGCAAACACATTAGCAGAACTGACCCTATAAAGAAGCAGCTCAATGGTACAGCATATCTCTTGTGTTACGGTAGCTCATTGCACACAAAACATTTTCCCACAACGTTAATATTATATAAGGCTCCCCAGAGTTTTGAGATAATTGCAAACTTGCTGGGCTAAGCATTCTGTACATGCTGATGACACCGGGAATGGTTCTGTACTACTGTGTACAGTACATGCTGTGCTGTTCTGTTAGTGTTCACCAAGATCCATAGAACACTCACACAAAATGCACACAAAAGAGATATCTATACTGCGTCATCTCAAATGAAGTGCCCAATAGCTGTGAATGTAGAGGAGAGAGATCCATATCAGCCAAATATAGAGTATGGTCCATTAACGCATGCTGTTCCCTCCCTCTCATTTTTATTCTTTTCCCTTTCCTTCACTTAATCTGCCCTTCCTCCACATCCTACTACCCTCTGCTCCTTCCCTCTGCTCACAACCTCCAATTTCTCTCCTCCCTCGGCCCTTTCTCCCTGTTCCCCAGTTTACCTTCTCTAACCCTTGGCCATTCATCATGCTTTCCGCATCTTCCTCTTCTTTCCTGTGTGTGTGTGTGTGTGTGTGTGTGTGTGTGTGTGTGTGTGTGTGTGTGTGTGTGTGTGTGTGGGGAGGGGGGGGGGGGTGCAAGCAAGGCAGAATCAAGGACTGGTCTAGAGCTATAGACAGACCAGAGCAACTTTTTTTCACCTACTGTATATTCCAGCCTCATAATAATATTGCATTTTGGGGACTTTGGGCATCAGATCTACAAGCTCCGAACATGTCATGCTGCAATGCATATGTGGGGCTTGTACATCAACTATTTTGATAAATATCGAAAAAATACCCTTTTTTGCCCAAGATTATTGTTCTTTTTTAAATGTTCAAATCCTGTTCCATGAACAAAGCTTTGAAGATGACTTTTGGAGGGTCAGCCTGCACTTCACACAGTGCCTAGCAGATAGCATGCTACTACAGTACATGTTGCACTTGAATGTCTGTTGTTTTTCACTGGGTCCTGAGTCTGAGCAATAAAGTTGATTGATTGATTGAATAGAAAAAAAAAACTGCATCTGATTGGGTTTGATTCAAATACTTTTTTTCTGAAACGATGTTGATGCTTCTTTTTTCTTGGTTTTCCAATGTATCACAAGGAATTCTTGTGTTGGAATTTATATTACTGTAAACATACAGTATAACATATGACTTAAATGCATATTGGCTCATGATATTGCTATTACTTTTAATATCTGTCCCACTATGATGACTCTTAAGTGTAGTATAATCCTAGTGTCTTCCCAACCTTTGGTAGCCCTAAAAACCGTCACATTTTCGCCTAATTTGGGATCGCACTGAAATGGTTGGCACACCACGCCCCCTGAGGCTCTGCCCAGACCTTCTCCAATAAGGGACTGTACGTTATTTACCGGGGGGGGGGGGGGCTGGTGCGCTGGAAGTCCGGTCAAAAAAAAAAAATCATGCCCCCCCCCCCACCTCAATTTTTTCCCCATGGCCCTCCCCCCACTTCAATGTTGTTTTCCCATGGCCCTCCCCCTACAGGTACAAAATTGCCCCGCCATTTACTTTGAGATTTTTTCTTCAGTTCAATGAGCATGCCAGCTGTCGTGAGCATCCCAGTACACACTGACATTTAACCAACAAATAAAACGCTGACAGGTCCCTTTTGGTCAATCTTGCGGAATCATGCCTCTCACAGCCCATCAATCAGAAAGTATACATGGTTCAGACCCTACACATGCTACCTAGCCGCTACCACCCATTCCTCAACAACGGGGCAGATGAAGCTCGGCACTTTTCAACATCCAACGCGGTACAACAAAATCACTTCTAGTAGCACAACTTAAACAAGTTGCTTCGGTGGAAAAACATTCGTAGCCTATATTGAACACAGATGGCACACGGCGGTGCCAATAAATAAAATCATGACTTACCAGAGGCTGTGACCACCAGTTGACTACAACACCTCTCCAAAATTCCTCTGGAAATGCCCATCCAATTCGTTGTCAAAACTTCCCAAACTGTTTAGCCCATATAGTTCACCTCAGCTAGTTTGATATTTGTTCACGGGCATTTTCTATCATCTCGATGATGCTCAATGTTCCTCCGTAGCACTAGCAATACAGTGAAAGAAAGACAGCGCGGGCAATCTACAGTAGCTGCAGACTTCAACGTCATGGCAAAGGTCTCTGGTAGAGCATAGCTGTGTTTTTCAACCCTGGGGTCGGGACCCCAGGACTTCAACTTGGGGTCCCCTGAAATGTCTAGCTGTGAATAAAAAGACTACTGTAACCCACTGCCGTAGCCAGGAAATTATCAGTGGTGGGGCATTCATGTTTTCAGGGGGGGCAATATTTTTCATAGTTCCTCACCAAAGTTGCATATTAAGCACACACTCATATGCTCAAAAACACACTAATTGGGGAAAATGGCTACATGTATGTGCTCCAATTATACAGCAAATAAAGACTATATTATACTCAACAGAACAAATAAACATACAGTCATGAAACACGATTGCACTACGACAAAGCACTACCATAAAATAAATAAAATGAAAAATATAGTTTGTCAGTGTCTCTGAAAAACTAGTCTTGCCAACATGACACTAGAGTAGACCATCAGAATCGCCACTTAACTATCAGCATTGGTTTCCCAATAGTTGTCATGTTTTACACGTGTCTAAAAGGGCTTTTATTTATTTGCGCTGGCCTCTTTGAAAACTATAGCCCCGTTGTGCGATCTCTCAGCTTCGATGGCAATGCTGTCTGCAGTGGTCGCGCAACAGAAAATACTATCCAGCACGTTCGGTTTCTGACCCCCCAATGTCGCAACTCTACTAGATGGCATGATTCTACCCAGCGCAGCCTGGGTAGAGTAGCTATGTAAGCCTGGAGTATAGACAGAGCAATGCAGACACCGTTCACTTCATAGCCCAAGAGGGACAACAAACAGCTCATTTGAGGCTACTCACCACAGCTCGACGTGCTGCCTTATAAGCCATGCATCCGCCCGTATCGGGCTTTAGAAAACGGCTCCGCTGTCATTATTTATCAAACCGAACGCAGTCCTTGGTAAAAAGGCAAAGTTTTCTTTTCCCTACGTGTGTTGTAAACAAAGAGCGGTGGACGCCATGACAGGATCTCGCTCAACTGCATGGAGGGAGGAGGACCCATGCTGCAGATCCGTTTCCTGTCCTATTCTGTGCAAATGGCAAAACTAGTAGGCGGGCTTTAAACAGGATCTCAGCAATGAGCAGTAAATAGACACCATTATCCCTTTGGCCGCGTCGTCGGGATTTGCAAGGGAAACTTTCATAATAGGTGACGGGTACTGGGCAATCTGGACTGGGGGGGCACAAAATCTAAACAGGGGGGCATCGCCCCCTACTGCCCCCCCGTAGCTACGGGCCTGGTGTAAACACAGAAAATATTCACACCATTGAAGTGGAACGTTTCTCATGTATCACCGTTTCACACCTACCCAATATTCTAACGCACACGGAAGCGGCAGTCCACCCGGAGTCACGACATTGAGGAGTCAGAAACTGAGCGCTTGAGCGCTGTTCAAATGGCCTGAATAGGGACAAACTGCAGTTGAAGTCAATGTAGAAGAATCGCCATTGGTCTACTAGCTTTATGAGTAAACGTAACTCAGTCTATACTCTAAAGCTCCGTCTCCTTTTTTCCCCATGGCCCTCCCCCTAACTCCGATTGTTTTTGCCATGGCCCTCCCCCCACCTCATTTTTTTTCATCATGGCCCTCCCCCCCCTACGCACCAGCCCCCCCCCCCCCCCCCCCGGTAAATTACGAACAGTCCCTAACCTCTCTGACATGATTTGGAGGTGTGAATTGTGTGAATTAATGGAGGCTAATCAGTCATCATCATCATCATCATCATCATCATCATCATCTTATTTTTTAAGAGGTGCATGTGAATAGCATCTCTGGATCTTTGTGAATGAAGGCTAGTCACTTTGATGACTCACCTATTATGAAAGCATCACTCTATACGAACTGAATGGCACAGATGAGTCTTCAAAGTCATTAATAAATAACCCATTCACACAAAGGCACCTTCACAATAGACTCCCTCCCCATTCCTCTCTCGCATGCATATAACTTGTGTTAACGATTAACAATTGCACCTCCTCTTCCATCCGCGTCTGATTTTTTTTGTTACTTTATTACGAGACAGAGAGAGAGAGAGAGCATAAACTCATGTTAAATTTATAATAAGCGTCAAATAGAATTATAATTTACAAACTTGCATCAATATATCGATATTCTGCAGCATTACACAGCATGGAAACAGCCAGTCAATTGGAGGAAGTCTGGGAGTGGTTTATGCTCTAGCAGAGCCTCGGGGGGGCGTGGTGTGCCAACCATTGCAGTGCGATCTCAAATGATGCTGTACTGACACATCATCATTGTTTGTTGTCAATGTGTCACCTGCAACCATGACTACATGTAGGAACTGTGTTGAAGAGATAGCCATATGGTGAAAAGGGAGCCAGAGGATTGAAGCTATAAGGACACATCCCTGAGGGACGCCAGTGTTGAGTGTGACAGTGGAATGGGATATGGTCAGGATCAGGTTCCACAAACAGAGATTTGGTTGGATAGTATGGGCAGTATGTTAACCTTAACATACTGCCCTATGTGCTTTAAAGGATTTAAAAGTAGCACAACCTCTTTATTCCACAGCAACGCTGTACTAATTACCTATAAGTAAAACATGAGTACTTCTTCCGCGACTGCTCCCCCCACCATCCCTCCCATGGCTCTACCCCTCCACACTACAGAAACGCTGCTTTTTTCCAAGACCATCAATCTCCACCTTGTCGTGTCACCTCCTCCTCCGCCGCCTCCTCCTGCCTCTCCTCTTCTCCCTCCGTCTCTCCTCATCTGTCTGCTCTTCTTTCCTCTTCTTTCACCTCCTCTCTCTTACGCAGTGTGGAGTAATTTAGCAGCCCGTCGGCTAGTAGTGAGTCTCGGGGCCATGTCTGCCCCCAGCCGGCTCCACCCGACGCACCAGCAGTGACACGAGTGATTTCCCAGCGGGGACCGCAGGCACTCCTAATCACATCCTCCGGGACAACAGGAGACGGGGAGGAGGGGGAGGGACAGGACAGGATAGGACAGGGGGGGGTGTTTGGGGGGGGGCGCAGGAGGGGCAGGGACGGGAGGGTGGGAATAACGGACAGATGGTGAAAAAGAAGACGAGAAGCCCATTAGGTAAACAGACAGTGGACCTGGACGGGGAAGACAGTTCTGCAGGGAGGGAGGGGAGGCATCGTTCAGGGTGAATTAATTTGGCTCTGTTGGTCATGGCCAGACGGGAAGCGCGTCGACCTTCGCGAGTCAGCCCTGTCCCTCCCAAAACCCCCTTTTTCTGTTTTTCTGTTCTGGCTAAACATTGATTGGTGGAGTGAGCCCCGCCTCCCCCGCCTCTTTGGTTCACCTGTTCTAATTTCAGAGCTGTCTTTTAGAGCAAAATGGCTGAGTATATTCAACAGATATTAAAAGTATTCAAAGTTTCGCCTCAAACTGGGCCAAAGTGTAACGGTTTGCTGAACCTCACAGGAAATATCTCACTGTCCAATTTAACAAGGGGTGTGGAAATTGACTACATGTCCATTTGGTTCCATTTTGTACAGTGTTTGGAGGAGCCTGCCCTGCTCCACTGTTGTCAGTCTTCATGCGCTTAGAGAAAAAAAAAAAAAAACAGACGAGGAACTTGTTGAGGTATGTGGTATAAGCCCACAATTCAAAATCTTTCAATTCTATAAGTTCTCAATTCTAAATCTCTGCATGTGCATATTCTGAAATGGATAGAGTTTAGAGATGTACTGTATGTAGCAGCAGTTGCTTGCGAAATCCTATTTCCTTTGTAAGGTTTTTAAAAGATAGTGCCCTTATAGTGGGTTCACTAACCTCAGATGCCCCCCTTGTGCCATTCACACAATTATCGAGGTGGAAAACTCTCTGCCAAATCATTATTTTTTCTCACAAAAATGTGACACGGACGCTGTGTGAAATCCAGATGTGTTCTGAAAGGCCCTGGTTACCATGTGGACCATGTGGACCACATGGACGGCGTCAACGTGTCCAATCTATAATGCCGTCATACAGGAGCTATGGATTCATATTCAGCTCAATCTGGTGTTCTGTTCAGCTGTTGGTGAGATTACCCCTGTACAAACAAATTATAAAGACACGCACATGCACACACAGACCCGGTTCTAGATGGCTTGCCATGCCATAACATATTTTTGATATATCACATTGAGAGGAGTAAACCCCCCCCCCCCCCACATCACCACCTCAGTGATGGAAATGGGAATACCATATAATTTATCTACAGTACACTGTGCCGGACCACATGAATGTAAGCTAAACAATGAATGGAGTACATAAATCATCTGGGGGGGGGGGGGGGCTTTGGGGGGTTACACGGCTTCCCTTAGGGACTACTCTGTGTGTGTGTGTGTGTGTGTGTGTGTGTGTGTGTGTGTGTGTGTGTGTGTGTGTGTGTGTGTGTGTGTGTGTGTGTGTGTGTGTGTGTGTGTGTGTGTGTGTGTGTGTGTGTGATCAGCAGACATGTTGGTCCCCAGCTGTGCACTGTGATGTATGAAGGACTGGACTGGACTGAAGCCATTCAAATTAACTTGCCCAATCAGTCTGCGCTGTGAACAGGCATGGGGGTGGGCTTCCCAGACATGCGTGTCTGTTTGTTTGTGCATGTATGTGTGCAATGCATGCATTCTGCGCAGAGGTTCCACACATGTGCACACGTGTGCAGTTTTCTCCCCGTCCCCATGCAAGCTGACATACAGTATGATTATATAGTACTGTACATACACTCCGAGAATGAATGCGTGTGATTCGAATGTGCAAGCTTGTGTGTGTGTGTGTGTGTGTGTGTGTGTGTGTGTGTGTGTGTGTGTGTGTGTGTGTGGGGGGGTGTACATCACACACGCACAACGGTATGGTATGCAGCGCCTGCGTGCTTGTGCGTGACATGTTGACATCATAGACATTACAATAGACAGGACACCCTGAGGAAACCTTGAGGCGAAATGGACATAGTGGCCAAAGTTGAGAATGCAGTTTGAGTAGCAGTGGGCCAGTAACATGAACGCGCAATAGGCTCCGCCCCCTCCAGAAATCTGCAGCTCTCTACGCACGCACGCACGCACGCTCGGTGCGCCTTCGTGCGTGCCTCGCGTTCATGTTCTCGGCCCATTTTCCGAGAATGCACTCTGTTTTTTCCCTCAAAGAGGAGTGAAATCGCCTCATGCGCTGGGTGAGCAACTTAATGCAAGTGGATGAGAGGGGAACATCCGGTGTCCTCTCTATTTAATATATACTCTAAGGTTGACATCCTTTGATTGAGAGGGAAGGCGACCTCTCCTGTCAATGGGCTTACTTCAGTTAGGCAGAGACTAACGTTCACATTAAACCCCCGCGAACACAGATACCCACACACACACACGCGCACACTCCTGCCTGATTAAAAGATGGCGGTTGCAGAGACATGTGAAGCATGACAGATCAGCAGCCTTGTTCATTTAGTATCCAGCTCTGAATGGGACGGCCCTTGACAGCCAAAGAAGACACACGTCTATGAGGAGCCCAAACTTTGTGACCTTTTGTGGTCGTTTTTGACACCGTGCCGTCTCGGGATGATTCTCCCGGGAATCGCTGCTTTGACACGGACAGATGTTTTTTTGTCACCTCATCTGGCCTCGGGGCAAACGGGAGATGATGACACACATCCAAATCAATTGATTGGCAACCTTATTTATCTTTTTTTTTTTTTTTTTCTTTTTTCTTTCAAGGAACCCCTAGTTTGATAATGCATGACATTTCACAGTTTCTATACTGTATATGTTCACTAAACGGTCTGTGCGGAACCACGTAGCCAACTAACAGTCCTATTGTTACATCCTTTTGTTTTGAAGTGTTAACTCTTATTCAAATGGAAACAATAACATAATAGATCCTTATCTGTAAGTGAAGCTCTCAACAACAAACAGTAGTAAATGTTATGTTCTCCTATAGTTACAGTTATGACACTTAGAAGATGTAGAACACTTTCCTGGCAGTCTTCATGTATAATATGGGGTTTTAGATATTTGAAATTTTCCATTGAGTCCAGTGTCACTGATGTCGTTGATACTACTTCCTGGACTACATGTTGTCTCTGTAAAACAGCCCTCCCCCTATCCACAGGGATGTACAATTCCCACAGAATTGTGGGAATTGTATTCCAGGAGGTAGTGTCTGTCCATGACATCAGAGACACTGGGCTCACTGCTAAAATCGAAAATGTCTTAAACCACAAATTACACACATAAAGACCATCAGGAAAGTTTTCTAAATCGTCTAAATGTCGTTAACAGTTATTGTTTTGCAAAAATGGTGAATTGTCCCTTTAAAGCAAGTGGTGGTTCTCAAAGTGGAGGTTAGTGAAAGGAATCCCCCACAGTTGGTTTAACCATTGTTGACTATTCAAAAAAACACAGTACCAGTAGTACCATCCATTGCAATGGATTTATGAGCTTGTAGATCTGCTAGTTGAAAACTCTCAAAAATATGATACATGATAATGTACTGGGGGTCCCTGGCACCGGACTTGCATGTTTTTGTGAGGGTACCTACCTATAGGGGACGCTGGGAGAACACGCAAACTCTACCTACCATAAGGCCCTTTTGCCAGCCCCATCTAGTCTGCAGACCCGGGTGCTGCTGATGCCACCAGCAAAGTTCCAGCTGTGAGGCAACAGCACTATCGACTACGCCGCTGCCATGTCCCTCTAGCTCTGAGTAATATTGAGCAGTCGAGGCACGTCAAGTCTGTCCTACTACACTCATATACCCACCGATCATCACATAATACTGCAACTGTACTCAGGAGGTTCAACTGTGGAGTCTATTTAAGAAGCAACTTGACACTAGGTTCGACAGGCTCAGCGTTTCCTCTCTGCCACCACTGCTGCCAGCTTGTCAGCGAACAAACACCCTGCGCCTATCCACTGTGTCAGCATGTCACTTGATGCGGCCTCATAGCATTACAATTTAGTCATCAAGAGTGAATTACGAGAAGATCTGAGGGAAATGGCATTTAGACGCCACCCTGTTCTCTGTCAGTGCAAAGAAACCCATTTGTACAGTATACCTGAAAGAAAATAGGACACCCAGGTCAAACCTAGATTAAACCTAACACCTGTCATCCCATGTTATAATTGAGCTGCCACAGTGTACCTTGTTATGACATCAGGGATCTCCATATAGGCATAATGATACAATGTCTGACAGAAACATAATAATCACATGAACAATGGCTTCTATTATCCCTTTGGACTTTTCATAAATTGAAAGCCTTGCAGTTTCTATTAGCTTGAAATCCCCATCGATGATGTCATCGATAATGTCATTGCAAAACAGGTTTCCCACAGCCCCTCTGAGACACATACAGAGTAGATTTTAGTTTTCCTATTTCATCATGAACATTCCACTTGGTGAAGTCTTCCTTTAATGTTGCTGTGTCCTTTTTTCCCTGTGAGAGTTCATATCTATTATCACGTCCATGCACGTACTGCATCTTCATGCTGTCTTGTAAAGTAGCCTATATCTACGTAGATTTACAAGTGTTGTGGACTTGTAGATCTGCTACACTTACATGTACTGATTGAGTCTCCAGGTTGCCACTCAGTAGATCAGAATATTTTCATACAATTCGAATTTCTACATAATGAATGCTTTAGTACTTGTGCTACTTTTAAGTACATTTTTTATGTCCCGACTTATAAAAGTCGGGAACTAAATTATTTCCATATTGCATTACAGTGGCACAAACGGACAGACTAAAGGAATTGGGCTGGTCCTGCTTTAATTCCTGGCTGGAATTCTTGGACTGTCCTTGAGCAAGGCACTCTCAGCTTCTGATCATTAGCTTCCGGGCTTGCCTCCAGCGTGAATGTGTGTGTGTGTGTGTGTGTGGATGGGACAGTTCATGACGTTTTTAACATAACAACCTTTCAGGAGCATGCAGACATAGCTACAGTAACACTGTGGTTCACATTACTACTTTGATGTTTACTATTGTTATTTCAAAAGATTTCCCAAACGCATAACACAAAATAATCAGAGTTTGTTTACAAAGCCTAACAGTTTCAAAAGAATGTCTTTATAAATAAAAGAGAATCCACAAATTTTGCAAATGAAATATTTTCTGGAAGTGAAAACCGACAGTCTACAAGCTCACAATGAGCCACATTGCAGCATGCTGTGATCTTGTATTTCTGCTTCTATTTGCACTAGCCTTGGCAAACCGCTCATTTGTCTTTTGGCTTTCGAGTAAAAGCGCTTGGGAACCCATTCAGTCGTCTCTACCAAAGGGAGTGTGAGGGGGGTGGATGTTGGCGGGGGGAGGCTGTCAAAGGGTTACTTTGGTAAATGAAATAAATTGTGGAGTAACCTTAATGTGAGCACATTACATTAAGTGCACCCACAGGTCTTGGAGGTTGCCATAGTGACCACCTTATCTATCCGCTGGGGAGTTATTTCAGACACAATGCCAAATGTGTTCAGTGTGAAACAAGAACATGGAGCACCAGATGAGGAAATAATACCCACAGGCTAGTGTAAAATTAATACATATATGAAGTGCTAACAGCAGGAAGCGAAGCTCCCACTGCCGAAGCTACACACTAACTGCTAAACACATACACCTGTCTAGTGTCTAGCCATTATTTTCTTATCGATTTAACTTTTTCAAATACGCCCATGCTGTGTCACACAGCTAGCTCACACAGCTTGTGAGCTATAAGGTAGCTTTCACAATGCTTTAACTTTTTTCAAAATATTTTCTTATAATGATAGCGATTGGCTGTTAATTGATTATATCTATGTCTGTGTAAAGTGCCTGTCCATGTCAGGCACAGCCCTAGCCACTCCCACATTCCCCCTCCCACCTGTGAACACTCTGCCAATCAACCACTCCCTATATAACTGAACTCATTATCAGGTTGTACTTTGTCTCTCCTACGGAGCCCTGGAGGTGCCAAGCAGAAATATTTTAAAAGCATTCGAACGCTATATTTAGCGTTCAATCGTTTTGTTAAAACGTCCAAACGCTTTATAAAATCGTCCAATCGCTTTCTTAAAAAACGTCCAATCACTTTGTGATTGGACCCCTCGAAAATGGAGCTGGAAAATGGAGCTGGACTTATAAACATTTTCATTTTTTCGGACCTCCGGAGCTCGTGCCGAGCAAGGGGGCGAGCGGCCGACTCTACCCGACCGAGAGAGCTCTTCGGTCGCCCCCTGCTCGCCGTGAGCTCTGGAAGTCCAATTTTTTTTTCCCGCCAGGAACCACGGGGGACACTCCGGGGACAACCCTTATTACTCTATGGGACAACCCCGGAGCTGCCGCGAGTCACTCCCAGTGCGGCAGCAGCGCACTCGCATTGGTAAAAAATGAAATACCGATTTTTGAATAAAGCGTTTGAGCGTTTTATAAAGCGATTGGACGTTTTTTTCAAGAAAGCGCTGGACGATTTTATAAAGCATTTGGACGTTTTAGCAAAGCGATTGAACGCCAAATATAGCGTTCGAACGCTTTTAAAATATATATTTGTGCGTGTGCGTGCGTGCGTGTGTGCGGCGGGCGCGTTATACTGTATCTTATATACGTTTTAGTGAGAGTGTTTGCATCCCCACAAGATCTGTTACTGTTTACAACAATAGCAAGCCCTGGTTCAATAACGAAGTAAGGATGCTTTGTAGGAAGAAACACGCTGCCTTCAAGAGTGGGGACACTGCTAACTATAAGAAACTGAAATATGAATTTCAGAGAGCTGTGTTAAAAGCTAAGGCTTCCTACAAAGCAAAGCTTGAATGCAAACTGCAAGCAAACGACATTAAGGGTGTTTGGCAGGGCTTGCAGGACATCACTGACTATAAAAGCAAACAGCATATCCCAGTTAGGGATCCCTCCCTTCCAGGGACACTAATTGACTTTTATTGTCGATTTGCGAGTGAACACCAGTCCCCCTCTTTTTCTGGAGAACAGGGTGACTCTACACCTGCTATCAACGAACACGATGTCAGACTGTTGCTCTGTCAGCAAAACCCCTGGAAGGCCGCGGTGCCTGATGGTGTGTCATCCGCCACCCTGAAACATTGTGCTGACCACCTATCCTTACTTCTATTTTCAATTGGTCACTGCAACTCTGTACCTGCTTGTTTTAAATCTGCTGTGATTATCACTGTCCCTAAGAAAAATAACATCTGCTGTCTGACTATAGGCCTGTTGCCCTAACATCTGTCATTATGAAAGTCTTTGAGTGACTGGTATGTACTGTAAACGACTGTCAGGTTAGCTCTAGACCCACACCAATTTGCTTACAGAGGATGATGCAGTGTCCCTTTGTTTACATTCAATTACTCAACATCTAGAATCTAGATCTACTTATGCCCGTGTACGTTTTGTGGACTTCATCTCCGCATTTAATACGATTGTGCCTTTGAGGCTGATTTTAACCCTACAAGAGCTGGGTGTTAGTACACCATTGTGTAAATGGATCTTTGACTTTCTATAAAATAGGAAACAGGTTGTCAAAATAGGTGATCTTGTCTCTCGTCCTAGGTTCCTTAACACCGGGGCCCCCCAGGGCTCACCCCGCACACCACCTCTTCAATCTCCTACCATCAGGCAGGAGGTACCAAAGTATTAATTGCTCAACATCTCGCTTCAGAGATAGCTATAGCTATTAGACACTTGAACTTGTCTCGCTAGTTTACAGTTGTAATGTTGCATTTATGTAACAATATGCAATGCATATAGCACTTTAAAAACATGTTATTTCTATGATGCTGGTCTTTGCACTGTACTGTCTTCTTGTTGTCTTTCTACAGTGTATATATATATATATATATATATATATATATATATATATATATATATATATATATATATATATATATATATATATATATATATATATATATATATATATATACTCAAGACAACTCAAGAATCGAAGAACTTGTATACAGTGAACAATATATTATGGTTTGGCGAGGAATTGGTTAAGCTTTTTAGATAAGCTCATCAGTAGTAGTAGAGTAGGGCCTGCACACCAGTCTTATGGCAGAAGAATTTATTTTATTGAAAAAAGGACAACGTTTCGATCTCACTAGATCTCACTAGATCTTCATCAGGTCTGTACCGTACGGACCTGATGAAGATCTAATGAGATCGAAATGTCGTCCTTTTTTCAATAAAGTAAAGTCTTTGCCATAAGACTGGTGTGCGGGCCCTACTCAACTACCATGATTGCCACATTGGCCTTGCACCTGCTGTCCATGTGCGTGTAAATACCATAGATAAGCTCATCAGTCCCACTCATAGAGACGTACCTAAACAGCAGATCCGAAACTACAGGTTGTAGCTGGTGTGGAGGAGGTTGAGCAGCAAAAGTGCAAGCAGGCAGCAGCAGTGTTGGTGTAAAGCAGTAAGCAGGATGAGTGGTGTAAACTTCCAGCTTAAATAGCTGGTATGAAGGTGGGTTTAGTGTGTGAATGGATGAAGTTATATGAACGTGATGACAATAGGCAGACAGTACTGCACTGCGTTTCCTGACCGAACTTGATCTGCATAATGTCTGTGTTCGAATTCATTCCCTATGCCTCACATACAGTAGGTCACTACTTTGGGCTTCCGCCATTTTGTTTGAGTGTTCAAATAATAATGTTACTACTAGAGAGATTTTTGGATCCTAATATAGTGGGTTGTGAATTGTAGGGACCATCTGATGGTCACTACATTTACTGTACTCATCATGCATTGCGCGGTTTCGCTCTCAAGCACACATGCACATGTTTGTGTGTGTGTGTGTGTGTGCGCTGCTTCTACATGCACGCGCGCCAACTCAGAGTTCTAGTGACTTTCTAAATTAATATGGCAGCAGTAAGATTAGCGTTGACTGGTTTCAGTTGATTCTTCATATCCATATGAATGAAAGGGTCAGGGATGACAAAAGTACAATATTTTCCTCCGAGATCGGTTAAAAGTATTAAAGAAATGAAGAAAAAATCAAACTGACAGACTGTTAGACAGAAGCATTTAACATTTGTGGGAGACAACATGTCTGGAGAGTCTAGCTTTTGCACATACAGACCTTCTGACAAGTGGTGACATTTGCCAATCCCCCTGGCCAATATTTTGTGTGTGTGTGTGTGTGTGTGTGTGTGTGTGTGTGTGTGTGTGTGTGTGTGTGTGTGTGTGTGTGTGTGTGTGTGTGTGTGTGTGTGTGTGTGTGTGTGTGTGTGTGTGTGTGTGTGTGTGTGTGTGTGTGTGTGTGTGTGTGTGTGTGTGTGTGTGTGTGTGTGTGTGTTGTAGCACATGAAGCAGAAGGTGTGAAGAACGTGTACTACTGTCGCAGCAGTACAGGTGAGAGGATGAGCCACATAACAAGGTGTGGAGTGATGGAGTGAATGACAGCAAGGGTCAGAGGTGACAGGGTCCACCTGGGCAATGTGATGTACCATAGTCTACACACGTGTAATGCACTATTATATAAGACCCAATTACGATTTGACAAATACTTTTTAAATCCGTAGTTCTCACATATGGTGGAAAATCGCATTCCCATAACTGCTTCTCTTTATACACAGCTCCTCTTTGTACACAGTTTATTTTCTTTTTTGAATATGCAACACATAACTCGAACAAGACACAGATGCTTTCCTGGATTTTTATAGCTTATAAGTATGCTCTTTGTTAAGTGAACCTCTCACCATCTGGAAAGTATAATCTGGAAAAAGTGCCCTTCTAGGCACAGGCAGGTCAGGCAGTGGCCTCCTGGTGGCGCTTTAGGCCAATGTGAAACGGTTGCCATTTCTTCTTATGCCTTTTGAATTGGATGATTTGAGGCATTTTTTCCCCCAAAATGTGTTTCGCAAAATTCCACCAGTTGGTGGCGCTAAACATGCCGATGTGAAGAGTGCGCAGTGTCATGGTGGCGCTATAACCGGCTATTCTAGAAAATGTGGGGCCGAGGTTCATCGTTGACCTCCAGGGATTTCATGTGTTAAGTTATGCATCGACCCCGATTAACAGTCTGTCTGTTAGCTGGTAACATGGACGAAGGGAGTGAAAAACACCATATACAGTATAGCCTTCGGCTATATATATATATATATATATATATATATATATATATATATATATATATATATATATATATATATATATATATATATATATATATATATATATATATATATCCTAGCTTGCTGCTTGGCAGTAATGAAACTCAAAACCTTTTTTTTATTTTATTTTTTTCAATAAATGAAATGACGATCAGATGACAGTTTCCTTTCTCAGCTTTCACGAGGTGTAGTTCCAAATTATATACGGTAGCAGCATTCGGAGGTTGTGGAATAGTACTCAGGCCACAAGAGACTACTCAAGTGACTAAAAATCAATCCAAAAAATCCATTTTAGGCAACATAAAAATAGAAAGTAAATGCCATTTTAGGCAACATAAAAATAGAAAGTAAATGTCGACATAAATAATAAGGAACAGCAGAAATATAAAGCTCAACGCAATCTCATAATATTTTGTGGCCAGTCACAGGCGGCGTGCGTGTTTTCACTAGACTCAACCATGCAGGGCCATCCTGACTGTCAGGGTTTCTAACCTGACAGTTTATACCAAAGCAGCTGTATAAGGCAGTCGGTTGACTCGGTTCACTACTACAGTGTATGGCTGAGGAACCTGAACCCCCTACCAAAGTCACGTCAGAACCCTGTAGAGATTCCACATCCACTGACTACAACGTATCATGGGAGGACATGGTCCCATAAGTGGACATCTTATGACCGGACCCAATCCAATTGTTCCTTGCACAAAGACATCCCCGCTGGCAGGGGCATGTAATCCGCATGTAATCCAACTCCAGGAAAGCTGTAGGTCAGCGGGGGACAGAGGAAACGCTACAAAGACCACATAGAGACCCTCCTAGTGGCTCGTACACACTGCAGTATGTTCTCCCCGATTATCCTGTCAGGGACCATTTTTGGCACTTGCCGACAAAACTCCCGATCTGACGCAAGATCGAGGTTTGATCGCCAAGGTTTTGCTTGCTGTGCGTGAAAGGCTCTGCGAGAAGATTTGGCACCGATAAATGCGCTCCCGACACACCGAATTAAACTGGTCATCATACAATGTGAACTGATTTGAGACATAATGATCAAAATGCCTCAAATCATCCAATTGCCCTTGCCAACAAAGGCGTAATAACATATTCCACCCTTTTCACATTGGCCTATTATTGCGCCATCAGGAGGCCACAATCTGACCTGGCCTGATAGAGGCCTCTGCCCTTTTTCTAGTCAAGACTTATTTCTTCACTGTGGCCTTGACAGTGACAAAGATCTGATTGTGTAAATTGTAAAACTTTGTATTGCTTTTTAGCCCCTATTTATTAAGGGACCAAGCAGTCTCTGCTGGTCACTTCATTGCTTTTGACCTTTTTTTCCTTCTCCTCCTTCTCCTCCTTCTCCTTCTGCCAAAAATAGCTGTTCTGGCTGAACCGTGCAGTCGGTTTTCGCGAAAATTGGTAATCTGGTAGAGGGTGATGCCAAACGGTGATGATGCGAAGCCCGTGACCACTGGTCAAATGGTGGCGCTATAGCACTCAACTGAAATTGCAAACTTTAAACACTCATAACTGATGAACTGCTTGACTCTCAGAAGTGTAACTTATATTCACTTATGCGTCTGCTTATGCTGAACAACTTTTGTATTCTGACTTTTGACCTCTGACCTTTAGATGAACTGCCATCTTGAATTATATGTAAAACAGGAATCTATTATGAGATTTTACAGTTTGGTAGAGGGGGATGCCAAATAGCACTAAAACCAGTCTTACTCCAATTGCCCAAATGGGGGCGCTATAGCAATTCTTTGAAACTGAAACATTTGGATGTTTTCCTTGACTCATGTGGAACACATCTGTCACTTTGACCGGTAATCTCCACCCCCAGAGTGTCCACCATTTTAAGCAGTTTGAAAAAATGCGTATGCCTGATTTTCTGCCTGGAATTTTGATCAATTTACATGAACCGTGCTACATGTGAACTTTGGCCCCATCCGGACAAAAGTTCAGAAGCCCATGACCACTGGCCAAATGGTGGCGCTATAGCACTTAGCTGAAAATGCAAACTTTGAACACTCATAACTCATGAACCGCGCGGCCATTTGCAGTTTAACTTATATCCACGTACTGTATGTGTCTCTTTATGCCAAGCAACTTTTGTATTCTGACTTCTGACCTCTGACCTTTAGATGAGCCGTCATCTTGAATTATATGTAAAACAGTTAAAGTGCCTCTTCTCCTAAATCTTTGATCAAAATGCATGGAAATGATCTTCACATGAACTTTGGAGCCATACAAACATGAAATGGGTGTGAATTTTGTTTTTAGTGAGAAAAATTATGTTTTTACGAGCCAATGAAAATTGCTCATTTGTGGAAATTCTTCTATTGCCCCTAATCTACACATGCAGCGTAATCTGCTTCTGAGATTTTACAGTTTTGTAGAGGGGAATGCCAAATACCACTAAAACCAGTCTTATTCCAATTGCTCAAATGGGGGCGCTATAACAATTCTTTGACACTGAAACATTTGAACAAGCATAACTCAGGCCTCGTTTGGCCAAAAATCATGGGACTTGTTTCTACATGTTCCTTGACTCATGTGGAACACATCTGTCACTTTGATTGGTAAGCTCCACCCCCGGAGTGTCCGCCATTTTAAGCAGTTTGAAAAATGCTCATGCCTGATTTTCTGCCTGGATTTTTGATCAATTTGCATGACACCTGCTACATGAGAACTTTGGCCCCATCCGAACAAAAATTCAGAAGCAAATTTGTTTTCATCAAAAAATGACGTTTTTATAAGCCAATGAAAATTGCTGCTTTGTGAAGAGTCTTCTTCTGCTTGTTTCCCTCTGGCAACACTGGAGCAAGTACATTGTGCCAGAGTTTGTGAGAGGAATAAGCATGTGGAACTTGTTTCCACATGCACCTTGACTAATGAGAAACAATTGTGTCACTTTGACCACTAAGCTCCACCCTCGGATTGCTGAATTGTGCATATTGTTCATATATTATAGTTAACAACTACTAAGCAAGTCATTGTGCCTGGATAGCTCGGTCAGTAGAGCACCAGACTTGGGACAAAAAGGTTGTGGGTTCACGTCCCGTTACTGACAATAAAAAGTGTGAGTCTTCAAGAACCCTGCTCTGCTCCCACAATTGCATGACATATTTCTCAAGTTCAGTCTTCCATGTTTCTATGGCTTATTTGTGCATATTGTTTTTTATTGCTTTAGCTAACTCAATATTATGTTTCTATGTGTAACCCAGGGTAACCTGGGGTTCGATTCCCAGCTGGGTCATACCCCGACATCCTAGATTTCCAGTAGTAACCTACCCAATGAAAGCTTTGCATTGTACAAGCCTTGATCACTTCACGTAACAGTGGTTAAAACATCGGTCTTGCAATGTGGCGGCCCGGATTCGATTCCATATAAGGAATTAACTTCTTGAACAAAGTGGCCGTTAAACAACTGTTGTTAACTCATTGAGCGCGATCGGATTTTCTTTGTTTTCTTTCCACTGCCGCGGCTCAAACCAGTTCGATCGGTAAAAAAGCCCTTATTTTGAAGCTCAGATCTCCTAAACAGGATGTGCTGTTTCTGTTATGCTGTGTCTGTTGTCTTGCCTAATCGATCATCTGGCGATGTACCCAAAAACATCCGGGTCACAAGTCAGGAAGAGCTGTGTAGCCCTGGCTGCTTAACCCATGCGCCAGCGACATTGAGGGGGCAAACCGGAGGAGAGCCGTTTGAATGCATTGGGTTGAATGCATGTCAATGGGACGGGGGAAAAAAAAGTTGTCCCCAATTCTGTCCCAAATGAAAGTCAGCAACGGGATGATCATCAGACGATGCGCACGGACTAATAGTTGGATTAAAGAATGAAATCTACATCTCGTCGTGATACGAGCCGTCCGCGTGACCGGCGGGGGGTCTCCACGGGATGTCCACGAGCAGCTCGAGAACGGCGCTTTAAGAATTAACTAGTGTCCAATCACATTTTTTCAATTTTTCAACTGTCTCCCCTGGCCAGCCGGGGCGCCTGATGGAGGGGACTGGAACTGGTTGGAATAACGTGTTCCTTCCACGCGCTACGTCCAACCAGGGAAACTCCCCCCTTTCAGGTGAAAAGAAGGCAGCTTGGACTCCTCATGCATTGAAGGAAGCATGAGGCCAGTCCGCTGCCTCCCCAGCTTGGCGGAGGATGTGTAGAGCCCAGGATCACATTAGGAATTGGCACTGGGTGAAAAAATGGGTTACAAAATTGTGGGATAAAATATATATTTAAAAAAAAAAGAATTGTACTGTAATTCTTCACAATCAGTTGTGTTGTAGTAGACCAGGTTGACATGTAGGCTACTGTAGGAATTTTATATTTAATTTATTCATTCACTATTGTATGGACCCGGGGCAAAAGCACCCCCTCTCCCGCCTCAGATAATTTCTCAAAAATATGTTCCTTCTTCTGCATATTGTTCTGACTCCTTATTGCTGCTTGCTTGGTCCCGTTTTATTGCTGCTTGCAGCTATATTTTGTCTTTGTGATGCATTGTGTGTTATACATCAATCTTTTTTGTTTACTTGTGTTTCTTATTTTTGTGTCTTTGTTTCTCTTATTTACTTTACAACTCCTATAGCACTTTGGCTGACCTTTAGTCATAATATGTGCTTTATTAAAAAGTTTGAGTTGAGTTGAATTGAAACATCTAGCCCAGTTTACACAGTCGTCTGTTATTAAAGGAAATGTTACTCTAACTGCACCACCATGTGCTATAATTGGGGAACGTCTTGCCAGAGCTATACCCTAATTTCAGATTAGAACATCTTCTAATAAACAATTCAGGTGAAACTTGGACACATCATCAGTGATGTACTGTATATCCTTTGTTCATTGTAATATTTGTTGTAACATCATACACTCAGACCCAGTCGACCCAGCCAGGGTCTGAAGGAGCCTTATACCTAAATATTTTTTGTGCTTAAAAGTACATAATCACCCCTTGTTTTCTAGTGCTCTGATTTTTCATTACCCCATTTTCCCCCTGTATTCTCATTCAGTTTTAATGCCTCCTTTTTGACCAAAAGAAATAAATACAAGTCCTGGCTAGTGACAGGGACTCTCTGTATTATTTATGAAAGTCAGTCACTAATATTTGTCTGCTTCTGCAGACAACTTTACAAATTTGGCGGCAGTAACATTTCTTGCCGTCAGTTGATGCTTCATATCCATTATGAGTCAAACCGTTCTACTCATTTGCATCTACAGTATTAGGACTGGGAGGATCAAAAAACGTGACCCGGGTGGTATGTGTGTATTGCGTCAGACTTCGGTGCTCTGTAGTCAAAGGCACCCTTTTCATGATTGTTAAAGTAAAAATCTAAAGTTAATGCCCCTGCATTCGAGGTCCATCTAGTCCTGGCATGCATCTCTATTGAGGTTGAGTGTCCCATAGGGAGCTGAGTTCATCAATTCAATACATATGAAAAAGGCAGCCCTGTACTCCAATCTATCAGCTTGGTAATAGAAACAGCAGTCAGGGAATTCATGAGAAAGGCTATTCCAAAAAATGCAAATCCACTTTGCAAATTAGTCATTCTTTGGGTGCTTTTTTGCGAGGGCGTATAATGCTTCTCCTGTTTTTTTTAAATATATCAGGCTGGAATGGAAGAGGGCACTTCACGCTTTCTCCCCTAGGAAAATAGGAGCAGGCATGTCAGCTAAGCACTCCACGCTGAATTTAATAGGGGAGGGAAAAAGAGGGTGTGCAGATTTCCCTAGGTCATGGGAGAAGTGCGTGGCCATTCATCAACATCCCCCTGCCTTAACATATCATGGAAATTCACCTGGCGCGAGTCGAGAGCAAGAGAGAGGGAGAGGCAGAGAGCAGCCAGGGCTGAATGAGAAAGACAGGGAGAGAGAGTGTGTGTCCACCAGCCATGAGAGTCTGCATATTCTTCAAGTACAGTTCAAGCGGGCTGTGCATATTTGTAGATGCGGCTGGGATGACAGGCCTGAGCATGCATGCAAACCGCAGGGCGTGAAAGAAAAATATTAGTAGTCCACAACCATCCATCATCACGGCTAATGAGAAACACTGACAAAACACAACATGCCTGTCAGCTAAGGGCAAAGGCATGAATCATAATCTTTTAACCTTAGTATACACTTTGCATCTTAGTGAACCTCAAAGGGGTCTCGTCCTTCTCCCCATCGCTTTCCTTTGTTTCGGATGGCACAACCGTATCATTCATCGTGTTCTGCAGATTAGAAGTCGGTGTTCTTTTCAATTTCTGTCTGACACCAGGTAGTACCGTAGTATAGATTGGGCTTTGATGTGGATGAGGAGGATTATATGTGACCCGGCGTGACAATGGCTGAACTAATCTAAACTCATTTTGGTTTAAAATGAGTTAAATGCTGATTTATAATCTAGAATTCCTTATCTTTGCCTAAAAGTCAGAACTGAAATGTATTGAATATCAAGTCAGGTCCCATCCTGCATTGTTTCACAGAGGAGGCTTGCCATTGTTAAATCATATCTGCCTTGCATGTACACAACACACAAAAGGGAGCCATAGTCTCCATAGTCCTCCAGCTAGAAGATGCAATTATTTCTGGGATGGTTCTGCAGTGGCGGTGCCAAACAAAAAGACCCTTTATGTAACACAATTGTTTCCTATTTTTGTTCTAAAACAATAGAGCAGCTTTAAACCTTTAAAGCTGCTGTCTGTCTGATCAAGGAATATGGTACAATTGTGGAGGATTGTGGATTATTCTCGACCTCCATGTTTTTCATTATTTTATGATTCATATCAAACGTTGTAGCTGTGTCAGAGATTGCCATTATTTAGCTGTTGGATAAGTAAGGAAATCATATCAATTATAGTATTTATGTATTTAGAGCTGAGAAAGTGTGATTGTAACTTTGAAGATTTATTTATCTGTTCTCCATTTTCAGAAAAAAATCATATGCTACTATGATATGAATTAAAAAAAAACATTGATTGATTGATTGATTGATTGATTGATTGATTGTACAGAGGTAATACAATTTGCATTTTCTTCCTGTGCTTGTTTGTGTATAGCATACCTGCACTTTCATGATATCGAAGTTACACTCAGGCAAGACCTAAAGCTGATCAGTAAAGAGTATTTTTTCTGACATTCTCAGGCTGAAGACAGTATATTACATAGTGAGATGCTGGGGAAAGATAGAAAATAATGCCATTTAAAACTATGACCATGTCTGCTGATTTTAAACTGAAGACAAGTCGTCACCTTCTTAAAATAATCGCATAAGTCATTTTTTCCAGGTTTTTCAGGAAACACAAAAAACTCCCCCAAAAATAATTTGGGGGAGTTTTTTGTGTTTCCTGAAAAACCTGGAAAAAATGACTTATGCGATTACTTTAAGAAGGTGACGAAGTGTTCTGGATTGGAGAATATGGGTAATTTATGGCAGCAACCGTTTGCTATCGATCATAAACATTGCCAGCAGTGACATACTGTAAATGGTTGATTTTAGACCCAAATATAAGGCACCAGATTGAGCTTATTGGGATCCTGGCTCCAAGTTGAAGCTGTTGATGGTGGGAGGAGCTGCAGTATTTGGAGCTACGTGTTGTACGTGTGATCATAGAGTTAAATAAAGCCCCCTAACCCCCCTCCAAATGATCCCAACCCACTTTGACTGACTTCTATGTAAATTAAGATGCATTAGCCCCCCCCAGGGGCCAATTCAAACGACAGTGCAGGTACAAAAGTACAAAAACTGTTCAAAATATAGTACAAAAACTGCTATTAAAGATTTAAAACCAGAAAAGCCTCCAAGACCTGTTTACATCAGGCAGGGTCCTCCATGTTAAATTCATCAGCTCTACTGACTGCTCTGCTCCCAGCTATGCATTGACATGGAAAAAACTTTTGTCTAAAAAAACCCCCCTAAAAATATACTTGAGTAAATGTACTAGTTACTTTACACACCACTGAGTACTTTACAAACATGACCATGACTATGCTGCATGGATGGTCACTTGGTCAGTGGATTAAGTCAAGCTGGTCTATCGAGGATCCAGTCGCCAGGGGAATAGGTGCTTATGCGTGTTATTGGATTTGGCATCGCTTTGTGCATACAGATCACTAGCACCGCAGCCCAAAAGCTGGAGATGAGGAATTAGATGCGCTTTTGGGGAATAATTTAGTCCATCCTCAGCAGAAAACCGGCACGCTCGCACGTTCTCGTGAGGTTTAATATGACCAGAATGGATGATAAAGTCACAAGGACAAAGATGGAGAGGCAGTCGCAACACGTGCATGAGTGCATGCCGTGCACATGCCACGTACACAACTCCTTCATGGAGATATTATAACATATTATGCTATAATAGGAATATACTGTAACTCTGTCATGGTCTCTGTTTGTCTGTCTGTCTTCCTCTCTCTCTCTCTCCTTAACTCGTTACTTTATATCGTCCTTCTCAGGCCTCCATGAAAAAACATGCCATCAAAATGTCATCTGTACTATGGGAGTCGAAAATTAATGTTCACACAGTTTCCCAGCGAGAAGGTGACTTAATTTGAGAGGCGGGGGAAAGGAGAAGGAGGAGAGGGGATTGGGAGGTTATGGGGGTTCCTGGGTTTTAAGCTACCATGTTTTCTCTTCTGTATTTGTTATTTTGTATATAAAGACAGAGATTTTGTTCAAAAAATAAACAAAATACCAATTATCCTGGCATGAACAATTACATTTCACCAAACGTCCTTGTCCCATATTCCACCCTATAAAAAGCTAGAGAGCAACATGAGTGAAATTCTAAGCAGGATGGAGCTCTTTGTACTGCATCTGAAGTTTGGATAAATGTTGGCTTAATCTCTTGCTGATGACAAACAAATCCTTCTTTGTTTTCTTTTCTTTTTGGGGTGTCTAAAAATTCACTTTCACCAGTGTTTGCTAATGAGATGTCTGATCACTCTCTGTAGGGACTAGAGACGGTGTCTTTGGGAAGAGAGGGGTTCTCATTTCAATCATTCTTGGTTACAGAATAGAAAAGAAACCTAATACATTTATTAGTTAATTATGTGAGCCAAATGTCTCCCATAATATGCAGTACATCCAATTAGAGGAGATTATTTTTGCTTCATCGTATCAGTCAGTGACTCAAAGAATATTACACTGTTCAGATATTAAGAACTAACGGTATCGCATCCCTTTTAGGAATGTGTTTGTCAGACATGTTATGCAAATGCAACAAAAACTTTGAATTACCTATCCACGCATGTACTGTATGTGTGCACTGCACATGCATCTGTACACACAGGTATAGCCATAATGTGGTTATACATACATTAGAGAGAGGGCCTTCAACAGAAATTAGATTGTTGAAATATTAATGGTTGACATTCCCCAGCTGGAGTTGCGTGGCATGTCTGTGTATGGAGACAGCTGACATGAGAGCTGGGTGGCAATGACATTCAGAATTGCTGCTGCTCCCTGAGACGAGCTTCCTGTGCACAGACGGACAACTTCTGCCTCGTCGCTTGGAATTAGGACTATATGGGCAGGAGAGCCCGCCTATCACATCCCAACACATGGTAATGGAAAGGAGGAAAGACATCCACTCTTAACACCAGCAAGTTCAAAGGTCTTAACCACTTAAAAAAACCCTTTAATACTTTTTTATGTTGTATGATGGTGTCATGCTGCAAAAATAGCTCTACATATACTGAAAATGTTTGTGTGTGTATTGTGTGCAGTCTATTTAACTGCATCATCGACCACCTGATGGAGCAGACCTGTGCACGTGTCCCTGGGGTTCAACTATACTCAACTACCCCTCACAGATCGGGAATACGCAGATGACAGCACACGGTTCTGCTCCACATCAGATCAGTTAGATCAGTTAGAGGATGCCTTGGAAATTTACCAAGAAGAGGCCAACAAGCTTGGCCTAAAGGTCAGCTGGCCCAAAACAAAATGAATGCTCATTGGAGACACTGCCTCCCTTCCATTGAGTTTGTGACTTCCTTCACCTAGCTTGGTTCCATTATCACCAACAATGGCAACATGACTACAGAAATAACCCAGAGACGTGCCCTGGCAGCCAGCGCCATGAAAACACCACTGTGGAGACAACACTCCATATCAAGAGAGACCAAATTGAGGATTTGCAACACCTCAGTCCTCTCAATTCTCCTCTACGGAGCGGAAATGTGGCATCTCAACAAGACCTTGGCAGCCAGAATCGATGGCTTCGACAGCAGAGCACTGCGCACAATAGAGGGGATAAAGTGGCAAAGTGGTGGGTCTCCAATATCACGCTGTGGGAACGCACCCAACAGCCCCCTGCATCCCAACTGGCGGCACAGTGACGGTTGAGATTGTATGGCCATGTCAAAAGACTTCCGGCATCATAGACATTGCCATGGCCTTGATGAACAGATTCCTCTCTTGAATTTGCCCTAGTATGACACACCAAGATTTTTAAAATATATTATTCCCACAAAGTTTGTCAAAACATTATATAATATACAGTATATAGTCAAGTGATCAAGAGAAATTTGTCATGTTTTTCATATTTAACTCCATCCTAATTGGACAGTTCCTTTTGCCTCCAGTTCACCGGTGGGCTCTGATTTTACCTACACTATACTGTACAGCATATGGGTTATGACGTAGTGTTTGACGTATTTCTAGATTGTGGTATTTCTAAAAATACACAAGTTACTTCTACCTCTGCGCCAATGATATCTCTTATGTTGGCTGTCCTTTTGCTGTTGGCCATTAGTGGTAATGACTTGTATAGCACTTCTAATGGCCTACAGTACACAGAGCAGCTGAAGGTGCTTTACAGTAATGACTTTCACTCCACTTTCACCATTTTCTTCAGATGACAGCTGTACTTGACTGTTGTCTCCAGCCATTTTTACGTTCAAGGCCAGGCTTTCAGCCTTCAAACCACTACTATGAGTACTATGAGGCATGCATTTGAAAATATCAGGTCACATTGACTCTTATAAGCCATACACTGGAATGCTGTTCAAACATGGCACCAAGTGGGATGTAAAAACTATTAGTGATCCTTCTGGTAATCCATATGGAATGAGGGGTTCTGCATTATCTCTGCACGTCTGTAATGCACATAACATCAGAACCGTTAGGCCCACTGACCTTAAATTCGTCAGAAAGTCCAGTGCCCCGTGTCGTGTCAGTCCACGGTTGTCCAGAACCGCCACAAAAGGCCTCTGCGTGGGCTCTGGACAGAGCTCCTGCCCGGGCTCCATAGACTCCATATTTGGGCATACCATATATGGAGCTGGACTGTTCTGACGTCACAATACATCATATTTGGCCATGCATGACAGAACTATCCATATATCCCCCTCCAAGACCGGACTTATTTCTACTTGAAAAAAAAAAAAAAAAAAAAAAACTTACTACTAGGTTGTACTACCATGATCTATTAAAATAGATATTATTTATGCTAATTAACTAATTAATTATAATAAATTCAAAAACATATTTTGGGGGGATATCTTTTAATATAATTAATGTACATGTTCTAGACATTCTAATAATCACAAAAATATATGTATTGCAGTCATTTTACATACTTTTATTAAGGTTAAAGGCTAAAGGTCAAAGGTTAAAAATAATCAAAAATTGAAGTCCAGAGTTTAATTGAAGAGGCTAATTGCAGCCCTAACCATGATATGTATGTGAATAAATAAATAAATAATTAAAGGCTTAATGTTGCTAAAAAGCAACACTGGGCCCAATAAATGAACAGAAAGAAATCTATAATTGCTATTGCATATAGCTGGATAGGGCATGGAACCCAGACTTCCATTGTTACCGGCTTGCTCTATACAGCCAGGCACTGGTCTAGTACATATATTTTATTATATATTAATGTTGACAAAATACATAGCCTACACCAACATAATGCCTACATGAATACTATAGTATCTCTGCCATAGGATAAAGATAAAATGCAAAAAAACTCAGGGACTTATTTTCATCGTGGTCCTTTGGCTGCTTCCAGTGTTCAAGGACAATAATTCATCCGTGTCTGCGACTTCTCCTTCGTGACCTTTTGATATTATCCACAATTTACGCACATCTTGTTCCCAGATTTACGGATAAGGATTTTGGGAGTTGCTGAGTCTTGAAATCATTCTGACACAGGCTGTGCAAAAATGTCAGAGTGCAGGTGCAAGATCGCATCTGGACACATATTCTGAATTGTCAGTAATTGATTCAAAGGTCAAAACTGCTGTTCTCAAGGCCTATGAATTGGTTCCAGAAACCCGTCACCAGTGATAAAGACTCATATCTCGAGATTGTGGGAGAAGTTTAGCCACTTAAACCCTTTTATAGTGTAGTCTACATGATGCGTGATCAACCACAAAGGACAGCGCATGTCATTTTAGAGAGAAGCTGCTTAGAACACGATCTATGGACTTTTGTTGTAAACTTGTAAAGGACCAACTGAGATTAAAATGTGAATTTAATTCAGCATTATTTATTTATTTTTAATGAGATGAAGAAAGCACTCACCTCGACTCACACCACACATAGAATGCCCTGCCACTCATGATCCCATCCCCCACTGAACAGCAAACTTTCAGCAATGGGAGCCATTCAAAAATATTTTGAAAAATGTTCCTTCATTTGTCCATTTAAAAAAATACTGCCCTGACTTTATCCTTAATGCATGTCTTCAAAGCTATGAGTAAAACATACTGCACACCCTACAGACTGCATTATAACTCCATATGGAAGCTCGTCATTAGCTATGAAATCACATTACTTCTGCATTGCTCAGAGTTAAGTAGGGACATGATTAAGCACTGTAGGTGTCTTGTCCGTGCAGCCAAGTTATTACCCAGAACGACCTCGAGTCTTTCCTCTGCAGACACACCCAGATGATCACCTCCCCCAGCACCGACTCTTAAACTGAATCTCCTGCAATGAGCAGAAGTAATGTACAACACCATTACACGGACAATGGCCATGTTTTAGTATAATTCGTTGCACAGGTGTGCAGCCAATGTGCACATGCCCATAGGGATGCCAGAAGGCTGCATGTAACAGGTAACCTGTTTCCCGAAAGCCTTAGTGGGCTTTGCATCGTGCAGCCAATTTGCCATGACATGCAACATAACTGGCTTTGGGAAACGCCACATGCATAGATTCTCTAGAGGATAGCCAACTGCATGAAGGAATTTCAAATAAAACCTGTTTCCGAAAAGCCTTTGCAGTCTACGCACACCCATCTTGCGCAGCTGGGGCGTCATGAAAAGGCAGCTTTCAACCCCCCGATAGCAGTCAACTTGTTGAAAAAGACATCAAGCCATGTGTCATTTTTAGCACTAAAGAGTAGCCATCTGTTGGTGTTGGCTCTCAGGTGTTTAGAGTCAACTTTTGTTTTGAGCTTCCAACGGACTGATCTCCCGCTTTCATAGCTGAAAAGGGGAAATGTGAGAAGGGTACAGTTCTGATCCATAGTATTAGGACTTATCCTTATCCTTAACGCTACGAAAATGTCAAGCTTCTTTGCACACATCACAGGCTGCACAGCCTTTCGACTGTAGTAAAAATAAAGTGTGCATTTTCACTAAACACCAATACAAACACTGTTGAGGTGTTGAAAGGCTACCAATAGTCATAGGCGGATTATGAAATTAAGGGCCCCTGGGCCACCACCGGAGGATTTTTCTGCCCGGAAGGCGGCATGATGGTTTAGGACTTTTGGGGCTATTTTAGTGACACAAAATTAGTAAACCCATTGTTAATAAGGACTGTGGGCACCATTATTATTCACTTTTACCCCTTTTTTAGGTGGGCCATGAGCTTGAGCCTCTTAGTGATCACGCGTACACTCAAGCTTAGGGGCCCATGGGCCTGGGCCCAACGTGCCCGTTGGATAATCCTTCCCTGCCAATAGTGGTAATTAACATCCCAACCCTCACTCAAGGCTACAACACAGCCAAAATGTGAAATAATCAAATGGCGGATATGATTTTCTTGGTTGAGTAATGTTTTTACACAACAGCCTTCATGTTGCAGAGCCAAAATAGCACACAGTTTAGTGGGTCACTAAATTTATTTTTATTTCAACTGGCAGTGCAGGCTGTGATGTGTGCACACGCTATGGACCAGAGCTTGTGCTCACTGTGGCTACACCTCTGTGTGTCGGTTGTATGATAAATACACACTTTATACAACACACATGTAGGCTACATGAACCCCATAATAACACAATAATCCCATAACACATGCAAGCCTTCCCTTACACATGACTACATTATAAGCGCAGTAAAATATCACATGCATAAAATGTGTTCTGAGGCATACATGCCTCGAAATGCATTTTCCCCATGCAGCCATTACCTAAGCAGGATTTACACATCAGGCTACTTTATTACTCAATTATACAAGTTACCAAAATATGACGAAGAAAGCCATACTGTTGGCCTGCCTGGGAATGATTATAAGCATAATCTAACTCAACAAACACTTATTGAGCAGCTAGGGGATGCAAATGTAATACCCTATTGGCCTGAATAAGACTATTTAATAAGACTATTTTTCCCCAATGGAAATACCCTAAAAGGGGTTGTATTATATTCAGGTCTGTATTATTAATTGAAAATTCAATGTTCTTTTTCCACAAATGAGCCTTGAAAAATGGAGGTCGCCTTATAACCAGAGTCATCTTATATTTGCGGCAATACAGTTTTTATGTTTAAAATGGGAAAATAACGTGTGGAGTGGACTTATGTGTGCTCAAAAGAACACCATTGCATACCATATGCTCCAATCACATTTTGTAAAACTGCATACAATTCTGTGTGCCTTCATAAAATCAACTTGAACATGTGTGTGCGTGTGCTCACTATCACACTCGATTGAATTTTTCAAATCAACTCAAAGGTGCCTCTATTTGCATGAGAAAATACACATTTGCCAAAGCAAGTGTGAAAAACAGTTTAAGAAATTCCATGGGGAAATGGAGAAACATATTGAAACCCTTCCACGCACATAATTTTCATGTAAATTCAACCGAAGTATTATACGTAAACTTTGTACTGTATATGGTATGACCTATGATGCCTAAATATCTTCAAAGCCTATTCCGCCTTTCATTACCATTCAATCCAGCTTCAGTCTTTAGTACCAAAGACCAATGTGGACAGATGATATAGGAACTTGGAAATAGTTTTTATAGTTTTTATTTTTCACATTCAAGTTCAAGACCTTTTTTTTAAATTTTCCATACGTTTAATGATTTCCCAGTGGCAGTTAACGTATCGGCTCTTTTATTGACTTTGTTCTTATTTCCATATGATTCACTTTGCTAAGTGGTTGCTCAGCAGAGATCCAGGCATGTGGTCTGATGGCCATGGCCAACCACAAGGTAAAGGGTGATCATTGCAGTTATGCAAAAGTGGCCAAAGGGTGATGAGCACTGGCACTTTGCCAGGGAGGTCAGATCAACATGAAATGAATTCTGTAATGGGCATATATGGAATGTGACTTGTGTGTACAGGGCTTTCATAAACTCGACCTACGGCCACAATAATATACCATATACAGTATATTATATATATTTTTGGAGTGCACTTCATGTTTGTGCTACAGACTTTAAATAATAGAGGCAACTTTAGTGTGTACAAACACCATTAGTAAACAGATTTGTTTAAAAACAGAACCTAACTCCACCTCAACTCCATTCTATTGGCTCATTTTGAATCTGCTGGAGACTGCTGTGCTGTGATGGGATAAAATGCTAGCTCACCCCACACAACCCCACACAATATTTTTTACGCTATAAATTTGCCTCTACTACCTTGCAGGACAAAACAAAAAGCAACAACATTCTTGGGGTAGAAAATAGTATCAAATTAAGCCAGTAAAAAGAGAAAAGGAGAAAACAATAATGTGCAAATAAAGCTTATGATCCTGCCAGATTTGACCTTCCACAGATCCAGGCCCAATACAATCCACTGATGTTAATTGTCAGACCTGTAGATGGCTGAATCAGGATTGTATTCAGCATTGTCAATCTCAGCCTCAGCAGAATTGGCGCTAAAACAATGTCCATGGATTTTCGGCCCACTGTGCAGTTTGCGGGCCCTGTTATCCCATTAGTCATGCCATCACACAACCCATCCGTGTTATCCCGTTAGTACATGCCATCACACAACAAACCATCCACAGTGCACTGTATCTCTGCACCATCCATCCTCATTGATACACATCGACACACATCCTGCTCTCTCTATCTGTGCCTTCGACCAATATATTGGGAGGAGAGAAAATCAAAGAGAACAGAGGCATGCCGAAGGGGCTTGATATTGTGTGTGTGTGTGTGTGTGTGCGTGTGTGTGTGCGTGTGTGTGTGCGTGTGTGTGTGTGTGTGTGTGTAAATCAGTTGATGTGCTTCAGATATTTCTCAAGCTGAATAAAGCCGTTTGCCAATCAGTGGGTCCATAAATGTGCATAGTCGCAACTAAAGTATTAAGAGCATACAGTAATAATAATAATTTCTGAGCAAGTTATGAGCTTGTTGATGCTTGTTGATGTTTCAAAAAATATTTTAATAACACAAATCCTGGCGGTCTCCCTGGCACAACTGTAGGCCTACCGGTATGTTAATTTGCCGCTGCGCTATTTACATGAAAATGTTTGTAACTCCTGATTTGAACAACATATAGGAATAGCCCAAATGAGCAACTACACTTTAGAAACAAGCCCCTTTGAAAAAAAAATCACAACCACCATTATTTACATCAAAAACAAGCTCACAGTTGCTTGTGATAAGCACACCTGGCAACATTATACCGCTAGTAGCATGAAGTGCCATATGGGAGTGAATGGGAGGTTTTGTCCAGTGAAAGAAACATGGAGGTGAGTGGAGCTCATTACTCATTGTCATGGTGCGAGTGACAGGTACATCAGCCCTGCAAATGCACACAGCTAGATGTTTATAAATAACAGCGGCAGGGGCTCGCAGTTGATGTCCCATTTCATGTTGTTTTTTCCCCCATCATCATCATCCTCTTCTCTCAACAGCTGTTGGATTTGCCGCTGTGGATCCTGTGCACTCTCCGTGCACGCTGTCTGTCTGTCTGCCTGTCTGTCTGCCTGCCTGTTTGAGTGACAGCAGTGGATGAGGATGAGCAACCGTCATGGAATCTGAAGGTTTCAGGTTCAATTCCTGCCTCCTCCTGGCAAAGTGTTCTTCAGCACTATAACTGCACTCAGTAAGCAAGATCGGTGCCTTGCATGTCTCCGCTGCCGGTGTGTGAACTGGTGAATGTGAAGTACGCTATTGTAATGTAAAGCACTTTGCAGAGACGCGGCAAACAAATGCAGACCGTTCACCATTTGTCTCTGTCTCTCTCTTTCTCTCCACACTCACACACACACGTCTGGATACTGGAAGCAACTCGCACACTATAAGCGAAGCCACCTTGGGACTAACTGTCTACCTGTCAGGAATGGGAACAATGCCTCCCTCTCCTCCAGACCCAGACTTGGAACAACGCCCACTCACTGAAGCTTTCTTTGTAATTGGTCACGGATCTACCCCCAATCCCCTCCCTCCCGCGGGAGTTCGGATGCCATGTTGAACCGAGCACCCAATAATGGTCCAACATGGGACCGCACCGAGCAGGGCATTTTCAAAATCTACACACAATGCTACAGCCCAGGCTGTTGAGGTGCAGAGCCAGGATCAGTGCCTGACATGTATGTGCTGTACTGTAGCTGTTGTCTCTTATGGGTTCCATTTGCAGACATCAACCACTTGTGAAAGCACACAAGTGTCCTTCGAGTCTTCTAAGGAAACAGAATGATGATGAATCTGTGTCGTCAAGTCCACTCCTGCCCTATTGGGCTTTGCTGGGTGATGCTCAGAGTACCCATTAAAACTGGGATGGAATCTGTGCCAATTTAGATTCAAGCTATAGCAAATTGGTTGGCTGTTCTATTCAACAATAGCGTGAGAAAATGTGTCCCCTGGAACCAAATAAATAATTGTCATGACTATAATAACAAAATGTTTTTGTTCAGAAATCTGATTTGTAGAAATAGCTCTCTAAAGGGTTTTACTCACTAAGAGTATGATGTGCTGGTCGCGGCAAACTCACTGAACCCCTCCTCCCCTCCCTCCCTGAAGACATCTAATACCAATGCTCGCCTCTACATGGTTCATTGTATGACATGTTTTGACAATTGCTTTGTGACACGCGGGGTAATTAATTGCACTCCTTCTATCGACATGGTAGGCGCTAGCAGTCTTTGGGTTACGTAACATTAGAAATGTCAATAAAAAGCAATCAATGAGGGAAGCATAATGACTGTATAGCACAATTGCCCTTTGCCCAGTGGGCTCGGCTCGAGCAGGAGTTTTGATTGGACAATGGAAACATGCTTTGTCAACCAAACTGCACTGTAAATTTTAATGCGTCGACTTTACTTAATCAAAAGGAATCGGGAAACCGGTTACCTAACAATTTCACAACTCAAAGTTACTAGTCTGAATATAAAATGTCCACTCAGACCCCATTCAACTGAAATGTGTGAAAGTTTAAATTAAATAAGCATTAATCATTTCATGGAAATAAATTTTGGTATCACTGGGAATCATACATGCAAATTCTGACAGTATTGCACTGGGTTATTCAGGTTTGAGGTGAGAAGGTGATGGCGAAAAGTACTGGGGTGAGTGGAATATACAGTATATGGTTACATGCTGGTATTTAGACATCCCCCTATTCAGACATCCCCCTATTTAGACATACCCCCACTCAGACATACCCCTATTTAGACATACCCCTATTTAGACATTCTAATTGTTAGCATTAGCATGTTAGCATGTGTCAATGCTAATGCTAGCGTTAGCATGTTAGCATGTACCAATGCTAATGTTAGCAACATGCTAATGCTAACATACTAACATGCTAATGCTAACATTCTAATACGAACATGCAAATGCTAACATGCTAATGCTAACATGCTAACATGCTAATGCTAACATGCTAATGTTAACATGCTAACATGCTAATGTATCCAGCGTGTTAGTATCTTTAGCATGTCAGCATTAGCATGTTAGCATTAGCATGTTAGCATGCATGTAGCGTGTTAGCTTCTTAACATAATCATGCTATCATTAACATGTTAGCATTAGCATGTATCAATGGTAATGCTAGCATTAGCATGTTAGCATTAGCATGTTAGTATGTACCAATACTAATACTAGCATTAGCATGTTAACATTAGCATGCTATCATTAGCATATTAGCATTATCATGCTATTGTTAGCATGTTAGCATTAGCATGTTAGCATGTACCAACATACCAATTAGCATGTTAGCATGTACCAATGCTAATGCTAACAGTAATATATTAGCATGTTACCATTTTAACATTATCATGCTATCATTCACATGTTAGTGTCTTATCATGCTACCATTAGCATGTTAGCTAGCAGCAGCATGATAGCCTGCTAGCATTAGCATGTTAACATGTTAGCATTAGCATGTTAGCATGAAATGTTAGCATGTTAGCATTGGGCATTGGCAGTGGTATTAGCATGTTGACCGACAGACCGACCCCCTCCTCTCCTGCGAATTTTCAGTTGCCACCCGAAATAAAGCAGCGGGGTTGGGAAGGAGCGTTTGTTTTATCTGCCAGCTACTACTAGTAGGGCGGGGCGAAGGAAGTTTTACTAAGGTTATGACATTTGGCACAGATGATCTTCATATGACCCTAAACAATAATCAACCTCGGGCCACGCAGAATTCCAAGATGGCGGCAGCCAAAATCCAAGATTTCTGCCCAGAAATGTGGTTTTTCCTTCATAACTTGAAATGCATTGATTTTATGCCCCATAGATGTATTGAAAGTTAATACAAAGTTGGCACGTACCTGGTACAGACACGTACCAAGTACGTGTCTGTATCTCCTACGGTTCGTGAGATACAGCATATAGGTACTTTCACAGATTGAGGAGAGCAAGACATTTGTAACATTGATTCTTGTTACAAATGAAGTCAATCAAATGGTGATACAGGCATGAAAATTGGCACACACACTCTGCAATTTCTAATAGTACTGCATGCCCTGCAAAATTCCAAGATGGCAGCCTCCAAAATCCAAGATGTCCGTCCAAAAATGTGTTTTTTTCCGTCATAACTCGAAATGTATTGAACGTTAATATGGGGTCGGGCATTACAGACATTTTGATCTCAAGTACATGTCTGTATGTACTATGGTTCTTGAGTTACAACATATACGTAGTGATGAGGCACCATAAGTGTAACATTTTGGCACGTTTCACTATTTAACTCACCATATCTTCTATTTTCAGGTAATGGACCTACATGTATCTGCTATAATAAACAACCTCAAGTTTTTCAATTAATGAAACGGGTCGGGAGTTATTAAACCGATCGTGAAGGGCTGTTTCAGTGCTAAATTTGCTGTGTAAATTTTGCGAACATAAGCCACCCAGAAATTTCTGTCTGTACATCTGTCCTTCACAATAAGTGTATATGTGACGCGTACACACCAAGTGTAGCATGTGTCATAGTATAATGGTATAATATGCTAATAGGTGTAATAGTGTAATAGGGCTAATAGTGTAATATATGTAATAGTGGTATACTGTAATAGGGTAATATTTGTAATAGTGTAACAGGGTAATATGTGTAATAGGGTAATATGTGTTATAGTCTCATAGTGTAATTTCTTAATATGTGTAATAGTGTCATAGTGTAACATGTGTCATAGGGTAATATGTGTAAATGTGCCATAGTGTAACATGTGTAAAAGTGTAATAGGGTAATGTATTATAGTCTCATAGTGTCATAGGGTAATATGTGTAATAGTGTAATAGGGTAATATGTGTAATAGTGTCATAGTGTAACATGTGTAATAGGGTAATATGTGTAATAGTGTAATATTTGTAATAATTGCAATATGCTAATAGGTGTAATAGTGTTATATATGTTAATTAGTGTAATCTTGCAATATATGCAATGGTGGTATAGTGTAATAGGGTAATAATGCTGTTGTGTATTATGTGTAATAAGTGCAATAGGCTAATATGTGTAATAGTATAATGTATGTGCAATAGTGTAATATGGCAATTACACTATACCACTAGGGTGACCAGATCCAAACTGTTCATTTGAGGGACAGAAGTGTTGCATGTGTGGGACAAGTGGAGTGTGGAAACGGGGACAAAATGTCCCGTTCAAGATTCCATTTCACACAGCAAAAACAGCTGATCTAAAATCAAAAATAGCTGATCTATTAGATCAGCTATTTTTGATACGACAGTATGCGATGTGGCCTCTCTAGAGTGAGTGTGGAAATATAGTGGTACCACATGTGGGAATTATTTAAAAAAAACATAGCAAGAAATTATGAAATCCAACTATTAGGGCACTACAAATTATTAGGGCATTTTGACCACTGATGTCTGTCAGTCACAATGTGGGACAGAGACTCAATTTGTGGGACGCTTCAAAAATCTTGAAAATGAGGGACTGTCCCACGCAAAGAGGGACATCTGGTCACCCTATATACCACTGTTGCATATATCACACTCTTACCCTAATGCACATATATTACACTATTACACGTATTAGCCTATTACAAAATCAGCATACTACGCTATTACACATGTTACACTATGACACTATTACACATATTACCCTATTACACTATTACACATATTACGCTATTACACATGTTACACTATAACACTATTAAACATGTTACACTATGACACTATTATACATATTACCATATTACACTAGTTACACTACGACGCTATTACACATATTACCCCATGACCCTATTACACTATGACACTTTTACACATGTATACCGCTGTTGCATACATTACACTATTACACTATTAGCCCTATTTCACTATTGCAATTGCATACATTACACAATTACGTCTATTAGCATATTATACCATTATACTATGACACATGCTACACTTGGTGCGTCCGCTTCACATATACACTTATTGTGAAGGACAGATGCACAGACAGACATTTCTGGGTGGCTTATGTTACGCAGCAAATTTAGCACTGAAACAGCCCTTCACGATCGGTTTAATAACTCCCGACCCGTTTCATCAATTGAAAAACTTGAAAAGGTTTATGATAGCAGATACATGTAGGTCCATTTCCTGAAAATAGAAGATATGGTGATGAAGCGATCTTTGAGTTAAAGAGTGAAACGTGCCAAAATGTTACACTTATGTTGCCTCATCACTATGTATATGTTGTAACCGTAGTACATACAGACATGTACTTGGGATCAAAATGTCCGTAATGCCCGACTTTATATTAACGTTCAATACATTTAAAATAAAATAAATTTAAAATCTTTGCATTTCGAGTTATGAAGGAAAAAAAAACATTTTTGGACGGACATCTTGGATTTTGGGGGCTGCCATCTTGGAATTCTGTGTGGCCCGAGGCTGATTATTGTTTAGGATCATATGAAGATCATCTGTGCCAAATGTCATGCTTCTATCACCAACTAAACTATCGCATCAAGTTTCCGCTTAGCTATAGCGTTAGGTTAGGTTTAGGCATATGTTTACTGAGGTTAAGTTTAGGGTGAAGTTTAGGTTAGGGTTAGATTTGTGGTAAAAGACTTCAATGTTTTTTCTCTTGTTTCTATGGCTTGTGCATATTGTTCTGACTCCTTATTGCTGCTTGCTTGGTCCCGTCTTATTACTGCTTGCAGCTATATTATTGTTCTTGTTCTTATTGTTCTTAAATTTGTGTTTTTATAATTGTTCCAAGGGCGATTTTTGTTTTGCATTATTATTAAAAGAGTGATTTTGTTGATTTTTGTTTTTGTTTTTGAGACCCCCCCCCCCCCCCCCCCCCCCCCACACACACACACACACACACACACACACACACACACTTACTGTATGTGTGTGACTTTACAAAAGACAAACACTGCCAGTGCAGTCGTACCACAAACAGCCGGTTCCAAGTTGTATGTTTAGGGAATTAGGTCATTATTGTTCAATCACAGCAGACAACAATCATGGGAAGCTCTTCCAAATTTGATTAACTATAATAGCAGACAGACAGGCAAGCAGGTAGACAGGCAGACAAACAGGCAGACAGAGAACAGACAAACAGGCAGGCAGGCAGGCAGGCAGGCAGGCAGGCAGGCAGGCAGGCAGGCAGGCAGGCAGACAACAGTGAGAAGTGAACTGCCTTATTAAAATGAACCACCGAGAAAAGTATCTACTCTGCTGTCCCAACATGCACGACATACGTGGACGGGTCGGGTGGACAAACACATATACATGCGCGCGCGCTCGCTGCGCTGTAGACGGTAGGACAGCGGCGCGCCAATCCACCAATGTTTTCTTTCTTTTTTTTATGGAAGTGCCCCGCATGAAACTATAGCCAAAGAGAGAGCCGCGGGTTGGCGACATGATGACGCTGTCGCTGGTGATCAGCAATCAGCATACATGATACAGTACATACATACAAATAGTAGTAGCCTACAAATATAGTAGCCTATAACACACACACGAGCGAGCGTGCGTGCGTGAGTGCGAGAGAGAGAGAGAGAGAGAGATCGACACTGGGAAGTAAATTGGGGGAGCATGGAGGGTCTGTCCATATATTCCAATCTGCAATCTGTGCTGTATATTCCGTGGGAGGGGGCGGGTTGGAGCGCATTTTTGGCCGAGTTGTGAATGGCCGTGCACCCCCCCCCCCCCCCCTGTCTGAATAGCGGGACGTCTCCCTTGTCTAAATAGCGGGACGTCTCCCGTGTCTAAATAGCGGTACTTTTTATTTTTTAGAAACGTCCCGCTATTCAGACAATTACAAATCAATGTCGGAATAGCGGGATGTCTAAATAGAAGGCGGTCCCCACAGTATATACTGTATACTGCTCATCATGTTAGATAGATCTTTATTGTTATTGTGGGTGTGAAACAATGAAATTCAGTTCAGAGCTTCACCACTGGCATACAAATAGATAACAATATACAGCATGCAATAATCCAAAGTGCAATAGTGCTAGTGCAATGGAATTATGCAAGTCATAGTACAGCAAAGCAGAATCCAAAAGTTCCAAGTCCAAAGGAGTGGCAGGTTGTTCCTTAAGTCTGTTGGTTCTGGACCCAATAGATCAGTGGTTTTCAACTTTTTTTTTATCCCAGGGACCACGATTTATTCAGCCTTTGAATCACAGACCACTGTTTGAGTACATTTTAGCGCCACAGACCCCAAAACTAAAGATTTATTTTTGCTTTTATCCACAATTCCAGGCTGTTTTTCACAAACAAAAGAGGCAAACATAGATCAAAAATGACCATTCTTCTACATTCTCTAATTGTGTAGACTTGTGTAGACAGTATCATTGTGTAGATAATTCAGATGAGGAATATTTTAACTCTTGAGAGTGTAAAATTTTTACACTCTCAAAGAGTTACACCTGGTTAACCAACTTTCCATCATTTACCCGGGGACCACCTGGAACTCTCTCAGGGACCACTGGTGGTCCCCGGACCACCTGTTGAAAATCCCTAGCCTTGTAAACCGCCCTCGCCCCGCCAGCATTCCCATGCCGTCACCGCGAGGGTCTGGCATATTCTTCGCTGTAACTGTTTGGCAGTGGGGCGGGAGTAGTGGCGTTGACGGACAACCCCTTCAGGCAATCAACGCCCACGCTCACGTTGACCAATCAGGGACCGATTGTTTTTCATAACGTGACTACTGAGCTACTTTTTATTCGTTTTCTTTTTTTCTCCACATGAAAGACAACGAGATTTCAATTAGGTTGGCTACAGTTGACTAATAATCTTTATGGCTTTGCAGTCTCAACATTTGCAATCTCGCTAATGTTGCCGCTCCTTAAGCACCATTCTGAAATGTAAAGTCTTCAGTGCTAATGCTAATGACGCTAATGATGCTAATGCTTAGACTATATACAAGAACCATCTAGTAGAAGAATTGCGACATTGAGGGGGTCAAAAACTGAGCGCTCCAGCGCTGTTATTTCAGTCTGAATAGGAACAAACTAGCCTCGCCCGCCAGCATTCCCATGCTGTCTATGGAATGCATGTTGTCCAGCAGGGGGAGTCAGTTTATCCAGGCTAGAAAATCCTTGCAATAGATCATTTGAAAAGCTGATGTGCTGCAGGGGTCCTTTAGGATGTTATTTACACAGTGAAGGCACAGGGAGGTGAAGACTGTGGAGATCTCTTGGAGACTGGTCTCCGTGACCCCCCTGCAGCCATGACCACTCTGTAAAGCACCTCCTTTTCTGCCCTCGGGCACTTGGAAACACACACCAGTATAGTGCATAGGTGAGCACACACACTCTAGTGCACAGTGGTAAAAGTTGATCAACAGAGCTTGTGGGAGAGTCTTCTGTATCCTCAACTCTAGTTAGAGCAGCTTGAGGAAGACCAGTGTATAGACTAGTATTTAAAAGCTAGAATGTCATACACTGATAGATGGTTATAATGCCATACACTGATACATGGTTCTTCTGGTAAACTAATCGACAATTTCAGTGTGTTTGCCTTATTAGGACGCTAATAAGGCGCTGATGAGTGATGTCAGACAGCATAAATCATTTCTTCCAATTTCTTCTTTTTTTAAGAAGTCATTGTGTTTTATACAATACATTCTTATACATATACAATAGCTTTAATCTTTAAATCTTTAGATCTTTAAATAGAAAATGTCAACCTAATGTGATGTTCACACCATGCCTTTCCTTACATAACTTGGTTAATTACTTCAGCAGTATAGTGCATTTGTGTTTCTGTGTGCATGTGTGTGTGCATGGTACGGAAGTAGTATAACAAAGAGATAGGCCTACGCAAGCAGTAAAAGGGCGATAATCAACATTTTCATAAGAACATATACCACACACACACACACACACACACACACACACACACACACACACACACACACACACACACACACACACACACACACACACACACACACACACACACACTACATGAACCCTGAAGCATGCATGACATACAGTGTGCTCCTCCACTCCTCATTCCATTAACAGGGAGCATGGCCTCCAATGTGTGGTGCTGTGCAGAAACTAAGCCAACGCACGCCGTCCGCATATTTCCTGCCGGGCCATGTATCATCTCAGACAAACAAGTAAATAAATAGCGGTGATGTCGCTTTTTCAAAACGAGGTTTAATTATCCACGGTCAGTTTAATGGGCTGGAACATCATGTTTTTCTCTGGCACTCACTCGATGGGGCGGCAACCTCTGGGCCTCTCGCACCTTGCCACACACACACACACACACACACACACACACACACACACACACACACACACACACACACACACACACATGCACGCATGCATGCATGGGCGCACACACACACACACACACACACACACACACACACACACACACACACACACACACACACACACACACACACACACACACTCATTCTCGTCTGCCTAACACAAAGTCATTTATCATGTTGTCAAAGCAAAGCCTCTGCAAAGGGCTCATGGGTAGAAAACCTTTCGAATTAGAATTCTATTTCTCGTGTTAACTCTACTCCCACTATCTGCGGGGCCTGACACTGTTAGGGTGCGCCCACGCACGCGTGTGTGTGTGTGTGTGTGTGTGTGTGTGTGTGTGTGTGTGTGTGTGTGTGTGTGTGTGTGTGTGTGTGTGTGTGTGTGTGTGTGTGTACGTGCGTGCCAAATTTGATGATAAGGAGCGCTGTGGGGCTGCAGGGCAACAAGATAAGGATATGGTTTTAACAATGTAGCCGGCATTAATTTCACTCCTTTGTCACGGCGAGCAAAACTTCCAAGCTCGCTGGGTGGTCTGCGGGCTGAGAAAGCCTGGATCAGCAATTCACTGGGTGTCAAAATAAGTGTGTGGAGACATGAAAGGCCAAAAGATCATTAACACAGTTCACCGTCTCCAGGGAGTTCTTAGGAAGCCTCAGGAACTTCATCTTTAAGCCGGCCTTCTGAAACTCAACTATACTGTAGGGCAGTGGTCCCCAAACTACGGCCCAGGGGCTACTGTTGATACGGCTCGCCTCCACATTTGATCCGGCCCCCTGAACAATACCAGAGATGCATTATTATGTTTCCCCCCACATTATTATTTTTCATTGCTCATTTGAATTGAATGGGGGAACCACGCTAAAAAGAAATGGAGTCTGGGGAGAAGAACAGCGAGAGAGGAGACATAGGACTGTGGTTTACTCACTCCACATAAAACTTTCACCCGGGCAGCATCAGCGTCAGCAAAACAACAACAATAATCAGCATAACCCGGAATCAGAAGAATAACCCCCGCCCTTCACCATCATCCACTTAAAGCAGTGATTTTCAACCATTTTGATACCAGGGCCCACTATTTATTCACCATTTGCGCCACGGACCATCATTCCAGGCTGGATTTTAGACAAAAGAAAACAGGGAAACATACAGATCAAAATGTCCATTTTTAACTTTGGTTTTATTTTTATGCTCTCAAAGAGTTACATCTGGTTAACCAACTCTCCAACATTTAGCTGTGGACCACCTGAAATCCTCTCATGGATCACTGGTGGTTCCCGGATAACTGGTTGAAAACCACTGCCATAAAAGGTACTACCCATTTGGTGAATGTCTCTCTCTTAGTCTCTAGATGTGGGTCACCACAGTAGAATATATTTAAGATAAATATATAGAACATGAACGTGACCCCCCCAGAACGGAATAATGGCAAAAAGAGAAGAGAAAAATCGATTCAGAATGTAGGGTATTTATTAACCTGCAGTAGACACACAGATATTTTTGTTCAGTGCACAGAAAAGGCTTTTTGTCTCATCTGTCAAGAAACGGTGTCTGTATTAATTAAGAATCATAAAAAAAGAAACAGAGTCGGTATTCAAAGAATAGAGTCTATAATCCCGCCAAAAGGCGGGAGGTTATTGGGTTTTTATTGATTTCATAATTATTATTATTATTTTTGTGAAGAACCCAGAGAAGGTTATTTGATCTCAAAGTGTTATTAATATTTGTCTGTGTGCTGCTTTCTGGAAAACAAAATGTTTACATATAGGTACTCCTCCGACTGTCACACCTTTTCTGTTACAAACTGACCCTGGACCGCCATCAGAGAAGGGAAAAGTTATGTTTCCCTCAGTGGAAAAAGATTGGGGAACCCTGCTATAGGGAGTCATAGGGAAATCAATGTATTTTTGGTGGATATGTGAGCCTGTGGATGTAGAACAGTGCTGGACAATTTGATGTTTGTACCCAAAAGAGACGATAAGCAAACTCAGTGGAAGATGCTAAATGTTGGCCTAATGCAAGCCAAGCGACGTTCACGGTTCTGATTTACCCGCAAAGCCTTATGGGAGCCAATGGAAATCCTCTCCTTTGTTCATGGGGGCTTTGGGTTGATAGAAACAGAAAGACCATCCTATACATGGTTTACAGCTGAGCTTCTATCATTTTTATTACCCAGCTCCCTGCATATTATAGCCCAGGAACATAGATTGTCTCAAATGAAAATGTACCCTCACTTCACATTCAAGTTAATAAAATGTCATGGCTTTTTTCTTCTATTTTTTTTTTCTTTGGGTGAGAAAAGCCGACTTACCGTAATAGAATAAGGTGAATGACATCCGTGAGAGATGCTATACAGGGAAGAACGACAATAGAAAATTAAAGTATAGGCCCATTTGCAGCCCCGAGGACAAAAATGGAGGAGAGGTTTATGGGATTTACTGTAATGGTGTATATGGAATGATCTCTCTGGTCCATGGAGAGATCTTCTCTTCTTCACTAATAGGATAAAGGTTCATGCCAGAGGAAAGTCCATTCAATTTTTAAATGGAAACGGAAACCACTGTGGGTTTTATCACTTATTTTAGTTAATTAAACTTATTTTTAGTTAATTGTTTAGTTAATTGTTAATGGATTTTGGTTTTTATTACATATACATCAGTCACTTCAGCTTGGCATACATGTTGGCCATTATGGATCTACAAGCTCACAATGCGTGGCATTGTAGATCACTGCTATTTTACTCTTTGTACATGCATTTCATACATTGGAAAACATGTGAAACAGGACATTTTGGAACACTTTGTACTGTTCACACCAATACTGAACACTTTTATTTCATTTTTGGGGATTTCCTTAAGTACCTGTAAAACAAATGTGAGTACTTCATCCATTCAGTACATTCACGGTCATTTCTTCATCGTTCTCAGGGACCATGCTTGTTGGTTGCATGATGGCGATCGAGGCACATCAGCGGTAATTCTTGGAAGAGACATGAGCTGAGTTCAATAGCTCCTGGAAGACCTGTTTGCTGCACTCTACTTGCTGGCATGCACCGAGACCTTCAGGCTCTCAGGATGAAGTAAATCCCAAAGACAAAGACGTAGAGGAGAAATCAGGTGCACAGCCCCCACACAAACATCCGCAAACACACTCACACACACCAGGGCACAACGAACCCAATCGTTGAGACCGATCCCCACACAAGGAAGAGTACTCAGCATTCGATAACAACACGTTCCTCTCTGTGGGCACTTCATCAATGCCACCCTTTCATCTCTCTCTCTTTTCTTAAAAAAACAACCTTTTTCCCTCTCTCTCCTCACCTTTTATTTCTTGGTTGGAGGCCACAGAGTCCCAACAGGCTGTAATCCCGATACTGTAGGCCTGTATAGCGTATTTGTCCGTCCGTGGTGCAAGAACACGGTCTCACAGGCACCAGTGTGAATGCTGTGAGTGTTTAGACATTTACCATTCGATTTAGCACCGGAGAGAAGAGATGGGCCAATGAGAAATCTGTCCCTTGACGCGTTCCACAACAATACACAGCATGCAAGTGTGGCAGACATACACACACACACGGGTGCAGCAAACACACACACACACACACACACACACACACACACACACACACACACACACACACACACACACACACACACGGGTGCGGCAAACGCACGCAAGCACACACACACACACACACACACACACACACACACACACACACACACACACACACACACATACACACACATACACACACACACAATCTGTTGTTTTATGGATCAATTTGGAATCAAACACAAACAGGGACTGTAATGGAAAGTAGATTTTCTTTACTATAGTGTTTAAGTGTGTGCCTAACCACTCCATTAAAGTACTGTACTGTACCACTAATATACATGATAAAATACCACTATTTTTTCTATTCAGTCTGTGTCTCACAGGAGGGCTGTAGAACGTTCAGAAACCTGTCTTCCATCATCCTCCATCATTACACCATCGTCAGATGATATTTTTATTATCGAGAGAATGATGTCTTCCATTTTGGCATTGCAACTTTTCATGAATAGAAAGGCTGCTGTTTCTATTATAGCTTGCCTTGGATTGCCCAGCAGTGACGCACATGGAAGACAGGTTTTTGAACTGCCCACAGCCCTCCTGCAAGACAGTGAGACACAGACTGAGTAGGAAAAAATAGTGGCATTTTATCATTTACATAGTGAAAACCTATTATACGTGTGGAGTCCCTGGGGGGGGACCTCCACACGTATAATAGGTAACGTATAATAGGTAACTGTCGTTTAATGATGGTTTTGGGCGCGGGACAGCTTGCTGGAACTGGGCCCATCCCCTGGGTGCGTTAATTCCCAGGGGCACCCACATGGTACAGTTGCACCACTCACTTCACACAGGTTTCTTTTTCACATTTTCTTTTTACATGTAGCTGAAAACCATGTGACATTTTAAGTGATTGCAATTTAACATTGCACCTCTATGGACAGAAGAACACATCAGGGCGAGGCCATTGAAGATGCTCTTCTACACACACACACACACACACACACACACACACACACACACACACACACACACACACACACACACACACACACACACACACACACACACACACACACACACACACACACCTTTCTGACAGGGCCCCACTAAAGCCACGGATGTATTAAAAGAATGAAATATAGCCTGGCACGCCCAAAAGTAATCTGTCACTCCCAGGGTCTGCAGAGAAAGTTCATTCTCCACAAGTCTTTGTCCTTGTGTGTGAAGTCTTTAGTGAGGAGTCACATAACCCCCCACCCCCAACACACACACACACACACACACACACACACACACACACACACACACACACACACACACACACACACACACACACACACACACACACACACACACACACACACACAGCAGAAGACCTTTGATGAAAAAGGTGAGTTATCAGTGATGAATGCTGAAGACATTAATGAGAAATGAGTGAGCTATCTCCTTCAAAGCATCATTTTCGTTCGCAGGCCGAACAGAAGTCTTTCATGTTGAGGAGATTGGGAAGGCCAACGCGGGGGGGCGCAAACCCAGAGCCAGAATGTTCAGTCATCTTTGTTTACCGCTTATATTCATCCCACCATCCCCCAAACTCCATGCATCAAAGTCACAAAATTGACATCTGCGTTCGAAGCGTCACATGAAAAATGCAAAGAGTAATATTAAATTTCAAAGGTATTAAGACTGGATATGTGATTGCAAATCAACTTCCCGCAGGCAAAGAAACGCAGACACGCACACACATGTGCGTGCACACATGTATGTATTAACACTGGGCCTTGTTCCAGCAGTGTTCCACTATTCACCATAACTTCTCTTAAAAAATCATATATTGATAAAAAAAAAACTGGCTGCAGCCTGGTGTAATGATTTGGTATAATACGACTCAAGTGCTCAAATGCTGACCAGACCACTATTGTAAGAACATGCTAAAGTTAGCTTTAACTCGTGCTAGCTATTTTTCTCAAAAAAACCTTTAGGCTTATTTTTTTCATTCACAGTGCATTGAGAAATCTGACATCAGATCTGAACCTTGGTTGTCTGATCATCACAATGGACAGCTGTGGTTTGAGAGCCATAGAAGTAGCCAGTTACATGACTTAATCCAGTTCTACGCAGGTCGCTACATTTACAGAAAAAATGTGTACATAACAATCCCATTTCAAATATAAGGTTCTCATATGTTTCTACGGGTGTTAGACACTTGCAGCACCCGAAATTAGGATTTCAGCGTGCTGCATTGTTTAATAAAATGCATTTTTATCTAAGCTCCTCAGGCTACTTCTCTGGGTTGGGGTAAGTTAACACACAGATGCACACCGGGAGCACATCCCCCTTCTACTTTGTATTGGCAGTGCAGTCAGTGCGAATATATCGAACACATCCAGTGTTCAGAGTGTCACACTCCTCCCCGGAGTTGCATCATTTTTATTAAATGATGCGGCACGCTGCAATCCTAATTTCGGGCACTGCAAGTGGCCGACACCTGTAGAAACGTGTACTTTTCTCTTTGAAATCGGAATGTTCATGTCCACGTTTTTTTCTGTAAATGTACGATTAAGTGGAAACTGGATTAAGACACTGCATGATGCTCGTGAACTACGAGCGTCGTGATGCATGTCAAGGACTTGACTAGCAACCGACTTAATGCAAAAAGTACTTTTTAGAGGTGCTGTTTCAGGCTCAGCCTGTTGTCATTTTTCCTCTTGACTGACGCATTATTTCCATTCCTCCTAGTGCTTTTCTTACATGTATCGTTCACTGGTTGTTTTTTATTGCCACCCATCCTTTTTCCCACCTCATTAAAAACAAGGGGGAAAAAACGCATCAAATCTTCTCTCCCACATTCTTATTTACTCTCTTCTTGTTTATTGTTATTGGGCTTCTCCTCCCCCTCAGTGTTGCTGTTGTTTTTCTGTAGCTGTTTCTGACTTGGCTTTGCTAGATAACACACATGGTGGGACAGGAGCAGGGCGAGAAGGTTCTACATCAATGTGAAACTGAAAGGTAATTTTCTAAACGGTGCAGTAGCAATAAGGCATGAGAGGTAGCAGGATACCGTGGAGTGTATCCCAGAGAGAGGCATAGGCAGACCCGAAGAGCGGAGGGTCTTCTACCCTCACCGGGATAAAATCAAGGTAACCTACGCAACCTTGAGTGGCTTATTGCTTTTCTAAAGCAGTTACAAACACCCATAGCAATATTAACCCCATAAAGCTATTACATTCACACAAGTAGCTCAGCATTGTGTCCACCAGAACGGGACACATCTTCTTGTTTTCGCTCAGCCTGACTTGGGGTGGAATATGAGGCGCTTGATGTCTTCAGTCATTTCCCCAATACAGAGAAACATCTTCTTCTTAAAAGTAGTAGTAGTAGTAGTAGTAGTAAACTTGTGGAGATGTTGCCCCTGTGACGCGACTGATAAGTGGTTGAACATGGATGGATGGATTTTATCCAAGGCCCATTACCCATACACACGCACACACACACACACACACACACACACACACACACACACACACACACACACACACACACACACCCCGACGTGTTCGACCAAACTAGCAACCCATTGGACACCTGCACTACTGAGCCACAGTATAGCCGTATACTGTATACAGTAGTTGTAGTAGCAGTAGTAGTATAGTAGATTATCAGACATGCAAACAGTGCATTGAAATGGACCGTAAATCTCCAAGATGTTAACAAAAAATTAAATCAGTCAATCAATCAAGCTTTGAAGAAGACTGCCATTTTTAAACACATCCAACCAATGACACACATCTTAAACATCTTGCAGTACCATAATGGTATTATCATGCAGGGGGAAAAAATACCCGTGCCACAACCACAACCTGATACTTTTTGAGGTTTGGTATTATTATTATGGAGAGCCATATAGCGGCTCTAGACGATCGAGAACCAGTGCAGGTTGCACATGTCATATGCATCCTGCCGTACAGGACCAATAGGTCATGGAATGATGCAGTCAGCCTGGGTCTGCACTTCTCCGCTGCATCTGGGAGCTCATTTATAAGACTGTGCAAGGATTCCATACTAAACATTGGTGTGCACACAAAAGTCCAAAACAATCAGATGTGTGTGCACACTATAAGACCTATACTGAGATATCTATGGTTGGTTTTATGAGTGTGTGTCTGAATGGTGGTGCATGAATGGGCACTCTCAGATTCTTCTGTTTAGTCAAAAATACAAATTTTAATAGTCCCTTCCCTTTAACTTTGCCTCCACCCTTTAAGTCATTGGTATAGCTGGAATCCACATCCCCTCTCAAAGAAGGCCAATGAAACCGACTGAAACCGGCAGATCATGCAAATTTGGGGTGGGCGGAGGGAAGAAGTGAAGAGAAAGGGGGGTGTTGTGGACATTTCTGGTAGTGGCACAAATTCCACCCCGCCGAGCACTATTTTTTTCCAAAATTTGAAGAATCATGGGGTGCTAACTTCACGCTGCTCCAACACGCAGGTTCCCAAAACTCAAAGAGTAGGACCTCCACACGCACACGCACGCACGCACACACACACACACACACACACACACACACACACACACACACACACACACACACACACACGCACACACACACACACACACACAGAGAATATCCTGATATTCAGAAAGGGGCTGCTGTCCTGATACTGTATGTCGTTGTTGTCATTGTGCTACCCCCCACCACCACTGTGTCATTAATATAAATTAATTTAGTGTGGATTTAATCGATCTAGTGGATCTAATTTATCGTAGAACTACAGCTTTATAGGCTTAATGGGCTCATCTTTTAGTCCTCGGTGTGCTAGAATTTGTGCCGCTGAAATCGGCTGTTTTATTGATTTTATATGAATATTTATATTTTCACCACGCCCCCTGGCGGTCATAGTAGTCATAACAGCTCATTGTATATACATACTCATATAATCAATAAAAACACAAATGCCGATTTCAGCGGCACAAATTCTAGCACATCGAGCACTAAAAGATGAGCCCATTTTAGTCCGTTTTGGACCACCACAACCCAAGTGCGGGGTGCAGATTGATCAGGACCTATAACTTCAATTATCTCCAGGATGGTAGCAGCACAAATTCTGAGCACTAAAGAATAACACCATTTTTATTTTCTTAAATTTGAAAAATCATGGGGTGCTAACTTCACGCAGGTGAGTTTTCGGGCCCGAAAATGACAGCCCAGCCCTACCTGAGCAACTTGGTCGGCCTGAAAACCACAACAACCCCTGGAAGAATGAGAGAGAGAGAGTTATGTCTAGTTGATTGATTAGATCAGGATGATTTTAGATTGATATTATTCACTGCAACATGCAACCCTGACATGTCCAAACCAGGAATGGATTCTATAGAACATAATGTTTCCATATGGCAAGTTGATACTGAGCAACTCAATTGGTGTGCAAATGTAGAGCCTTCAGAAAATGCGTCTTTTAATAGAATGGGGGGGGGGGGTGTACTGTATGTTAATAAACATACACCCCCTCCCCTACACTTTAGTATTGTACTGTATGTGATCCTACATCTCATTAGACTATCTTGTCAATAGATGGCGCTCCTGTAAATCTACTCAAAGGAACTGCATTATCGTCTCAGTCCACGCATGCGCAGTCAAATAAATAATAAATAATAATAAAAAGCTACTGACTGCGCAAACAACATTCAACTTTCCCGGTTCCTCGTCTTTTTACAATTAATAAATAAAAATATTTAGACATTCCTCATGATGTTAAAACTAACGTGAAGTGTCAATGACGTGTTTAGGAACCTTATGGGAGTACTTAAAGTGATTTCTGACCAGTAGTTTTACCGTTTGAAGTTGAAATATAGTTGCTCCCAGTAGTTTTCTATATGGTGTTACCCCCACACGTGTTGCATGTGCATGCATGGGTATGTGAACATAAACATGGCGTTGTATTCAAGCTAATTAATGCAACAGGCAGCTGTACTAGATTTGGGAAATGTATTATTGTTATAAATGAAAGGTTTATTGTTCTATGAGAGTATTAGTGTGTATGAGTATTGAGTAATAAGGATACAAAACACTGTTGTACAACCGTGTTTGTTTTTTTGCACTTTATTTTTGTTTTAAAGGAGAATTCTGTGTGTTTTTGTTTTATTTTATTTTTGTAATCTGAACTACTGTGGTTGATGAACTGAGATGATGAGTACTAGTGTTATTATGTTGAAGGTGAACCAGTATCGTGACAAAGTATTTGGATATTGAATTTGAAATGCTTTTTGATATTGGTGTTCTATTGAGTATTTTGATGAATTGTGAATCAATAATAAAACGCTGCTGACTGTGCAAGCAACATTCAACATTGCGATGTTCCTCGTATTTTTACAGTTTCCCCATATTCTTTCAACACAAGTCGATACATATTCCAAATGTGGCAGGTTTGACGTTATCTTCATCTGTGTTAAGGAAGTCAGGAATCGAACTTGCAGCGTTTTTTTTTTTTTTTTTTTTCTACAAGAATGGTACTTGGATTTACTCTGAACCTTAGTTTTGATGACTTTGCTCCAGAAACCACACTTAAAAGCCCTGAAGAAAGGTGTGTGAATGTGTGGAGGTGCCATACAGATGTCTGCACTGCCAATTCCCACACTGTCCCAGTGTGTCCCACAGTCAGTCACTGCAATGCTTGTTAATATGAATCCAAACTTTTGCACAGGAAGTTGTCATCTCTCAAGACACATGTTATCCATGTGCGACAATTATAAATTAGGTCCCACCTTGGCCTCCTGGGGGGGTCTAGGTAAGAATGTCTTGTGGATTTTAGCTTTGATTTTAACACCATCGTTGCAAGCTCACCCACCCCGGAAGGTTGACTCCCTCCTCAAGGCCACTGTGTGTAACAAGTTAGTCCAGGCTTTCCGTTATCGCGCAACGCAAATGAAAATGAAAGCCTTGGTGTCGAGGCTACATATCCACTGACCCTGTGACACTGGCATAGTGGCGCTCCCTGCCTTCAGTTCCTCCATATTCTACAACCAGCACATCTCCACAGACTGCTGTCAATCTGTGCGGATACAGTGACACAACGGTATAACCAGTCTTGGTTCTGGTGTGGTCCTTGGTTTGATATTAGCATGTTCTTTCCAAAATGTTAGCCACAAACCACACATTCAAATAAACACTTTGACATTTTATTTAGAAAAGAAGGAACATTAAAAGACAGAAATTCTTAAACGGCGAAAAACGGCATAGTATAGAATGTTGTATAATGTTGTCCAACACCATGTAATATAGCCTTTGAAAATCCTCATAAACGACGATTTTCAACATACGATAGTATGTCAAATTCTCGATTTGCCTGTCGTTTTGAGCATTTTTGAGCATTTTCGAAAAATGTCGAAATTTTGAAAAAAAAAAAAAAAAAAAACACGGCTATAGCCTTACCGTTTTTCATGATTTTGAGGATTTTTGAAAAATGAAAAAAAAAAAAAAGAAAAAAAAAACTGCCAAAAAAAGCAAAGCTATAGCCTCACAGTCTTGCTCAGCATGCTTTTTTTCATCGTTTTGAGCATTTTTGAGCATTTTCGAAAAATGTCGAAATTTTGAAAAAAAAAAAAAAAAAACGCAAGGCTATAGCCTTACCGTTTTTCATGATTTTGAGGATTTTCGAAAAATGACAAAAATGGCAAAATCTTTTGTTGGGATTCAGGAGATGCTATGACAGAACTAATATTCTCAAGTGTTTTGCAGCGGGTTTTATTTAGATGTGAGGAAAAAGAGGTACAAGCTCCTCGTACATGGCATTTAGTTACTTCCCAGAGTGTATGTGGATTGATTTCCGGTTGATTATTGTAAGCTAAAAAGTTGCGTATACTCTGAGCAATGGTGGTTAAAAAGTTAGCATTTTGAAGGAGCGAAGTATTGAAGCGCCATCTCTTAGACTTAGCCGGGCCTAATAAATTGTCCAGGGACATACCGGTAGTAATAGGGGAATGATCAGACAGTAACATAGGAAGAAATGTAACGTTAGTGGTGCATGCACAGCATGCTGTTTTTCATCGTTTTGAGCATTTTTGAGCAAAAATGTCGAAATTTTGAAAAAACGTTTTTCATGATTTTGAGGATTTTCGAAAAATGACAAAAACTGGCAAAAAGCAAGGCTATAGCCTCACGGTCGTGCTCATCATCCTGTTTTTCAACGTTTTGAGCATTTTTGAGCATTTTCGAAAAATGTCGAAATTTTGAAAAAAATGAAAGGCTATAGCCTTACCGTTTTTCATGATTTTGAAGATTTTCGAAAAATGACAAACTGGCAAAAACGCAAGGCTTATGGTCTTGCACAGCATGCTGTTTTTCATCGCTTTGACCATTTTTGAAAATTTTCGAAAAATGTCGAAATTTTGAAAAAAACGTAAGACTATAGCCTTACCGTTTTTCAAGATTTGGAGGATGAAAAAAACTGGCAAAAAAGCAAGGCTATAGCCTCACGGTCTTGCTCAGCATGCTTTTTTTCATGATTTTGAGCATTTTTGAGCATTTTCGAAAAATGTCGAATTTTTGAAAAAAACGCAAGGCTATAGCCTTACTGTTTTTCATGATTTTGAGGATTTTCGAAAAATGACAAAAACTGGCAAAAAGCAAGGCTATAGCCTCACGGTCGTGCTCATCATCCTGTTTTTCAACGTTTTGAGCATTTTTGAGCATTTTCGAAAAATGTCGAAATTTTGAAAAAAATGAAAGGCTATAGCCTTACCGTTTTTCATGATTTTGAAGATTTTCGAAAAATGACAAACTGGCAAAAACGCAAGGCTTATGGTCTTGCACAGCATGCTGTTTTTCATCGCTTTGACCATTTTTGAAAATTTTCGAAAAATGTCGAAATTTTGAAAAAAACGCAAGACTATAGCCTTACCGTTTTTCAAGATTTGGAGGATGAAAAAAACTGGCAAAAAAGCAAGGCTATAGCCTCACGGTCTTGCTCAGCATGCTTTTTTTCATGATTTTGAGCATTTTTGAGCATTTTCAAAAAATGTCGAATTTTTGAAAAAAAACGCAAGGCTATAGCCATACTGTTTTTCATGATTTTGAGGATTTTCGAAAAATGGCAAAAACTGGCAAAAACGCAAGGCTATAGCCTTTCGGTCTTGCACGGCATGCTGTTTTTCATCGTTTTGAGCATTTTTGAGCATTTTTGAAAAATGTTGAAATTTTGAAAAAAACACAAGGCCTTACCGTTTTTCATGATTTTGAGGATTTTGGAAAAATGACAAAAACTGGCAAAAACGCAAAGCTATAGCCTCATAGTCTTGCTCAGCATGCTTTTTTTCATGATTTTGGGCATTTTTGAGCATTTTCGAAAAATGTCGAAACTTTGAAAAAAACGTAAGGCTATAGCCTTACCGTTTTTCATGATTTTGAGGATTTTCGAAAAATGACAAAAACTGGCAAAAAGCAAGGCTATAGCCTCACGGTCTTGCTCAGCATGCTTTTTCTCATGATTTTGAGCATTTTTGAGCATTTTCGAAAAATGTCGAAATTTTGAAAAAAACGTAAGGCTATAGCCTTACCGTTTTTCATGATTTTGAGGATTTTCGAAAAATGACAAAAACTGGCAAAAAAGCAAGGCTATAGCCTCACGGTCTTGCTCAGCATGCTTTTTCTCATGATTTTAATTTTGAGCATTTTTGAAAAATGCCAAAATTTTGAAAAAAGACGTAAGGCTATAGCCTTGACGTTTTTCATGATTTTGAGGATTTTTGGAAAATGACAAAAACTGGCAAAAACGCAAGGCTAATATAACTTAAGGCCTTCCTGATTGTCTACCAAATAGCGCCATTGGGACTTTCCCTCCACCATAGACAAAGCTTATAGGGGCCTTTGAGGGCCATTGCGACCCTATATGATTGTCATAGATACTATATCGTATATTTTAAGGAGGTGATCTAATAACGGAATGGTCTAAGGCAGGGGTCTCAAACTCAATTTGCCTTGGGGCCACTAGAAGCAGAGCCTGGTTGAGGCCGGGCCGCAGCCACAGCGTGTCACATGGACACGTTTTTTTTTTTTGCCATTTCAAGCCTATTTTTTCGCCATTTTCGCCTTAATTTCACTTAAATTTAAGTAGATTCACACTCACCAATGTGGGATAAAGAGTGTGTGCATATGTGGTGTTGTGTCGCACAAAAAACAAAAATAACATTTCTATAATAATATTTCTATTCCTTTCTATTTCTATTCCTTCCTTCCTTTTGATATACCACTGTGCCATCTGTTTCATTCAGTAGCACATAATAGGATTATGATGATAATAACTATAACTGAACAATATTAAATGAACTATTTACTGGTCAATAGAACCTACAAACAATACACCTGGACACAATAACTGGACCAGCCAACCCATCAACAAAGTGGCTCTGATTTGATTGTGATGGCATGAATTACAACCAATAAGGAAGCAGTAACAAAATCTTTACTTTAGCTATCAATTTATATTCCTCCTAACAAAGCCAACTACAGCAATTTTGAACTTATACAGCCACCAATTAAAACATCAAACAATGATACTCAAAGAAATCACACAATTACAGCAGAATCCAAAAACACCAAAAACGTACAGTCATTCAAATTACATCACCATTGATCTGCATTATACATTACATCATCCTCATCAGCATACTTGATTCTCTCTGTGTTATTTCACTTCATTTCATTTTCATCAATTTTCATTTCATTAGGCACAAAATCACAGTTAGAATCTTTTTCACACCAATAACTTCTCTGTAGTATAATCCATTTCCAATAAGTAACATAATTCAAACATGAATAGTGGAATAAATGATAAGTACACATATCTGACATTTAAGACAATAGATTGTCGTTTTTCCAACCCTTTTCCCCAATTTTCGGATCAATGTGTGCTCCTAGGCTTCAATCTTCATTCCTAAATCACCCAGATTTAGGCATGCCGATTAAATTTCCTATAGTCATCCAATACTATTGATCCATTCTTTTCTCTTTTTCAGTTTCTTTTAGGACATGCAAAAAAGTCATCCATTCATTACTTCAACACTCAATGTTTTCCAAGGCTGGAGAAACAACCTCAGATTATCAGTAGACATAACCCCACTATTTTCCACGCCAATGAAATAATAACGGTCAAATCATATCTCTGCATCCTTATTGATCCCCACAACATGCAGCTGATTCACAGATCAACTTCCCTTAACATGTATACGTTAAAAAACAGAGTTATCTACATAACAACAGATGAATTCCACAGTCTTGGCAAAATACCTTTTGCTGACTTATCCCCTTTAATTTACTCAAATAAAAATAAGAACCTTACATAAAACCAGGACGGTTTACATTTAAGCCTACGGCAGGATCACTACCTATGGTCTGACAAAAAGACATCTTACCAATTTTACTTCCAGTAAATATTAATATTCATATTTCAAATTTCCCATAGGCATCTTTGTCCCCTGTAAGTCAACATTCTCTAATTAAATACTTCACAACATTAACATAAACATCAACATACATGCCTATTATATGTTGAATAAACAAACAAACACTTTTGTAATCAGATGGAATGATATCCAGCTGATATACTGTATAGGATTCTTCTGTAACGTCGTCCTCTTCTTTCTCTTTAATGTTCATTCAGCCATCACAGGCCAAGTCTGTGCAGGTTGATGCGAGCTGTGAATTGTTCATCACCTCTCTCTGATACTGGAAACTCACTTCATCACCTCAAGTTCTCCCCCTTTCAGTCATGAAAATGACTGAAAAATGAGAAGTACAGCAATGTGTAGCTGAGAGCTTGTAGATCTGTTGAATCAATGAAATCCAGCAGGCTCACCATCTGTAGAGCCGCTTCTCTGTTGCTGCAGAGCAGAGTTGAGTAGACAGGACTATGGACCCCCTTTGGTCCCAGCTGAGCAGAGTTGATGCTGGTGGTGTTGATCAATGGCTGGAGCTCCTCTCTCCGGCCGTCTGCTGGAGTAGCCTGGCACAGATGTGGACAGGTCTCCACTCCTGTGCAGGCTGACATCTCCGCTGCGACGGTGATGACAGTACACACCACTGCTGAAGACCGCTGGTCCGCTTCCGGTTGACTGCCGCTGGTTGACTGCTGCTCACAACACCCATGTCGCAGAAGTTCACAGTCTCCATCGAGCAAACTAAACTAAAGTCCTTAATTCTTAACATGGACTCCACATCCACACATAGTCAAGTACACTCTTCGACATACCCAGGTTCTTTGTCCCGATCCGACGCTTGCCGAATAGTGGGTCCACAGCTAGGCTCGCCATAATTTGTCGTATCGTCGAATAGTGGGGTCCCTTCGTGGTCACCATTATTTTGTCGTATCTTCATTGTAGTCTATAGGAGTACTTTTAACCATGTGTGGATAGTGAAGTAGAGTCCAGGCATGTCCTCTTTGCAGTCATTTTATTTAAGGACATTCAGCTTAGTTACACCAAATCATGTTTAGAGCAGCCATCCTATCTCTCTGCCCTACTCTCTCCAACTGCCAAGAGTGACTGACCCCAGTTGCCTGAGAGCCAGCACCTGTAGAACAGCCCCCATAGACAGCTCCTGAAGACAGCCCCCCTCTGCACCTTTGCAGATGCCTTTATCATTGACTAACCATTGTGTCTACCTACGTGCACACTGACCAATGCATGTTGTATGTGCACACTTAATTACCCCTGTGTCTCCGAGCACAAATTAACAAAGGAGGTTTATTACCCCAAACCTAGAAATCTTTGATGATCTAGATAACCCAGTGGCATTCCTGCTAACTGACTGAGTTGTTTACCCTGTGGCAGGCAACTGCAGAAACACGCATATCTCTTAACAGATCTCAATGTTCTCACACAGAAAGTCATTACTTGTGCACAAAATACAACAGCATCATACATATTGTGAATATTCTATCATAATGTGACATGATGTGGGTTCCTCAGATACCACACCTGCCCTGGAGCAACGACAACACCGTTCACTACGGGCAAGGGGGACACAACAGCTAGTTTTAGGTTACTTACCATAGCTCAGCGTGCTGCTTTATAAGCCATGCATCCGCCCGTATCGGGCTATAGAAAACGGCTCCGCTGTCATTATTTATCAAACCGAACGCAGTCCTTGGTAAAAAGGCAAAGTTTTCTTTTCCCTACGTGTGTTTGTAAACAAGGAGCGGTGGATAGAGAGACGCCATGACAGGATCTCGCCCGTACTGCAGCCAATGGCGTCATTGGATTTCGTGAGATTGACAGTTCAGCGACAAATCAGAATGAACTAAACTGCGCGGGGGGAAGGGCGTGTTTCAGGGTGCAGATCCGGTTCCTCTTTGCTATTCTGTGCAAATGGCAAAGCCAGTAGGCGGGCTTTAAACAGGATCTCAGTAATGAGCAGTCAATAGTAACAGACTGTTCTCCCGCAAATGCTTTGGGTTGCCTGGTAAGAATTTGACGGGGGAACTCGCGGCCGCCGCGGGCCACATTAATATTAAACGTTCATATTAAGGTGGGGGCCACAAAATATCATCTCGGGGGCCGGAAATGGCCCGCGGGCCGGCAGTTTGAGACCACTGCTGTAGTCTAAGGGAAAAAATATGAAAAAAGGTCATTAAATTCTGAGATTTCATACATATAGCACCTTTAAGGCTCCCTTCCATTTCGTGTGCAGTGGTTTCCAAAATGTAAAGCCTTATGGTCTTGCACAGCATGCTGTTTTTCATCGTTTTGAGCATTTTTGAGCATTTTCGAAAAATGTCGAAATTTTGAAAAAAACGTAAGGCTATAGCCTTACCATTTTTCATGATTTTGAGGATTTTCGAAAAATGACAAAAAATGACAAAAACTGGCAAAAAAGCAAGGCTAAAGCCTCACGGTCTTGTTCAGCATGCTTTTTCTTATGATTTTGAGCATTTTTGAGCATTTTCGAAAAATGTCGAAATTTTGAAAAAAACGCAAGGCTATAGCCTTACCGTTTTTCATGATTTTGAGGATTTTCGAAAAATGACAAAAACTGGCAAAAAAGCAAGGCTATAGCCTCACGGTCTTGCTCAGCATGCTTTTTTTTCATGATTTTGAGCATTTTTGAGCATTTTCGAAAAATGTCGAAATTTTGAAAAAAATGTAAGGCTATTGCCTTACCGTTTTTCATGATTTTGAGGATTTTCTAAAAATGACAAAAACTGGCAAAAAAGCAAGGCTATAGCCTCACGGTCTTGCTCAGCATGCTTTTTCTCATGATTTTGAGCATTTTTGAGCATTTTCGAAAAATGTCGAAATTTTGAAAAAAACGCAAGGCTATAGCCTTACCGTTTTTCATGATTTTGAGGATTTTCAAAAAATGACAAAAACTGGCAAAAAAGCAAGGCTATAGCCTCACGGTCTTGCTCAGCATGCTTTTTCTCATGATTTTGAGCATTTTTGAGCATTTTCGAAAAATGTCGAAATTTTGAAAAAAACGTAAGGCTATAGCCTTACCGTTTTTCATGATTTTGAGGATTTTCGAAAAATGACAAAAACTGGCAAAAAAAAGCAAGGCTATAGCCTCACGGTCTTGCTCAGCATGCTTTTTCTTATGATTTTGAGCATTTTTGAGCATTTTCGAAAAATGTCAAAATTTTGAAAAAAACGTAAGGCTATAGCCTTACCATTTTTCATGATTTTGAGGATTTTCGAAAAATGACAAAAAATGACAAAAACTGGCAAAAAAGCAAGGCTAAAGCCTCACGGTCTTGTTCAGCATGCTTTTTCTTATGATTTTGAGTATTTTTGAGCATTTTCAAAAAATGTCGAAATTTTGAAAAAAACGCAAGGCTATAGCCTTACCGTTTTTCATGATTTTGAGGATTTTCAAAAAATGACAAAAACTGGCAAAAAAGCAAGGCTATAGCCTCACGGTCTTGCTCAGCATGCTTTTTTTCATGATTTTGAGCATTTTTGAGCATTTTCGAAAAATGTCGAAATTTTGAAAAAAATGTAAGGCTATAGCCTTACCGTTTTTCATGATTTTGAGGATTTTCTAAAAATGACAAAAACTGGCAAAAAAGCAAGGCTATAGCCTCACGGTCTTGCTCAGCATGCTTTTTCTCATGATTTTGAGCATTTTTGAGCATTTTCGAAAAATGTCGAAATTTTGAAAAAAACGCAAGGCTATAGCCTTACCGTTTTTCATGATTTTGAGGATTTTCAAAAAATGACAAAAACTGGCAAAAAAGCAAGGCTATAGCCTCACGGTCTTGCTCAGCATGCTTTTTTTCGTGATTTTGAGCATTTTTGAGCATTTTCGAAAAATGTCGAAATTTTGAAAAAACGTAAGGCTATAGCCTTACCGTTTTCATGATTTTGAGGATTTTCGGAACATGACAAAAACTGGCAAAAAAAAGCAAGGCTATAGCCTCACGGTCTTGCTCAGCATGCTTTTTCTTATGATTTTGAGCATTTTTGAGCATTTTCGAAAAATGTCGAAATTTTGAAAAAAACGTAAGGCTATAGCCTTGACGTTTTTCATGATTTTGAGGATTTTTGGAAAATGACAAAAACTGGCAAAAACGCAAGGCTAATATAACTTAAGGCCTTCCTGATTGTCTACCAAATAGCGCCATTGGGACTTTCCCTCCACCATAGACAAAGCTTATAGGGGCCTTTGAGGGCCATTGCGACCCTATATGATTGTCATAGATACTATATCGTATATTTTAAGGAGGTGATCTAATAACGGAATGGTTAAGGGAAAAAATATGAAAAAAGGTCATTAAATTCTGAGATTTCATACATATAGCACCTTTAAGGCTCCCTTCCATTTCGTGTGCAGTGGTTTCCAAAATGTAAAGCCTTATGGTCTTGCACAGCATGCTGTTTTTCATCGTTTTGAGCATTTTTGAGCATTTTCGAAAAATGTCGAAATTTTGAAAAAAACGTAAGGCTATAGCCTTACCGTTTTTCATGATTTTGAGGATTTTCGGAAAATGACAAAAACTGGCAAAAAAGCAAGGCTATAGCCTCACGGCCTTAGTCAGCATGCTTTTTTTCATCGTTTTGAGCATTTTTGAGCATTTTCGAAAAATGTCGAAATTTTGAAAAAAAACGTAAGGCTATAGCCTTACCGTTTTTCATGATTTTGAGGATTTTCGGAAAATGACAAAAACTGGCAAAAACGCAAGGCTAAAGCCTTCCGGTCTTGCACAGCATGCTGTTTTTCATCGTTTTGAGCATTTTTGAGCATTTTCGAAAAATGTCGAAATTTTGAAAAAAACGCAAGGCTATAGCCTTACCGTTTTTCATGATTTTGAGGATTTTCGAAAAATGACAAAAACTGGCAAAAAAGCAAGGCTATAGCCTCACGGTCTTGCTCAGCATGCTTTTTTTCATGATTTTGAGCATTTTTGAGCATTTTCAAAAAATGACGAAATTTTGAAAAAAACGTAAGGCTATAGCCTTACCGTTTTTCATGATTTTGAGGATTTTCGGAAAATGACAAAAACTGGCAAAAACGCAAGGCTAAAGCCTAACTGTCTTGCACAGCATGCTGTTTTTCATCGATTTGAGCATTTTTGAGCATTTTCGAAAAATGTCGAAATTTTGAAAAAAACGCAAGGCTATAGCCTTACCGTTTTTCATGATTTTGAGGATTTTCGAAAAATGACAAAAACTGGCAAAAAAGCAAGGCTCTAGCCTCACGGTCTTGCTCAGCATGCTTTTTCTCATGATTTTGAGCATTTTCAAAAAATGTCGAAATTTTGAAAAAAACGTAAGGCTATAGCCTTACCGTTTTTCATGATTTTGAGGATTTTCGGAAAATGACAAAAACTGGCAAAAACGCAAGGCTAAAGCCTTCCGGTCTTGCACAGCATGCTGTTTTTCATCGTTTTGAGCATTTTTGAGCATTTTCGAAAAATGTCGAAATTTTGAAAAAAACGCAAGGCTATAGCCTTACCGTTTTTCATGATTTTGAGGATTTTCGAAAAATGACAAAAACTGGCAAAAAGCAAGGCTATAGCCTCACGGTCTTGCTCAGCATGCTTTTTTCATGATTTTGAGCATTTTTGAGCATTTTTGAAAAATGTCGAAATTTTGAAAAAAACGTAAGGCTATAGCCTTACCGTTTTTCATGATTTTGAGGATTTTCGAAAAATGACAAAAACTGGCAAAAAAAGCAAGGCTATAGCCTCACGGTCTTGCTCAGCATGCTTTTTCTCATGATTTTGAGCATTTTTGAGCATTTTCAAAAAATGTCGAAATTTTGAAAAAAACGTAAGGCTATAGCCTTACCGTTTTTCATGATTTTGAGGATTTTCGGAAAATGACAAAAACTGGCAAAAACGCAAGGCTAAAGCCTTCCGGTCTTGCACAGCATGCTGTTTTTCATCATTTTGAGCATTTTTGAGCATTTTCGAAAAATGTCGAAATTTTGAAAAAACGCAAGGCTATAGCCTTACCGTTTTTCATGATTTTGAGGATTTTCGAAAAATGACAAAAACTGGCAAAAAAGCAAGGCTATAGCCTCACGGTCTTGCTCAGCATGCTTTTTTTCATGATTTTGAGCATTTTTGAGCATTTTCAAAAAATGACGAAATTTTGAAAAAAACGTAAGGCTATAGCCTTACCGTTTTTCATGATTTTGAGGATTTTCGGAAAATGACAAAAACTGGCAAAAACGCAAAGCTAAAGCCTTCCGGTCTTGCACAGCATGCTGTTTTTCATCGTTTTGAGCATTTTTGAGCATTTTCGAAAAATGTCGAAATTTTGAAAAAACGCAAGGCTATAGCCTTACCGTTTTTCATGATTTTGAGGATTTTCGAAAAATGACAAAAACTGGCAAAAAAGCAAGGCTCTAGCCTCACGGTCTTGCTCAGCATGCTTTTTCTCATGATTTTGAGCATTTTAGAGCATTTTCGAAAAATGTCGAAATTTTGAAAAAAACGTAAGGCTATAGCCTTACCGTTTTTCATGATTTTGAGGATTTTCGGAAATGACAAAAACTGGCAAAAAAGCAAGGCTATAGCCTCACGGCCTTAGTCAGCATGCTTTTTTTCATCGTTTTGAGCATTTTCGAAAAATGTCGAAATTTTGAAAAGAACGTAAGGCTATAGCCTTACCGTTTTTCATGATTTTGAGGATTTTCGAAAAATGACAAAAACTGGCAAAAAAGCAAGGCTATAGCCTTACGGTCTTGCTCAGCATGCTGTTTTTCATCATTTTGAGCATTTTTGAGCATTTTCGAAAAATGTCGAAATTTTGAACAAAACCTAAGGCTATAGCCTTACCGTTTTTCATGATTTTGAGGATTTTCGAAAAATGACAAAAACTGGCAAAAAAGCAAGGCTATAGCCTCACGGTCTTGCTCAGCATGCTTTTTTTCATGATTTTGAGCATTTTTGAGCATTTTCAAAAAATGTCGAAATTTTGAAAAGAACGTAAGGCTATAGCCTTACCGTTTTTCATGATTTTGAGGATTTTCGGAAAATGACAAAAACTGGCAAAAACGCAAGGCTAAAGCCTCACGGTCTTGCACAGCATGCTTTTTTTATCGTTTTGAGCATTTTTGAGCATTTTCGAAAAATGTCGAAATTTTGAAAAAAACGCAAGGCTATAGCCTTACCGTTTTTCATGATTTTGAGGATTTTCGAAAAATGACAAAAACTGGCAAAAAGCAAGGCTATAGCCTCACGGTCTTGCTCAGCATGGTTTTTTTCATGATTTTGAGCATTTTTGAGCATTTTCGAAAAATGTCGAAATTTTGAAAAAAACGTAAGGCTATAGCCTTACCGTTTTTCATGATTTAGAGGATTTTCGGAAAATGACAAAAACTGGCAAAAACGCAAAGCTAAAGCCTTCCGGTCTTGCACAGCATGCTGTTTTTCATCGTTTTGAGCATTTTTGAGCATTTTCGAAAAATGTCGAAATTTTGAAAAAAACGCAAGGCTATAGCCTTACCGTTTTTCATGATTTTGAGGATTTTCGAAAAATGACAAAAACTGGCAAAAAAGCAAGGCTCTAGCCTCACGGTCTTGCTCAGCATGCTTTTTCTCATGATTTTGAGCATTTTTGAGCATTTTCAAAAAATGTCGAAATTTTGAAAAAAACGTAAGGCTATAGCCTTACGGTCTTGCACAGCATGCTGTTTTTCATCGTTTTGAGCATTTTTGAGCATTTTCGAAAAATGTCGAAATTTTGAAAAAACGTAAGGCTATAGCCTTACCGTTTTTCATGATTTTGAGGATTTTCGGAAAATGACAAAAACTGGCAAAAACGCAAGGCTAAAGCCTAACTGTCTTGCACAGCATGCTGTTTTTCATCGATTTGAGCATTTTTGAGCATTTTCGAAAAATGTCGAAATTTTGAAAAAAAACGCAAGGCTATAGCCTTACCGTTTTTCATGATTTTGAGGATTTTCAGAAAATGACAAAAACTGGCAAAAAAGCATGGCTATAGCCTCACGGTCTTGCTCAGCATGCTTTTTCTCATGATTTTGAGCATTTTTGAGCATTTTCAAAAAATGTCGAAATTTTGAAAAAAACGTAAGGCTATAGCCTTACCGTTTTTCATGATTTTGAGGATTTTCAGAAAATGACAAAAACTGGCAAAAAAGCAAGGCTATAGCCTCACGGTCTTGCTCAGCATGCTTTTTCTCATGATTTTGAGCATTTTTGAGCATTTTCAAAAAATGTCGAAATTTTGGTAAAGCTATAGCCTTCCGGTCTTGCACAGCATGCTGTTTTTCATCGTTTTGAGCATTTTTGAGCATTTTCGAAAAATGTCGAAATTTTGAAAAAAACGCAAGGCTATAGCCTTACCGTTTTTCATGATTTTGAGGATTTTCGAAAAATGACAAAAACTGGCAAAAAAGCAAGGCTCTAGCCTCACGGTCTTGCTCAGCATGCTTTTTCTCATGATTTTGAGCATTTTTGAGCATTTTCAAAAAATGTCGAAATTTTGAAAAAAACGTAAGGCTATAGCCTTACCGTTTTTCATGATTTTGAGGATTTTCGGAAAATGACAAAAACTGGCAAAAACGCAAAGCTAAAGCCTTCCGGTCTTGCACAGCATGCTGTTTTTCATCGTTTTGAGCATTTTTGAGCATTTTCGAAAAATGTCGAAATTTTGAAAAAAACGCAAGGCTATAGCCTTACCGTTTTTCATGATTTTGAGGATTTTCAGAAAATGACAAAAACTGGCAAAAAAGCAAGGCTATAGCCTCACGGTCTTGCTCAGCATGCTTTTTTCATGATTTTGAGCATTTTTGAGCATTTTTGAAAAATGTCGAAATTTTGAAAAAAAACGTAAGGCTATAGCCTTACCGTTTTTCATGATTTTGAGGATTTTCGAAAAATGACAAAAACTGGCAAAAAAGCAAGGCTATAGCCTCACGGTCTTGCTCAGCATGCTTTTTTTCATGATTTTGAGCATTTTTGAGCATTTTCAAAAAATGTCGAAATTTTGAAAAAAACGTAAGGCTATAGCCTTACCGTTTTTCATGATTTTGAGGATTTTCGGAAAATGACAAAAACTGGCAAAAACGCAAGGCTAAAGTCTTGCACAGCATGCTGTTTTTCATCGATTTGAGCATTTTTGAGCATTTTCGAAAAATGTCGAAATTTTGAAAAAAACGTAAGGCTATAGCTTTACCGTTTTTCATGATTTTGAGGATTTTCAAAAATGACAAAAACTGGCAAAAAGCAAGGCTATAGCCTCACGGTCTTGCTCAGCATGCTTTTTCTCATGATTTTGAGCATTTTTGAGCATTTTCAAAAAATGTCGAAATTTTGAAAAAACGTAAGGCTATAGCCTTCCGGTCTTGCTCAGCATGCTGTTTTTCATCGTTTTGAGCATTTTTGAGCATTTTCGAAAAATGTCGAAATTTTGAAAAAAACGCAAGGCTTACCGTTTTTCATGATTTTGAGGATTTTCGAAAAATGACAAAAACTGGCAAAAAAGCAAGGCTCTAGCCTCACGGTCTTGCTCAGCATGCTTTTTCTCATGATTTTGAGCATTTTTGAGCATTTTCAAAAAATGTCGAAATTTTGAAAAAAACGTAAGGCTATAGCCTTACCGTTTTTCATGATTTTGAGGATTTTCGGAAAATGACAAAAACTGGCAAAAACGCAAAGCTAAAGCCTTCCGGTCTTGCACAGCATGCTGTTTTTCATCGTTTTGAGCATTTTTGAGCATTTTCGAAAAATGTCGAAATTTTGAAAAAAAACGTAAGGCTATAGCCTTACGGTCTTGCTCAGCATGCTGTTTTTCATCGTTTTGAGCATTTTTGAGCATTTTCGAAAAATGTCGAAATTTTGAAAAAAACGCAAGGCTATAGCCTTACCGTTTTTCATGATTTTGAGGATTTTCGAAAAATGACAAAAACTGGCAAAAAAGCAAGGCTCTAGCCTCACGGTCTTGCTCAGCATGCTTTTTCTCATGATTTTGAGCATTTTTGAGCATTTTCAAAAAATGTCGAAATTTTGAAAAAAAACGTAAGGCTATAGCCTTACCGTTTTTCATGATTTTGAGGATTTTCGGAAAATGACAAAAACTGGCAAAAACGCAAAGCTAAAGCCTTCCGGTCTTGCACAGCATGCTGTTTTTCATCGTTTTGAGCATTTTTGAGCATTTTCGAAAAATGTCGAAATTTTGAAAAAAACGCAAGGCTATAGCCTTACCGTTTTTCATGATTTTGAGGATTTTCAGAAAATGACAAAAACTGGCAAAAAAGCAAGGCTATAGCCTCACGGTCTTGCTCAGCATGCTTTTTTCATGATTTTGAGCATTTTTGAGCATTTTTGAAAAATGTCGAAATTTTGAAAAAAACGTAAGGCTATAGCCTTACCGTTTTTCATGATTTTGAGGATTTTCGAAAAATGACAAAAACTGGCAAAAAAGCAAGGCTATAGCCTCACGGTCTTGCTCAGCATGCTTTTTCTCATGATTTTGAGCATTTTTGAGCATTTTCAAAAAATGTCGAAATTTTGAAAAAAACGTAAGGCTATAGCCTTACCGTTTTTCATGATTTTGAGGATTTTCGGAAAATGACAAAAACTGGCAAAAACGCAAGGCTAAAGCCTTCCGGTCTTGCACAGCATGCTGTTTTTCATCATTTTGAGCATTTTTGAGCATTTTCGAAAAATGTCGAAATTTTGAAAAGAACCTAAGGCTATAGCCTTACCGTTTTTCATGATTTTGAGGATTTTCGAAAAATGACAAAAACTGGCAAAAAGCAAGGCTAAAGCCTCACGGTCTTGCTCAGCATGCTTTTTCCCATGATTTTGAGCATTTTAGAGCATTTTCGAAAAATGTCGAAATTTTGAACAAAACCTAAGGCTATAGCCTTACCGTTTTTCATGATTTTGAGGATTTTCGGAAAATGACAAAAACTGGCAAAAAAGCAAGGCTATAGCCTCACGGCCTTAGTCAGCATGCTTTTTTTCATCGTTTTGAGCATTTTTGAGCATTTTCGAAAAATGTCGAAATTTTGAAAAAAACGTAAGGCTATAGCCTTACCGTTTTTCATGATTTTGAGGATTTTCGGAAAATGACAAAAACTGGCAAAAACGCAAGGCTAAAGCCTTACAGTCTTGCACAGCATGCTGTTTTTCATCGTTTTGAGCATTTTTGAGCATTTTCGAAAAATGTCGAAATTTTGAAAAAAACACAAGGCTATAGCCTTACCGTTTTTCATGATTTTGAGGATTTTCAGAAAATGACAAAAACTGGCAAAAACGCAAGGCTATAGCCTTACGGTCTTGCACAGCATGCTGTTTTTCATCGTTTTGAGCATTTTTGAGCATTTTCGAAAAATGTCGAAATTTTGAAAAAAACGCAAAGGCTATAGCCTTACCGTTTTTTCGAAAAATGACAAAAACTGGCAAAAAAGCAAGGCTATAGCCTTACGGTCGTGGTCAGCATGCTTTTTTCATGGTTTTGAGCATTTTTGAGCATTTTCGAAAAATGTCAAAATTTTGAAAAAAACGTAAGGCTATAGCCTTACCGTTTTTCATGATTTTGAGGATTTTCGAAAAATGACAAAAACTGGCAAAAAAGCAAGGCTATAGCCTCACGGTCTTGCTCATCATGCTTTTTTTCATGATTTTGAGCATTTTTGAGCATTTTCAAAAAATGTCGAAATTTTGAAAAAAACGTAAGGCTATAGCCTTACCGTTTTTCATGATTTTGAGGATTTTCGGAAAATGACAAAAACTGGCAAAAACGCAAGGCTAAAGTCTTGCACAGCATGCTGTTTTTCATCGATTTGAGCATTTTTGAGCATTTTCGAAAAATGTCGAAATTTTGAAAAAAACACAAGGCTATAGCCTTACCGTTTTTCATGATTTTGAGGATTTTCGAAAAATGACAAAAACTGGCAAAAAGCAAGGCTATAGCCTCACGGTCTTGCTCAGCATGCTTTTTTCATGATTTTGAGCATTTTTGAGCATTTTCGAAAAATGTCGAAATTTTGAAAAAAACGCAAGGCTATAGCCTTACCGTTTTTCATGATTTTGAGGATTTTCGAAAAATGACAAAAACTGGCAAAAAAGCAAGGCTATAGCCTCACGGTCTTGCTCAGCATGCTTTTTCTCATGATTTTGAGCATTTTTGAGCATTTTCAAAAAATGTCGAAATTTTGAAAAAAACGTAAGGCTATAGCCTTACCGTTTTTCATGATTTTGAGGATTTTTGAAAAATGACAAAAACTGGCAAAAAAGCAAGGCTAAAGCCTCACGGTCTTGCTCAGCATGCTTTTTCCCATGATTTTGAGCATTTTAGAGCATTTTCGAAAAATGTCGAAATTTTGAACAAAACCTAAGGCTATAGCCTTACCGTTTTTCATGATTTTGAGGATTTTCGAAAAATGACAAAAACTGGCAAAAAAGCAAGGCTATAGCCTCACGGTCTTGCTCAGCATGCTTTTTTTCATGATTTTGAGCATTTTTGAGCATTTTCAAAAAATGTCGAAATTTTGAAAAAAACGTAAGGCTATAGCCTTACCGTTTTTCATGATTTTGAGGATTTTCGGAAAATGACAAAAACTGGCAAAAAGCAAGGCTATAGCCTCACGGTCTTGCTCAGCATGCTTTTTCATGATTTTAAGCATTTTTGAAAAATGTCGAAATTTTGAAAAAAACGTAAGGCTATAGCCTTACCGTTTTTCATGATTTTGAGGATTTTCGAAAAATGACAAAAACTGGCAAAAAAGCAAGGCTATAGCCTCACGGTCTTGCTCAGCATGCTTTTTTTCATGATTTTGAGCATTTTTGAGCATTTTCAAAAAATGTCGAAATTTTGAAAAAAACGTAAGGCTATAGCCTTACCGTTTTTCATGATTTTGAGGATTTTCGGAAAATGACAAAAACTGGCAAAAAAGCAAGGCTATAGCCTCACGGCCTTAGTCAGCATGCTTTTTTTCATGATTTTGAGCATTTTTGAGCATTTTTGAAAAATGTCGAAATTTTGAAAAAAAACGTAAGGCTATAGCCTTACCGTTTTTCATGATTTTGAGGATTTTCGAAAAATGACAAAAACTGGCAAAAAAGCAAGGCTATAGCCTCACGGTCTTGCTCAGCATGCTTTTTTTCATGATTTTGAGCATTTTTGAGCATTTTCAAAAAATGTCGAAATTTTGAAAAAAACGTAAGGCTATAGCCTTACCGTTTTTCATGATTTTGAGGATTTTCGGAAAATGACAAAAACTGGCAAAAACGCAAGGCTAAAGCCTAACTGTCTTGCACAGCATGCTGTTTTTCATCGATTTGAGCATTTTTGAGCATTTTCGAAAAATGTCGAAATTTTGAAAAAAACGCAAGGCTATAGCCTTACCGTTTTTCATGATTTTGAGGATTTTCAGAAAATGACAAAAACTGGCAAAAACGCAAGGCTAAAGCCTTACGGTCTTGCACAGCATGCTGTTTTTCATCGTTTTGAGCATTTTTGAGCATTTTCGAAAAATGTCGAAATTTTGAAAAAAACGCAAGGCTATAGCCTTACCGTTTTTCATGATTTTGAGGATTTTCGAAAAATGACAAAAACTGGCAAAAAGCAAGGCTATAGCCTCACGGTCTTGCTCAGCATGCTTTTTTCATGATTTTGAGCATTTTTGAGCATTTTCGAAAAATGTCGAAATTTTGAAAAAAACGTAAGGCTATAGCCTTACCGTTTTTCATGATTTTGAGGATTTTTGAAAAATGACAAAAACTGGCAAAAAAGCAAGGCTAAAGCCTCACGGTCTTGCTCAGCATGCTTTTTCCCATGATTTTGAGCATTTTTGAGCATTTTCGAAAAATGTCGAAATTTTGAACAAAACCTAAGGCTATAGCCTTACCGTTTTTCATGATTTTGAGGATTTTCGAAAAATGACAAAAACTGGCAAAAAAGCAAGGCTATAGCCTCACGGTCTTGCTCAGCATGCTTTTTTTCATGATTTTGAGCATTTTTGAGCATTTTCAAAAAATGTCGAAATTTTGAAAAAAACGTAAGGCTATAGCCTTACCGTTTTTCATGATTTTGAGGATTTTCGGAAAATGACAAAAACTGGCAAAAAGCAAGGCTATAGCCTCACGGTCTTGCTCAGCATGCTTTTTTTCATGATTTTAAGCATTTTTGAAAAATGTCAAAATTTTGAAAAAAACGTAAGGCTATAGCCTTACCGTTTTTCATGATTTTGAGGATTTTCGGAAAATGACAAAAACTGGCAAAAAAGCAAGGCTATAGCCTCACGGCCTTAGTCAGCATGCTTTTTTTCATCGTTTTGAGCATTTTTGAGCATTTTCGAAAAATGTCGAAATTTTGAAAAAAACGTAAGGCTATAGCCTTACCGTTTTTCATGATTTTGAGGATTTTCGGAAAATGACAAAAACTGCCAAAAACGCAAGGCTAAAGCCTTACGGTCTTGCACAGCATGCTGTTTTTTATCGTTTTGAGCATTTTTGAGCATTTTCGAAAAATGTCGAAATTTTGAAAAAAACGCAAGGCTATAGCCTTACCCTTTTTCATGATTTTGAGGATTTTCGAAAAATGACAAAAACTGGCAAAAAGCAAGGCTATAGCCTCACGGTCTTGCTCAGCATGCTTTTTTTCATGATTTTGAGCATTTTCGAAAAATGTCGAAATTTTGAAAAAAACGTAAGGCTATAGCCTTACCGTTTTTCATGATTTTGAGGATTTTCGAAAAATGACAAAAACTGGCAAAAAGCAAGGCTATAGCCTCACGGTCTTGCTCAGCATGCTTTTTTCATGATTTTGAGCATTTTTGAGCATTTTTGAAAAATGTCAAAATTTTGAAAAAAACGTAATGCTATAGCCTTACCGTTTTTCATGATTTTGAGGATTTTCGAAAAATGACAAAAACTGGCAAAAAAGCAAGGCTATAGCCTCACGGTCTTGCTCAGCATGCTTTTTTTCATGATTTTGAGCATTTTTGAGCATTTTCAAAAAAAAATATCGAAAATTTTGAAAAAAACGTAAGGCTATAGCCTTACCGTTTTTTCATGATTTCGAGGATTTTCGGAAAATGGCAAAAACTGGCAAAAAAGCAAGGCTGTAGCCTCACGGCCTTAGTCAGCATGCTTTTTTTCATGATTTTGAGCATTTTTGAGCATTTTCGAAAAATGTCGAAATTTTGAAAAAAACGCAAGGCTATAGCCTTAACCTTTTTCATGATTTTGAGGATTTTCGAAAAATGACAAAAACTGGCAAAAAGCAAGGCTATAGCCTCACGGTCTTGCTCAGCATGCTTTTTTTCATCGTTTTGAGCATTTTCGAAAAATGTCGAAATTTTGAAAAAAACGTAAGGCTATAGCCTTACCGTTTTTCATGATTTAGAGGATTTTCGAAAAATGACAAAAACTGGCAAAAAAGCAAGGCTATAGCCTCACGGTCTTGCTCAGCATGCTTTTTTCATGATTTTGAGCATTTTTGAAAAATGTCAAAATTTTGAAAAAAACGTAAGGCTATAGCCTTACCGTTTTTCATGATTTTGAGGATTTTCGAAAAATGACAAAAACTGGCAAAAAAGCAAGGCTATAGCCTCACGGTCTTGCTCAGCATGCTTTTTTTCATGATTTTGAGCATTTTTGAGCATTTTCAAAAAATGTCGAAATTTTGAAAAAAACGTAAGGCTATAGCCTTACCGTTTTTCATGATTTTGAGGATTTTCGGAAAATGACAAAAACTGGCAAAAAAAGCAAGGCTATAGCCTCACGGTCTTGCTCAGCATGCTTTTTCTCATGATTTTGAGCATTTTTGAGCATTTTCAAAAAATGTCGAAATTTTGAAAAAAACGTAAGGCTATAGCCTTACCGTTTTTCATGATTTTGAGGATTTTCGGAAAATGACAAAAACTGGCAAAAACGCAAGGCTAAAGCCTTACGGTCTTGCACAGCATGCTGTTTTTCATCGTTTTGAGCATTTTTGAGCATTTTCGAAAAATGTCGAAATTTTGAAAAAAACGCAAGGCTATAGCCTTACCCTTTTTCATGATTTTGAGGATTTTCGAAAAATGACAAAAACTGGCAAAAAGCAAGGCTATAGCCTCACGGTCTTGCTCAGCATGCTTTTTTCATGATTTTGAGCATTTTTGAGCATTTTCGAAAAATGTCGAAATTTTGAAAAAAACGCAAGGCTATAGCCTTACCGTTTTTCATGATTTTGAGGATTTTCGAAAAATGACAAAAACTGGCAAAAAAGCAAGGCTATAGCCTCACGGTCTTGCTCAGCATGCTTTTTCTCATGATTTTGAGCATTTTTGAGCATTTTCAAAAAATGTCGAAATTTTGAAAAAAACGTAAGGCTATATAGCCTTACCGTTTTTCATGATTTTGAGGATTTTCGAAAAATGACAAAAACTGGCAAAAAAGCAAGGCTAAAGCCTCACGGTCTTGCTCAGCATGCTTTTTTCTCATGATTTTGAGCATTTTTGAGCATTTTCGAAAAATGTCGAAATTTTGAACAAAACCTAAGGCTATAGCCTTACCGTTTTTCATGATTTTGAGGATTTTCGAAAAATGACAAAAACTGGCAAAAAAGCAAGGCTATAGCCTCACGGTCTTGCTCAGCATGCTTTTTTTCATGATTTTGAGCATTTTTGAGCATTTTCAAAAAATGTCGAAATTTTGAAAAAAAACGTAAGGCTATAGCCTTACCGTTTTTCATGATTTTGAGGATTTTCGGAAAATGACAAAAACTGGCAAAAAGCAAGGCTATAGCCTCACGGTCTTGCTCAGCATGCTTTTTCATGATTTTGAGCATTTTGAAAAATGTCAAAATTTTGAAAAAAACGTAAGGCTATAGCCTTACCGTTTTTCATGATTTTGAGGATTTTCGAAAAATGACAAAAACTGGCAAAAAAGCAAGGCTATAGCCTCACGGTCTTGCTCAGCATGCTTTTTTTCATGATTTTGAGCATTTTTGAGCATTTTCAAAAAATGTCGAAATTTTGAAAAAAAACGTAAGGCTATAGCCTTACCGTTTTTCATGATTTTGAGGATTTTCGGAAAATGACAAAAACTGGCAAAAAAGCAAGGCTATAGCCTCACGGCCTTAGTCAGCATGCTTTTTTTCATGATTTTGAGCATTTTTGAGCATTTTCGAAAAATGTCGAAATTTTGAAAAAAACGTAAGGCTATAGCCTTACCGTTTTTCATGATTTTGAGGATTTTCGGAAAATGACAAAAACTGGCAAAAACGCAAGGCTAAAGCCTTACGGTCTTGCACAGCATGCTGTTTTTTATCGTTTTGAGCATTTTTGAGCATTTTCAAAAAATGTCGAAATTTTGAAAAAAACGCAAGGCTATAGCCTTACCCTTTTTCATGATTTTGAGGATTTTCGAAAAATGACAAAAACTGGCAAAAAGCAAGGCTATAGCCTCACGGTCTTGCTCAGCATGCTTTTTTTTCATGATTTTGAGCATTTTCGAAAAATGTCGAAATTTTGAAAAAAACGTAAGGCTATAGCCTTACCGTTTTTCATGATTTTGAGGATTTTCGAAAAATGACAAAAACTGGCAAAAAAGCAAGGCTATAGCCTCACGGTCTTGCTCAGCATGCTTTTTTTCATGATTTTGAGCATTTTTGAGCATTTTCAAAAAATGTCGAAATTTTGAAAAAAACGTAAGGCTATAGCCTTACCGTTTTTCATGATTTTGAGGATTTTCGGAAAATGACAAAAACTGGCAAAAAGCAAGGCTATAGCCTCACGGTCTTGCTCAGCATGCTTTTTTCATGATTTTGAGCATTTTTGAGCATTTTTGAAAAATGTCGAAATTTTGAAAAAAACGTAAGGCTATAGCCTTACCGTTTTTCATGATTTTGAGGATTTTCGGAAAATGACAAAAACTGGCAAAAAGCAAGGCTATAGCCTCACGGTCTTGCACAGCATGCTGTTTTTTATCGTTTTGAGCATTTTTGAGCATTTTTGAAAAATGTCAAAATTTTGAAAAAAACGTAAGGCTATAGCCTTACCGTTTTTCATGATTTTGAGGATTTTCGAAAAATGACAAAAACTGGCAAAAAAGCAAGGCTATAGCCTCACGGTCTTGCTCAGCATGCTTTTTTTCATGATTTTGAGCATTTTTGAGCATTTTCAAAAAATGTCGAAATTTAAAAAAAAACGTAAGGCTATAGCCTTACCGTTTTTCATGATTTTGAGGATTTTCGGAAAATGACAAAAACTGGCAAAAAAGCAAGGCTATAGCCTCACGGCCTTAGTCAGCATGCTTTTTTTCATCGTTTTGAGCATTTTTGAGCATTTTCGAAAAATGTCGAAATTTTGAAAAAAACGTAAGGCTATAGCCCTACCGTTTTTCATGATTTTGAGGATTTTTGAAAAATGACAAAAACTGGCAAAAAAGCAAGGCTATAGCCTCACGGTCTTGCTCAGCATGCTTTTTTTCATGATTTTGAGCATTTTTGAGCATTTTTGAGCATTTTCGAAAAATGTCGAAATTTTGAAAAAAACCAAAGGCTATAGCCTTACCGTTTTTCATGATTTTGAGGATTTTCGAAAAATGACAAAAACTGGCAAAAAAGCAAGGCTATAGCCTCACGGTCTTGGTCAGCATGCTTTTTCTCATGATTTTGAGCATTTTTGAAAAATGTTGAAATTTTGAAAAAAAACGTAAGGCTATAGCCTTACCGTTTTTCATGATTTTGAGGATTTTTGAAAAATGACAAAAACTGGCAAAAAAGCAAGGCTATAGCTTCACGGTCTTGCTCAGCATGCTTTTTCCCATGATTTTGAGCATTTTTGAGCATTTTCGAAAAATGTCGAAATGTTGAACAAAACCTAAGGCTATAGCCTTACCGTTTTTCATGATTTTGAGGATTTTCGAAAAATGACAAAAACTGGCAAAAAAGCATGGCTATAGCCTCACGGTCTTGCTCAGCATGCTTTTTCTCATGATTTTGAGCATTTTTGAGCATTTTCGAAAAATGTCGAAATTTTGAAAAAAACGTAAGGCTATAGCCTTACCGTTTTTCATTTTGAGGATTTTCGGAAAATGACAAAAACTGGCAAAAACGCAAGGCTAAAGCCTTACGGTCTTGCACAGCATGCTGTTTTTCATCGTTTTGAGCATTTTGAGCATTTTCGAAAAATGTCGAAATTTTGAAAAAAACGCAAGGCTATAGCCTTACCGTTTTTCATGATTTTGAGGATTTTCGAAAAATGACAAAAACTGGCAAAAAAGCAAGGCTATAGCCTCACGGTCTTGCTCAGCATGCTTTTTTCATGATTTTGAGCATTTTTTAGCATTTTCGAAAAATGTCGAAATTTTGAAAAAAAACGTAAGGCCATAGCCTTGTATTTTTTTTCGAAATTTCGACATTTCTCAAAAATCCTCAAAACGGTGAAAAAAAGGCATGCTGTGTAAGACCGTAAGGCTATAGCCTTGCGTTTTTGCCAGGTTTCGTCATTTTTCAAAAATCCTCAAAATGATGAATAACGGTAAGGCTATAGCCTTGCGTTTTTTGGGTTTTTTTTAATCGACAAATTTAGTTTCGTTTTTACCAGGTTTCATCATTTTTTCAGTTTTTTGGTTGTTTGGTGATGGGTCTTGAACGTAACTCTTAAGCAGGTAAGCAGGGTTTGAACCCACATCTCCAAGTCACGTACAGCAGCCTTTAGCCGACCTAACATACTTTACCAAATGCACAGGCTGGGTGCTGCTGCTTTTTTGGAGTTTTGTTTTCTGGAAATGGGCCTTGAAAGTAAAGTCCCAAGTGGGGTTTGAACCCACACCTCCATTTCACATGCAGTAGCCGAGCTGCTGACCTACGCACAGAGCGACCCAAAGTAAAAAGTAATCTCAAATAAACAACTATTGTACACTTTAGAAACAAGCCCAAAAACTTCAACCAGCAACTACTAATAATTCATTTGTAAGTGATTTCCTACATGAAAAAAAAGTCAATGGTTGCTTATAATAGGCAGACATGGCAAGACTGCATGTATGTGTGTGTGCACTGGTTCCGGTCCCCAGCGGTGCGTTGATGGGGAAAATCGTGTATACTCACTGTGCAACCATTCTTTGAACTTCTGGACTTTTTTTTTGTGAGGAGTTTTATCTGCCTGGAAATCAGACAGGAGAATTAAGCCATAAGTGAGGTTTGAACCCAACATTTCTGGACCATGTAGCTAGTGTCCTACCTCACTGTGCCACGAGTACCAGGCTGCTTACTGGACTGGGAGGATTGCATTTCAGCTCATTGGCACCTAAAAGTTCAGATATTTATTTTGTCATAACCTCCCATGGAAACACCACCTCCCCAGCCCCACTGCACTGCATACCAGTTTACCCATGTAGAGAGAGTAACAGAGTACATCGGTTGGTATTGCCTTCAGTGCCTGGGTCCCTCACCTGGCCTGAACCTGCTTTGGCCATGCACCTGAGTACAATGGTTGCCTATGTGGCCACACAGCGCTCGCTTGCCAACGGCACCTCCACACATTCACTCACCTTTCTTCAGGGATTTTAAGTGTGGCTTCTGGAGCAAAGTCATCAAAACTAAAATTCAGATTAAAGATCCAGGAAGACCTGATTTCATTTGGTCACCGAGTGCAACCACACTCTGCTTTCCAGAATTGCATCTTTCTATTTCCTTTTTTGGTTTATTATCCGTTTGGAAGTGGATGACAATTTACATCGTGTTGTAGACAGTGATTTGTAGTCATCTTGTCTTCTTGAACCGCACAGTGATGGTCCATGGTGCCGTTGCACCTCTGCTGTTTATTAGTATATATCTGGCCACTGTTTTGCTTGTTGTAGCCTCGGAAGAGTGCAGGCGTTTTTAAGCATGTTGTGATCCGTCATCATAGACACATCAGCGACACAAAGCCCACATAAACATACACGTCCAGGGAGGAAAGCCTCCCTTCTAGAGAGGAAAGCACAAGCCACATTAGTCCCTACCTATAGCCTGCCTTGCAAATGGAGTTGCTGTTAGAGCCATACCCAACCACACGCACACACACAACACACACACACACCACACACACACACACACACACACACACACACACACACACACAACACACACCACACAACCCACACACACAACACACACACACACACACACACACACACACGTGCATTAAATGCCAAGTGAGTTTGGGGTATGAAATTCAGCATATTGAGGTGGTAATGACCATACAGGTGGTAAGGAAAATGACAAGTGCATGCACACACACACACACACACACACACACAACACACACACACACACACAACAACAACAACAACACACACACACACACAACACACAACACACACACACACACACAGCAAGTGGGGAAATGGTATTAGATTAGAATATAGCAGTTGGATGTGAATGAGTGTTGATGGTTGTGGTGGTAATAATGAGCATGCAGTATATTGTGTGGTAATGATGGTCACAGGCAGCCTGGGACTTGTTTACAGCAATGAGAGTGACGATGAGGATGGCTGGCAGACGAAGACGGGAGAGTTGAATCATTGATTCATATTGAACACACACCACACACACACACACACACACACACACACACACACACAACACACACACACAAACACACAACACACACACACACATTACTGTACATGATATACATACATACATGCGCAAACACAGTTGGCCTATACTGTGCTTCAAGCCTGTAATCTCAGAGCTAATTTCTGCTCAGTGGTTCAGCGCTGCAGCAACAGCAGCAGCAGCAGCAGCAGCAGCAGCAGCAGCGCCCTTGGGCTGGTCTGATGGCTATTCACAACCCTAATGGGCCATGGCATGAAGGCAGGGGCAGGGAGGCACTACTAGAGACAGAGAGAAGATGGACGAGACAGAAAAAAAATGAAGTGAGGGGTGCTCTTGTCATTGTACATCATCATACATCATCTCAACTGAATTTATGTGATGGGTTGGTTATACTTAAACTTGTTATATTTGCCAGACCTCTGACCAATTATTTCTCCTTTCATTGTTAATAGCAGATATGAGATGTGTGGACTAGACACAGAAGCTGTATATAGGAGATACAGTATGGTAGAAGCCCACTCAACTTGGCAGCACACAGGGCTCTGGGTGGGTTAAAACCCATTCACCTTGGCAGCACACAGGGCTCTGGGTGGGTTAAAAACCATTCACCTTGGCAGCACAAGGGCTTGGGTGGGTTAAAACCATTCACCTTGGCAGCACACAGGGCTCTGGGTGGGTTAAACCCATTCACCCTGGCAGACACAGGGCTCGGGGTGGGTTAAAACCCATTAACATGGCAGCCACACAGGGCTCTGGGTGGGTTAAAACCCATTCACCTTGGCAGCACACAGGGCTCTGGGTGGGTTAAAACCCATTCACCTTGGCAGCACACAGGGCTCTGGGTGGGTTAAAACCCATTCACCTTGGCAGCACACAGGGCTCTGGGTGGGTTAAAACCCATTCACCTTGGCAGCACACAGGGCTCTGGGTGGGTTAAAACCCACTCACCCTGGCAGTGACTCTCTTGCAGTGCGCTGTAGGCCATTACAGGTGAGAGGCCCTGGAGCTGTTTATTTTTGATAGGGATTAAAAGGTATTTCTTTGAACGTTTTCCACCGTTGGTGGCCTTGTCTCTCCCTTATGACAGTAATTTGAAATGGATAAATGCAAAAAAACTGGCAAGGAAAGTGTTTACATCTATTCATTTATTAATTGGTATTATTTTGTAACATTTTAGTCGACATTGTAATTCACACCTGCATGTGCTGTTTTGCTGTTCACCGATTAATTAGTTCTGTGCCCCCCAAACTCAGCATGTCCTCTACTGTTTAATGTACCATTTACAATAGTTTACCACAGAACATGAACACAATGTTTCTGTTGTATGGTTCCACTGAGTATTAAGCACAGCACCATTGTGCTTGTAGAAGAAAACACAATAATAAACCTATTATTATTATTATTAAATGCATGGATGGCTTGTTATACAATACAGTATATCTATACATTCACAAAACCTCTGTGCGTGTGTATGTATGTGTGTGTATCTGTGTGTGTGTGTGTGTATCGTGTGTGTGTGTGTGTGTGTGTGTGTGTGTGTGTGTGTGTGTGTGTGTGTGTGTGTGTGTTGTGTGTGTGTGTTGTGTTTGTGTGTGTGTGTGTGTGTGTGTGTGTGTGCTGCGCGCCAGTCAGATCTGCTGGCACAGGACCACGATGCAATGAAAGTGTGCCGAGTGCAGTATAGCCGACTCAGGACTCCAGAATGGCTGCCTTCCTTGCTCATCCTCCTGTCTGTAGCATCAAGGACAGACAAGCTCTGTGGTGTGTACTGTACTGTGGGTGATGATGATGGGCCTCTCGCCCCGGGTTGGCTCCCACAGTGCCAGTACTTTCATCACCAGTCCCAAGCGCCTGACAGAGTGGCCAGCTATACCCAGCCTTATCCTTCTCTCTCTGCCCTTGTCTGTGACCCATGGTAGGTCCCCATTGTGGTCCACATTTCTACTGTGATCTGCCCATGTGATACCATCTCTAGGGCACTTTCCAGCTGTGCTGTGAGCATCCATGTCTCGGCCCCATACGGCAGTACTGGCACTACAGTACTTTACAACTCCCATGTCATTTTCCCACACTCTCCTCGTCTCATGCAGTGCTTTCCAGCCCTGCACACTCTTGAAGGAATTAATGGGAACTACTGTAATGGAATCCATTGGACAACATGGGAAAAACATCATGTATTAATGACTATTTCCTTTTTTTAAAAAACAAAAAAAATCGATGCAGACAAATCAAAGAACACAAGTCACAGGTTATTTTTGTTTTATTTATCACTGAACAATACCTTTAAACAGTTGTCAAGTTGTATACATTCCTAAAATTGGCAATATTTGTGTTCTCGTTCAAAACAATACATTTCAAAAATCCAACGATTGACTGCCATGGATATTTCCTTTGTTTACACCTATGTTCAAAAAAGTGAAAATAAAAAGTGGATCTCGAAAGATCCACCAAAACAGGGACCAGCCCAACAGCGCTGGCATTGGGCACTAGTTCTGCTCTGTTCGGGACAAAAATAAATGGACAGGTCAGCGAGCAGATGGTAGAGCAGAAGGAGGGCAGTGTCTAGGAGCTAAGGGTCAGTTTACATCAGCTTTGTGCTCTGTAAGTATAACCACCAGAGGGGAGGGAATGCTGAACACAACATTAAGTTATTTCCAGGGGTCAGGAAAGATCTATTACAATTACCCACACAGAAAAGAGACACACATTTTAATGAGGATAATATTGGACTTCGTTAGAGGTTGCTGCGAACCAACAACAACAAAAAAAGAACAGAGCCTCACATCAGCAACCTACCGAAGCCTTTGTCATAACCGTAAAAGTAAATCAATGTCTGGGGACAGATTGACTCTGACTGTGGGCCCTGTTGTAAGGCACGGTGCAGTGAGAGGAAAAACATCCGCAACCTGATCGAAACTGTGAACAGGCAATCTGTGTGCTATTGAGCTGATGGGCCACCCCTAAACTGATCAGATAGCACTAGGATCCAACATCCACAATCACCCGATAGCATCAACAAAAAAAAAGTCATTGCCAAATAATTTCACTAGCTATTCATCGGCTTAACTTTTTAACTGACTTTTCTTTTCATTTTTAGGTCTTGCGTGTTGTGACAGTGTAGAGATGGAGGCAACGGCGACCCAGATCTTTCAAAACATTGAAAAGACTTGACATTGAATTCATTGAAGGCAAAAAGTGCAAAGCTGACTTCACCCTACATGGCATGGAGGGGTGGGGGGAGGTTGTGAAACATGGATAATTATGTAGCCTATGGACTTTCACTCAGTTGTTTATTTCAAATCGAAATAAACAACTGAGGAAAAACAAAACCGAGGGGAAGAGCAACTTTGTGCCAGCACCATGAGACTTCTCTACAGCCCTCGTACACCATTGATCTGTGATCTGGCATCAACATTGGCTCCTTTCACCACCTCGCTTCACCACCAATGTGCTTGCCTCCTTTTATTTACTTAATCTCGCCAATATAGCCTCTGCTCCTAGAATCGCGCCAGCTTCTGTTTCTAGTCAACGGCAGCCAAAAAAAAAGAGGTGTCATGGCATTTTTGAGGAAAGTTACTTGAGGTGATGTCTCGTTTTAATTTGCTGAATCCAATTCAATCCAAAATGGTGACTTGTATCACTGAGCATATGGCAAAAATGAATTCAGCACATACAAATCATACATGCAGAAACAACACATTATGTACAATTATGTATCAGAATTAAATCTATTTCCAGCACTTTATAGTGATAAAGTAAGGCGGCTTTAGCCTACTAATTAGCCCTGATAATTACTCAATTTCTAATGAAACTGTCACTTGTACTACTTGGCATACGGCAGAAATGGATTCAGCACATCAAAATCATATAAAAACAACCCAATGGGTCCAATTATTCATCGGATTCTATAGTCATTTTCATTTTTTTATATTGATTATGCGAATTACTCAATTTCTGAGTAAACAGTGACTCATATCACTCGGCATACGGCAGAAATGGATTCAGCAGGTCAAAGTCATACAGAATAGTGATATATACAATTTAAGTAACTTTCCTCAAAAATGCCATCAGGGTCATTTTATGAAGCGTTTTTTGCCATTTGTCCCCTGAAAGCTGCCACTGCTCACTCCGGCTGTTTAAAAACTATTTCCCTTCAGAAACATTACTGTTGCAGCCTCGACATGCATGTGACACATACTGTACAGTACATCGACAGTGCAAGGCATGATGGCTTACAGGTGCATGATGGGAAACCAAGCCACATTTCTTTTCTTTTTTTGTGGGCACGCAAGATGTGTGTACGACGTACATCTATAGTACATTACATCAAAGGGGAATTCCACCTATTTTCAACATTTTAATATGTCATTAATATACCTTAAAGATGCTGTGTAGAAATAGGAAAAACGACCTCCCATTCTGTGTTTCCTAGAATGAATGTATAGTAAAAAATTAAGGCATATTAGAAGAATTCCCTAGTAGAATTCTCCTTTAAGGAAGACCAACAGTCTTCGTCTGGGGAGCTGGTATGAATAAAGTAAAAGGCAAAGTGAGTCGCAACGTGAATTTAATGTAATTTAACATTATTCAATGTGATCAAACAGGACATAGGAATGTACGTGTATGGGCTGTCAAGGACAGAAAGTTGTTTCCCACTTGCCGTTTCTACATAACATCCGGATCATGTGTGTGACATGATGATGTTCAGTGATGTTCAATCCCACACAGACACCACTGTTCCCTCCATCAGTCCACAGCTAACAGCATAGCTGTTTCTGTGTGGCCACCTCCCAGGTCCCAGCACCCCTGCTCCAGTCTCAGGTACTGTAGGGTTTGGATTCCGGAACAGGAGGGATCGGAGGAAGCAGATCCAACATTGAGGAAACCAAGAATCACTTCCATGATTCACATTTGGAACACAGTTTTTATCCTACTGTCAGGGCTGGTGCAGACATATATCCATGCATCTATGGCTCCATTTTCTTTTCCTTTTTTACAATTTTGAAAAACGTTTTGGAATAGTTCAATGTGCCAATCTATTGACACGTTGTGAGCTTGTAGACTGGCCAGTTCAACTATTGAAAAATGTTTTTTAAAAATAGTTTAAAAAGGCAAAGAAGTTTAGGAAATAAGGAGTTTAGCTTTGACGAAAATCCGGGCACCATGTACAATTGCAATATATTTGTTCTCAAACTTTGCAATTTCAGTTACGGTGAGTTGTGGAGAGAGAACTCTAACTCAGAGGTACAAATATGAACTATAATGTCATATTTGGAACACCCCTATATAGGTTTCATCAAAGGAAAGCGTTATGCGGTTGCACACTCACAGGTTCCCAGGCCACCCACTAGGCTCGCAATGCTGTTTTTTTGTGTTTTGTGTGTTTGTATTCAGCTGCTTTTGTGTGCCAGGCAGGCAGACATTATTTGTGGAGCAGCTGCCTGGCCACACACACACACGCACAGACACACACGCACAGACACACAGACACAGACACAGACACAGACACACACACAGACACACACACACAGACACAGACACAGACACAGACACACAGACACACACACACACACACACACACACACACACACACACACACACACACACACACACACACACACACACACACACCCCGAGACACACACGCACACACACACACACACACACACAGTTATTACCGTCTTCACTCGTACAAAATCGACAGTGTGAAAAGGTTCTGTTAGAAGTATATATTGTGTGATATATATATTGTGTGATGTGTGTGTGTGTGTGTGTGTGTGTGTGTGTGTGTGTGTGTGTGTGTGTGTGTGTGTGTGTGTGTGTGTGTGTGTGTGTGTGTGTGTGTGTGTGTGTGCTCTGTGCATGCACATTGATATTAATAACAAATTCTACATGGCTGCTCCGTCTCTTCTCGTTAGCCACGTTATAAAGAATTCATGTATGGCCCCATGCTCTGACTGCATGTCTCGACTTGCCCGTATTTGCATTGGGTGGTCCGTTATTTTTATTGCTGCCGAGGAATAAGAATGGATACATGAATAAATTAATAATTGAACGGATTAAAGGATAAATAAATAAAATCACTTGTGTTTTTCGCCCGAGCGCAAGTGTGTGTGTGTGTGTGTGTGTGTGTGTGTGTTGTGTGTGTGTGTGTGTGCGTGTGTATGTGTGTGTGTGTGTGTGTGTGTGGTGAGACAACACTGCGGTGATGAACAGTAGTGTGCTTGTACACAGAGAGGATTGGAAGCAGAATAGGATGGAGCATGAGAAGATGAAGAAGATGAGAAAGGGGAGAGGGGAGCACGGAGGGAGGAGGAGGAGGAGAGGAGGGATTATGGAGGAGTTCGGGGGCAGAATAAAAGATGAGCCAGAAGAAAACTTTCTTCCTTCACCTTTATTCTTTATGTCGTGAAAAGAATTATGTGTAGCCTATACTGGTGCCAGCACACACGTAAAATGTGTGTGAATGCGCATTGTGCATGCACATTTTCATGCATTTACACACGGAAAAGTGGCTTTTACCTTCCCTCTCCACATGCATGAGCTAACTGACACAGGTACCTTAGCCTCTGATACAACGATAGAGCATATGTATAAGGCCTATTAACAGGAATCTATTTTGATTAAAATAACTAGTATTTTCCTCCTCCTGTCCAAGGGGGGCTGTGTCTGAAAAAAGGGGGTGCTCAAGCCCCCCCAGCACCCCTACTTCCCTCAGCCATGATTAGGGCTATAGTAAAAAGAAAAACACAATTGTAATTTTGTCGCAACCCTAAAGCTGAAAAGAGCACGTTTATATGATCATATTAACTGTGCATTATTATGAGCTTGTATATTGTCTGTTTTCTGTGCACGTGACACCGGTGTGCAGCACACAACTATCAGCAGGGCAGGCCTATCAGCAGATAAAAGCCCAACCTCTAAACATAATGTCCAGACACCGTGGTGGCGAGGTCCCCCTGAAACTAAAAGTCACTCTGGGAACGCCAATATGGAGCTTTTTTTTACGTTTTCTGGGTGAGTAGAGCGAAAAAATGAGTGCTTTATTAGTAATGCCAGATGGGGCCTTGGGCCAGCCCATTAAGGGCCGTGTGTGGCTGCACTAATAAATCTGAAGCAGGCCTGTCTAGAGTTCAAATGGGCAGGTACCAGTCAAAAGGGTCTGTAAGAAATAAACATTTGGATGGTCTCCTGAACTTCATACATTTAAACGATAAAAAAGTGAAGTAATTACGTGACACCACCACCTCCTCCTATAACCTTGGCACTCTCACACCTAACATCCGCCATCATGTCAGAAAACCTTGGCCTAATTATTGACAGTTCCTTTAAATTTGATAAAACAAATATCCTCTGTGGTTAAGAGCCAGTTTCTTTCAGCTCCACTTAATAGCTGAAGTCAAACCATATCTCCCCACCAAATAATTAGAAACCCTCATCCATGCATTCATACCCTGCAGGCTCGACTACTGGAACTCACTTCACTATAGCAGTGACAAGTCACTGGTTAGGCAACTGCAGCTTGTGCAAAATGCCACTGCATGACTCCTTACAGAAAAAAATAAAGCACGACCATATCTCCCCTGTCCTAGCCTCCCTTCATAGGCTTCCTGTTAGGTTTTTGGATTGATTTTTCATGGGCTGCAACCGGCGAGAGCCCTCAGGTCAGCTCACCTTTCCTTATTGACTCCTCAATCTGCCCAACTTAGAACAAGAACGACCATGTATTTACATTACATAGCCAAAATGGATATAAAGCACTCGAGGCTAGAGAGTGAACTGTGGCCATAGCCCCGCCCCTTGCTATGCATTCCAATACAAGTTGCTCAGTGGCGTTCTCATGCACACGGAAACACTGACTGACACAGCTGGTCCTGGCTGACGCACGTGAGAGTCATGAACGTCCGTCCAACTCCGTTACGTCCGCCGCCATTAACATACTGCACTTACACATTTCGCCACTAGGCCCCCGAAGCTCGAAAATACTTTCACAGGAGTTTTGGGGAAACATATTTGACCCCCTAAACTTGTGTTGCGGTTTGACAGAGTATGAGCGAGAACATTCGAAAACAAACAGAGCCACCACACACATACTGATCTGTAGCGTTGCCACATCAAACTGCCATTGCTCGCATGTCATCGGTTATATTTTTATTTTATTGTTTGCGTTCGAGATCTCACTTTCTCACCCCTCAATGTCGCAACCTTTCCAGTACACGCCCCCTCCCCCGGCTCAACCACTGCCTTACGCTATAGACACAGTTACGACATACAAGTTGTTACGACATCTACGTTCCACACCATTGCAGCGAACGGTCCGGTCGACAGAAGAACTTCCATCACCATTGAAGACAGCGGACGTATTTACGAACTGGGACGGAAATCCAGCTTTGCAGAACGACATGGGTTACACCCTGCTAGCAGTCAAAGCTACCATCGTCCAGCCTCTGCCGCTGCTGTCTTCGACCGTTGTGTTGTCTAACAATAAACTGCATGTTCGACTACGCGTCTGTCCAGGCTGCATTCAGCGCTCGAGCGCTCAGTTTCTGACCCCCCAATGTCGCAACTGTGACTCTACATGCCATTGGTGTCGCAACTCTGACTCTGCATGCCCTTGCATGGCCACAGTGTTACAGACAGTAGACAGAGTTGCGACAACTCCGTAGACATGTACAGGCATGCCATCATGGCGTTCATGTCAAAACACTAGCACCTTTGCCCACTGACTGGAGGGGACATCTAACTCACGTGGTTTCAACCAGTCGGGGACCACCAGTGGCACTTCTGAGGGTTCCAGGTGGTCCTTAGCTAAATTATCGAAAGTTGGTTAACTGTATTAACAGTATTGTATTACAATTTCCACTGCAAACACGATCCACTGCAAACACGATCGTATTCCACTCATTTCGACCCATGCATCCCACACGTGTTGTGTCTAACAATAAACTGCACGTTCGACTATGCGTTCTATATTGGATCTGTCTATGTTTGACTGTTTTGTTTCCCCAATCCAGGCAGTCTGGTATTGTGGACAATGCAAAAGACATCATGCGTTTGGGGTCTGTGGGGCTAAAATGTCATCACATGCTGGTCCGTGTCTAGACATCATGCGTTTGGGGTCTGTGGGGCTAAAATGTCATCACATGCTGGTCCGTGTCTCAAAGGCTGAATAAATAGTGGACCCTCGTACTATCAAAAGGGTTGTAAACCAATGATCTAACGGATCACTTCACTGAACACACTGGTTTTGCTCATCTAATCGTGCGGACGCGCGTGCTTACACAGCCATACCTCACTTTATAAACTATTTCAACACAGAGACGAAACGATCGAGAGACACAGAGGAGATCTAGAGACGTGAATTGGCGTGAAGAAAGTCGCTTAAAAACACTGCTTGATCATCAATACGTGCGCACAACACGCAGCCTGCAGCACTCTCTGACGCCGTACCGTCTCCAAGTCTGAACTACGGTGAAAATGAACGGTGCGGCCGTGCTTAGTAGCCTACACTGACGTTCGTTTCCACCACACAGCTTCTGCAAAGTTCTTTCCTACCTTTGACTTAATGTGTTGTTAAAAGACGCCCAGATGATAGATCCAATTGATTATATTTGCACGCATGTAGCCTGCAGTGGTCAGCACTTAGCACTTGAGATTGACACTGTTACCATCTGACTGCCTCTGAGGCACCTGGGTAGTACCACTCCCCACCGTAGTAAGTTTTCACACTTCATTTAAAAGGTGTCAATGGTTGTAGTGTGGCAGAACAACTACCCCAAATTGTGGTCGCTCTGCCACAATGCCTCAATGCAATAACAATGTATTATACGGCCTATAAAAAAGCACTTTGAGGTGCATTTCATTTCATGAAGGGTGCTATAAAAAATAAAATGTTTTATTTTTTAGCGTAATAATAATAACAATTATTATTATATTTATGAGTACAATTGTTTATAATGCTTTGAATATAATATTAACATATTTTAAACATAATGGGTGCATTATTATTTGATTAAAAACAATAAACTCATGATATTTAGTTCCTCACAGATCCAACGCGTGGCGCTAGAGGTTCGGGGCGCGAAGCGCCCCGAACTTCTAGTGTATTTACATTTTCTGTGGCTGCCCTTAGGCTCTGGAATAGCCTTTCTTTCCATATTAGATCTGCCCAGTCTATTGAAGTTTTTAAGTCTTTGTGTAAGACCTATTTTTGGGGGGGCTTTTGGTCAAGTCTAATTTCATATTTCTAATGTTTACCTTGTCCTCTTGTTTTGTTATACTTGATTTTTACTGTTTATGTTGTATTCTACTGAATACTGATTGTGTTTGCCTTACTTTTTTTAAATCTGTACAGCACTTGTGACTGTTAATGACTGTTGGTGACAGTCATAGTTATAAATGTGCTTAATAAATATTAATTTATTCATTTATTAATACATACAATCATGAGGAAGGATGGAGTGGGGAAGGATCAACATCTGGAATGTCAGAACAGGTCAACTCAGTATACTGTATGGAGATCTAAGGGTTTTAGATCAGATGTAAAGATGCTACACAGCTACACTACAGATCTAGGTGATGAGTCATTACTGTAGGCTATACAGCGTATGATTAGGTGATCTTCATATATGGAGTGTATCTTGTCTGATTGATAACCATGGAATCATGAAGTACAGACTAACTCATTTAGTGTTTGCTGTCATATCCGAAACTATTAACTAAATTTTTGGCGAATAGTTTCGTCATACAGCTAAAAGTAGGCCATAAAATACAAGCATGCATACTGGAGCCATACATCATAAATTACAATTCCCAACTATTGCTTTAGTCATACACCATGATATATGAGAAAGTGCTGTTTACTCCTGTGCTGCGTCACATATGACACCACTTACCTAGCTCTGTGATGCATTGCAACCTCCATTTCTCAAATCCACCATTACTGTTTTTTTCTCAAATCCAGTAGTTCAGAAGCAATATTGTCACCTCGACAAAGCATAACGTCAGAAATGATACACAGAACGTCTGCGTTCTGTTCAAACATACAGATACACCAGAAAGTGGGCGCCGTATTTCCTTCTACCTATTGGTTATGGCAGATCACTTGACATAGTTTTATTTTTTTGTTATTTTATGTTTTTAAGCTAGATATGAGTGTGCCAGTGGGCCAAAGGCGTGCAAACCTCTAGTTACAGATAGTTGTTACATACAGTATGTAATTGACTTACAGTAGAGCAGGTATAATGTATCTGTCACTGAAAGACTAACGCAGACATCGAAAAACATTTTAAAGTTAAATGAATTTGTATCGTACTTTTTTAAATTTAAAATTTTAAAGTATGATACAAATAATAGCAATATTGTGACTATACGGGAAGGGCCATGCTGTCAGCAGGTTCATTTCAGTTGTAAACCATCTTGCATGCAAAGTCTGTGTTTTGTCCTGAGGGTGGCTCTAGAGGAAGGGTCATGGGTGATTCAGGCGTGCAGGGTTAATTTTCCAGGGAGCGGGAATGCACTCAGCAAGTTTCATTGCATGCCACCTAATTAGATTTTGAGCTAGATATCTTGTGTACGAGTGGATATGATGGCCTAGTTTATGACCCTATGTGCCCATGGGCAGGCCATGAGGTCACCAAAATACTGTAAGGTTCATCCTTCGGGGAGAATGAAGCATGAAGGTGCACATTGGCATCTTGTTTGTAACCAGAGAGGTGGACGTACTGACATCCATAGGGCCCTGCTATAGCTATCTAGAAATCTACACATAAACAAGATTTTTCACACACAGTGAGTCATTTTTTAAAGGTTTGTGAAGACAGACAGGAAAGAAAGAATGAGAGAGACATGCAGCAAAGAACAAGCCTGGAACTGGCCACAGCCTACAGTATATGCCTGGCATGAGCGTGGACCACTAAGCCAGAACACAGTAATCAGCACAACATATAGCTGTCATGGAAAGAGTTACGTTTTAAAAGGATCCTCGGCTATACAAGACTTAGACTGTATGCTTTAATCCTTGTTTTCAGGCAGGTTTCTTTGAACTCTGCAGCATTTATAAATATACTGTACAGTAGACCTATTCATTTTCAGTGAGTTTGGCATCGCTTGTGGATGCCTTGGGGACAGTGGACGCATCACCAAATACAATAACCCATCAATTTGAACAAGACCGGGATAATTGCAGCACTTACAGTACAAGTACCCTCCTCCCCTCCCCACCGACCAACCCCCCCACCCCACAGCAAAACCATAACCACATTACAAACGCATCTTCACACAGTACCCCTAATTTATAGAGCTCCTACTGAGCATTCCAAGATTTCCACAAGTGTACTGTATGTGCTGAGCATCTGTGTGCATCCGCGCATTCAGCAATGCAATTACATCCATGAGTGGAGGTTGATAGATAGGAACATGCACACACACTCCGAACTGCATTCACACACCAATGACATGCACAGAGCGCAAAGCAATTCACATATCAATAACAATACACAAGATGCCGAGGCAATTCATTTGCCGTTACACAGACACGATTGGATATGGTTCATAGCAAATGTACATGCCACACAATATTATGGTAATATTATAGGTAAAGCTGCGGGGAGCCAATATTATGGGTCGATGTCGATTCTTCCATATGGGCTTTTGTGGCCATTAGTTGGGCTTGTACTGAAAAAGATTAAGAGCGAGAGAAGGAAAGCTGTAAAATGTCGAGGACTTTAACAAATGGAAGCTTGTTATTTGCTAAAGGTTGGATAATTCGATAATAATCTACAAGCGCACAGAGGCAGAGAATCAAGGCTTAGCCCGCAGTGCCTCTGAGCACAATGATCAATTATTGAACACTTTTAATCAAAAAATGGTTCATTATTAAGTGTGCAAATATCATGCACAATGCATGGGCACGTGCCCAAAACACCCAGCAGCTCCCCCCATTCCTGTGCGTCCCTTTTTTGGGAAAAAAAATATCAATGCTCCAATGTACAACGTAAATATTTCTGAACTGTTAGTGTGTTTTTTAATCCATTCTGTACTGGAATACCTTTGTGTGTTTCAATCATTAGGATTAGCTTTAGCTGTTGAAAAAAATATAAGATCTACAAGCACAGATCTACATCAGACCTACAAGCCCATGTCACGCCTCCGAGTGGCGCGATATGAGCTTGTAGGTCTGATATTTTTGGAAAGTCGTGTAAACATATGGTGCAAATCTTTGAATATTATTTTCTGTCAGTGTTAACGTTATTAACTCAAATCTTTGGTTCTGGGAGTTCCCTTATGGGGATTAGGTGGTCCTCAACAGCCAAACACAGACAATTCTGGGGGTCCTTGGCATGAAATATTTTGAGCTAGAAAAACTAGAATCTATAGTGTCAGAAACTAGAATCTGGTGTCAAACTAGAATCTAGTATCAGAAACTAAAATCTAGTGTCAGAAACTATAGAATCTGGTGTCAAAGCAGAACTAACTTCAGAGACTACAGTAGAATCTAGTGTAATAGAACATAGTGTCAGAAACTCTAGAATGGAGTGTCAGAAATGACACTACAATCTAATGTCAGGACAAAATAAGAATCAAGGGGCTCCATTTCCGTTACCACTAAACCCCTTATCCCTTAACTTCTTTGCTTTTTTAAACTATTTAAAAAAACATTTTTCAGTAGTTCAAATGGCCAGTCTACAAGCCACAACATGTTAATAGATTGACATGTTGAAATATTCCAGAAGGTTTTTCAAAATAGTAAAAATGGGTTAGGGTTAAGGGGTTAGGAATAAGGGGTTTGGCATGTAATGAAAATGGAGCCTAAGATCTACAAAGTATAACTGGTAACTAAAGTTTTAATACAGTGGAGTAAAACAGTATTACCAATATTATTGCCTCTGAGGTGTACAGTGGAGTAGGTAAATGTAGTCCAATATAAAGTTGCAAATAAAAAAAAATAAACTCCATGGTACTTTGCACCACTAGACGTACATACTTCTGGAACTCTCTCCTTCTTTCATCTGGCTCTAATTTTCTCCCAGGTGATATTTTCTGTGGATGCTGTATCCTTTCCTTTCCCTACATATTATCGATCCTATGCTGTTCCTTGCTCCAGGGACAGGAGCGAGCGATGGTGGTGGCAGGGGATGAAAGACAAAGTGGTAGAAGGACAGTGTTGCCAACTGCCAAAATCCAAAATGCACTAGTGGCACTTCCAAAATGCACTAGAATGCGCTAGAGCAGTGGTTTTCAACCATTTTCAGGGCCCTCTATTTTGCATTTTTAGCCACAGACCAGCATTTGATGTTGAGTCTAGTCTATAGGACTAATTTAGGAGAAATAAGTGGAAATAAATGCGTCAAGATGGCAACACTGAGAAGGAGTGAAGGAGATATGGTTATACGTTGGGGGGGGGGGGGGTGCTAACTGAGTCAGTCGGAACAATGCTTTAATTTTTAAAGAGGCTTGTTGAAGCATTCTAATTGGAGTGACGATGCTGAGCCGGGGCTCATCATTAGCGGGGATCTTGATTACGAAGCAGATCTCAAATAGGAAAGAGTCATTTTTTAATACCAAAGGTATTAAATAAGAATAAAACACCGAAATTAGAGATCATGTTCTTGATTGTTATGTGATTGATTGATTGATTGATTGATTGTTGACAGCTTAAATGGATAACAAAAAAGCACATTGTGATCGATGCAGCATTGCCAGTTCCTCCACCGTTATGGCCTGGAAGGGCAAAGGATCATGATGACATTACAATGAAATATACAGGTGCTGGTCAACGAATTAGAATAATTTGAACAGTGCAATCGTTAAATTCTTTGAATGCATTTCTTGTGCAGAAAACAAATCAGGTGTTCACCGCACCTGTCCTACTGGTTAGAGTAATCACAGAACTCGTTACCTGTAAAAAAATTTGCTCAGCTGAGCTTTCCAAAAGGCCCATTTAGGCCATTTAACTGTGACACTGTTGTTTCATTGAATTAGAATAATGGAGAAACCGTTTCATTGAATTAGAATATTTTTTATTATAATTAGAATCATCACTTTCTCAGTATTTTGTGGCTGCCCCCTTGGCTTGTATGACTGCCTGAAGTCTCCGTGCAGGGGTTGACACTAAGGTCTCCGAGGTACTTGCCCATCGGGCAAGTGCAAATCAGGTTCTACTTGCCCTCAGCCAAATGGACCCTTGCGGATCAATTTGGTTTCATTTTTACACTCTCAAGAGTTAAAATTCATCATCTTAATCAGCCCATAGTGGTCACAGACCCAGTGGTCCCTGACCGCAGCAAAATGATAGTTTGGAACCAAGTGGACCTGGGAGAGAGATAGGTAGAGATAGCTAGTTCTTCAAATCGATGCCACGGACAGGGCTTGACAGTAACACTTGCCCGCTTGCCGGGGCAAGTAAAAAAATGGTGGGGCAAGTGAAGGCTGCTACCTGGTTGCCTGATCAGGCAAGTGTGCAACTTCGTGCACTATAACAAAATAAATTAGTCTTGAAGGCGGTCATTGCACTCTGCCTCTGTCTTTCACTGCTTTCTAGCTATCTACCTATCTCTCTCCCAGGTTCATTTGGTTCCAAACTATCATTTTGCTGGGGTCAGGGACCACTCATTAAGATGATGAATTTTTAACTCTTGAGAGCGTAAAAATGAAACCAAATGGACCCTTGGGGTCCATTTGGTTTCATTTTTACGCTCTCAAGAGTTACATCTGGTTAACCAACTTTCCATCAATTAGCTGGGGACCACCTGGAACCCTCTCCGGGACCACAGGTGGTCCCTGGACCACCTGTTGAAAGCACCCAAGTAGGAAGTAAACTTAAAAGCAAAATTTACAATATATTTTTGGGGGGGCAAGTGACCATGACCTGAGGGCAAGTAGAACCTGATTGCACTTGCCCGATGGGCAAGTACCTCGTAGACCTTAGTGTCAACCCCTGCACGGAGACTTCAGGCAGTCATACAAGCCAAGGGGGCAGCCACAAAATACTGAGAAAGTGATGATTCTAATTATAATAAAAAATATTCTAATTCAATGAAACGGTTTCTCCATTATTCTAATTCAATGAAACAACAGTGTCACAGTTAAATGGCCTAAATGGGCCTTTTGGAAAGCTCAGCTGAGCAAATTTTTTACAGGTAACGAGTTCTGTGATTACTCTAACCAGTAGGACAGGTGCGGTGAACACCTGATTTGTTTTCTGCACAAGAAATGCATTCAAAGAATTTAACGATTGCACTGTTCAAATTATTCTAATTTGTTGACCAGCACCTGTACAGTAGATGCACTCGGTGGAGTGCAACTCTCTGTCACGCCTCATTGCTGTAACCTATCCTTAACAGCTACTATATAGCTCAGTGCTTTTCAAACTCTTTCAATTTCAAGGACCCCACCATCACTCTGTCAGTATGCGGAAGCGGGTCGATTTTGAACTCCATCAAGGAACCCTGAGGGTCCCTCCCTGGACCCCACTTTGAGAACCACTGAGTAGTATTTCCAGACGCCCCCGGATAGTATGTACGTGCCATTACTAGTGCCATCCTGTCTTTCTTTCTTTGGCTGCAGTTTAGTGCCACACACAAGCTTGGTGCAGTGGTCTGCAGTCCTGCCCTGAGGCCATGCAGGGCATTAAGCCAGGGCTCTGCTGTTGCATCTGCTGTCATTCCACTTTACAAACACTACCTGTAGGTCAACACGTACGACTGAAAGCCCCACGTGTAACTCAATCTCAGGGTACGGTTGTCTATATGCTATTCTAGGCCTATAGTTTTTATTCACATACTAACTGCCCCCTCAAAAATACATCCATACTATAATTAAGGAAATGTCTGTCTAGTATAGTCAGAGGCGGATGTAACATGTTTGGCACCTATTCCACTCGGCTACATATAGGCACTTTAATTTGAAATATCTTGGGTTGTTTTTCATGTCATTGTGTTTGGTGGGGCAGACAGGGCATTTAGGGGGGCATTGCCCCCCCATACCCATGCCTAGATCCGCCCCTGATTATAGTTGTATATTATATTTATGGATTTAAGGACTACACTGTGTGTGTTAGTAGGTTTGTGCACCCTCCCTCAGTTTTACCTCTCTGAGATGTGTTTCATGCCAATGCAGAACTGCCAGAGCCAAAAATAGCGGAGAAAAAGTAAAGGTCAGGCTCTGGGAAGCTGTCCAATACAGCTGGCTGTTGGCAATGCTTACAGACGGATGGGAGATGAGAAAAGTTGTTAGAAGTACAGTAAGAGATATAGAGAAGTCCTGATGGAGCCTTTACCTTATGGTACGATGGATGGAATAGCCAAACACACATCATGTATAACAGGCTGTCAACCGGGACATTGTCTATAGCCATGTTCTTTAAGAAACATGAAAATGACATATTGATTTTTTTTTAAATAGACCAAATTCAATGAGTGATTGGCACTGTGCACATTTGTGTGATCTAGTCAAATGCCTGATTATAGATGTAGTAAACTACTATAACAATCAGCCCTTTACTTTGAAAGGTAAATTAGGAGAAGGCACAACAGGATCAGCAGGAGAAAATCAGTGCAACTTCAATTTAGAGACTCGCAAATGCAGTAATTGATATTTTGAAATAAAATGTAGTTGAGACATAAACAGGCCATCCCTATATCTCTCCCTACAACAGAAGATACAAATAAACAAATCAACGAGCAGCATTTAATTCTGCAAGCTCGCGATACCCTCCTCCCAATCACGCCCCAGTGTGTGTTGTATCCCCTTTTAGCAGTTCTCTGGAATAAAGCTCCTTTGGTCCAAACAAAATGAAAGTTCTAGGTACCTTTTAAAGGAGAATTCCGGCCCAAAAGTTTTTTTGTATCTTTATTTGCAGTTAATTTTTTTGAAAAAAGTGGTCCAGGTGTTATTTTGTGAAAATACTCCTTTATGGCTGTTTCCCCTACCCCAAAATAAGCTTATAATGGGGCCAATGGGCGTTGTGCAAGTTCACCTATATACATTGCTCCAAAATGCAATTTTTTGCTATATATTGTGTCTCCACCATGTCAGTAGTGAGTTAACACTCACACTTTCACTTTCACTTTTGTTTCAGCAGTGGTTCAGCCATAAACCATGTGCCACGCCCCCAGCTTTTGAGACAGCTGGATCACTGCTGAACCAAAAGTGAAAGTGTGAGTGTTAACTCACTACTGACATGGTGGAGACACAATATATAGCAAAAAATTGCATTTTGGAGCGATGTATATAGGTGAACTTGCACAACGCCCATTGGCCCCATTATAAGCTTATTTTGGGGTAGGGGAAACAGCCATAAAGGAGTATTTTCACAAAATAACACCTGGACCATTTTTTTCAAAAAAATTAACTGCAAATAAAGATACAAAAAAACTTTTGGGCCGGAATTCTCCTTTAACTGCAACCCACAAGAACAGGACAATCTCACCGGCAACAGTGACTCCTCCATGCGCTTTAGCTCGTGAAAACACCCAATGCTTGCAATCACACAGCTGTAGAGGACATGTCCCACTCCTTTATAGTTTAAACTTTGTTACTAAAGTAATGCTGGCAGCAGGGAGATCTCCTATTCACCTGTTCACAATGGAAATTTACAACAGGGGTTTTCAACAGGTGGACTGGGGACCACCAGTGGTCCCTGAGAGGATTAAGCTAAATGGAAGTTGGTTAATGGTCAAGTTGGTCATGTTTACGCTCTCAAGAGTTAAAATATTCGTCATCTGAATTAGCCCAAGTCTACACAACTAGAGGATGTAGAAGGTTAATGGTCATTTTGATCTGTACGTTTGACTGTTTTGTTTCTGAAATCCAGCCTGGTATTCTGGACAAAATCTTTAGTTTTGGGACCAAGTGCTGGTCAGTGGCTCAAATGCAGAATAATAAATAGTGGGCCCTGGTATGAAAAAGGCTGAAAACCACTGCTCTACAATAATATGGACAGTATTCTATACTGTGTACAATAGTATACAGTATCTACTAGTGTAGTAGCATTCTATGTATATAGCATGTTGTATATCACCTGACCCTGATAAGTCACCCCCAGGTAACTGGTTTGATGGATGCCGGGAAGGAACCAAAGTGGACACCTCAACAGATCTGACCGTGACTCTGATGGGTTATTGGGGTCCTGTGAGCCTAATGGAGAGTCAGTTAAAAAAAAGCGTACAAGTAGTTAAATATCCTTGAAATGTCATGCCCCTTTGATATTTTGGTTGAAGGAGGCTGTGCGTTGGAGAGGGGAGGTGAGGTGTTTGTTTCTGATAACTATTGACATTTTGGACAGAATAGTAAATAATATAAAACCCAAACTCAACCCAGCCTGAAGTAACGTGTTATTGAAAGACATGTTTCTGTCAAACAGTGCACATGAATAGACTTTTTGGCTCTATTAGTCGCTTATCTACGGAATTGCAATTCCTTTCATATACTAAATTATGTGAAATCAGGTTGGTACAGTATACTATAGTAGCAGCTGTAGCCTATAGTAGCCTTAGGCTATACACCTGTGGTGATTTCATCTGATAGGTCTGGAGATCACATATACTAATTGTTTTGCTGTTTGGTTGTTGTAGCGCCATCATGAGGCTGACCAATGATTATCAGTTAATTCGTTTCAGCAATATGCCTCTGCATTTTTGTGTGGTTGCCCAAAAGTCAACCACACTGTAAACACAGTGTACTGGTACACTGGTAAACACAGTGAACTTTTGAATCCATATACAGTATCTTCTCTCCCACAAATTCATAAATTGACTTCAGATTAGGTTTCTGAAGTCAATGTTTAGGTTTCTTTCTTTTTATTTCCCTTTTTGTCAGGAATTCCCAGGTAGCCCAGGAAAATGTAGGTAAATCCTGGGATTTAAAATTTCCATTTCATATATATATGACCATGAATTGTCATCAGGAAGTTCCCCCTTAGCCTGAGACTCCTCATTGAACTGCTGATCAGACTTAATCTGTGGAGTTGTTCTTGTTGTTGTCAAGCTGCACTAGTGAGCCATAGCCGCGTCCTTGTTTGAGAACACAACACAAGCTGTTGTGTTGGTTGACCAACCAACCATTCTAAGTCAAGAAACATAAACAAATGTAAAACTTGAAAGAATATACATTATCATCCAACGATAAATGCACTACATCACAGACATCTCCATACACTATGGGCACAAAAGGGACACAGTCTAAGTATTTACACGCACATCAACAGTGGGTGCAGAGCCAATGTGGCAATCATGGTAGTAGAGTAGGGTAGACTATGGCAAAGAATTACTTTATTGAAAAAAAATGTTTCGATCTCACTAGATCTTCAACGGACCTGAGAAAGATCTAGTGAGATCGAAACGTTGTCCTTTTTTCAGCTTAAACACACGGACTAGTGTCTATGCCTGTATAATAGATGGCAACAATTAACTGAATGTACTGTAAATCCCAAGACAGTGGGTATGGCACAGTAGGGAATTGAACCCCATCCCAGTAAACCAAGAGCTCCATGCCTGTGCCTTGTTTTTTGCTCTGTCTTGTTTTATTTTTGTTTGTTTTTTCTCTCTCCCCCCCTCTATGTGCGTGTATGCTTTCATTTCTGAACATGGGGACAATATAAAATGATGCACACACACACACACACACACACACACACACACACACACACACACACACACACACACACACACACACACACACACACACACACACACACACACACACACACACACACACACACACACACACACACACACACACACACACACACACACACACACACTACTATAAGTACTATCTGGCACATTCAAACTGAGCTTCAACAATTAAACAGTCCTCAAAGCAGAGTTTCTCTCTATAGTCTTGAGGACAAATCCTGCCAAAAAACTGCTAATAATTGCTGCCATTTGTTAAAAACAACATATATAAAACAATGCAATGTGACATAACTTTGTTTACAAAAATGCTGTATTTGTGGAAATGCAAACTTTTTCACCAGGCAAGGGGTGGATTTATTCATTCACTCTGGCGGCACATTAGTTAGGGGTTAAAATGGCCTGTCTTAGTTTTAAAGCCGACTCACCAACGTCAAGGTGCAGGCCGCGAGCCGGGACGCCCCCCCACCCCAACCCCCCAACAAATTCAAACAAAGTCAAACAAATTTGACTTTGTACCCTATCATATTGCAATGGAAATTATCGGTTTTGAATCGCTACTTGAATCGGTACTTTGCATTGGATTTAGCAATTTTAAGAAGACTAACACAAAAGATAATTAATTTAAAATATATTTGATTAGCTTACTTATTCTGACTACACACGACAGATGTCCTGGTTGATGTTCATTGATCTCCAAAATCTGCTACTGGACCACTGGATCCATACGCTAGTCATTCCTTTCATGTCCACACATGTGTTACGACTGTCGTCTTATTATAAGTTAAGTGGAGTATATAGTGAATCTATGATTAGATCTATACAGTATATATTAGTAGGATGTGAACACACAACAGGCCAGTGTCCCTGCCTGTTGTGGTGTTCTTCTCTCCCTCATGCAGGTGGAAGGCTGTGGTGTGGTCTGACACACAACATCATCATCTCCTGCTGTGCTTCTGGGGCGTGTCCTGTGTGGTTGATTGTGGAGGGCAGGCCACCCTCTGCTATTGGCTGCCAGTCACCTGGGAGGGCTGATGGCCACAGTCCTCTCACTATAAAGATCAGTCTGCTCCAAGCCACCAGCGAGGAGACACCATTAGGGCTCTCCTCCAGCCGCCACACCATGTTAGGTTTATGTTACTTTAGTTAAACAATGGACTCTTAATTTTGATTACCATTTGTCCCTTCGGAAAGGACTTTTGCTTTATTTGTAGTGTCCCTTTTGTTATTGGTTAGTTTTGTTTTGTGTCATATGAACTTTATGTAAATATTCATTATTCCATATATTTATTTGTAAATAAATTCTCGCCTTTTGAATCCCGGTGTCCTCCTCCTTTATGTTACCAATCCAATTACCCCTAGATTGATTGGTTTTGTAACATATGGGGGCTCGTCTAAACAAATTGCTTAATTGAAATCAATTTGGTCAGTTTTTGTTTGTAACATTTTCTTTTGTGTTAGTGGCAGGCGGTTTGGTGGAGGATGTTTAGTGGTAAGTATGTTGCTCGTTATGATTGGAGTAGAGGATTTTGTTGCGGTTTTGTGGCCCCTGATTCACAGGAGGCTAGCACGGGCATTTTGGTTTTACTTTAGGCAAATTGGAGTTTTTTTTTCAAAAACGGATTAATTGGAGGTGTTAAACAGTAGGATGTGTCTGTGTTGGTGGGTACCGGTTTGCTGCAGTGTCATAACAGTCCCGGTGGGAGGGGGGGCCCTGGGAGCTTCAGCTGTGTGGAGCGGTGGGTATGTCTGGGGTTTAGATAAGGGGGGAGGTGGAGACTGAACTATCCTTGTCCGGGCCTTCGGAGGTTCTGGGGGTGCGGACCCCCAGGGCTTAAGTACCGAACCGCTAAAGGGATATGTGACTGGGGGGACCTAGTGTCTAGGAATGCCCTCCATCTCGGGGAGATGGAACTCTAGGTGAGTGTTCGGGTTGATTCTGAAAACCCCCAGTCTGAGGAAAGGTTGCCAGTGAGGCTTGCTGCTGCTCCAGGGAAGGGTTCCGGAACTCCTGGGTGACTGTTCGACATTAGCAGACATATTGCCAGGGGCCACCACACAGAGGTGAGATTGATATTTTTCTTTTTATGTTTTTGAATGTATGGCTGGCACGGTTAATTGGCTCAAAGACCGTGTGGAGCTTGTGTTTGCAGTTTACATTTTTTATGCCCAGTTACATCTGTGCTTCTCTCCTTAACGAGGGTTGGATTATGAAATTGGTTGATTGCTGAGGCATGTCAGCTGAAATTTAGATCTGCTCAAAAATCTTCTACTCAATCGTTTGTTGAATTGGTCAGAGTTAAGTCACCCAGTTCAAAGTTTTGTGAACGAGCAATATACATACTTATGTGGAGCTCACTGAGCTCATTCTGTATTAGATGTTCAAATCATTGGCTTCCAGCATGCCTTGTGTTTTAGATAAATATGGAAGTGTTCAGAGGATTTTTGCTAAAGCTGTTGTGTGTTTGACAAAGTTTGTACCGACCCATTTTTCACTTTGCGCGCAGTGAAATTTGCTAAACATTCTTCCGGTCTAAACAAATCAATCCTACATTCAGCTAATAGTAGTTTCTCTTCTGAAGTTTGTGTGCTAACTTTGTGATGGAAGAACATCTGATTTTGTGTTTGGATTTGTGTAAAGTTAATTGGAGCTCAAGCAGCTCATGTGAACCTCATGTGCTCGTCAGAGTGACCATTCCAAATCATGTGTGTTTTAGGTGATTGTGTATTCAATCAATTAGTGATTGTGTATTCAATCAATTAGTGATTGTGTGTCAATCAATTCAGTGATTGTGTGTTCAATCGTTTTGTTGATATCCTTTCTGTTACGCATTGAAAGGGTTGAGTTTTGTAGATTTTCAAATCTTTGATTATTTATTGTCTGAATTATGCTTTAACCAGTGTGGTAGATGTAGTGCAAACTAGTTCTAAAGTGAGACAGGTTATTTGGTATAACCTCACGTACCGACCTGAACGAGTTTGATTTTGGTGTAAAAGATAAAATAAAATAATTCTAAAGTGAGAAGGGTTATGGGCTAATCCGACGTACCGACTTGAATTACTTTTATTAATTGGTGTTCTACAATTGGTCAAATTAAAGCGTATTCACACATAAATATGAGTTTAGGTGAATCGTATCCATTTAAGTGATTTTCCTTTTGATATGCTCGGGTATCTTCTAACATGTTTTCCTGTGTCATTGTCCCGTCGTGATGTAATCTTTAACTGGTCATTAGCATTTTGCTGTAATGTTGGTAAGAAGCCGCAAGGTTTTTTAGAGTAAATTTGCAGCTTGTGAGTGCGTGCCCATTATATTTTGGATTATTAGACGGTAATGTATTTTGCTCAAATATGCGTTCGGATTCCGTTTTTGTAGTTCCGGTCTTAAAATTGTCATGGGTTCGTACATGAGAAGGGGTATTGTTGCTGCCCTGACGTACTAAGGAGGATCCAGATAGATTTTTACTAGCCGTTCGGTTTTCTTAACACTATGTTACCATATTACTGCCGTTTTTGGGAAGTGCCTGTGCATGTTAAAATGGGAATGAGAAAAGTTCTTTGGGCGAGAACTTTCCTTTGGGTCGGGGGGTGTTACGACTGTCGTCTTATTATAAGTTAAGTGGAGTATATAGTGAATCTATGATTAGATCTATACAGTATATATTAGTAGGATGTGAACACACAACAGGCCACAGTGTCCCTGCCTGTTGTGGTGTTCTTCTCTCCCTCATGCAGGTGGAAGGCTGAGGTGTGGTCTGACACACTCAACATCATCATCTCCTGCTGTGCTTCTGGGGCGTGTCCTGTGTGGTTGATTGTGGAGGGCAGGCCACCCTCTGCTATTGGCTGCCAGTCACCTGGGAGGCTGATGGCCACAGTCCTCTCTCTATAAAGATCAGTCTGCTCCAAGCCACCAGCGAGGAGACACCATTAGGGCTCTCCTCCAGCCGCCACACCATGTTAGGTTTATGTTACTTTAGTTAAACAATGGACTCTTAATTTTGATTACCATTTGTCCCTTCGGAAAGGACTTTTGCTTTATTTGTAGTGTCCTTTTTGTTATTGGTTAGTTTTGTTTTGTGTCATATGAACTTTATGTAAATATTCATTATTCCATCTATTTATTTGTAAATAAATTCTCGCCTTTTGAATCCCGGTGTCCTCCTCCTTTATGTTATCAATCCAATTACCCCTAGATCGATTGGTTTTGTAACACATGAAAGTACCTTCCTCTTTTTGAGACCTTGGTCGGCTTGAGCCCAGTTACAATGATTCTTCAACGTCCTGAAGTTGTCAGGTGGATGTTGGCACACCAACTCCACTCTTCGGAAATTGTTGTACTTCTACATTTTCGGGGTGCAGGTTGATGTCATCTACATGTCTGTCAGGACTACTGGGGATGCCTTCTTGGTCTCCATGCCTGGGGTGCTTATAATAAGCTACATCATGGCAGTAGGACATCAAGGAAATTAGCTGGAGAATCGAAGCAGCAGGAGTGGTCGATAAGTCATCTTCCTTTTCTCCAATCTCTAGCGACCCTTCTTGCTCTTTCCACCTTCTGGCATCCAGTCCTTTGCCACACCTGCCGGCCTCTCATCGGTCGGAGTACATGTCCAGACAATCATTTGCTTCAAGGCATACCCATAGCGATGGCTTTAGAGGACCAAATGATGCAGAGCCGTTTGAACACTCCTACCACCAAATCTGTTTTTGACGTCTTTCTCCGTTTCTCTTCTACTTGAGATGTTACTTCCACATAGGTGAAGTTGTCATCGTATTCTATGTCCTTAGCCTGGCTGATCAGCTGATTCAGTCTGGTTTTAGCCGGGCTACTATGTGGTGTCGGCCCCAGGTCAGGGGTAGAAGGTGTTGGTCATGTCTGGTCTTGGTTATGACCTTGGCCTTCTCTGGTTCATCTGTGAACCAACATTTTCATTTTCTGGTCACAGGTCGAAGAGACCGGCCTCCGAGGGTGGTCTGTGTAAAGGGCAGGTGTTTGTGGTCAGCGGTCTGCTCAGGATCACCGCACTCTCAAGCCACACTGTCCGCCAATCACCAATTTTGCATCGATGCCTTAAAGCGCCCAACACCAGTTCTTAGCCGGTTCAAGGTGGTCCATTGCCTGCGAGGTAGGTTGTCTCCTCCAATGTCATCTCCTGGATGTTCCCGGATGTAATGATGTACGTAGGAAAGGTCCGGCTGACTCCCACTCCTGCTTCCATGCTGCTGCCAACCAAGCTTCCCTGGAGATGTCCTCAGAGGAAGAGTTCAGCATCTCCTAGGCTGCCTTGTTGTAGGGGTGTCAGGACTTGAGTCTGCTAGGGAGTGCTGGAGTTATTGTGGTGTTGTGCAAGATGTGCCAGTTGTGGTTTTTCACTTTCCTGGACAGAGCAATGGTGGCAGCGTCCCGTTGGAGGCATAGGTGCTATGCCTGCAAGGATTGGCAGCATGGACACAGCATTCCAAGTAGCATGACTGTACGGTTCTTCATTGACAAGCATCATCTGTTGATGTGGTATTTGATCGGCCATTTAATATTAAGCATCAACATATAAGCTTGGTCCGTGAGAGAAAAAAGAAAAGAAAAATGCTCATTATAACTTTTGATGTAATACGACGTGTAAATTGTACACTGTTGATAAAATATATACACACCTTGCTGTGTGTATTTACTTATTTATCAACAATGTACAGTGTAGGCATTTGGCCCGTATTCCATATGGCATAGGTAGTTACAGTACCTTTTCTTTGCGCAAGAATATTCCAAATTTGAACTTTTCTTCAGGCGAGAAATGAAATCTTTAAGAAATGAAATGAGTCTTGAAGAAATTAAATTTGTCCAATTGTTCCATCATCATCCTACCATGTAGCCCTACACGAATGAACAAACTAGGATGATGAAACACATCCACACACACACACACACACCACAACACACACACACACACACCACACCACAACACACAACTACAAGTTCCTAATAATAATAATGTTTGTCACCTGAAACGACGCAGAAAAAGGGATTAGACAAAAAACTACGACATTTCGAACAACCTGTGGGGAAGGAACAGCAGAGGGAAAAAAACATTTGGCAAGACATATCAACACAACGTCATCACAAGTTACACACCCACTCACACCAACTTAGGCCCATCACAATTATTACATTGTAATAGAAGTATTTGAAGTATTTGAGATAATCGCCACACTTTGGGGATAACAGTCATCATTGTTTCCAGGGTGGAAAGTAGTGGAGGTCGCAGATCTACGAGCTCAAAACCTGGTTTGATCCAATACTTTCACTGACCACGAGTGCCTTTAATCTGCACAGTGATATCATATGGTTAATTATTTGGGTGACATTTAATAGTCAACATTTGTTACACAGTCAAGTTCCTAATTGTGACGGGCCTAAGGGCTTACCTCCATATGTAGATTTGGGGAATCCAGACTAGATAGGTGCCACTATTGTCATCCGGACTCAACCCAAGCGACAAAACAGCAAACGTTCCAGGACCAGCTTGTTGGTTCGTGCAGGACTACACAGGCAGTTGGGCATTCACAGAGATCAGTAGCAGACACTCCTATCATATGCAGATAGACTTGGGTCTTCTACTCCAGAGCAAAGTCTGTTGAAGTGGTAGGAGGTAGGTCACACCCTGGCAGGTTGGTGGAGGGAGAGTTGATGAACTTCCTCAATGTAGATTTTGACTTGGACCATTGCTTGTCCCAACAGTCAGGGATCCATCCAGGGTGTGGTGGGCACGTGATGAGGAGTCTCCTAGCTTCTAAGACCAGTGAGGTACCTTAAAAAACAAAAACAAACAAAATATAACAAAATAAAAAAGTATCAGGAAGGGTGAATATGAAAATATTGCAATATATTGATATTGATATAGATGAATCGAAACACAACATAACTAAGATCACAATAGAGGCCGACCGATGTATCGGTCGCACCGATATATCGGCCGTTTTTGGCGCCGATATATCGCATCGGACATCGGCGAAATTTTCACCGATGTCCCGATGTTGCCGGCTTGTCAAGTTGTGCCGTGTTTAAAGTACTGATCATGGGCGAAGTTTATGGGGGAGCAGGGGGGGGCGAAACTACTGTATATCTCTATAGGCCTACTGATAGACAATGATTAGCCTAGTGGTGGGGGATTGGGGAAACAATAGGAAGGACGTTTCCAAGGTGTTAAGGCTCATTCAGACTGCTTGACACCCCGCCTTCATTAATTCAGGCTTTTGTTATCAAATGGGTCAAAACCTGTTTAACTGGTCCTGGAGACTGGGGGTGTCAAAGATGGTCCCCAAAACAACAGAAACGCTAATGGCCCATCACTATTTCCACTAAAACCTGTTTTACTTGCCTGGAGAGAATGGGGGATAAAAGGTTGCTCCAACAACAGAACTCACTTATAGTAATTCTAGGCTATACTTGCATTGTGTAAGTTTTGCATGTTTTATTCACATTTCTCGTTCTTGCATTACTTGTTACAGTGGCTTTATCTCAAAATCAGCAGGCTTAGATATCCGGCTGCAATGCATATGTGGGCTTGTAGATCAACGGTTTTGATAAATATTGAAGAAAATAAAAACTTGTACAATTAAAAATGTTCAAAAAAGCTTTGTTTGGCACAGAAGAAAGCTTTCCCCATAACTATTGCTTCTACTGTACAACAATGTGAAGATGTATTAAGTTAAACCTGGGACAGTTAGTTATTATATATTTCATTGGCCAATAATAATTTTAGATCAGTGATTTTATTGTAGTTTACAGTATTTCACTAGCTATATTTATAATAATCATTTTTACTTACACAGACCCTTGCGGGTCCATTTGGTTTCATTTTACACTCATGAGTTAAAATATTCCTGATCTAAATTAACCCACTCAATTAAGGATTCTACACAACTTCTTTCTATATTCCCTCTTTATCTGTCCCTTTGCCAATGATTAAGATGCACAGGCAGTACAGCTGAGTTTGGACTTATATTGACTTATGTGTTGATGTTGGAATGGTTACAAAAACATGAACTATAGCGCTAGAAGTTTTATGGAGCTGGCTTGAGTGGGCGCGCAGTTGCGCATATACCATCCGGCGTTTCCCCTCCCCCGCCCTGAGTTCAAAATCAAACTACGCCCATGCGGCTACCACCAGATGTTTAGTCCCTTGTCCGCCTCAAGCAATAAGCAGTAGTAACAATGGCTGCATCAGTTCTATGGACACCGCATATTAGTTGTATAGACACGTTCTGTAACAGAAACAAATGAAATTTCGGGGACGGGTGGAATAAGCATCCAATTATCAAATGCGTGTGTGCGTGTATCAAAGCATAAACATATTGGCACACAGCGCAACACAGAGACGCGGGCCAGGCTGGCGCGGGTCTTAAGAACACAGCATTAACAATATACAGACCACAGAACAACGATGAAATACAAGGTCTAAACATAGCAGCCACATAATCAGAATACAATATATTTCCTTGATTTCACATTTACGCATGTATGTTGAATTCCTTCTCCTCCTCCCGCTCGTCCTAAAAACTGCACGCATCTTTAAACGAGAATGAATGCGCTCTCTCTCTCTGTCGCTCTCTCACTCGCCCTCTCTCTCTCTCTCTCTCTCTCTGAATAAATGAATGCGCACTGGAGTAGCTGTCCCGTGCGTAGCCTAATGTTAAACCAAGACACGACAGAAGGCCACTCACGCAGTTTGCGCGATTGTGTTATTTCTCTGACACTGTGCAGCTTTCAGTTATCAGCCTTTCAGTTATAGATGCGCTGAGGTGCCTCTCGCACCGCAGCTGCGGCTGATTGCAGGCTAATTAAGGCTGAACTCCGATACAGTTGCAAAAGAAAGAATGACTTCTGTCCGTGACAATAACCAATCTAGTTGATTAATGTAGGCCAGAGGTTTTCAACGGTGGTCCGGGCTGAGAGGGTTCCAGGTGGTCCCCGGCTAATTTGGTTAACCAGATGTAACTCTTGAGAACGTAAAAATGAAATCATTTGTACACTCTCAAGAGTTAAAACAGGGCTCTCAACTTTTGAAGTTTGTTCGGAGTGTGAGATTGGATGGGTCGGGGGCGCCGGGGGGGCCGGGGGGGGCGCGGGGGGGCCGGGGGGGCACCACCGAACCGGCCCATCGGCTGGTTATCACAACAACAATAACAGAGTAGCACTAATAGGCCTAGTTAAGACATTTGTTCCATCTAGTAAAGAAAACGAAAATATGTTGACTATTTTGTGTGTGTTAGGGGTAATAATAATAATAATAATAATTTTATATATTGCCTTTCAAAACAACCAAGTTAGCTTGAGAAACCCAAAGGCCCATGCAAAAGATGGGTGCTGGCACTGACATTTCTTCATTAATTATTATATTTCCAGTGAAATACTGCACGACATACAGATATATGAACACATGGACAAAGAAGTGAATTCTTTCTTTTTTAATAAACTAAATGCACACATTTTGAATGGGTGTAAATTCTATAAATTATTACTGTTTATGGTTTTAAAGTGTGTTTGTGAATGTTTAATAATGTACTGTGGGTGTAAATATACTGGGGATATTATTTTGAACAGTTTATGATTGCGATGTTGGGGTGGATGGGTTTATTTATATTTTAAAGAGTTGTCACCATTGTTATGAAAGGGCGCACAACACCTCTAGGTTAATGCATTCAACTTAGATTTTAAACGTGTCTTGCACGCCAGGGCCTGCAGGGGTCTACCTACACCCTTAGCAAACTCTAGAAAGCTGCCAGGGGCAAAAAGTGACTTTTAGTGCAGCGGTTAAGCTCATTAAATGGAAGGTATTGTGCATTTTATGACTAAAGCATGAAACTTTCTATAGTGTTTCTATACACCATGAAGTTTATTTTCAGGTGTGGAAACACTTCTCAGTTGAAGTGCTTTCATGTGTTAGAGGCTGTACAAATGTAAGGTGGTCAAAAACATGGATTTTTCACTTTTTGCAGGCATACAGACAGTATATCAATAAGAAGAGTACTGGAACACAGTACCTTTGGTTGGTTGTTCTTGGTATCGGTGTCAGTGTCCAGCTAATCTCATCCTCTGTACTGCTATCTTCTACGTGCAGTAATGCCCCGATGCTGGGTGATACAGGGTTCCCCAGGGTGTCTTGTATGAAGAGCACCTGTCAATTATGTTTTTTCTATATTGTATTGCTGTTGTGATTCCTTAGAACAAAACCTCCATTTAATGGAGACTGGCACATGTCAGAAAGCAATTCTGAAGTCAATGACTCTCGGTGACTCAAGGTCTCCAGATGTCAGTCTGACAGTGTTAACAGTTCCGGGCATGCCGTTCTGAACATGCACAGTGCAGTTATGCTGTAGGTTATAGCACATACCTATGGTATTTAAAAATTAATAAATACATACTATATTAGTATGTATTTATTCATTTTCAAAAATCATGAAACACTGAGGTATAGGTTTCTAAAATCTCATACCGTGTCATCCCTACTCAGGAGACTGTTGGGCCTCACTAACAGTGTCATTGCATTATAGACACTCTTTATTGCAACTAGGAGACACTTTACTCTAACTAGGAAATGTCTAGAAGAGATGTGAAATGCTCAATCCAATTTAACACAAATTGTTGAAAATCCGATTTAGTATTTGGTCATGTGAGGTAAGTTTGTGTGACCTAATGGACCCTGAAACACAAATGACACATCTTATACTGGTGATATAACCCATTGAAGAAATTTGATGATAATTAGTGGGTTCCAGAACTCTTGTTGTTGATATCTTATCAATGTGTCTGCAGAAAAGTAAAAAATACATGTTTTTGACAACCCGGTATTTGTACAGCCTCTGGCATATAGAAACATTCATGCTCAGAAGTGTTTCCACATCTCAAAACAAACTTCATGGTGTGTAGAAACACTGTGGAAAGTTTCATGCTTTAGTCATAAAGTGCACAATTGGTTTGCTTAACCGCTGCACTATTTGGCGAGTTATTTTGACGTGCGTGAGAAGACGCATGTGTGGCGTGTGTGCGTGTGAATACACTCTGAAGAGTGTGTCACACGCTCAGTGCGTGAGACATGAGAGCTTTGAATATTTTAACTTAAAATATTCATCATCTAAGCTAGATTTGTATGTTTGCCTGTTTTGTTCTCCAAAATCCAGGCTGGAATTGGACAAAAACAAAAGAAATCTTTAGTTTTGGGGTCTGTGGGGCTAAAATGTCATGAAATGGTGGTCCGTGGCTCAAATGCTGAATAAATGGTGGTCCCTGGAGTCAAAAAGGTTGAAAACCCCTGCTGTAGGCTATACAGGCGCCGCACACAGAGCAAGAATACATGAGAAAACAAAGGTAGCCCAAATGTTTACAAACATCAGGCTTGTCCCCGACAGCCACGTGCGCTTTTATTCTAAACTCACAGCGCTGTGGACAAGCCTGATGTTTGTAATCATCCAGCAAGCAATAGGAATTCATACCTGAAAGCAAACTCCCGTGTTTGGCATAAAAACTCAAATGATGATGATTCGTAGTCATCCAATTCCTGTAATGTTCATGTTCTGTTCCTTGACAGTAGGCCTATAGCTTAATCCATTTATTGTTGTTAAACAACAGGCATAAACTAATGTAGAATCATCCAGTTGCTGTGCCAAATTGCTGCCGTCAAAGTTGCGTGTTGACAGTGGCGGTTCTAGGTACAGAGTGGCCAAGGCAAATGCAATAGGGCCCATTATTTTATGGGGGGCCCCATTTTTTTTTTCTTTTTATTATTTTAAATAGTTCTCAACATTGGGTTCAGAACCTCTCGGAGGCCCCCAAAATTATTTTGAGGGGGGTCTCCCAAAAAAAAAAAAAAAAAAAAATACAAGACATGGTACTTAGCCTTAACCTTCATTCGTGTAACTTAGCCACATTCCCTCTTCTGAATGGCCGATATTTGCCTGAGATTTCCACGATCAAAGGCCCATTGATCGCCCCAGTGTGTTTGTTTTCAGTCACCTGCTTGCAACACCAGATGGGTCCCTGAATTGACCTGCTAAATATATACTGTTGATATACTGTTGAATTTAAATGATCTCCAAGAGCAGTGGTTTTCAAACTTTTTCATACCAGGGCCCACTATTTATTCAGCATTTGAGCCACAGAGCACCACCATTTGAGGACATTTAAGCCCCACAGACCCCAAAACTAAAGACTTATTTTGCTTTTGTCCACAATAACAGGCTGCATTTTAGCAACAAAGCAATCCAACATACAGATCAAAATGACCATTAATCTTCTGCATTCTCTAGTTGTGTAGACTTGGGCTAATTCACATGATGAATATTTTAACTCTTGAGTATACAGTATTTTACCTCTTGAGCGTAAACATGAAATATTTTAACTCTTGAGAATATTTTAACTCTTGTGTAAACATGAAACCAAATGGACCCTTGCGGGTCTATTTGGTTTCATGTTCACGCTCACAAAGAGTTACATCTGGTTAACCAACTTTCCATCATTTAGCCTGGGGACCACCTGGAATCCTCTCAGGGACCACTGGTGGTCCCTGGACCACCTGCTGAAAACCCCTGTCCAAGAGTCTTCTGCAAATGCTGCTAGCTTGACCCCAGATCTGGTCAGATCAGCTGATGATGATGATGTAAATGACATTATACTGCTATACTCTATAATGTTATATTTACTTGACAAAGCTAAAACTCTGCAGCACAAACTGACAAGTCTGCATAAACATTCTAGGATACCATGCTAGGTTGTTTCTGCAAGCGCAATGGGCTATGACGGAGTCTGAAGAGGTGTGTTTTCAGACTGGGCGGAAGATTGGGAGGGAGTGCAGTTCTGATTGCAATGGGAAGACCATTTCATAGTTTCGCGGCCAGAAGGTTAAAGAGTCTGGGGTGTGTGGTCTGTGCATTGTCCAGGTGTTTTTAGATTAATTGAATACTTGCAAACAGTACAGCTATGCAGCTTGAAGCTTTAATTTTTATTGTGTCATATTTTATTGTAAGTATAGAAGTTTTTAACATGTATTTTGTTGTTTTTTTTATTACTAAACATCGGTCAAAACATCGGTAACATCGGTGTAGGTTTTTCCAAACATCGGTATCGGTATCGGTTCCAAAAATATGGTATCGGTCGGGCTCTAATCCCAGATGACAATATAAATCGATTTGGCATCCTAAATATTGATATTGTATCGTATCATGAAGTGAATCGTCCCACCACTACTACAGACCCCAATGCATTCTGTTACTTGTCCTCATTCAATATAAGTCTATGCAGAAGCGCTGCCACTGCACTGGCCACTTGAAGTGAACAGGCTTTGCGTAACTGTCATACTCTATGGCAGGGGTTTTCAAACAGTGGGGTCCTTGAGAGGGTTCCAGGTGGTCCCCAGCTGAGTTGGTTAACCAGATGTAAATCTCGGGAGTGTAAAATATAAACCAAATGGACCCTTACGCCATGTTTACATTCTCAAGAGTTAAAATATTCATAATCTTAATTTGCCATCATCAAGGTGTGTTTGTTTATGATTTTTCATTTATGACCCGGTTTCTGAGGGCGTACAAATTGAAGCATTTCCATTTGGTTCCATTTCTATGCCCTCAGAAAAAATGAAAATGGGTGGAATTCCCCTTTAAAATGTTCTAATATAATAAAAGCACAGTCATCTGTGGCAAAAAATGTGATATATCGAATCACAGCACATTGCAGCATAAATCGATTCAGAACCCTAAATATCGATAAGGTATCGTATTGTGAGGTAAGTGAATCGTCCCACCCCTAACCAACATTACAGTATCCTGATTTTATACCATTTGATTGCTGCTCCGATTCATTTAAGATCATACACACATGACACATTCTCTGTGCTCTGACAAAGTTTGATTTGCTGGTTTAACAAAACATTTGTGTTTGATGCTGTGTTCTGCCACCCCCAAAATCAAACTTGATGTGATTAAAATAGTGGTTTTCAACCAGTGGTCCGGGGACCACCAGTGGTCCCTGAGATGGTTCCAGGTGGTCCCCAGGTAAGTTGTTTAACCAGATAAAAAAGTTGGTTAACCAGATGCAACTCTTGAGTGCGTAAAAATTAAACCAAATGGACCTGCAAGGGTCCATTTGGTTTCATGTTTATGCTCTCAAGAGTTAAAATATTCATCATCTGAATTAGCCAAGTCTACACAACTAGAAGATTAGTTGGTTCCATTTATACACTCGGATTAAAAAGGTCCTAAAAGAAAAAAAACACTAAAAACAGGTGGAATTCCCCTTTAAATTAAACAATCACAGACCGTGTAATGATGTACGATGTTGTCATCGTACATCATCATGCCATAAAATCTACTCACCGTCATGGTAGGACTAGGAGAGGCAGGAACAGGTCTGTCTCTGCCTCTGCTGGTTAGAATTACACACAGTAATGATTAGTAATCCAATGCCATGCCTATACACAGGCCTACACCTGTTATATCACCATGACTGTATGTCTACCGTCACACATGATAGTTTAAATGCCTGTTAAAAGTGGAGAGGTTTGATTTTTCCGTGAATTCAGGCAGCTACATGCTCGTCCACACCCGGCAGGACGAGCATCAAACAGAACTTCAGTGATCTCACGACACTTCAGGACTCAAAGCAGCCGCTCTGCTCTGCTATGGGCAGGTAGGCTACTAGGCTGCCTCAGGTCCTAATGCCCCACCTGTCACATACATACACTTCTATTCGAGAAAACGGATACATGAGTTTTAAAGGGATTGATTGGTTGATTTTTTTTCATTAACAGCTTGCATATTTAGGGCCATTTGCACAATGAAGCATGAAACTCTAATTTGGTCCAGGTGTATCTATAAATTCTGCTGCAGTTCATGGCAAACCCCGCCCCCCTGCTCAGGTCCAACTTTGAATACACTTTGATGGTACACTTCAGGATTGTGATATATTATATATTATATTATAAAATTGAATTGGTTGACTTTTATTGGCACAATTAAAGGTAATACAGGCTATATTTTTTTGCCATTTTCCCCCTCTACATTGCTTCTACTTTGATGCTGCAGCTGTTTCCCTGCAGACGGTCCAGAACTTTGTTGTGGTCAACAAATCATTTGACAAAACATTCTTTGGGCTCAGGACAGGCATGGATAATGTGAGAGTGGGGGGGGGGGGGGGGGGGGGGGGGGGGGGGGGGTGCGGTGCTAATAGAGTGGAGGTGAGGTGGAGTTAGATTCTGTTTTTAAACAAATCTGTTTTCAAACACAGTGTTTGTACACACTAAAGTTGCTTCTACTACCTTTAATTGTATTCTTCTCATCAGCTGTTTGGCTCCAATTCCTCACTGACCTTATGCACTTCATGTTTAATACTGTATTTAACCGTATCAAAATGAGGGCCATATTGTGATGCTTGAAAGCAGCAATAAGTAGGTGAGACATGCATTATGCAAACTATTCAAAAGGATCCTAAAGGACATATACGGTAGGTTCAAAATCCTGAACCTGTGGAGGAAAATGTGGATATTTGCCTTGGAGCAATAAGCAATTCTGGGCCCCCTGCAAAGCTTTTCCACATGGGCCCCCCTTTCCGGCGGCATCAAAGGGGAATTTCACCCATTTTCAACATTTTTCTGAGAGCGTACAAATGCAACCAAATGAACCCTAACGGGTTCATTTGGTTCCATTTGTACGCTCTCAGAAAAAAAGAAGTGTCTATAGAAATCCATTAACATGATGACATACATCTTGATGATGCCATCACGATGTGTTTCATCATGTTTTTGTGGTTTTTCTTCAGACCAAGCTCGTGGTCCGCTGTTTTCTCAAACACAATAACCTCCATTTCCAGGAAACACAGAATGGGGGGAAACGTTTTTATCATGTCCACCAGCACCTCTAGGTTATACTAATGACATATTAGAATGTTGAAAATGGGCGGAATTCCCCTTTAAAATGCTTCAATCTGGTGCACTTTGAGATCAAATATTTTTCATAATATAATCAATACAAATAAAACCTTATTAATGCAAGCTTTCAGTGGGCCCCCTGACTTTGGGCCACCCTACAATTGTCCCCCTTTTCCCCACGTGTCTACAGTCTACACCCGTGCTTGTGATGTTGCCCTTGTTTCTAGAAATGGATTCCCCATTGATTTTTCTCATAGAATCAAAAATGATCTATGTGAAGACGATTACGCTACGGACAAAGCAAACTCGGGTCTCAACAAATCATGACAATGTTTTGGGACAATCAAATAATTTCTAAGGAGAAACACAAACAAAAAGTTGTATCCTAACGTTTTGATAATATTGATATTGATGATAATATTGATAATAATAAGGGCGATGTCAGGAGAGGGGTAGGACTACTCAGATCTACTTATGTATGAAATAGAAACAAGGGTTTCTTCTTGAATTTCAGAGCTTCTCCAGAGTTATAGTCAAAATTCAAAATGTCCTTGAGCAATACACTGAACCCCTGGTTGCTCCTGATGTGCAGGTTGTATATCCATAGTTTCCTTGAAAATCATCCATCACCGTGGAGGATACTGTACAGTTTTCAGTATGAATGGGTGAAGGTAATGCATATGTATGTCAAGCGCTTTGGATAAATGCACCGTTTAGGGGTTACTTATGAGCCGAGAATGCTGGGTTGTTCATATTGCAGCCACAAAATTTAGACATGTTGTATTTTGAAGAGAATTATAAAAGTGTGTGACTCTGAGTGTACAATATTTATGAAATAGTGTTAGTGTTATATTACCATAATTGATGATGATGTATCATCAATCATTCACAGTGCTTCTTAAAAAGGCCTCTCTCATCACATCTCATGTAATGGTGAATACATTAAAATTGACATTATTGTTGATGCGATGTAAATTATTGTGAGTACCATTCATGGTTCTGGAAGATGCTTCTATAAACCTGAACTATATTGGTAGATTGATCACTTCGGCTGCTCTTTCATCCTACAAATAACTGAGCGAGAATAGTTGATAAACTGCTTTATTTAAGCACTTTGACAAGGCACTGATCTTCACTAAATGTGGGCTTGCAGGAACATTTTGCATGGACATAATGTCAGTGGTGTTTCAATCCTTTTTATATCAAGGCCCATTGTTAATTTGGCATTTGAGCCAGAGACCACTATTTTGATGAGATTTAGCCTTGTCGACCCAAACCTAAAGAATATTTTTGCTGACATTGTATACAGTGTTTTCTAAAATTAGTGGGGTTGCCATGGGGAACCCCACTACTGTTATTGTGATGACTGTATTTTTTCTGTAAACCTTTACTAAACCTTTACTGATATCTATTTTGTAAACTTCCAGCCAATGAGAAACCACTGTTCTAGATGACATGACTAAAGCATGTTTCAAAATTGGTAAGTCATTACTCATTAGGGGGTACTGCATGTATCGACTGAGAATGTGTATGTTGCTCTACACCACAGGGTTCAATGAATGAACCTAGAAAACCTAGACAGCGGTGGAGAGCTTTAGGACTCAGAGCAGCTGTTGTACCACAAGTGGTGAGGCCAGTGCAGCATCACGTCACCATTACATCAGTGGGGCTAACATCTCGGTCGCAGATTACAATACCATCAGGGCAACCCCACTTGCAAATTGCAATTCATTCTAGTTTTAACTACAGTTGTATATCGCTTACGAACTTAGAGGAAAAGGCACTTGAATGCGGGTTTTTGCATTTGATGGGCAAATGAAATTATATCAATTCAACTATACAACATAATGACATATCCCTTAGCAATGATCAAGCACTCCCGATGAAGCCAGTCGATTTGACAGATGTGCTGAAAAAACTGTTGGACAGGTATCAAACTGAAAAGAGATTGCTCTGAGTAACCACACTATTTATTCAGCCACACAGCCAAAAAGACACACACGCGCGCGCGCGTGCGCACACACACACACACACACACACACACACACACACACACACACACACACACACACACACACACACACACACACACACATTAACAATTCTATTCTCATCCTTTCATCTCGCTAGGGTCAAGGCCTCATATTTTGTCAGCTGAGTGTCAGTGATCACAACCAGCTCTGCCTAATTGATTCTGATTGATCACAGTCACATGACACCCACTACATGACACACACACACACACACACACACACACACACACACACACACACACACACACACACACACACACACGGCTGGTGGGAGCTACACATGCCTATCTATGATGCATAGAATGCATGAGCAGCATGGATGTTTGAAAACCGAGAACATCAAGGACACCAGACAAAGAATCATCCAATGGCTTGCTGCTCGTTCAGTGCATCTCAAACAGAACGTATGCACTGCAGTGCGCGACAGCATGCTGTGATCACTTAGCACATTGCTGTGTCTTTCATATCAATTTCACGAGAAGTTCAGCAGCGTGGGTCTAAAGGAGAGAGGTGTACCAACACACTCCAACATACCTCCCGGTACAATGTTGTTGTTGTTTATGGACTCATTCAGTCTTCATGCATGCCTGAATTCACTTATGTGTATGAGATCAATCCCCTTCACTCCCACGCTTCAAAGTGTGCAAAATATAACTGAGGGGAAAAATATATATATACCGTACCAGTACGTAGATAGTTTTGTTTTTTTACTTTCTGTCTGTCCAACAGCAATGCTTATGTAACTGTTCTCTTCACACAGTATAACAATTTAACTGATGCATTGGATCATAAAGTACTTTATGCTTCATCGATCGGTAGTTGATTCCAGATCTTCATTAAGGATGGCTGCCGCATAATAAAAACAACAAACAGGGACTATTGCTCATTCAGTGTCCATCATGCTAAAATGCAATTTGTGAATTGCAAAGTGCATGTTGAAGGAATATAAGCAGAATGAATACAATCGGAATCAATGGGACAAAGGACACAAGATACAATGGGGAGAGAGAATGGCATGACCTCCAGACATATAGATTCTCCAAGGGCCCCTGAGCTTTTCCATGTGAGAGCAGGAGAACACACACACACACACACACACACACACACACACCACACGCACACGCACACGCACGCGCACGCGCACGCAGGTCTGTCAGGACCTAGGTTCCAGGGGGTCCCCTTGCAGTACTGAAGTCAAGATGTCAAACTCCTTCCTCCCTGTTGCCATCTGAGATCACCACTTTGGTACTTCTTCTTGCATACAGTATACAACCTTCTACAGTCTATTACCCGTAGTAAGTTGGGAGGAACAGGCCTTAAGGATCTTCATCATTCTGCTTCTGTGAAGTCAACAATGCATCACATGTAATCAGCCAGCAAATCTAATCAAAGGAGATGAAGAAGAGAACCACACAGGGCGACAGAAATGTAAAAAATAGTTAAATTCTTTAATAAAAAATACATTTATAAATTCGGCAGCATCAACTTCTCTAGCACAGTTCCATCAACCCGGGAAGTAGGAGAAAATACAACAAAAAACAACTGTACAATAGGCGTTAAACCAAAACACAGAGAAGATACTTCAAAATGAATAGAGGCGAACGTCGGTTCAGACAATGGAACAATCGACCATAAACAACAATAACAGTTAGGGGACAAAACAGAACTCACAAAAAATATTTTCTTTTTAGATTTTGAGACACCAGAATAGGAGAACGTGGGTTTGGATTGATCCTAGAACAACACAAGGTTCAATTCAGTCTTTCTAGTACATCTACAGCAGCGTGGTATGAAAACAAACAAGAACAAAAACAATCAGAACCATCACATCGCCAGACAGGGGAGGCAGCATCTATTAAGCACTTTATAAAAAGCATCAGTTTTTCCGCACCACACCCCGGCCCCCCACAATCTGATCGGGCCCGGTAGACTTCATTACATTGCAGTGTCGCACACACCCAAAATTGTTTGCGTTGTGTTGCATTGCAAACATGTAAATGCACTATTTCTGGTGAGCGCAAACAGTGAGCGCAAGTCATAATGCAACTAAATGAAAACGGTACCAGGGATCAGTGTACAATACATGGTACAGCTCCACAACACACCCGGAGACAAACATTCCACAGAAGCACCATTTACTCAACAATGCGTCAGATGGACATATTTTGTTCCGGGTGCATCAGGGTGCAGTATTACACGGTCATATGGCGACGGACGCACTGCACTCACAAATGGCGATGACATTGCCTGAGTTACACATTGGTGTGCAGAAGACGGCATGAGAGATCACATGTACCCTAGCAGCCACATTACACACAGAAGAGGGAAACAGATCTTAAGAGGGTGCATTACAAACCCGGAACTCAAAAAAGAAACATCTGGGTGCCTCCTCTCGGTGGCTCTGCATGGCCTAATCCTTCATGAAAGCCAGCCGACACCTGGGCTGGCACTTGGCACTGATCCACCTTGTAGGTGCTTATGAAAACATGCAAGGTTTCGGCCCAGTTCTGCGACCTCGGGCGAGAGGTCCTCGGGAACAGATGGAGGAGACGGCTTGGTTTGAAATGCAGCCAAAAAGCCTCTGCATGTGGACAGCGCAGCGTTAGCCAATCAGAAACACTGGGTGTATTCCAATCCTTAGTGTGATTCCAGCAGGGGGTCCCCAGAAAAAGTAGATAATGTAGCATTACAGTCATTTTTAACCTTATTATTCATTTATGTTAAATGTAGACTATTAAAAAGCAGATTTACAAGCTCACAGCATGTCACTTCGTGCCACGCTGCAAGTTTGTACATCTAATATTTTTGAACATTTTTTTAAAAATCTTGTAAACATTTGAAATTTTGGAATAATTTAGATTTTTTTTGTTTGTTTGTTTTACATAAACAAACAAATTCTTCCCTTCTGGGGTCCCTGGCACAACCATAAAAGTTGTTTAATAGGCCTCTGGTCATAATAGGTTAAAGCCAACGTACTCCATGCAGCGACTGGACAAGTGTTCACTCCCAGATGGTTTCTTCTGACAGAATATGATGGAAAATACATGCCCAAGCTGATGCCTTATCCCCCCCTCCCCGTTTTTAATTTATTGCCTTCGGAAAAGCTGCTGACCAAAAGTTCACCCTGGTGGTTTTTAAGTGGATTCTAAGTATTATGGAGGAGGCCGTGTACACGTCCTGACACCACTGCCAGCGCAGTATAAACTGCATGCAGAGAAATACTAAGTCGGCAGGAGCGTTTTCAGCTGATGGATGGATGCCGCGTGGACAAAGTGCATAGAAGGAATTGAGAGTTCATTGAGGACAACATGGGAAGTTTCCACTGACAAAGAGGCATTTCTTTTATATAATTATGCCAAGATTATTGTTATTACCGTTTGTTCATACATATCTCTTGATTCAAGGGTCCACGTTAAAATAATTTAACAGACAATATTTGTTCTTTCTTGCTCAATCAGCTCAAAAGTTCCAAAATATATATTAAAATAAGAGAAAATAAAAACAATAATCTGTGCATTACACTATTCGCTGCAAATGAATAAACTTAAAACATCTCTTTTTACATAATATCTTTACACTTTAGACTCTGTGCATAACAATTCTCTGTTCTTTGCCTGGGATACATTTATAAATCAATTTGATCCAGGCAATGACCTTTGAACCCTACATTAGTTTAGAGTCTACAGGTTGAGCAGTAATAAGGATATAAAGCAACATTTTTTTGAGCAAACTCCCCTAAACAAAGTGTCAAACACTAACCTAGCTGCTTTACCTTTTTAAGAATCAAACCTAAGAACTTTTTTTTTTTTTTAAGTAACATAGCCACATCAGCCATATACAGTAATATTTTAATTAAAAATAGTCAATCTGCAAGCTCCAAAGTCTGTAGAGCTGCTGTTTTTGTTATATTTTTGTTCAAAAAGTTTTTACTGTGGTAGAACTCTTTTCTTTTTCATATTTATTCTATTTATTTTACTTGTCAGTCAAACAACTTCATATGATTTAGCTTGTAAGAGCTGCTTACTTTCAGAGATATTTCTGAAGTAATAACGTGACTAACCTACTGCAACAGTGGATGTCTGAACAAAGTGCTAATATCTTGTGCTTTTCAACCCAATATCTGGCTTTTTCCTCATGAGGATTTAGCTGTAGGGATTCAACCGTTTAGGTCATATTTTATACTATTTTATACTCTCTCGTACTATGTTTTTGTACTGTACATGCTTGCCTTGCAGATCTATTTTTGCACTATTTGGGGAAACTTCTGAAACGGTTTGCCAATAAATGACATTTATAGCCAAACATTTATAGCCCAAAACAGAGACAGTGGTTAAGTGACACCTCATTCAACGTTGTCAACAATACAAAAGGACAAAAACTAAAATGCTCCTTAGTTGGTCAACAGTGTTAACTGTGGCAGTGATATTTCCAGTGAATGGGATAACTGTGCCATTAGTCAATGGAACAGATGCCATTGTTTAAGCATACTGAATCTGTTGGGATATGAAAGTGCCCTCAACCAGGCAGTAAGAAATAAGGTCAGCACATACGACCAAATGACCCTGAATGCAGAAGCTTGCCAATACAGTTACACAGAGTGCCAACAGTATCTTTAACTTTCTAAACATTTCAGCCACTTAAGTCCTGTATACATACAAATAGACTGAAAATAGCCCACCCACAAGCTCACAAGCACTGCATCTGACATGTTCTGAGCTTTTACATGGGATATTTTCACTTTCACTGTAATTATTCTTTTTTCTTTTCTCTTTTTTTTTCCTGAAAAACTTTGCGTAATGTCATTCCCAAACAGTAGCGACACCGACTTGGAAGTAACGTAGCCCATAGCTTCCCTGCCAATGACTTTCAATGATGAAACAAGAAAACATGTCCTCATGGCATGCGGCCAACGGCGAGAACATTCGCACAATGAACTGTGTGCCTGCCGGGTTCCATACAAACAACATGCGTCAATCTTCCACATGGCTGTCCCAGGCAGTCTGCAGACAGCACTACTGTATGTGTGTCTGATGAGTCTAAGAGAAAAGGAGGGATGGGAGCAGACTCCATCCATCCATCAATCCATCCATACGCTTATGATGACTGATCCATGGCATGAGTATAGTTTAGCTGAGAAAACAGCCGTCGCTAGTACAGATGTTCATTATCGCCTGCAAGAATAAAACAAAAAAAGAATGAGAGAGATTCAATTTAGAAGTAATGCCTAACAGTATGGCACCCATTATAGTGACACAGAACTACTATAGTGACAGTTTTTGACAGTGGAAAAAGGGTAGTCAACAAACATTTTCTCAGAGTTTTTGTCAAGACAATTAACACTGGAATAAACATGCCCATCCGACCACATTTAAGTGTTCTTTGGAGGGGTGTGGGCCAAGCACATGGACCCAGAAAAGGTAGGACACCACTGGCACACAACACTGGCTCATTTATATTGCTCTATATTGGAAGGGGTAGCAATTAGCAGCAGTTAAGACCAGCCCCTGAAGCTCATCCGCAACGGAAATGGGCGAAATAATTAAACATCTTGGGACATTTTGTCTTAGTAACTGTGTTTCGATTTCTTCAAGCGATGTCTAAGGAAATATTTACCACACAGTCAATGTCTGCAGGGCAGATCATTATAGGAGAACATTTCAAATACACAGCAGACACAACAGGGGTGTACTTGTGTTGTCTGCTGGGGTGGAGAGTATAATTGCTTAAGTACTGTACATAAGTACACGTTTGAGGCACTTTTAGTACCATAACGCTCAGTGGAATCTAATATTGTACCACTGTATTTACTTCACTATTATTACACTTTAGTTAGTTTGTAGATTTCTATTATTATAAGACATGCATTAACCACTTCAATCCTATTTGAACTAAAACACTGCATTGTATGCTTGTAGCTATCTGCTATTTTCAAAAGATTTATGTATACATTTTTATACATTTGAAACCTGTGAAATGGGACATTGCACATTTGCATATCAGGTACTTTTGCACTCTTACTCAAGTAACTTTTACATTCAAGACTTTTACTTGTAACTTCCATTATACTTCTACAATGCAGCATTGATACATTTACTTAAAGCAAAACAAGTATACTTTTATCACCACTGGTACTGTGTGTACAGTACACTGTAATGTTTAGTCAGGTTTATCCATTGTATCTGCTGGTGTAGCAGTCGGACCTAAAGCTGTCACGGGTAGATGGATGCTTATTGCTTGCCATTAAAAGGTGTTTAAAAAAGGAAAGGTCTCACTAGCAACGGTGCTGCAATCTGTTCAAGATATCGGGCTATAGTGTGGAGATCGATACAACTCATAGTTTAGAGAACTGATTCTGAAGCTGCACTCTGGGGACCTCTATTCACCGTCTTCTGACGGAAACTGCAAAATGATGGAGAGCACACACAAAAAAAGAATGTCACCCACTTCTTTAACCCAGTAAACCTGTGATATGACAGTAAAGCCGATTCTACCAAATGGACCTGCACAGACCAAATGGGCCTTTATACACTTTATTACACTTTGTTCCATTTGCACTCTCTCAACATTAAATTCACATCACATAAAGACGCATTTCTTTCACAAATTATGTCCCGTTCCGGTGCTTAAAACAAACTCTGATTTATGTGATCACTGACTCCAAATGAACTCAGACCACTTTGTAGTGAACTGTACTGAGTTCACGCTTCTCTTGAACTACTGTGTCCCTTTTCTTTTGACCCACTTTTGTTTTTTCAAGCGAAATATTACATTTTATGTAAGATATAGTGAGGCCACTGGAGTTGCCTGTTTCATCCCTCTCTCTCTTTCTCTCTCAGATCCTGACAAACTTAGAAGACACTTTTTGAGAACAGTGGGGAGAGAAAAGACAAAGGAATCAATAGAAAAAAGGAAAGAGTACCTCTGCCTAACTGTGGACCCGTAGTTATCCAGCAGCTGCGTACACGCCACCTCCAGGTTCCAGTCACACATCTCTAGCAGCTTCAAACACTCCGTCCTGCTCTTCAGACCGAGGCAGAACAACTGTTCCACCTGGGAAGAGAAGGAGGAGGGCAGGGGAAGATGAGAGGGAGATTGGATTTATCCGGGCCGTCACGCACGCACACATAGACAGAGGGGTGGATGGGTGGGTGGGTTGGTGGTGCAGGCGAGGATGGTGGTTGCAGAAACAAAAGAAAAACAAAGTTAGGAGAGGCTGACTCTTTGTTGTTGCGTGTTTCATCCAGTACAATACACATTACAAAAAGGGGAGCTTTGCACAGAGCAGCGTGTTCTTCTTTTCGCTGGCATTTCTTTGTTTTGACGTGACACACCTGGTGAATACAAATAACCTCATCGGACTCCGCGACGACTGCATGTGTATGCATTTGTAGTTCTGTTATAGAGGAACAGTTGTGTGCATACAGTGTGTGCGTGTGAGAATTTGTGAGTTTGCATGACAGCAATTTTAAGTCAATGTATAGCCTACAGTGGTTCTCAACCAGCAAAGTGGTCTGGGAACCAGCAGTGGTCCTTGAGGGGGTTCCACTTAATCCCCAGATAAATGAGACTTAGTAGCCAAATGGACCCTTATAGATCTTTAACTTGTGAGATGGATCACCAGAGAGTTAACTTTTTGTTAAACAGCTGCATTGCTTTAATAACAATTATAATAGACAATAGACATCCAAACAGGTTAAATGTCATCAAATGGTCGTCTGTGGCCCAAATGTCGAATAAATAATGGATCTTGACACCAAAAAATGTTGAAAAGGACTGCAGCACGCCTATAGGGTTACAGTGGTTAAACTAATTCAGCTGGGGACCCCCTGGAACCCCCTCAAGCGTCCTTGGGGGTGCCCGGACCTCACTTTGAGAACAACCACTATACAGACCACTGACAGATGTGAGTCTGCAGCGGTGCAGACATTAGGCTATTTAGAAGCTCCATGTTAAGCGCGGTGCATCATTAGTATGATCCTATAAAAAGGTCTTTACTTTGATGTAGTACAAAGATAAACTACTACGCTGTTTATCACCGTCTGCCTTATGCACGTTATGCACCGCAAATGTGTTTTCTTGGTTACTTATTCAGTGGTGTGGTAAAGTGGATGCTATAGAGTACACTATCATGATTGCACCTATTATATCATCTGTGGCATCAGAAACCATTCCCTTTTGTTTGTTTTAATGGGATATTTTATACTTTGTCATAATGACAGTGGACATGCCAAAGTGAAGAGATGCATAACAACAGGTTTTTTTTTCCCACCATTTGACAAGCTCAAAATCACACAGAGTTGCCAGGTTGGAAGTGGTTAAGTCTGTCTGCGGGTATGATCAATATTTAACTACTATATTTATATAATAAATATTTATCGAACGAAAGTATTCACAGAGAGCTTGTGAATAAATAATAACTGCACTGGAGTCGCTGGAACATTTCCATTTCCTGAAAGGTAGCGGTTTTGTGACTTAGGATGTTTCCAATGAACAGCGATAACTCGTATCTACGAGAGATTGATTCGCCCACTGTTTCGCCATTATGTACACGGAATGTGGAATAAGCACTCTAGTAAAACATCAGTGTGCTGCTCAAACATTTTCATGGCAAGCACCTCCAAAATGATATGTATGTACTGTATGCTCCGCCAAAGATTCCTGGGGATCTTCATGACAGTTGCCTGCAACCCACCACTTGCACCACAATTCGAAATAACCTCGACATTTTCTAGGTTTTTATCGATTCTTTGCTTTATTTAGCCATTTCATTCTTTTGCTAGCCTGGCTCCTGTATCGGCAGATTTACTGCCAGGGTCTGGTGACTCCACAGAAAGGCATGGGTTTTCTCGGTTGAAAATAACAAACTGAATAACCGTGACACAAAATGAAAATTCAATGCTGTTCTTTTGAAGCTCTTTGTGTTTAATTTCCTGCCTGGGATATTTGTTGGTTTATTTATGTCTTTGGACTACCATGTAATTAGTTTATGTGGTGAGGAGCTTTGAAGCGCTGGTTTCACTATGCATTATAAAGGACATTTGATGATTGACGTAGGCTGCGCACTGGAACATTTACATGTGTCAATGTCTGAGCGTGACACATTAACTGAGCTCAGAATGACACCTCTGAGCTGCACTACAGCAGTGATTCTCTAATTTGAACTGTATTTGAACTGTTTGTTGATTCACCTTGATGGAATAATGGTCTTTTTCTGTTTTTTCTTTCTTGTTGGGAGAAAAGTCATCCCAGTCCCCCCCCTCCCAAGGTCAAATGGAGACCTCCGCCCCTCCCAAAGGGGTCTCACTGTACTACAATACCTTGAGGTAATGCACAGCTTTCTGGATGCTCCAGTTGTGGTTCTGGAGGGCAGCCTGACACTCCTCCAGTGTCACACCATGGACCGCTTCCTGCACCTGAACAATAAACAAGACACAACGAGACACGTCCAGAGTGGTCAACACCTGTTCACACTGAGCAAGCTTTTCCTGCAAACTTTCAATGAGAAATCGTTCAAACCCTTGTTCGTGTACACTACAGTAATGTGCAGTGTTCCCAGCTCAACATTTGCCTGTGAGCAAATTAACTACTTTAGTAGTTACTTTAGTTCCATTTTCTTTTCCTTTAAGCCAGTGGTTTTCAAACTTTTTAATTACGAGGACTTATACTCTCAGAGTAACAGGCACTGAAGTGTCCCTTTGGAAGACTCAAGGAACCCTGAGGGTCTATGGACCCTTCGAGAACCACTGCAAGCTGGAACTTGTCAAAACCACATCCGGTGAATAATGTGACAAATTGTTAAGCAGTCACTTCATATTTTCCAATTGCTGTAATGACATGCCGTGGCATTGTCTGCCGGCTCTTTGTAAAGAGGTACACACAGCCGAATGCTACGCCGCGCTGTGCCAGTGTGTGACCCCTTAACAGATTATAGTCACCATGATTTTACAGTATGTGATCACTATTTTCTGTCCATACTTACTTTCTGTAATGGTGCTTAATTATAGACAATGATGCCAATGAGACCCATATTACGCATACCACGTCCTTATGCAGTCATGTACAAAACTCTGACTTTGTAAAAGGTGAATAAGTATACAATGTAAGGTTTATGTGAGGACAGGCTGGACGTGCGTGCGTGCGTGTGTGCGTGTGTGTGTGTGTGTGTGCGTGCATGTGCGTGTGCGCGTGCATGTGTGTGACACACAGAGCATACGTTGCTCCAGCTCAGGTATTTTATGACTGTCTGTACAGCCATCTGTTCCATCCACTGCTCCAATATTCAGAACCAACATGCTCCTAAGTGCTGTTGGAGTGCATGCATGGATACTAATGACAAGTGTTGGGCTTCCATTTGTCTGATTTGGTGGCCTAAATAAGTATGCTTTTAACTGTTTTTTTATTTATTATTCTTTTTTCTTCTTTTTTCTTCTCCTTTTTATTATCTCTTTTTGGAAAGTGGTCATACGTTTGTAAAATAATTTGGCTGCATTTGACCCGCAATTGGATGTGAAAGTGGTGTGTTTTTTAAAGGCAGAGATATGCACAGTCCTGTGTGTGTGTGTGTGTGTGTGTGTGTGTGTGTGTGTGTGTGTGTGTGTGTGTGTGTGTGTGTGTGTGTGTGTGTGTGTGTGTGTGTGTGTGTGTGTGTGTGTGTGTGTGTGTGTCACTCTGTTTGTCTGTCTGTCTGTGCGTGTGTGTCGCTGCCCAAGTGCGTGCATGACTGTACACAAACACATTCATATTTTGGCCGGCAAACGTGAATGGAACATCGTGTATTTCTGCTAAATGAGCTGCTTTCTAAACACATTCATTTCTGGTGCATCTGAATGTCACTTTTCTCATGTGCAATTTTTCAAGAGTGAGCCTTTCAGACAAACTGTCCAACGCTAAAACACACCTTAACCAATTGTTTGTAGCAGAAAACCCACCAATAAGACCTTACTCAATACAGGTTAACTAATCACTCTCAGCCGTCACTGCAGCGATAGGCAGACTGTGGGAACTGAGCTGAGAGCCTTCACAATAAAAGCTTCACAAGCAAAAGCTTTCACAAATTGACCCACAATAAAGAGGAAATGGATTCATTATTATTTTTAGGTTTGAACTTCAATCTATAGGAAAAAAAATAAATCAATTTTGAAACAAATAGAGAAAAGGGAACAAAAAATAACTAATATATTATATATATATATATATATATATATATATTATATATATATATATATATATATATATATATATGTATATATATATATATTTATATATATTATATATATATATATATATATATATATATATACATTTTTCTTTTTTCTTTTTTAAACCATAAACATTAGTTCAAAATGTTAAAATATGAACTAGGAACAGTTTTGTGAACTGTGAACTGAACTAGTTAATAATCCCAACACTGGGCGTGCTCGCGTGCATGAGAGAGTGCGTGTGTACATTATGTATCTGTGCGAGTGTGGGAGCATGTGTGCATGTGCATGTGTGCATCAGTGTTTGTTTCCCATTCCTTGTAATTGTTATGCAGACACAGACAAACAAAACCCACACAGTGTGCCTACAATTTTACAAATATAATAATACACACATGTTCACTCACACAAGCAGCATGGCATAATGTCACACACACCTTCCTATATGAGAGGATGTTAGATGGTTAAGGCGACCAACTACTCAAACATGGCGATCTGTTGCCCTCATCTGTTGAACAGCAGTAACTGTAGGCGTTACTGTATATAACAGACTGGGGCAACAAAGGACACATGGACAGTGGTGGAAGAAGAACTAGACTCTACCTTACTGTTATACGTAGGGTAATGATATGTTTAAGTAAATACTCTACTAACTAGAGTAAAAGTATCAATAGAAATAGTATGTCTCAATTTGACATTCAAAATGTACAAGTATTTGTGGCAAAATGACAAGTAAAATGAACAAAAATCCTTTGACAATAGCAGACGTACAAGCGATGTGAGCTTGTTCATTGGCTATTTTTAAAAGATTAAAGTGTATATACAAACGTAAGCCTTAAGCGGTGTCTTGAAATAATAATAAACTACAGTAGATCTGCACTCATTAGAGTGCCAACTTGCATACTGCGCACAAGTAGGCCATGGCTTTATACTTCAAGGGACGGTCAAAGACCGACGACTGCGAAACTGATTGCTTAACTTGAGCTCTTACTGTATATTTAATGAACAGGCTTATTTAATGGATATGAAGTTCACTTAGTTTCCACCACAGCAAATGAATACTTCCGTGCACAGCCATGAATGAAGCCATTTAACAAACAATTGATGAATGCATTGTGCCTTGGCTAAGCCAGCAGCGTGTGCAGCGTACAGTACCCTTAGGGCACAGTGTTTCTAACATCCCTGTATGCCTGTCTACAGCTGCTAACCAGCCGGGGGCTGGAGTGCTCACGGCCATCTCCTTCTCCTGCTCATCCCATGAGGATTAATGCTGAACCATGCTGCCTGCCTGGAGGCACATTTACAACCCCTCGTCTCTGTGACAATAATGTCATGCTGGGTGCTATAAATCCAGGCACACTTACAGTATGTATACTCAAGTACTATATTTCAGAACAGGAGTCCAAGTTTTGAGGTAGAGTTGCTTTTGCCACACTTTCTACTTCTGTTCCAACTAATAATAAATCAGAAAGGTCATCAGTAACTGAAGCCCTGGTTACTGATGAGCTAGCTGATTTACTATTACTATTGGAAAACTGATTTTAGTTTATTTTCATACACTTAGACCAGTGGTTTTCAACCTAACCAAATGGACCGGTCCATTTGGGTTCATTTACGCTCTGCTACATAACCAGATGGTTAACCATCTGGTTGGTTAACCAATTTAACCATCAGGTTAACCAACGTAGCTGGGGACCACCTGGAACCCTCTCAAGGACCACTGTGGTCCCCGGGCCACTGGTTGAAAACCTTTGACTTAGAATCAAATAAAGGTTTACACAGAGCTTTTTACTTAATATACACTGTAATATACAATGTGCATAGTACACTACAGCATTTTTACGTTGCAGTATTCCTACTTTTTTACTGAAGTAAATAAAAGAAGAAATGGGAGCACTGCTTCCACCAATGCAGCTTTCCATCCTCTCGTCTTGTCGATGACAAACATCATCATCCTGGGTTTAGCAGAGACAGACAACAACACTCCAGAAGTGGGATCTACACACTCAAGAGGCCCGGGAATTAAAGTGAGATGGATTTGTCCAGGACAACAGCACTCGATATTTATTCATATTTACAAAAAGCAATCAGCATAGGATTATGGGAGTCACGAGGCAGAGAAATTAAAGCGGAAATCCGTGACAGACTAAAAAGAGAATATATAGTAATTTAATACTGACATGCTGCAGTGTTTTGACACCCGCTGTTGGTGAGGTAGAGGGCAGATATTTTTTTTTAGCATTCGGCATATAAGGATCATTCATCCCGTGATATTCAATTCTTTTCATATTAATTGTTTATTTGGCATTTAGGTCATGGACCACAGATTACATCTCAGGCCTGAGACTATGGAATTTGCTTGTCCGGTAAATCATTTGTCCATAATTCCACACTGTATTGAAACATTGGTCAAGATACAATTATTTTACATACTCCAATTGTGTAGACTTCTTCTAAATTAATAATGCAGTTGTTTAGCAATAATGTAATATTTCAACATACAATGAAACCAAATGAACCCATACATGGTCTCTTTTGAGAGCATGAAATGAAACATATTTTGAGTGCGTAAATGAAATTAAATGACCATATAGGTCCATTTGGTTTCATTTTATGCTCCATTCGTGCATTTGATTAGCAACTCTCCAAGATTTAAGCTAGGGAACCACCTGGAACCCTCTCAAAGGCCACTAGTTGAAAACCACTATATTAATCCATCCAGTTTGAAAAAACAAAACAAAACAAAACAAAAGTTAAAAGGAGCATAAAATGTGGACTCACCATTTTGACCCTGTCGGCCGTGCAGCCTCCTCCTGGCGCTGCCAGCCCATCAGAGCAGACCCGAGGCAGGCTGACCGAGGTCTTCATCCCTGACCGCACGCCCACGCTGCCCACGCTGCCCACGCCACCCAGGCTGCTGTTGTTGTTGGAGGAGAAGTTGGCCTTCAGCTCGCCAGCCTGGACCAATCCCTGGCCCTGGTGGGCGTGTCCCTGCAGTGGCTGGCTGTTGACCACCTACAGGGACGTACCGTCAGGTTACATGTGCTCAGGTACTGTGTTGGAGGTTTTAGTACTGTGTTGGTGTGTGTGTGTGTGTGTGTGTGTGTGTGTGTGTTGTGTGTGTGTGTGTGTGTGTGTGTGTGTGTGTGTGTGTGTGTGTGTGTGTGTGTGTGTGTGTGTGTGTGTGTGTGTGTGTGTGTGTGTGCGTGCCACCAGGGGGTCAGTTACACCAAAAACACATATAATGCTGTTATATGTTTTTGTTCTTTACTTATTAGTATTATGTATACTGTATATTAACTATACTGTCCTTTTAACTTTTTTACTCTTTTCTTTTATATGGACCCAAGGGTCTGAAATAAAATTTATTATTATAGCTGAACAGAATTTAATATAGATAATACATTTGCAGGAAACGAAGATGCAATCGGTTCCCACGCTACATCTCAGAGGCACATATTGTATTGCACTCCTCGATTATTGATTTTTTTTATTATTATTATTACAAACCCACATTTTCTAACCTATCTGTATATGGTCCTCACAAATGTTCATGACAAATCGTTACATTTTTCTTCTCCTACTCCGTTTGTGTCCTATAGGATTGCTGTGGACACTTCAGAAACCCATTAGACAGACATCATCGTTAGGCACATTTTTTTTTTTTCAGTGAGAACAATGGCTTTCATTCCAGCATGCTAACTTTCCAGAAATAGAAAGCCAGGATCAATGAGGTCACTGGTAGGAGGTGAGAATAGTGACCGCTCCTCTGAGACACAGATTGAATATTGATTTCTTTTGTAATATTGATTTATGTGCCAATTTATTGTCTTAAAATGTTTTTTCTTTGTTGGTAATCACCTGTCTTATCTAGTATTGAGTACTAGAGTCAGAGAGCACCATGGGAGCTAGATACGCTTTACAGACTATTATGGTAGTTGCGGAGGTTGCTGTATTTAGAGTCCCCAGCAAAACAAACCAGGTTTAGTCCTCACTAGTGTCTTGGCTTGTTCACTCTCATTTTCACAAAGCAGTTACAGAAGTGTGCAAAGTGCACACGATTCCATCTGTTAAAAGATGGAATCGTGTCCTTTTCCATTGTGTCCTGTCTAGATTTCTAGTTTCTGAATAACATAATATTCAAAGATTTGCACCACGTTTTCACGATTTTTCAAAAATAGCAGAGATACAAGCTCATACAAGCTTGTAGATCTGCTATTTTTCAATAGTTAAAACATAGTGCTTAGAACACCAGAACGCGTTCAGTACACTAAGGGTGCGTTCCGATACCGCAGCTTTAACACTCGCTCACTCCCTCGCGTCCTCCACTCGCCACCTCAGCTCCGCCCCCAGCGAGGAGGAGAGGAGGAGATGCGAGGACAGAGTGGTCAAGTGGATTTGACATGAGATTCGGAATGTACTCAAGATGTCATTTCAAAGCGACGGCACGTCCGCGATTGCTTATGACGTTCATTACTTCAATTCAATGGGCTTTATTGGCATTGGAAAACACATGTTTACATTGCCAAAGCAAAGGTGGAGAAATATAGGCTACTGTGCACACAGCTGGATCAGCTGGAACATAGAGCCCTGCGCCTTCTGTGGTACAGTAGGCTGTATAAATGCAAGATAAACAATTCATCAATGCTGCCCACGTCATTATATTCTGGGGTAACATATGCAAAGCATTTAATCCTTCATAGTTTCACTTATATTATTATATTGTGAAGGAAATGCGACCTGCCCGCAGCTCACGCACCCCCCCCCCCCCCCCCCCAACCCTACACTGTCCCGCAATTAATAACAGTGATTAGGATGGTAGTCTCTCTGACTTGCAGTTCAGTCCACATGAATAAATACATTTTCGTTTCTGTCATTCAGAGCAGTCTGTGCATTCAGGAATGCATAGTGGATATAGCTTTTGTGGAAGATTAAATGGATATAATATCATATAGCTTTTATTTATTATCCTAATATCACATATCATGATGCAATAAAGCCACAGCCACTGCTTTGTTGTTGTACTTTCACTTTATATATGTAGGCTGCTTTATCATTCTGAAGGTCTATATTTCAGCGAAAATGTGTCTTTAACAAACATAAAAAACCTAAAAAAAAGTGTGTGTCCGTGCGTAGAGCTGCAGCGCCAGTGGAGGGGGGGGGGGGGTTATCGGGTTTCAAGCAGTGTTGTCTGAGCGCGTCTCCACATGTGGAGTGGAGGAGGAGGGCACTGGAGAAGGAAAAAAACGTGTACACGTGATGCGGACATCCGCCGAGAGGAGACGAAATGCTGCATCGAGGGAACACTCGATGTATCCTCGCTCTATGTGGCCTCAGAAGCCTCCTCGACTCCTCCACTCGCCTCCACTCGTCTCCTCGATGAGAATCGGAATGTTAACCATTTCCGGTTCACGGCTGAAATGACCCCGAGGAACCGAGTGGGAGTGAGCGAGTGGCCGAGATTTTGGGTATCGGAAACACACCCTAAGGGTTAAACCAGGGTTTTTCAACAGGGGGTCCAGGGACCACCAGCGGTCCCTGAGAGTGAACTATTCCAATTTTTTTTCAAAATAGTAAAAAAATGAGAAGGGGTTTAGGATAAGGGATTTAGGTGGTAACGAAAATGGAGCCCATAATATCTGAATTAGCACCACTTAATTAAGTAGTCTACACTGTTTTCTTTGTGAAATCCTGCCTTAAATTGTGGACAAAACCAAAATAAATCTTTTCTAGTTTTGGTGTCTCTGGGGCTAAAATGTCCTCAAACGGTGGTCCGTGGCTCAAATGCTGAATAAATAGTAGGCCCTGGTATCAAAAAGGTTGAAACCCCCTGTTTTAAACCTTTACAGCTTTGCGAGCACAAAGAGACAAATAAAATGTTTCTGCTGGGTATACATTTTCGGGAGCACCGTGCCACGGTTGGCAGAAAAATGGCAACGTCCGGGGGAAGTTAACAAACCGGAACCTTGTCCCCAGGCTTTCATTTTGCAGCGCAGATGTAAGACTGACGCTGGAGACTGACGCTGGAGTCAGAGGTGTTTTGTGATTGTTTGCTCCATGTGTGTGCATATAAAACATGTCGGGAGGGTAATGATCCTCCTACCATGGGTCTGACGGTGGCTGTGTTGGCCTGCCGCCCCTGCCGTTCCTCTGAGCCGGAGGCGTTCAGGCTCTCTGCCTCTCTGAAGAAGCGGTCGTAGCGGTCCAGGTACGGAGGCCTCTCAGGCAGGAGGTAATAGTGGGTGTTGCTGATCTTGCGGCCGTCGCGGACGATGGGGAGGATGCAGGGACCCTTGCTGCTGGACGAGTCTTTCCCCTGGGCCTGGCGGGATGTTGCCAACATCATATGGAATGTTAGGGGATGATTAATTTTCAGTCGTCTCAAATCATGTGTGTTTTGGATTTCACACTGGACCGTCAAAATTACTTCTCATTTCGGTTCGACTTTTAGGCTTTAAAACTGTTTTTATATAGTGAAAAATCTACTATTTTTGAACATGTTTGGAAAAAAAAGAAAAGTATTTTTTCCAACAGATGAATTCATGCAGATGAACAGAAATGATTATGCTAATTTAAGCATCCTAACACATTCCATGCCACCCTTCAGGGGGCAATTCTGTCTCAGAGTGCCAACAACTTCAGCAAAAAATGTTGTTAAATGAAATCTTATGAATCTCGTAAATCGCACACTAGTAGAGGAGCGCTATAAATACAAGAAAAACAAGGCATGGCATAGAGTGGGTTTATCAACTGGGAACAGGCTCATGGATCATGTAATAATTGCCACTAATTGCCATTAATTGCCTACCTGGGCCTGGATCACTTTGGGGGCGGCGTATTTGGGGTCCGAGGCGAAGCTGTGCGTGGTGGGCATGACCTTCCCGGGCGAGGTGGAGAGGTAGGTGCCGGCGTAGGGGTGTGAGGAGGAGGAGGAGGAGGACGAGGAGCAGAGGCCGAGGGGAGACGGGGTGCAGGGCACACCGGGGCTCCCAGAGTAGTTTCTCTGCGGGGGAGAGCCCACCGCCAGGCCCATGGGACTAGGAGTCCTGGAGCCGGGCTGGGACAAGGGGTCCCTGGGGGGGATCTGAGGCGGCCGGTCCCTGCCGCGGTCCGGGCCTGCCGACGCGGCCGCATCCTCCACGGTCGGCGTCGGGGACAGAGAGTGTTCCCCCGACCAGCGGGACGGAGCGTAGTCGCCCTTCTTGACGGGCCGAGGGGGGATGGGGACGCGCGGGGGGATCTGCGGCTTGTCCTCGCCGCTGAACGACAGGAAGATCTGCCGGTGGGGGTCCTGCTGAGGGGTCTGGGGGGACGTGGCCGAGGGCGGAGGAGGTGGAGGAGGAGGAGGAGGAGGGGGGGCCCCCGTCGGCGGCACGTTGAGCCTCCGCATGCACTCCTGCTGGAGCTCCTGGAAGATCTCAGCCGACTGGGAGAAGGACGTGGAGAGACCCTGGCTCTGCTTGCTGGGGAGGAAGAGGTTGTCCTCCAGTTCCCCCCTGGAGACGGGGGGTCCCTGACCAACGTCACTCTGCTGTTCCTCTTCCTGTGGCTGCGGCTGGTCGGCACTGTTGATGGAGCTCACCTGGGGTGGACACAGAGCAGTAATCCATGAACGACTGAAGGGGAATAGTTAGGAACCAAATGAACCCTAAGACACGGGTCTGTAGCAACAGGGGCATGAGTGCTAAAAAACAACAACGTCAAAATAATGTGTCTTCATACAGTGCTGTAGATCAAAGCTTTTCAGGCTGTGACTCAGAAATTATTCCACCCTGACAAGCTCTTGAAGTGTAGCAGTTGAGACACTGAATTCAGTTTGGACTGTTCTTGTTCTTCAGATAAATACTGTGAAAAATAAATATTGTTAGTCAGGCGCTGCCAGCCAGGTCAACACAGAAGGGCTAATGCATGCTTTACTTTTATCACCAGCAGGATAGATTATTGTAATGCTCTCCTGTCTGCTGTGCCGCGAGGCTTATTCGTTTATATGAGGCATGTTTGCACTGACCTGCCGTTAACATGAAACTCAAGTACAGTATGTGAGGAATGACCAAAAGGCAACCGTATGGTGCAACTAAAGGCGGTCACCTTTGAAAAGTGCTGCTCAGTGCACTTCTTGACTTTGTGTGTATATGCGTGCCTGGGTGCATGCACGTGTGTGTACAGTATGTGTGTGTGCACGCCCGTGTGTGTGTGTGTGTCTGTGTGTGTGTGTGTGTGTGTGTGTGTGTGTGTGTGTGTGTGTGTGTGTGTGTGTGTGTGTGTGTGTCTGCGTGTCTGTGTTTGGGGGGGTTGTGGAGCTCTTTGAAAAGTTGAGACCAGTTTATCTTTTTGAGAAATGCGCATAATATGATGTGTGGGCCCACTTTTTTATCAGCTCACCAGCTACAAAATAAAGTGTTTTTGAACGTTGCTGACTCAACCCTCTGCAGCCAAATGGTCCCTTCAGGGGCGGAGGACGGCACGTCTGACACGTTCAGCAGAAGAAGCACCTCTTCATGGCAGACAGGCCGTGTGAATACACCCTAAGGCTGCCATGCACTTAAAATGAACAACACTTACAGTAGCATCACAGATGGTGAACAAAATGGCAAGCCGCCTGTGTCGGGTGAAAAAAAGCTCACGTCCAAAACGATTACTTGCCAGCATTCAAAAAAATATATACTGTATATATGGGAAAAGCTCATCTACAAGCGCAAAACGCCTTTGAGTTCCAAGCTTGCAGATGTTGTACTTTTGATGCTTTTGGGTGAATGGTAAAGTAGAGCACTAATTTACATATTTCAAAAAGCGAGAATATGGAGATGAAAGGTTCCTGCCCAACAGGAACAAGAACAAAGCTCTCTGTCTACCAAGCAGTCATTGGGTGCAATTCCCGATCGCTGTGGTGTAGCCAGGTATGGTGTAAGTCCTCTCATTGGCTGCATGGCAGCAAATCAGGTTTGGGGCGGTGCTCATTGGCTGCATGGCAGCAAATCAGGTTTGGGGCTGTGCTCATTGGCTGCATGGCAGCAAATCAGATCTGGGGCCTTGAGGTAGGCCCAAAAGCCTATACCACCAGGTCTGGGCCTGGGCCTACCAAATAATTAACCATAATAATTAAAACCAGTCATCAAGAGCTTCAACTCATGACGAACAAAGCAGGGGAGTACAGTAACAATTTTAATTGGGGGGGGTCAGGTGATTTCTGGACCTTTTGACTTGCAGGTTTTAATTATTCTGGATAGTTATTTGGTAAGCTCAGGCCCAGGGCTGGTGGTATAGCCTTTCGGCCTACCCCAAGGCCCCAGACCTGATTTGCTGCCATGCAGCCAATGAGAAGACTTACACCATACCTGGCTACACCACAGCGATTGAGAATTGCACCCATTGTCTCTCATGAAGTGTGGGTCATGACCAGATGAATGAGAGGATACAAGCCAACAAAATTAGTTTTCTCAGACGGGTGGCTGGCATCTCCCTTAGAGATATAATAATAATAGGTTTAGTCATGTGAGAGATAGTCGGAGCAGAGCCTTCTAGTGGGAGAGTTAGGATATTCCCGTTCACTCCTATGCGCCCGGGCGCTCGCGCTGCTGGAGGCGCATGGAGGAGCCTTGTGAGTCCACTCTCAAGCTGGAGGTCGATGAAATGAATAGGATTTAATGGGGACCAGCTCAAAGAGGCTCTGTATAGTCACGTGACCTGGCTGCTCCGCTCTGCTTCTGGGCTGTGCTTCCGGGTACACGAATATCCTAACTCTCCCACTAGAAGGCTCTGAGTTGGAGTAGAGTCGCTCCTTCTTTGCCTGGAAACGAGCCAGCTTACAGTAGGTGTTTTGGGCATCTGGTTAGGATGCCTCTCAGGCATCTCCCTAGGGAGGTCCTCATTGCATGTCCTACTGGAAGGAGACCCCTGGGCAGACCAGGGACCAGATGCCAGATTATATCTCCACTAGGTCCAGCATAAATCATACTCTAACGTGGCAATCAGCCCACCAATTTGGCTGGATATGAGTTCACCTAGTGTAAATCTACAATCTTCCTGCATTGTGGGTTTGTATTTATGTGTACTACCGTGGACTGTGTTATATAATTCTTTTCCCTGTGGGTTGTTGTTATTACTGATTATATATCTCTGCTCTTACATTAATGGTTATCTAATTGTTCTGAGCAGGAAAATAAATCGGGCAGATCAGAAAGGCAAGATAACATATATCCACACTTGTATTGTCATCTATAATAAAACACTGGTCCATTCTATTTGTGAGTTAGTGTTATCATTATAGAAAACCAGGACATCTTTAATGTTTTTCCAGATAAATTATTACATGCTGGCACTTTAAATGCCCAGATTGAAAACAGGACAGGTAGTGAATAGAGGGGCTATTCAGTGAACAACTGAAAGTTACTTTAAGGTCAGTTCAGCAATGAACATAAAAAAACCTTTAATTCCAATCTTGCAACGGGTGGCAATTATCTTAGCCAGAACCAAACAGGCCTGTCAGAAAAGATAAACTTTCACAAGAGGTTTAATTACCTTTTCCCAGCACTATAATTTAAATCAAACCAACACAGGGACATTGATTAGACGATAACACAGCAGTTGGTAAGCAATTTGTAAGCAAATTGAAGCAATTCAAAAGCCTCTCATGGATATAATAGGGTTCCAATTACATAAAACCGGGAGTCAGTGGAAGTCACAGTGCTTAAGTCTCGCCCATGGAAGAATAAAACCCTATCAGTACAGAACATGACACTTTTTTGTCTCCTGCTCCCCCTCCTATACTGTGTCTTTATCAACAACAAGAGAAACTGCAACCAGCAGTCACCTGCCCCAACAAAAAGTACAAGCATAATATCATAACATAATATCTGCATCTTCACAGCAGAAGAATCGCCTAAAAGACTAAAACTACAGAGAGATAATATATAATAATGGTCCAAACTATAATCATTACATGCTCTTTCATGTCCAGAACCCCAAATTGACACCAATTACCCTATGGACCGCCATTGAGTTATTTCTATCTCTCTGACCCCCTAGTTCTATTGTAAAATCAATTTGACTCTGAGAGAGTACAAATGCAACCACATGGACTCATTTGGTTCCATATATACAAACAGAATTACAGGAGTTACAAACCCATAGGGGTCAATTTGGTTTCCAAACCATCCAGAGCATTTGGCTGGGGGACCCCTGGAACTTCCTCAATGACCTCCCCACATTGGGAACCACTGTGCGTAGAGCCCATACATACCTCCATGTCGTCCTCGTCCTGCGCCACATCGTCGTAGGCGGGCGGCGGCGGCAGCGGCCGGGCGTCCCAGTCCACCACGGGCGTGGGGTGCAGCGGGCGGGGCAGCGTCCTGGACGGGCTCTGGGGCGGCGTGCGGTCCAGGATGTTGTCCGCCTGCAGCGCCAGCCGGGCCAGCGTAGGGATCTGGATCATCTTCTCCACCGCCACCACTGGCGACGGCGCCGGAACGGCCGCGGGGCCTGCAAGCTGCTGTTCCTCCTCACCGAAGTCTATGAGCGACACTTCACTCCTGCTGCCACTGTTGTTGTTGTTGTTGGGGGCAGGCTGGTCCCGGGACCCACCTGAGAGATCCATTGAATGCTTTGTTATTCAAAAATGTTAAAACATGGTTTACTTAAATATTGTATTATGCAAACAAACCTAGTGTAATGCCGTTTAGAAGATTCAGAACATGTTCCTGGTATAATACTATATGAGGTTTTAGATATTTTAGATTAGTGTCCAATCTGTCCATGATGTCATAGACAGCTGGGCTCACTTCCGTACTGGACTGGACAATTCCCACTATGCTTTGGGACACTGCTCCCCTTTGTGTCTCTTAGTCCAGGAAGTTCAAAAACATATTACACACATAAAGACCACAGCATAGTCATAGTGTTTAAATCTTCTAAAAGTCATTATTACTTTAACCACTGCTACCTGCCGCCCCTGTGCTGAACTCATGGAACACAAAGATTAGTTAAGAATTCTAGTCTTTAATCCATCTTTTGATCCGAACGTATCGTTTGCATATTGTTTGTTTGCATTTCATTTGGGGCAAAATGGGTTGACAGAGAGGACAAATGCTGTCGCTCATTTTCAATGACCGGTACATCCGTGACTCACGACAGATATATTTTTGCAGAGTTAGAGGGCAGGACACCAGAGAGGGCAAGACACCAGAGAGGGCAAGACACCAGAAACACAATTATGTCATCATACATCCAGTTTCGGAGATCTGGTGCTTCAAAATAAGGGATCCAAACGACAAAGCCGTGGCATCCTCTAGTTCGGCGTGAAAGCGGATAACGTATTTAGTTTTTTCACACTTTTTCCCAGCACTGCTCACCTCCTCCTCCTCCTCCCTGCTTGGAGGCAGAGACCCAGGCGGCCGGCTTCAGCTTGAGGCTCTTGATGGAGCCGGGCGCCTTGCGCAGCGAGAGCCTCTTGAGTCCTGTGGTGGAGGTCAGGTCATCGTCCTCACGGGTGACGGGGTCGTAGCACGGCTCTGGGAAAGCGACAAACGCCAAGACGACATTGGTTTTGTTTGTTTTTATTTGGCTGTGTCTTGCTGGGACGCAAATAGACAAATATGCATCATGAACTTAGAACTTATACTGTATGAGCCCTGTTTCAAAAGCAGTGAAAAAAAGCTGAAGTTCACGACACGTCTCTTGACACTGTGAACGCTGTGGATGTGCTATTTTTTATCATTTCTATAAAGTTTTTATACATTTCATTCATTGTTCATTTGTGTAAGTGGTTTGAGGGAAACAAAAACTCAACTATTTAAACTGTGTATGTTTATGCAATGAATAATGGAGGCAGTCAGGAGGGAATGACACAGAGCTCCTGCTCCATTGCACTGTAGTCCTACGCATTCCACAAATACCAAACTACAAAGACACACGCCCACCATTCTGTATACTGTAACAACCTGCTATAGTTCTGGTGTTAGTCACTAATTGCACATTGTCAGCAGCACTGACACTGACACTCACCAGACACACCTGTTAAAACTCCAGATCAATTACTTAAAAATGGAATGAACCGGAAACGGTGGGTTTTTATTTATCCTGGTTTCCAGCTCAGGCTAGTTTTTACAATGTATTATGGATCCCACCTGATTATACGGCACAGAGGGTTTCTGAACCAATCAGAACATGGGTCCCATGGTCCCTTGGGGCATGCGTTGTCAGGTATGGCCATATAATGACCACGGATGTGGTCTAAAAGGGTGAAAAACGCATTTTTCAATTCACTGGACCTTTAAGAGTGATAAGCTGACAGTGCACTGTGGGCTTGTAGATTGTCTGTCTTTGGTGTGAGACATCACGCTCAAGTAAAGTGCCATATAATCATTGTTTTACTGGAGATAGCATAGCAACTGTTATATGCTGGTCCAGCTTTCTTCTACTAAGATGCCTATTGGACAAGGACGAATTGGGGAGGGACTTAGTGAAGGGCTCATTAATTCAACATAGAATGCTGCATTCAAGCTCATGAGAGTTCAGAACAAGCAATTCTCTCGAATGCTGCCGGGGACAGCAGCAGTGGCTGTGGGTTAGAGTGGCAGGTGGAGCAAGCAGGATGGGAACTGTGAGGTTCCCAGTTCATCACCGCAGTGATGCGTCATTGAGCAAGACACTGAAACAGATGCTGGTGTGCAAGTTGGTGCCTTGCATGGTTTCCTCCGCTTTTGTGTGTGATATAAAGGTGCTGTATAAATGCACCAACTAGCATTTGTGAAAGGGGGCTCATCTGCATTCCTTTCACCATATCAAATGCTCAATGCATTCATGTCTGGAGTGGAGAGAGCACTCAAATGGACATGCACTCAAGCCCCCTTTGATGTTTACATTTGCATGTGCCTGGAGAGAGGATGTGCTGAGCAGTGGAGCTAGGAGGCAGTGGGGTGAAATCAGTCCACAACTGTCTCTGACAGAAATACTAAGGGCGAGGCTTCCCTCACCTTGAGTGACACTGTACGTAGAAGTCACAGGTGTCCTTCTGACAGAATTATTACCAGTCTGGCAACTGCCTTTCAAATTACCAGCTGATTAAATTTCTGATAGAATTATATTGTGATGCATTCCTAACTGAAATAGCAGTCTGAGAGAATTACCATAACCTTAACAGCATCCCTAATCTAACAAACCTCCCCATATTCCTGCCAGAAGCCATTGAGGGCTGATTTTACAGTAGCCTTCTGCAGCTGGCAGCGAGGAGCAATGGAAGAGGAGCTGTTATTGAGAGAGACCACACTTACTCTTCACTGGCTGAGGTGGGCGAGGAGGGGCCTCCTCTGGGAGCCAGAAAAACCAAACAAACAAAACAAAACAAAACCAAAAAAAGCCATTGCCGCAGAAAGGGAAGGAAAGAGAGAGAGAGAGCATAGAAGACAGTAAGGCCAAACGAAAGCACAAGAGAGCAGCAAGAGTTAACCAAAAATAGTCGGTCTACAAGCTCACAAGACATCGCATGTCGGCGTGTTGTGAATTTGTAGGCAAACTACTTTCCGCATTAAGAACTATAATGCATTCGATTTTAAGTGGTTAACGACAGGAAGAAGAAAGCTAAAGGAACAAGTCAAATGTGAGACCTCATATAACTAAAAGAAAGGGAAGTTCTTAGCAAGCAAGCGAGCGTATAGGGAGAAATTAAAAGCAATCATTTCCGACAGTCTCTCTTCTTCATCTGATGACATCACCAAGATGTATTTCACCATGTTAATGATTTTTCTTTCAGACCCATTTTCCTGAGAGGGTACAAATGGAACAAATGGAACCACATTTGTACCCTCTCAGGAAAATTTTGAAAATGGGTGGAATTCCCCTTTAAAAGTTTAGTTAGTTCAAACTTGACCCATGGCTTTGTTCAGTTTTACATTTTGGCCCTCTCTGTATCTGAGTTTGACACCCCTGGTTTAGACCTTTGAGAAATAAGCCACAAATCGAATTCATTTTGAGCCACAAAGAAGGTGTTGGGATCAGGAGGCAGGTGACAAATGAGTCACCTGGCAAGCTTGCACTGTACATTTTTGTTCCTGATTTTTGATAAACCTTGACTAAAAGACTTTGTTTAAAAATAAGCACTACTTACTTTTAGCTCGACCTGGAAGCTGGGTGGGGCGAGCAGCACTGAGGTCTGGACCTAGGACATCAGGTGGATCCATGGGATTACCTAAGTATAAACTGGTAGAGAGAAAGAGAGACATAGACACAGTGTGAGTGAGAGAGGCTAGGGAATATGTACTGTACCTTGTGACAATCTATAAATTAGCTCTAGTCTTGTGTCAAGGCCCACTTGTGTCAATATAGACGTCAGCTATTACGACTTTTAAGTATTTATCTTTATGATTCATTGCAAGGCACGGTAGCCATGCTATTGGTTCTACCCCACGTCATACATGTCATGGTCTGATAACAGGCCACAACTTTGTTTACTCTGCAACTATGGTAGTATTCTGTGAAAATGGTGTGTCGTAACAATGGGCATTCTGGGCAATATTTTAATTGTGTTTGCTTCATTTTTCTATAGAGTTGACAGCTGACTCAAAGGTGACAATGCAGGAGTGATTACAGTGGTTTAAGGGTAGAAATAAATTAACCGTTGTTGACACCCATTCCCAGCCCTGTGAAGTGCTGATATTTTTCAATTTCAATGAATGACACACCATTTGAAAGCCTTTACATCCTGTTTGTTCAAAATCTGTAAAAACTTTAAGTAGCATATATAATATATACTATATAAATATAGCATATAGAGTGATATATGTCTACATAAAATGCTCTAAATCTAATCTAAATTATAAATTGACCTTTTGCATATGCCTGCAATGCTATCGAGGCTGGGGAATGTGCTACGGCAAGACACTGGACTACAGTACACATGCCTTGGCTACATTGAATCCCGGTTGAGCTGTAAAGCTCTATACAAAATGGTTTATTGGGCTGTTGAAAGAATCGTTTTGTTCAGTCTGAGAGGTTGCAACTGTTGCCCAAACACTCAATAAAGATCGACATGAGCAGTACAGGGAAGTACAGAGAATCCATATGCTAAACCTCAACATGACCTTACTAACTGACCAGGTAGATGTTTACAATAAAGTGCTACTGCCATCTACTGGTAGATACTTAGAGTAGCATTTCGTCTGTTCATAAAAAGCCTCCAAATGCCATGATAAATATTGATTCCTTCTTGCACAGCAATGAACATCAGTGAATTCTATAAAAGCAGTAATTTGCAGTTGTCGTTGACTTTATTGAACAGAATCGATTGTGTTGAAGTGCAGGTAAATAATCAAATGCCCTCCCTATTGTTGCTGCCTCAATATTTTATGTTTTATTCCTGGTAATGCCCTAAGTAATTATACTACAGTGTTACAAAAATATTACATTTTAAAGCAACAAAAATTTGCACCTAAGATTGAGAGGTGAAAATAACCAATGTATGCATAATACAAGCAAAAGCAAAGAGTTGTGTGCTTGCAGATCAGGTTTTTTTTACTAGTTTGGGTCCAAGCCAAACATTTCTTTGATCTAAAACGTGTGAGAGCTGTGAGGTCCAGAGGAGGGGGCTATGCTTACTCATCGATCCTGTCAGGGAAGCCCCAGCAGCGGTGAGGGTCCGTGTCACCATGTCCCGTGTGGATGAAGCTGTTCTTCAGCGGCCGGCTGATGTCGTGGGCCGACAGGCCGGCAACCGAGGTCACCACGTTCCTGGGGAACTGACCCACCTTCTGGGTGCGCTTGTTCTGACCACGCCACCAGTAGTTCTCAGCCCTAGGAGGACATAAACCAAACAGTTTGATGATTGGCTGATTTGTTCAGCATGCAACAGTGTGTAAAATCAAGCATTACGGCGCCATCAAGGCCCAAAGTAGTAGTGGCCCACACCTGCCCTCGATGATGGTGATGACATCATTGATCTGGATCTGCAGCTTGTCCGGCTCCTCAAAATCCTGCAGAGCACACATGTCTGTGGGCATCGTCTGAAACACACGCACACGCACACACACACACACACACACACACACACACACACACACACACACACACACACACACACACACACACACCATGGTCAAGAACATGCAGGTATCCTTCCTGTTAGGAAAGTGAATAATTAAGTATAATAACCTGTGAATGCATTGTTTTTTTATATTTTATCTAATCATTGCTGTTCCTTCCAATGCTGAAGATTAAGTGTTGGTCTGTGCTAGCAGACCACCAGGTGGAGCTGTATGCCCATTTAAGTCAGTTTTGAGACCTGAAGTTATCAATGATTCCATCAGGATCTTTCTGGTGAATCCTGGTAATATATTGTTCATGGCAAAATATCCACCAGTGTGAATGCATTATTAATTAGTATTAATTTTGATTAAATTTCATTAAACCTCACCCTTACCCCCCCTTTCTTTGTCTTTTTGGAAAAATAACACAATGGTAACAATACACTCGCTTTTTTACTTGTATGTAAAACTATGTGAACTGTATGTGAAAGTGTATGAGCTGATTCTGATTCTGTCCTCCTACCTCGAGCAGGAACTCTCTCAGGGCAACAAAGGTGGGTCTGTCGTCTGGTTTCTGTGCCCAGCACTGCAGCATGACGTTATACATGTCCTGGTGGCAGTCCTCTGGCTTGGGCAGACGCTCACCCTCCTTGTCAATCTTATGGAGAATCTGAGGAACACGCCATGGCGTCACAAAAACACATTAAGACTTTTTTCCCCCACAAGAGATGATTCTAGAAGTGTCCAGGTCCGGATGTAACATTTCCCAATTGGAAGGCAGGCGAAAATGGCATGAGGGCGGCTTCATTGCCCATGGAGCAAAGTGACATACCATTTTCATTTAAATTCTTTAGTTCTGTGACCAACACGATTTATATCTTGAACAAGACTTATATTAGCAAAGCAAGCATTAATAATAACATCAGTTATTGTTAAAGTAGCAACAGGCTCACAGCATGCATAAAGCTAAAGGTCTGACTCAGACCTTTGAGTTTTATTTTTTGAATGATGAAATGGTGTTGAAGTGGTGAGATAACTGTAGTTAGTAGCATAGTGTTTCAAGTCATTTTAAGTATGAGCACTTTCTTTGAAATGTCCGTTGTTTGCATGCCATCATGTTTGGTGGGTCAGTCAGGGCATTTAGGGGGGCATCCCAGAGCACCTAAATGAGTTCTGCTTTGTTCAGCACTTGTAGATTTGTTAGATTTGTTTTTTAAAATGTGTGTCCCCTCCTGTACTTAATTTCTATTATTGTAGACTGGGCTCAATGAGAAACAAAACAAAATGGACCCAGTCAGTGTGCACATGTGTTTGTGCATGCATGCGTGTTTACCTGGCTCCCATTGAGCCCCAGCCACGGCTCCTGGCCATGTGTGAACATCTCCCACAGACTGACTCCAAACATCCAGGTATCTGTGGCGTGGGAGAAGGTCCGGGTCTTCAGGCTCTCTGGAGCACACCTACAGCACAGGACACACCAAGGTCAAGGTCCACTATGTCTGTTTAACAATCCTTTCATAGTACACCCACTCCCAGGAGGTCCTTGGAGGAGACACCCTTCTTCTCTTACTCTTACTACAGAAGTTCATAAACTATTTTGGCTGAGGCCCCTGCTGCAAGTAATGACAAATATGTACATATTTACTTGGGACAATATCCGTTTTCCATTATACAGCAGCTCACCATCGTTATTCTGCGAGGAACATTGTGACACGTTGTAAGCTTGTAGTTTGGATAATTTTCGCAGAGAGATTTTGGGCTCCATTTTCGTCACAGCTAAACCCCTTATCCCTTAACTTCTTTGCCCTTTTAAACTATTATTAAAAAAGAACATTTCTCAATAGTTTAAATGGCAAGTCTACAAGCTCACAATGTGTCAATGGATTGGCAGGTTTAGGATAAGGGGTTTAGATGGTAACGGAAATGGAGCCCATAGCATTGATCAGTGGTTTAAAAAAAAAACAATGCAACTTAACGTCCGTTTTGCTCAGTACGTATATACAGTAGATTGTCTCAGTGGTTAAACTGAAGGGATACTGACTTGCACCACGGCACCCACTTTGAGAAACCCAGGTAAGCCCAGGTAATCAACGGGTGGACATTCTGTCTGCTAGCGCAGCTCAGTAGCACCGTCTGAACGTTCACACATTCATCACAGAGCTGTGGAATTAGGTTTCCAGCCGTGATGATAGGGTGCCACAACCATTACTTACACGTCCCTCCTCCTAGAAATAATGGCATCATCTCCTTCTTCAAACAAACACTCTGGCAGTGGTGGAACGTGACCGACAGCATTTACTTTAGTTAGGGACTTCATTTCTTTGACCTGCGCATATACTGTATTTTTCCTGCCCCTCAACAGACAAGAGCACTGCGTTTCCTAATGCAGATCGACTACCTTTGCGGTGGAGCCGCAGAGAAATGTAATCATGATGATCAGCTTGACATTTTTACCTAAATTGTAGGGGTGGGCGAAAAAAATCGATATGCCAATATATTGCAATGCTTAATGCCATGATATCAATATCGAATCGCCAGGTCCAAAATCATTTTTTTACATACCTATGTAGGTCTAGTCATTAATTTGTTTGTGTTTAAAATTGCTTTAAAATGTTCTAGTTGATTGAACTTGTGGTGAAACACAAGTTGATGGCAGCATCAAGTTGTGTTTGTGTTGTGCTTGTTAATGATTTTTCTTTTAGGACCTTTTTTCTGAGGACGTACAAATGGAACCAAATGGACCCGCTTAGAAAAAATCTTGAAAATGGGTGGAATTCCCCTTTAATGTTCTAGTATAATAAAAGCTCAGTCATTTGTGGGGAAAAGAGGTGATATATCAATATATCAAATCGAATCGCGGCCTAATTAAGAATCGATAATATAAATCGAATTCGAATCATAAGCCTAAATATCGATATTGTATCGCATCGCGAGGTAAGGGAATCGTTCCACCCCTACTAAATTACTGCCCCCTCGGCATATTACCTTACCCACAGTGTGTCTTGCGTGCATGTCTAGTGGTGGCACTGATGTAAGTGCTACTTTACTACTGGGATAGTAGTCATTGCTATAGAGTTGTTTGTTCAGTCATTTCTTGGGAAAACTACTCTGGAGTATATTTCCACGATGTGACTCACCATGCGAAGGGCACCTTGCGGTGCTCCTGCATGACGTAGTGCTCATGGTTGTTGGGCAGAGCCCTCATCAGGCCAAAGTCACCGATCTTCACCCGGTGCGCCGACGCCAGCAGGATGTTCCTGCAGAGATAAAAGGCATGACGTAAGCCAAAGCTCCTTACACAGTGTTGGCAGGGTGACAAACGAGCCAGTAGGTGCTTCTCAACACTTTCTGGATCAGAGTCCACATGAAAATTCCTGGCCCATCCTCTCAAAGGAGAATTTCAGGCTAACCGTTTTCTTTCCTTATATGCTGCAAGAACAAGTGGTACAAGTGAAAAACTATCCTGAGCACATCGCAACTCAGAACATATGGGGTGGCTTTAAAAGTAGATTTACTTCTACCCGTTATGCTCTGAGCTGTGATTCTGCCTTTTTAAGGCAGTCCGTTTATGCCAAAAAAAAAGTTTCTGGCGGGCTTAGGTAATCTTTCACTTATGACGTACAACTCATTCTTGGATAGATAACATCTGATTAAGGAAAGAAAAGGGTTGGGCAGGAATTCTCCTTTAATCGCAAAGCGGCCGGATGGATGGGCCTCGTGTCGATCTTCACTTCCGGTCATGCTGGGCAGAATTGCAGGGTTTTCGATATAAAATACACATTTTTTTGCGCTGGCAGTGAGGGACATAGACTGAACGTCAGAGGCGAGGCAGTCAAAAGAGTTAAACAGCTTGGCTTTGGGACCATGTTTCACCTGGCGGCCAGGTCGCGGTGGATGAACCTCCTCTGCTCCAGGTAGGCCATGCCACACGCCACCTGGACAGCATACTGGCACAGCGTGTGGATCAGCACGGGGCCCTGAGGACGCACACACCGCAACACCTCCAGCAGGGAGCCCAGAGGGGCCAGCTCTGTTACCTGGAGGACGGACATGGTGGAAGGTATGAGGAAAGAATGAATGGGCAGAGGCAGAAAGAAAAAGAGTGAGAGATAGTGGATAGAGATGACAGATAGTGGATAGAGAGATAGAGTTGGTGGGGTAGAGTATAGAGAGAGAAAGGGGAGTAGGTACGAATGAAAACGGTGACATAAAGAGAAAGAGGAATGAAGACAGACAGACAGACAGACAGACAGACAGACAGACAGACAGACAGACAGACAGACAGACAGACAGACAGACAGACAGACAGACAGACAGACAGACAGACAGACAGACAGACAGACAGACAGAGACGGATTTAACTGAGCAACAAATGATGGCCAAAATACAACACAGACACATCCATCCAAAATAGAGCTGAGGAAAGCATCGGCACAGTAATAGAAGGGGATTGGAAATGTCAGCCCTTATTTTTGTCTGTCTGTCTGTCTGTCTGTCTGTCTGGGACACCCCCCACCCCATTCTCTCTGTCCCTCTTTCCTCTCTTCCTCTGGCCTCTCATCACTCTCTTTCTGTTCTTGACAGAAGAGGGCCTTGAGATGTCTGACCTGATTTAAACACACTACAAGGACAGGGAGGAAGCCGACTGAGTGTTTATTACACTGGGTCTTAATGTGTGTGTGCGTGAATGAGTCAGAGTTATCATAGTTTTAATGTACATATTGTACATGTAAATAGATTTGATTAAATATATACAGTATACTTGAAAAGTACATCTCAGAGGCAAATACTGTACTTTGACTCCAATTCTGCCCTATACATAGTTTGGCCATTCGAAAATAGCCGACCTACAAGTACAAAATGTCTGACTGTGTGTGTGTGTGTGTGTGTGTGTGTGTGTGTGTGTGTGTGTGTGTGTGTGTGTGTGTGTGTGTGTGTGTGTGTGTGTGTGTGTGTGTGTGTGTGTGTGTGTGTACCATCTTCATGGGGTGTGACAGCACCACTCCGTACAGGCGGATCAGGTTCTGGTGGTCCAGGGAGTGCATGGCGTTCACCTCACAGATGAAATCGTCCAGAGCGTCCGGCTGGTTCAGCACGTCCGTCTTCAGACACTTGACAGCTACGTTCAGCTGGACGGAAGAAAACGTACACACGCATTGCACGCACGCACACACACACACACACACACACACACACACACACACACACACACACACACACACACACACACACACACACACACACACACACACACACACACACACACACACACACACACACACACACACACACACACACACACACAGCAGAGCAGGGATTGTGATACATGTTTAATACTATCAATAATGATACACACTATCAATAATGTCCTGTAGAGTATCAATCAACTAGCCAAACAAGTAATACTCAATAAGTACTCAAAATGCACTTGAGTAAAACTACAAACATTTTGCCATCAAAATGTACTTCAAGTACCAAATGAAATGTATGTTGTAAAAGTACTCATGACATATTTTGAAAGATGTTTTCAAAGACATTTTGAAAATAGCCGATCTACGGGCTCACAATAAGTCACAGCACATGCACATCCATTTATATGTTCCAAAACAGCAGATATACAAACTCACGCAGCTCTTTACTCAGTCACAGGGGGGGCCTGCAACAACAGTTTTTCAGATGAGGGGGTTCCAAAGTCAAATACATATCAAACTAGGGTTCAGGGGCGGATTGGCCATCTGGAGTACAGGGAGGTTTCCTGGTGGCCTGTGGCCCTGCGCCACCTAGTGGCCTGGACAAGATCCAAAATCCACTAGTGGCACTTCCAAAATGCACTAGAATGCGCTAGATGCTCGCCTGGAACATAAAGATCATTGACCCTTAATCTTCTACATTCTCTAGTTGTGTAGACTAAGTTGGGCTAATTCACATGATGAATATTTTAACTCTTGAGGGTGTAAAAATGAAACCAAATGGACCCGCAAGGGTCCATTTGGTTTCATTTTTACGCTCTCAAAGAGTTACATCTGGTTAACCAGCTGCCCCCTCCAGGGTGGCCTGGCAATGGCAAAATTGTCCCGGTGGGAAAATATGTGCCAATCCGCCCCTGCTAGGGTTGACTTAAAGTGAATGCACCCTGTGGTCACTCACCACCTTGCCTGCCGGTGTGAACCACTCTCCTCTCTTCACCACTCCAAAGGAGCCGTCGCCCAGCTTCTCAAACAGCGCCAGGTCCTTCTCCGAGATCAGGCAGGTCAGGGCCTGCTGCTGCCCCCCCGGCCCCACGGGACCCCCGCCCAGGCCCAGGGAGCCCAGGGTCCCGGGCTGGATCCCGTCCCCTGCTCCTAGGCCCAGCGGAGGAGGGGTGGGGGACAGCTTCCGGAAGGACGAGGTGGGCTGTCCCTGCTGGGGGAAGTCACCGCCGTCCGGACGCTTAGCGCTGAACACCTGAGAGACAGACAGACAGAGAGAGAGAGAGAGAGAGAGAGAGAGAGAGAGAGAGAGAGAGAGAGAGAGAGAGAGAGAGAGAGAGAGAGAGAGAGAGAGAGAGAGAGAGAGAGAGAGAGAGAGAGAGAGAGAGAGAGAGAGAGAGAGAGAGAGAGAGACCGTGTGAGCTTGTAGATCAGTGGTTTTCAACCTTTTTCATACCAGGCCCCACTATATATTCTCCATTTGATGTTGAGTTTAGTCTCTCGGACCCAACAATTTAGGAGAGTAACTGGTAAAACATTGGTCAAACTAACAGTTCTTCTACATTTTCTAAATGTGAAAATTCTTGAAAATTAAGTAATTCAGATTTTTAAATGTACAGTAATTTAACTCTTGAGAACGTAAAATGATACCAAATGCACCCGTAAGCGTCCACTTGGTATCTCAAGAATTACAGATCTATAAGGGTCCATTGGGTTACTATCTTTCCATCATTTACCTGGGGACCACCTGGAATCCTCTCAGGGACCACTGGCGGCCCCCGGACCACTGGTTGAAAACCACTGTTGTAGATACTAAATCTACTACTTTTGTATAAAACACTTTCTTGGGCATTCACTTTTTAGGCGTTCATGTTAACCGAGAGAGTTCTCTCAAAAAGTATTTTCTCCTAAAGAAAAAACCTGGAACCAAGTATCAAACGTAGAGAGAACATCCCATCGGTCCTGAGACTCCCTTTGCACGTAGCGAGGGTCATTCAGCACCCAGAGGGGACCAGAATGGTCAGCATGCGACCGCAGTCGCAGTGCAGCTTTATCGGCCTGCTTTGATGGGCCATTGAACCACTGAGCTGTATCTGCAGGAGCACTTTGTACACAGGAGACGGCGGGATGGCTTTGTAGTGCACTGACTCCACGTACATTGGCTGATAGAC